>QEPC01011901.1:7146409-7170908 GCA_003113815.1 Sphenodon punctatus | reverse complement strand
CTGCTGCTGCTGCCAATGCCGCCTCTGCTGTCTGTGCCATGGGTTCTGTGCCCTGGCAATCCAATGTCCACTGAAGCTGCCAATGCCGACTCTGTTGTCTGTGTGACAAGTTCTGTTCCCCGGCAGTCGAATGTCTGCTGCTTCTGCCAATGCTGCCTCTGCTGTCTGTGCCATGGGTTCTGTGCCCTGGCAATCCAATGTCTGCTTCTGCTTCCTCTGCTGTACCATGGGTACTGTGCCCCGGAAGTCCAATGTCTGCTACTGGGTGGCCACATAATTCACCACTGGGCAAGACTTGACCAATTGGCAGAATAGCTTGTTCAGATCCAGAGACTTGGATGCAAACCTGCAATGCCCAGTCAAGCTGGGATGCCAACCACTGAGTTCTGCCCGGGCCTCTGCCGCTGCTCCACCGATGCCAGTCAGCCTGAAACACTCAGCTGAGCAGGGGTGCCAGCCACAGTTACTGTGCCCAGACAATCCAATGTCTGCTGCTTCTTCTGGTACTGCACATTAGCCATTTGTGCCTCAATCTTGTAGATGGGCATAGTTTGGATGAGTACGCTGGTGGGTGGGGCTGGGTTTCCAAGAGATTCACCATTGGGCAAGGCTTGCCCAATTTGCAATAGAGCTTCTTGAGCTCAGTTGAGTGTGATGCAATCTGCAATGCTCAGCCAAGTAGGGGTGCCAGCCACCAAGCCCTGGCTGGGTCTCTGCTGCTGCTCTGTCAATGCCTTTCTGGCAGCCTGCAATGCCCAGCCAAATAGGGGTGCCAGCCACTTGAGTCCCAGGACCCACCATCAGGGTTCTGGGGCCATCATTCCACTAATGGGGAGCCGTCATTCTACTTCATCCAGAAGCAGACACTCCAGGCCCAGGGCCCACCATCAGGGTTCTGGGGTCTATGTTCCAGGCAGGGACAACTGTCATTCCATTTCATCCAGAAGCTGCCACTACAGTCCTAGGACTGACTGTCAGGGTTCTGGGGCTGTCATTCTGCTCATGAGGAGCTGTCATTCCACTTCATCTAGAAGCTGCTACTCCAGTCCCAGGACCCACCATCAGGGTTCTGGGGACGTCATTCCGATCATGGGGAGCCATAATTCCACTTCATCTAGAAGCTGCCACTCCAGTCCGAGGACCCACCATCAGGGTTCTGGGGCCATCATTCCAATCATGGGGAGCCGTCATTCCACTTCATCCAGAAGCAGCCACTCCAGCCCCAGGACCCACCCTCAGGGTTCTGGGGCCGACATTCCAGGCAGGGAGGGAAGTTGTTCCACTTCATCCAGAAGCTGCCACCCCTGTCCCCGGACCCACCATCAGGGTTCTGGGGCAGTCATTCTGCTCATAGGGAGCTGTCATTCCACCACCTCAAGAAGCAGCCACTCCAGCCCGAGGACGCACTCTCAGGGTTCTGGGGCCTACATTCCAGGCAGGGAGGGCTGTTGTTCCACTTCATCTAGAAGCTGCCACTCCTGTCCCAAGACCCACCATCAGAGTTCTGGGGCCATCATTCCACTCACAGGGAGCCATCAATCCACCACATCAAGAAACAGCCAGCCACTCCAGCTCCAGGACCAACCATCACAGTTCTGGGGCCTACTTTACAGGCAGGGAAGACTGTCCATCCATGTCATTGAGAGCTGGGGTGAGGGCAGCTGCCAACTTCATCAGCAGCTGCAGGACGTGGAGGGTGGCGTGGCTTTCAACTGAAAGCCACGCACATGTTGGAGGAAATGATTGCACTCAATGGGCAGCCCTTCTCTGTGGTTGGGAACATGGGGTTTAGGCACCTGTTTGGCTTCCTGACCCCCCAGTTTAAGCTTCCCTCATACACCACCCTGAGTCAGGCTGCCACCGATTCGTGGCAGCCTGCAATGCCCAGCCAAGTAGGGGTGCCAGCCACCATGCCCTGGCTGGGCCTCTGCCACTGCTCTTGGCACTCAGTGGGCAGGGGAAATGGCCTCAGTAGCCAGGAGCACTGGGGAGCCTGGGTTCCCCAGGGATCAAACCGGGCGGTGACATGTCACTTGCAAAGGCCAGCCCAGTGTGCTTCCCCCTCCCCTATGGTCCATGGCATGGTGGTTTGCTGCTGGGATAGTCATGCTGGGAGTCACCCAATTGAATCCCTCCCCAAACACTCCATCTGAGTGGGTGGTCTGCAGTAGTGCCACTCAGCATTGCCACTCAGCATTGCCAGCCTGCAATTCCCGGCCAAGTAGGGGTGCCAGCCACCAAGCCCTGGCCTGGCCTCTGCCACTGCTCCACCGATGCCAGCCAGCCTACAATACCCAGTCAAGCAGAGGTGCCAGTCACCAAGTCCTACCTGGGCCTCTGCTCCACCAATGCCAGCCAGCCTGCAATGCCTGACCAAGCAGGGGTGTCAGCCACCAAGCCCTGGCTGGGCCTCTTCTGCTTCTCCACTGATGCCAGACAGCCTGCAATGCATGACCAAGCAGGGGTGCCAGCCACCAAGTCCTGGCCAGGTCTTTGCTACTGTTCCACTGATGGCTGGCAGCCTGCAATGCCCAGTCATGATGGTGACTAGAAATGGAGAACCCAGCATAGAGCGAGCAGAACTGGAGGCATGCCAGCCTGCAATGCCTGGCCACATAGGGGTGCCAGCCACCAACCCATGGCCAGGCCTCTGCCGCTGTTCCACTGATGCCAGCCTGCAATGCCCAGCCATGTAGGGGCACCGGCCACCAAGCCCTGGCCAGGCCTCTGCTGCTGCTCCACCAATGCCCATCTGGAATGCCCTGCCCTGCCCTACCCCCTATGGGTGCCAGCCACCAAGCCCCAGGCCTTCCCAGTCTCTGATGCTGCTGTTGCCACTTGGTCTCAGATGGCCAGCTCTGGCGCCACAGGCTCCTCCAGGGGCCAAGCGCCAAGCCTGCATGCCCGGGCAACCCGGGGTGCTAAGTGCCAATTGTTTTTTCTTGTTCATTGGACTGGGAGATTTTAGGTAGGGATGTGCGAATGCGGTTCGGATGTTCAGAGTACGGGCCGAACTTGGCCTGTTTGGACGACCAAACCAACCATCTGAACTGAACATTCGACAGACCGAACAGTTCGTAAAAGTTCAGATGAGTTCGGATGAGTTCAGGGGTGGACTTTGGGCGAGAAAAATGTGTCTGGAGGGGGGGTGGGCAGCTGAGGAGCAGATTTCCTGGCACTAGGGGTGGAGACCAGGGGTGGTTTCAGGGCCAAATGATACCGATACCGATTTTTTTTTCCAATTTCAGTATCAGTATCGATATCGCTATTTTTGGATGTTTAGCTGAGTTTGGCTGAACCGAACTCCACCGAACCGAACAAGCGAACCTGAACTTGGGTTTTGAACCGAACGATCGAATGTCTGGACATCCAAACTGTGTTCTGTTTGCGCATCCCTATTTTTAGGACTTGTGGAGCCATTTCTATAATAATTAGGGAACTCCCTCCACTTGGAGGTTCATCTGAGCCCAAGCCTGTTCATCTTCCAGAGTCAATGAAAGACATTTATATTTGACCAGGCGTTTGGCAAGCAGGGATAGGATTTGGAATCAGGTATTTTAATTATTTATGACTTTGTGTGTTGTAACCATCCCTGGGCCCATGGGATAGGGTGGGCTAAAAAATGAAAATAAATAAATAAAATAAATAAATAATAGTTTCCATATGATTTTAAAAGTAAGTTCATGCTGTTCAGAGCCAACTACTGTTTCAGCTGCATTTGTGGGCATTGATATTGACATTAAATAATAAGGAAATACCGGTACTTGGTGACCAGCCTGTGCTTTTCTACTGAGTGTTCTCTAAAGACAGCTCTTACCATTAGAGAATTATTTTGCGGCTACGCTTCTATTTTTGATACTCAATGGAACGCAAATTAGGCAATTGAATTAAACAGTGCAAATTGCATGGGCGCCTCCCTTTAAGATAAAATCCATAGCTAATTTAGTGGCAAGGAAGTGAAATTTCACAGAAGTCAACTTCAGCAGATCAGGTGGTGCTGCATATGTTCAAGCTATATTCTGCTAAAGGGCATTGTCAGCAGGAGAAACTGCCAGGTAAGGTAAAGTCTATGCAAAGTGCGGCGCGTGAACAAATTGAAAACCTTCCAACTTACCTGCAGCTTGCTTGTTCCCTGGTAATTGCAAAGTGAGTTGAGAAATGGAGAAAGATTTGAAAAGAAATACATTTCTTCTTGTCCTGCCAGGAGGCTTTGGCTTGTATCTGTTTTCTAAAATCTGGTGCTCTAGCTTCACATTTTGTGAAAGGGGATTGAACTGTCTGAAGCCAGAAAAAAAAAGCTAAAAAAAAGCTAAAGGAAGTCGTGTTTCAAATTGCACTACATAAATATTCATAGAGATTTTCAGTTTCTTTAATCTATCTCACTATGCAGGCTGAGTTAAATGCTGAAAATGTGCAACTAAGGCCTTCTGTATGGATGGAGCGGCATGCTAGTCTGCTCAGTGCAATGCTGGACATTGGTTAGGTTGCGTCCCAGTAAAAAAGAAAAAATTGGTCCCACTTGCTTTTCCTCTATGGAGATCTGGGTTAAGATCTGCTCAGGGCTGTCCTTAGAATTTTTCAGGGCCCAGAGTGAAGATAAAATGGGGAGGCCCCACCTCCTCCCCCATGGTCCCGCTGCCTCAGGGGGCCCTAGAGGTGGTCCTGTTTGGGGACCTACTGAGAGGGAGCGGGGCCCCTGGAAGTACAGAAAATTTTGGGACCCAGGATGACCACCCCAGGCTGTCCTGCGACAGGGCTCCCCAGGTTGCCCTGTGATAAGGCCAGTCCTGGATCTGTTTTCAGCTAATGAAAATAAACACCCACTTTCCCACAACTTAAACCTGGGGGAAGGGCCCCTGAAGCCCATGGTTCTTTTGCAGCCTGTGGCTAGCCACAGGCCACCACTGGCCACCAAATGGCCCCCAGAGTTTTTCCTACACCCACATTCAATATGGCTTGGCTGCTGCACTGCCCACCGGCTGCTGCACAAAATGGCCCACCAGCTGATGAGTGGCACATTCCCCCCCCCCTCCTGCTGGATGCTCTGGCACAGAGAGCCCTGTGGGGGTGAGATTCTGGCCTCTGTAGGGGTGCAGTTTAGGGAAGGTTCCCCACCCTTACCTTAAAGTTACCAGTATCACTGTTGAATCCTGATTCTTGAATTGCAAGAGATTTTCAGAGGTTTGGAATGAGGTGTATTGACTGAGCTGCAGGGAGACACTTTGTTAAATAGTCTTTCATTGGGCATTGGTTTTTCTAATTTTTGTGTGCTGCAACGTTCCTCCCAAAATATATTGTTTAGGGTGTGGTTCCCAAGTATGAGGGAGATGAGGCAAAGTAGTAAAGGTGATAAGTTTTATTGGACCAATTTCTGTTGGTGAATGTTTGCAAGTGTTTTAATTTTGCTCACAGAGCTCTTGGTTCAAGAAGCAGCTTCTTGGACCTTGTGGTAATCTCAAAATCTTGCACACATTCACCAGCCAAAGTTGGTCCATGCTTCCCCTCAAATACATGATATTGTGGTCATGGAGATGGTGTACAATGTGGTCACATGGAAATTCACTTGGAATTTCCATCGGTAACCATTCCATCAACTGAATATTCCATCAGTTTCCAAAATAACCATCAAGGCCCCAGCAGCACCAAGGGGCTGATGCTGGGGTCTGGTTCAGGCAAAGACCTCTGGATGTTCATGTTACTAAGTGCAGAGGAGCAAGCCAGAAGTGAGGTCAGATCCATGAAATGAATCTGCAGCCAGAGAATCAGTCAAGGTGGGTGGGGTGAGGCAGTCCTAGCAGTCAGAAGGCTGAGTCTCTGCTTTAATGTTCAGGACTGAAGCCTGACTCTGACTCAGGAAGTATATATTGGGCTTTCCGCCAATTAGGGACCGGACTGTGTTAGCCAATCAGAACCCTGATTTGGGTAGCACCTGAGAGACAATGCCGGCTGTTTGGTCTTCGGAGGCTTCTGCACTGGACCTTTTTGGGTAGCACTCAAGTAATAACTCTGTTTGGAAGCCCTGAAGTTCTGGGTTCTAGACCTATAGAAGAGTTGCCAAATTATATGAGATCTATGGTGCTTTTCATCCAGTAGCCTGTCTAACAATGGTGAGCTCTTCTTCTTCTTCTTCTTCTTCTTCTTCTTCTTCTTCTTCGTCTTCGTCTTCGTCTTCGTCTTCGTCTTCGTCTTTCTTCTTCTGAGTATGAGAAGCCGTGAGGCAATTGTGGTGTGTTCAGGACACAGTTGTTTGTGTCCAGCCTCCTGCTTTCACAGAGGTTGAGGGACATCCCAAGCAGAAGTTTGGGTTATAAAGGCACAGGCTGCTAAAGGTGAATTGTGAGGAACCAGGACTTAAACCAGTAGCCCTCATGCATCTGAGGCTGCTTGCCTACATTGCCGCACAGGGAAAACTAACAAGAAGCAAACTCCCAGTGGGGAAAGTAACGTGAGGCTTTGAATGTGGGTGTGTGGTTAAAAGCGTAATTTAACGCATCTCCTGTTGTTTTCAATCACAAAAGGCAGGTTAGTATTTTGTGGAAATGTTCCAAGAAAATGGAACAGCTATTTCGACTGAGCCTTGGTCCAGAACAAGTTGTGCATGGGAAGTACTGGTGAGCACTGGTTTCCACAAAACATAAAACCAAGTGATCACAAGACCTTGGTTGAAGCTGCATTTCATTTTCTCGGTATATGAAGAATTCATAATCATACACCCGGTGTTCTGCTTACCATCTGCCGGCTTCTGTCTCCCGCCGCTGCTGCTGCCTTTGTCGGGGGTCCCTCGCTGTTCATCTATGAGGAAGAAGGGGCATGTGAGTGCAGGGGCATGGGGACTCTTGGATTGGAACCCTTCCCCCACCCCCCTCCCCACCCGCCACCGGAAGCCATCAGGGGGCATTTAAAGAAGGCCATGAGCCGGTGGCCGTGTGCCAAAGGACCTCTGCCAAAGAGTGTGGGCCTTTTGGGCCCTTTAGGGACAGTCAGGGCCTCAGGGGCTACAGAGCCAATTGGTTCCCTTATCGGTGGTGTTTGGGTGTAAGGTGCAGAGTTTTGTTGATATTTTGGCCTGTTATTATTTCTCCATTTGGCCCCTCTGCTGATCCCCTTCTGCCATCCAATCTAGGCGGGTATGTCCAATGACAGGGGTATGATGATGAGGAAACGTGTCAGTGCCATGAAGGAGGCAGACAAGGGGCAATCTGTCCAAAGGACAATGGAAGACTTTGCCCCTGCCCATCAGGATCTTTTTTCCAGGGGGAGGGGGAGGAAGGTCACCATGGGATTGTCCAAGGCTCCTATGGATGGTAGCATCTCTCCCTGTCCCTCCCCTCCCCTTACTAACCCCGTCTTGGAGAACTCCAAGGCCCTCAGTGCTGCACCCCAGCCAAAGGATAGGGATCTCCCGGTACCGGGGCAAGTAGACAGTTGGACCAGTATACAGTTGAGTTGGACCAGTATACAGCATTTTGTCTCCCAGGCACAGTTACAACTGCTAGAGGTAGAGCTAGTGGTGGATTGGCCTGCCTGGTAATTGATAGTATAGGGCTTAGAGTGCTGGGTAAGATCAGGAACCCCCCACTTTATGTTAGGAATAGTGCTGGGTTGCGGGAGAAATATCTATCTCCTCATAAATGTTTATATACCCCCGGTGAATGCTGGTTTCTTCAACACTAAGCGCTGGTCTAGCCTGGAAGCTGCTATTAATGAGGCCTTGACCAACCATCCAAAGGCTCTATGCATAGTGTTGGGTGATTTCAATGCTAGGATAGGGCCAGGGGATGAAGTCTTAGCCCCTTATTTGGATGAACCACCTGCAAGGATACATTTGGCACAATTACAGGTGAGGGTCTCCAAGGACCAGAAGTTAAATGCATCAGGAATACGATTTGCCCAGATGGTGGCTACCTCTAACCTATCTATTCTCAACGGATTCAGGTTTCAGGACCCGCTGGGGGAGTTCACCTTCCTTGGTACCCAGGGAACTAGCATGGTGGATTATGCTCTCACCTCTGATGAGGCTTTGACACGCCTTAACAGCTTTGAGGTGGTGGCTTCCACATTATATGACCATCTCCCATTAGCCTTGAGGTTCTGTAGAACTCATAAAGTGGAGTTAGGGAGCAAGGTGCTATCAGAGCCAACCATCGACCCCCCTTCAAATATCAGAGGTGGAGTGAGAAGGTTGGGCAGGTTTGGGAGTTAGCTATGGAGTCAGGTGCTTCTAGGAAGATCTGGGAACAGATGACTTCCAAAAGGTGTGAGGGTGTTCTGGTTAGCTTTTCACCACTCTGGCCTCCTTTTTGAAACAACACATGCTCCATCACATTCAGAGTAAGTCCTGGTATAACCCTCCTGATTGTGCCTCTCCAACGTGGTATGACACAGAATGCTGGAGGGCTAGGGGGAAGGTAGATGAGATCTTTAGAGTATATCGAGGTGGGACCCAGGCTGTCCTCCCGGCCCAATATTTTCATCAGAAGAGGATATAGAGAGAGCTGGTCCAGCAGAATAAGAGGCTGTATTATGTTGCCAAGTGGCAGGAACTTCTGAGGGCCAGCCTTGTAAACGGCTCCCGTGCCTTCTGGCGTATTATCAATGGAGCTTCCTCCCAGGTGCGAGTGACTCGGTCTATTCCAATTGCCCCTCCCACCTGGGTGAAGTTCATGGAAGCTTCTCAGATATCCCTGCCTGAAACTTTGGTCCCGAGGCTAGATGGCCCTAATTCTCCAGATCAAATTTCTCCCGAATGGCCCCCTGTTGCAGAGGAAGAACTGAGAGCGATTATAGAGACCTTCCATAATGGCAAAGCCCCCAGTCCTGACCTGATTCAGGTGGAGGCTATTAAAGGCTACATGGACTGGTGGTTACCGATTTTATCCGTTCTTTTTACCAGGATTAATAGCACTGGAAACATCCCTAAAATCTGGTCACAGGCTATCCTGGTACCTATATATAAGAAAGGGTGTAGATCTGACCCGGGCAATTACAGGCAAATCAGTCTTATTAGTGTAGTGGCCAAGATTTACGCCAAGTACCTTCTGGCCAGATTAATGGAATGGATAGATTGTAATCAGATCCTATGCCCCGAGCAGGCAGGTTTCCAGAGAGGCAGATCCACGTTGGATCAGTGTTTACTTCTCTATCATCTGATAGAGAAGTACAGAGCCAAGAATGGGAAGTTCTATGCCGCCTTCCTTGATCTGAAGGAGGCCTTTGGTTCAGTCCATCGTCCACTTCTGTGGGAAAAACTGTTAGCTCTAAAGATTGATAGTAGGCTTCTTTTTCTAATTCGGACCCTGTATGCTAATACCACCGTGGCAGTCAAGGTGAATGCGACGGGTCAGCTCATGCCAGATATTGGGATTGAGAAGGGGGTAAAGCAGGGTTGTGTCCTTGCACCCTCCATGTTTAATCTCTTTATCAATGACCTTATACCCCAAACAAGACAAGAGAGATCCCCCCTCCCCCCCAAATTGGCATCAAAGCCTTTTGGTGCTCTTCTATATGCAGACGACTTGGTCCTTCTTTCCCAAACTAGGGTGGGATTGTTGAGACAGCTTACGACTTTTGTAGATTATTGTTGGGCCAACTTTCTCTTCATTAATTACTCACAATCTAATATTCTTGTCTTTTCCCGTAACAGGCAGATTTAAAGATGGCCTGTTGGGGATACCCAATTTCAGCAAGTTAATTCTTATAAGTATCTGGGGGTCTCCTTTACTACCGATGGGCGATGGAGGAAGCACATTAGAATTTTGGAAGTGACTGCTAAGAGTCAAATGCTAGCGATTGTAAGACTATTTTCCGGGACAGGGAGAAAAAAATCTGGAGATTGCTCTGAAGGTTTTTGAGGCCAAGGTTATGGCATCTTTTCTGTATGGGGCTGAGCTATGGGGTTCTTTGGTCAAGAGCAATTTGAATTCCCTGCAGACCAGGTTTCTTGGTGCACTTACCAAACTTCCTCATGGGACCATGGCTGCAGCTATAAGACTTGAGACAGGTACTCAAAGTTGGTCTACAGTGACCTGGGAGCAGGCGTCTTTACACTGGGCAAAAGCGAGTAGTGCTCTTCAGGACAGTCTTCTTCAATTAATGTTCTCAGATACTTTTATTAGTCCTTGGTGTCTGGCGGTAACTCAGTACCTGGCCCGAATAGGTCTTTCGATCCCATATATTCAGACAAAAGCTCTGGCAGCTGCGAAACAGGAAATAGTCTCCAAGGTGAGAGATGTAGATTATCAGGAAGATCTTGCGACTGTGGCAGGGTCTCGCCACTTGCTGGGGTATAATCTATGGGCTCCCCAGTTGGGTTATAGGACACACTATCTTGGAACTAGCGCCACTTTTTTAGGGAAAAGTATTTATTTCTCTGCGCTAGGGTAAATGCACTGCCCACAAACATTCTGGTCGGGTGCTTTGCGGGGACACCATATGAAGACCGTCTGTGTCCTTACGACTCTATGGCCACAGAATCGACACAACAGATTCTGTTTGAGTGTCATCTGTATGATCCCATTCGAGGGAAATATCTACAATCCCTTATAGATAGGTTTCCTGGAGCAACCATTGGGTTTTTGACCCAGGTGGCTCTTGCTGATGTGCAGCTGGAAGTATCTTCCAATGTTATGAAATTTCTGCTGCAAGCTATGGAAAAGAGGATGAAATTTTTGCACTATAAGCTGTAAAGAGTTTCCCAATGGTCCTGTATATTTACTAACATTCCCTACTCTTTCTCACTGGGTGTTATTTGCTCCTCCCACAAGCTCTTAGTTACCAGCCTTGGGTAGGGTAAATTAAAGCCTACGTGTTCTTACTATGATCCTGGCCCAACTGTGTCTAGGTTGAACAGATTGCTATTGCATCCTATGGCCATATGTTTAAATATCTACCATATGACTATTTGTGCAGGGGTCGAGTGCTGCTGCCACAAGCCCCGGGAAGGGCAAAGCAAGCTTTGAGAATTCTTCATAGGTCCTGGATAGGGCAAGTCAAAGTTCAAGTGCTCTTATTATGAGCACTGCCCGATTATGGCTAGGTTGCATAGATTGTTACAGTATTTTGCAGCCATATGTTTATTTAAGCATAAGTTTCAAGGACCCAGTGCCCGTACAGGCGCTATGTAGGGCAGGGCAAATTATGTGTGTTTTTTTCCCCCTCCTCGCTATGTTATTAGATATATTTTGATTATTTCATAATGTGCATATGTGCCGTAGGTGGCAATTGCTTTAACGGGTTGTGGTACCTTAAGGTTAACTATTAAGGATGTTTTATTACTACCTTTTAATAGTCTCATTATAGAGGATAGGAATTTCACGCTGGTCTATTGACTGTGGGTCTAAGTTGTAGAAAGGTCTTCATTGTGTCTCTACATTTAGTTATATTTCCTATTTTATTGTATTTTATTTTGATGGACCCTGTATTTTCTCCTTCACCTAAGAAGCTAGGAAGCCCACCTTGCTTCCTTGACCGTGGGTATAAATCCCTATGAGGTAGTTATGTATTTTTGTTTTCATGTATCTGTGTTCCTTGTCCTGTTTTCTATATTTGTTGTATATGTTGACAATGACCTAAGGTCACGTCCTTCCAATAAATTTGAATTTGAATTTGAATTAATCATACACCGGCTAATAGAAAAGGTCTGCTTATGACAGGAATGTTTCATTCTCTGATTTAAAGAGCAAGTTTGTAAACTAACCAGGTGCTATGAATAACCTCTCGTGGGCATATTTTGCATAGATTAAAAAACAAACAAACAAACAAACAATTTAGGAGTGGGAGAAGGAAGCTAATCATTGTGTCAGCAGTTTGATACTTAAAGTGACAACACACACAGCCAATACCTGCCTTCATCTTATTCTCTAGCAACCTTGAACTATTCTTGAAGAGCCATTACCGCCAGTCCTTTGAATAGTCTGTCTAACAGAATTAGGGCCTGATGTCTGATTTTTCTGACAGTTTTCAGACCTTCAAAGGTTTTTTGGTCGTCTTCTCCCCTACCCTTTTTTTTTTGGCCAGGAACTGGTAGGTGGGCTTGAAATACTCAATCTCCCATTCGCATACAGCATGGTTTTTAATATTCCAGTTCCTACATAAGAACTGGAATAACTGTATATATATTTAGAAGTTTTTTTAGAAGCCAAAGAATTGGATTCTTGTGATCAAAGTAATCCTATAAAGAGTTGATAAGGCATGAATTTGTTGACCTTTATGTTTACTGGAACTGTTGGTTCAATGAAGGCCAAGAAGTATGACAAAATGGGTCTATCAGAGCCAATTAATGACGGATAACTAGGCCATCAAAAACCTCATTTTATGCTGAGCAGTCAAGTGAGTTATGGGAGGCCTCTCCCTCCCACATCAGACAGAATACGTGGAGTAGGTTAAAGCTTGCAGGAGAAAGATAAAGGCAGCAGGAGCATGGAATCTGTTAAGGGGAATAAAAAGGGCTTTTTCTGGTGGTATCAAGTAAAAAAGATACACTAGAGAGAAAAACGTTCATTAATAGAGACTGGGTGTTAACAAACAAGATGTTGCCCCCACATTAGCCCCTGATTCCTGTGCCAGATGTTCACCCTGGAGTCACCTCGGGGCTGCCTTACATGGTGTCATCGCTGGAACTGTGGAGCATGCCATGTGGGCAAATCTGGGGCAATGGGGGCCCTTGGGGCTACCTCCAATGTGTTTGGGCATGTGTTGCTGTTGCACGTGTCCAGGTCTGCCAGCACCATGGATAAGGCCATGATGTTGACAAGGATTGGGCCTGGGAGAAGCAGCGGTCGGCAGCTTGAATGGTGACGGGGGTAAGTGGTTCCGCCAGCCGGCAGCTTGAGCAGGGCTGGGTGAAGCAGTGGCAGCAGCAGGATCAGTCCCCCGTGCACCAGGAGCAGCTCTCCATGGGCAGGAATGCCCCCTGCCACCCCCAGTTCAGTGGATTCATCTGGTGCTTCTTTCTTCAACTCACTGTCAGGCTCCAGGGGCGGAGCCAGGGAAAGGGGAGGGGACGTGGGTAGACAGGAGAAGGGGACGGGTTGTAGGGAATCTGGGCTGCCCCTCAGATTAAACGAGGAAACCTCTCAGCTGCTCTACAATACCAAGGCGACTAAGCACTCAGCATAAGGCCCAGTCAAGTTGGTCTAAGAAGGCTTACGGCTCATCATCGAGGTTGAGGGGTGGGAAGCCAGAGGCGAGGGATCAGGGGTAAGGAACAAGGAACCAGGGGCAGGGGAGTGAGGGATATGAGGTAAAGAACAGGGAAACAAGGAAACAAAGGCAGGGAAGTAAGGGGTCACGGATAAGGAACGAGAAACCAGGGGAAAGAGGGCGAGGGGCCAAGACTAGGGAGCGAGAAACCAAAACTAGGGAGTAATGGGGGCAAGGGGCCAAGACTAGGGAGTGGGAAACCCTAGGGGCAAGAGGGGGGGGGGCGAGGGAGCCCTGAGAGCGAGGAGGGGGCCAAGGTGAGGGAGCCCTGGGAGCAAGGAGGGGGCCAAGGCGAGGGAGCCCTGGGAGCAAGGAGGGGGCCAAGGCGAGGGAGCCCTGGGAGCAAGGACGGGAGCGAGGGAAACCCTGAGAGCGAGGGACAAAAATAAAGAGAACAAGAACGCAGAGACAACTAAAACATAGAGACACCAGACTACACAGAAACTAGGAAGGAACAGGGAGACGAATACAGCAAACAATAGGGATTACTTACAGTAGGGCATTGAGGGAACAACAGGGAGACAGACTAACATGAAGACAAGGCAGGGTGTGAGAGGGAAACTGTAAACAGAACTCACCACCACCAAACACTACTCCCAACAAAGACAAAGGGCAAACAAGGTGCATCTAAAGAAAGAACAAGATGAGTGGGCCAAGCATAAGTCTAAGGTGAAGTGACTCGAAGCTCCACACCTGCCACTGCCCTCAGCAGTCCTTAAGTACTCCACAGAGCCAATCAGACCGTGGCAGGTGTGGCCATGCCCACCACCAGGTGTGCGTGGTGAGCAAGGCAGGAGAGAAAAGGGAGAGTGTCATGAACAGGAAGAGAGCCACCCCCTGCAGCACGTTGCCAATAGCGCAGGCTGCCAAGAGTACCTCCTAGAAGCCCCCAATGCCAAAGGTTCAAGGCCTGTCCATGACAGTAGCCCCCCGTCCAAGCCCCCCCCCCAATCCTGGAACGACAAAGAGGAAAAGGGGGTTAGAAATCACAGGAGGGGGTGTGGAAAATCCCCCTCTCTGTGGCCTTTTAGGTAAATGCAGACCACCCTGGGGAAGGGACAAGGGGGGAATAAAAGGGAAGGGGTCCGGAACCAAAGAAGGTAAGGTGGGGATAGAGTCCTAGATGAGGCCAAAAAAGGGACACACAGCCAAGAGGATGGTAATATGCTGGAAGGCCGCATCTTGCAATGTTCGCCAGCAGTCCCCATAGATGGAAGGGGGATAACGCATCACTAGGCCAGAGGAGGGGAGACAGAAGTCCTGGTGTAGGTCAGACCAGTGGAGGGGGTCCCAATAAGGAGGGAGGGGTTCCTAGGGCAACACGGGGTCCATGAGGGTAATCGTGGGGATTCGAGGTGGTAACCTCTTGTTGAGGGATGTCGGATGCCAGTGGTGGTTCCCCTTTCCGGGGCCCAAGCATGGTAGGTGCACCAGACATCTCTGAAGACCTCGTTGGGGGCCTCCCTCTGGGTGACAGAGGAAAAGCTACCAGGTCCGATAAGGTAAACAAAGGGGGGCAACTCTTGGAGCATGTCCTGGTGGAGAACATGACAACCTTATCTCCCGAGGGAGGAGGTTGTGGTGTAACAAGCCCCTCACGAGGCGTCTTTTTCTTAGCATCCTTAGGCCAGGTCCTCACGGATTCTGCCGCTGAGTTGCTGGTGTGACATGCCTCTGTCGTGGCATCAGGGCTTGGTGGGGTCGACCCGACACCGTTGGTGTTATATCCAGAGGGCTTCCTAGCCAACAAGACCGTTTTCTTAGAGCAGGCCGGAACTGACAGGGAGGGGGAATTCAACCCAAGGGGACACTTAGTGGTTCTACCGGATCTCGGGGCTTCTCCTACCTGCCTGGGTACCCCATCTGGCACAGTTGAGACCGGGAGAGAGAGAGCCGTAACTCCCATATCCAGGGATACCATCCATTTCAGAAGGGGCTGTTGGTGGGATGTCTGTACCATGATATGGCAGTCAGCAGTAGGGTCCTCTTCTCCTTCACCTGGCGGCTCAATGGGAGAGGGCATTAATGAGAGACAGGGATTGCTGGGCACTCCCACCGAGATGGAACTTGTTTCTAGAGATAACAACTGTGCAGCTGCTGTGGAGGTGCCCATTGTGTTTGAAGGTCGTTTAGGTATACTACCGCTTGACGCACCTTCTGGGGTAAGCCGTGCACCACAACCCGCAAATGCTGGAACCCGGGTTCGGGAGCGCCAGACCAGTATCCGCACAGTCTCAAACATCGATGTAGAGGCTGGGAAGCCCTGGGATGTGAACCATCCTGCAGAAAGAATTGCTGGTCCAGCTGTCCGGGGCCCAGGTAACATTGACGTTTGTCTGGGTGATGGGGCAGGCGTCACGGGCACATCTGCCACAGGAACAGCTGTAGGTGGTAGACTCGGTGCTGTAGGGAGAAGTTCCTGGGATATCATCACCGGCACTGAGTTGGTCTGGGGGAACACTGTCTGAGCAGACAGCACCCGTGAGCTCGAAGGTAAAGGTACAGCAGCAGAATCCCCACTAATGGGCTGGGTTATGAGGGCAACTTCCTGGTTCACATACTCACGAACATGAGCATAATTGGTCCATATGGCAGGGGTCAGCTTCACTTCTGCCAGGCACCCCGTCAATACCGCTGCTATCTTGTGAAAGTCCATCCACATCAAGACAGATGGTACCTGGCTGACTGAGGCCTTTCATGGAGAATCTTCAGTGGTGGTAGTGGGCATCATGAGGTGGGAGAGCAGCACCAAAGTTTGCCAGAAAATAGCAAGGGTAAGGGGCAAGAATAGGGGGAAGGGATTGTTGGGTGGAGCTTACTGTCAGACTCCAGGGGCGGAGCCAGGGAAAGGGGAGGGGAAGTGGGTAGACAGGAGGGGGGGATGGGGTGTAGGGAATCTGGGCTGTCCCTCAGATTAAACGAGGAAACCTCTCAGCCGCTCTCCAATACCAAGGAGACTAAGCACTCAGCATACGGTCCAGTCAAGCTGGTCTAAGAAGGCTTACAGCTCATCATCAAGGTTGAGGGGTGGGAAGCCAGAAGCGAGGGATCAGGGGTAAGGAACAAGGAACCAGGGGCAGGGGAGCAAGGGATATGGGGTAAAGAACAGGGGAACAAGGAAACAAAGGCAGGGAAGTAAGGGGTCATGGATAAGGAACGAGAAACCAGGGGAAAGAGGGCGAGGGGCCAAGACTAGGGAGCAAGAAACCAAAACTAGGGAGCAATGGGGGCAAGGGGCCAAAACTAGGGAGCAGGAAACCCTAGGGGCAAGAGGGGGAGGCCAAGGAAACCCTGAAGCGAGGGGAGGAGCAAGGGAACCCTGAGAGCGAGGAGGGACCAAGGCGAGGGAGCCCTGGGAGCAAGGAGAGGAATGAGGGAACCCTGGGAGCAAGGAAGGGCCAAGGCAAAGGAGCCCTAGGAGCTAGGAGGGGGCCAAGATGAGGGAGCCCTGGGAGCAAGGAGGGGGCCAAGGCAAAGGAGTCCTAGGAGCGGGCCAAGGCGAGGGAGCCCTGGGAGCAAGGAGGGGGCCAAGGCGAGGGAGCCCTGGGAGCAAGGAGGGGAGCGAAGGAGACCCTGAGAGCGAGGGACAAGAATAAAGAGAACTAGAACGCAGAGACACCAGGCTACACAGAAACTAGGAAGGAACAGGGAGACGAATACAGCAAACAATAGGGATTACTTACAGTAGGGCATTGAGGGAACAACAGGGAGACAGACTAACATGAAGACAAGGCAGGGTGTGAGAGGGAAACTGTACACAGAACTCACCACCACCAAACACTACTCCCCACAAAGACAAAGGGCAAACAAGGTGCATCTAGAGAAAGAACAAGGTGAGTGGGCCAAGCACAAGTCTAAGGGGAAGTGACTCGAAGCTCCACACCTGCCACTGCCCTCAGCAGTCCTTAAGTACTCCATAGAGCCAATCAGACCGTGGCAGGTGTGGCCACGCCCACCACCAGGTGTGCGTGGTGAGCAAGGCAGGAGAGAAAAGGGAGAGTGTCATGAACAGGAAGAGAGCCGCCCCCTGCAGCCATTGCCAATAGCACAGGCTGTCAAGTGTACCTCCTAGAAGACCCCAATGCCAGAGGTTCAAGGCCTGGCCGTGACACTCATCTCCTTTCCCAACCACACCATATGGTGTGGCAGAGCCACTTCTCTGATCCTGCTGCTGTTGCTGCAACAGGAGTCCTGGAACCCTGCCCATGTGTGGTTTTTTTTGTCCTGAGGGGTTCGGGGGCCACGTGGTGGCTACCCATGTGTCCACGGAAACCACACCAGGGACTGCCAGTGTGTTGGGCTCCCCACGCTTTCCAAGCGAGTAGTAGCTGCATGGCAGCTCCATGAAGTGACTACAGGTGCTGGTGGACTTTCTTCTCATGTGTTAACACATACATTGAATGTTGGCTATAAAATGACTGAGTTGCTCAACTACTTTTAAATATCAGGCTCCAGCAATAAAAGAAAATGAGCAAGTTTGTTGACAATTAGGAAGTCATAGAGACCTTGCCAAAGTAGCTGCCAATAAGATGAGTTTAAGAGAATACCTAAGGGAAAGTGAATGTATACAGTCAACATCAGCAGATCTGAGTAATATGAAGCACAGGGTAATGTATTAAGAGAATGACTAATTAGGTTACTGAGCCACTGACAATTTATCTCTGAAAAGTCTGGAAAGTTGGGGAGGTATCGAAGGATGGAAGGAAATAAAATCTGTTGCTGATTATTGGAAAAAGAAAAGTGATGGGGGAAGGGAATGTTAACTGTGCACTCTTGGAAATTTAACTCCAATTAAAGCCTGTGTCACCCAAAGAATATTTGAAGAAGAGTTCAGAACATGGGATAAATGGGACCATAACACGGTGGAAAATTTGTCTATCTGTTGTGGGTGTTGAACCCTTTCTGAAAATCTGAATCCATAGATCCACCAAGTCCATCGACACCAGCAAAAGATGGCATGTTTTGCTCCGAAGTCTGTTGTCAGCCGCCCCGAGCTGCATTGCAGGATGGGGCGGGATAAAAATCTATAAAATAATATAATAATAATAATAATACATATCTCCCCAAAGTAGGGATGGGCGAACGCGGTTCGGAAGTTCAGAGTTCGGACCGAACTCAGTCGTTCGGTTGACCGAACCGAACTCGAATTTCAAACCGAACTGAACCGAACCGAATTTCCGAACTCCGTTCTGTTTGCCCATCCCTAGTGGCAACACACACCAAAAAAACCTGGTTTTGAATGGCCGAACTTGTTCGGAAGTTCGGAATTCGACCGAACTCGGTCTGTTTGGTCGACCGAACCGAGCTTCCGAACCGAACTCAAATTTCAAACCGAACTGAACCGAACTGAATTTCCAAACTCGAATTTCAAACCGAACCGAACTGAACGGAATTTCCGAACTCCGTTCTGTTCACCCATCCCTACCTAAAAGTCCCTATTTGAGAGGGACAGTCCCTCTTTGGGTGATGAATCCCATTGTTCCTCTTTTAGGGGATGAAAGTCCATCTTTCAGGAGATAGACAAAAAGACCAGAACTCAGGCCTTTGGCATCTCTTTCCTGGTTGCCTCCCAGGAAAAGCACTTGAGCGAACAATGGGGAGCTGGAATGACAACCTAAGTAGAATGATAAGCAGGAGTGCCCCTGTCCCTTTTTATACACTTGTAGTGTTGGTGTGTGTGTGTATAAGTGTGTGAGGGGGCAGGGCTAATTTGCTATGGGGTGGAGCTTATTGGCCAAGGGAGCAGGGCTTATTCCTCGTTAGGCTGCTTGAATTGTTAAGAGCTACCTCCAAACCTTACAGTTGGCTCCATTAGGTGATATTTTTCATTGCTAAAAGGTGAAAAATATTTTACTTCAAGCACTTTGGCTTAAGTGAGCTTTTCTCAAGAATTTTCTTCATTACATTATTTTTTTTTCTATTTGTGCAAATATGGAGGCTATTTTTAAAAGGCGAGGAAAGTCCTGAATATACAATGTTTCCAGGGACAGAATGGCACATGAAGAATTAGTTTGTCACTCACCTAGACCGCCTCTCCATTGGAATACTTTAAACAAATATATACTGGTGTTTTAACTCAACGCTATTGATCAGTTTTGGCTATAAGCATAGATTCATACCAATCAGGCTGCTCAGTACCATATAGCTAGAACACATAATTCCCATGGCTACTTAGCATAAACTATAATAGCTCTTAGTCTTTGTTTAAAGTTTATTAAGTGGTAGGGGAGTTTGCTCAGAGTTGCTTAAATTATATTATCGTGCTCTTTTTCCCCCCTAAGCCCCTAGAGATAATTTGTTATATTGGCAGTTTCCAGGTATAAGTTCATTTGCGCTTTACTGCATTTTCTTTCAATGACATTGAAGACAGATGTGCATGAATGCAGGGTTCTTGCCCTGACAGTTTACAATCCAAATCCATAATGAACATATCACAATGAAAAATAGAAACAATATGCAGAGGGATTGGGCCACATTGTTGTCTTCTGCCTAGCTCATTTTGCAGCATGGAATGACTCAAGTGATCCCAAGCCCACTCTGAATAGGCCTGGCCAAGGAATCTTGGGCTGAAAACAGACATGACGCTAACCATCCTTTAACCACCCTTGGTGGTTATTTATGCATGTTGCTGGGCTGTATTGGTGCCCTATGCAGCCCTGAAACATGCATAAATGACCACCAAGGGTGGTTAAAGGGTGGTTAGCGTCATGTCTGTTTTCACCCTTGCTGTCCTATTACAGTGGAGTCTGCTTATGTCAAATTTAATGGGCCATCTAAACTGGGCTTCTGATAAGCAGATCTTAAAGCAATGTTCCTCTCTTTGGCAGTCTATTCCATGCATGTTCATAAACATGACGGCGTTGACGGCAGGCTGCCCAGGGGTGGGGAGGACAAACCCTGGCTGGGAGAGCTCTGGTGGTGGGAACACACATCCTTGCAGCCTCACCTGGCCAGGGAGAGGAGGTGGGGAATAACACACAGCTGTCTGACTCCATTCCCCACCCTGCAACCGGCACACCACTCTCTGCCATGATGGGCAGCCATGGCTATGAATAACAGGCAGCCATGGCTGGCTACAATGGTGAGCCCCCCCCCCCTCCACGGGGCTGGGGTAGGCATATTTTCAGACGTTACAAGATCACAGTGAACCACGGTGAATACCCACCTGTGGTCACTGTGTCTCGAACGTCTGTTTGGCGGCCGCCAGAAGTTCGCCACGGTCAATACCCACATGGGGTCAATTTGAACCACGCTTCCTGGGCTAGCCAGGGGAATGTCCCAGGAAGCGTGGTCAAAGAGATCCCCAGCGGGGACCAAAAAACCCACACGTCTGGCCGGGCGCCACGGCCCGGGATCACCGGCGGGATCCCGGTCCATGGCGAATTCGGCCGGACGCTGTGGCTGCATTGGCCTCACCGCCCGCCTGTCTCCCCAGAGGGCGGGCGGTGGGGAGCATGGAGGGGGTGGGGCCGTGCGGCCGCACGTTGCACCATGCGGCCCCGCCCCCTCCCAGATTCCCCACCAGGATGCCCCGGCACGTCTGATATGGTGTGACGGGGTGACCCCAGCGGGGGATGGATGGGTTGTTTTCGGTACGGGGCCAAGTGGCCCCATAACGTCTGAAAACACCCAGACATACCAGCCCGGTTCAGCCCACTCTGGCACACCTGGGCAGCTTGTGGGGCCAGACCGGGGGCTTTGTTTATTCCAGGCCCATGTTTCTGGACCGACTGCCAACCCCACTCGGGTTTGAACTGGGCCCACATCTGGCAGGCCCAGAACAAACATGCGGGGTCGGCGCTGGCCCATTCGGGCTAGAGCAGGCTAAACCAGGCCATTGTCATGTTTCTGAACACCTAATATTAAAAACAAGCAAATGATATTTAAAATGCAGCTAAGAATCTGTTATTAGAACTTTAAACAATACCCCGTCCAACAGAAACGAGCGTGGTGATTTTCATTGCTAGGATTCAGTTGCAGAAGACTAAATCTGACAGAGGGTGTAAACAGATGTGACGGTGGCTCGCACTGGCCTGGGACTCACCAGCTTGTGTGTCTCCTCGCTGCCAAATGTTGGCCTGCAACGGCCCCAGGACGGGTAGGTGGCTGGGATGCATCCTCTGGAAGATCCCAGACAATCACCCAGCCCCACTGTCAGGCGGGGTCCATGAATCAGGCCCAGAAGAGTGTGCTCGCCCGGGGGGTGGGGGAGATGGAGGTGCTCCAGGCCCCCATTCATCTGTTATGCAGCTGGGGTGGATGTGCTCCTCTTGGCCCCTCCAGCAGCTGTTTGGTAGGCGGGTGTGCTCACCAAACAGCTGGTGGGTGGGGCCTGAGAGGAGCTCTTCCCAGGGCTCAGTCCTGCTGCGTGGCATTGGCCTGCGAGTCCTGTCCCATGTGGACAGTTCCTTGGGTCACCCTGAGGTGTGGCAGGCCATGTGCCGGCCGCCCCTGGGCCTGGGTTAAGAGTTGAGCTCTGCACATTTGAACAGCCCTCCCCACCCACCTGAGAAGTGGCAGCTGCAGCACGTCACCCCAGGGCTGGCTTGGGAAGCGCCTTGCCGTGGTCACATCTGTTTTTACCCAGAGAAAGGTACTAAGATCATGCAGCCAGCTTGCAGGCAGAGGTGGGGGAGTGCTTTCCTACTGATCAGCTGAAAAGCTGAATCCTGAAAACTGGGACTCCCCTTCATCTGCCTGCTCTGCAAGCCCTGCTTAGTTTCGAGAGTTTAACTGGCAGCTAAGATATCTATTTCCTTTTTGTCCTGTCCTGCATACTGAAGCTGAATGGTTCAAACCAAGTTTTTGGTTCTAAGTGCAAAAGGACCTGGGTCTGGGTGTGGGGAGTGGGAGAAGGGGAGGCTGGAATCTTGCTAAGCCCCAGACCCAGTGCACTTTGCATTGGGGGCTGAAACAAAGTTGGATTTGAATCATTAAGCTGTGGGATGCAGAATCAAAAGAAAAGGTGGCAACTGTCACTTGACACAGGTTGAAAACAAATGAGATTGGGTGTGTGTGTGTCAGCTGGAACCCTTGGTCGCCCTGGGGAGGGTCATGGCAGCTTCCACTCCTCGGGGCGGCAGGAAAGGCAGTTCAAATGAGGAGCCTCACCCCGGGCGTGGGGGCTGCTGCCACAAGTCCTTCCATACCACAGGCCAGCCGAGGAGCCGTTCACGTGGGACAGGACTCCTGGACTAGGGCTGATACGGCAGCAGCTGTTACTGTGCCGTGCTTCCATTCCGCCATTTCGGAATTGCCCATGTCACACCGTGGCTTTTCTGTGGACATTCCGCTAATTCCGTTGGCATTCTGAAAATTGCAGAATTGCGGAAAAAATGCGGAAACTGTGGGAAAACCGCTGTTCCGCTATTTTGTGGTGCTGGCGGAATGGCAGAAGTAGCAAAATTGTCATGTTTCCGCTATTTTGCGAAGCCTGTGGAAGTAACAGAATGAAATTAGAGGAACTGCGGAAGTAGCAGAATGAAACTAGCGGAATGAAAGCCTCTGCCACACAGTACCACTAATTGCGGAAATGCTGTTTCCGGCGGAAATAGCTACCGCTGCGACATTCTGCTACAGCCCTATTCTGGACCTCTGCTGCTCATCAGGAACAGGCCAGGGATGAGCAGCCACCAAACAGCTGATGGCGGGTCCCAGAGCTGCCCCCTCACCCGACCTGGGTGTGCATGCCAAGCAGCTGATCGGGCATGCTCCTTCCAGTCCCCCCGATCATCTGTTTGGTGGGCTGGGCACGTGCACCAAACAGCTAATGGGGGAGGGTTTGGAGAAGCACCCCCTATCAGCTGTTTGGTGCATGCACGAGGCTGGGTGAGGGTGCTCCTTGCCCCCCCCATCAGCTGTTTGTAGCAAGGGTGAGCTTCTGGGCCCAATCCTTGGACCTCCCCTCACAACTGGGCTGGGTGGGGCCTAACAGAAGGGAGGGTTCCTGTTAGCTCAGATTAGCCTGGCTGGGTGAGCCTTAGTTCAGGCTGCATCACAGACCTTCTCCCGATGACACTTCTTGTAGCAGCCACCCGTCTGCCCCAAGGTCTTAGTGGGCAAAACATCTGGTGGCCACTGAACTGATGAGCAGGTGATATTCAGGCTACTGTCTCATTTGTTTTCACCCAGAGTGAGAAGGTGGTTCAAGAAACAGGAGACTTGGGGGCAAGTGAGGAGCGAACCAAGTTCTTAGGTGTGAACAACAACACACGAAATGAGAGAGGATAATAACAGCATGGAGCAAGGCCATGAAGGGACTTAAATGAGAAGACAAGGAGGTTGCTTTGGAGGTGAAGGGGGAATAGGAGCAGTGGAGAGGGCAGGGAAGGGGTTTCCCTAGCACCCGTCAATTGTGTCTGTCAAATATCACTTTAACTTCTTCTGTTCTGCTGCTGGTGTGTGGAATCATGTCTTCCCTAAGAGGGGTTGTAGGATCAGAGAGGAGCAAACTCAAACACAGACATTCAGACACAAACTCAATATCTTCCTGAACCAGGCCTATAGCAGCATCAAGCTGGGGGCCTGAGTCTGGCCATATAAGGAGGATTAGTACTGGCTTGGGAGGCGGAGCTGCTGAGGCACTGCAGGCTAGCACCTTAATGTGCCTCAGCTGGACTAGCCTCCAGAACTGGGCAACCAAGGGCCCAAATAGAGCCAGCTGGCCTGGGTGTGGCTGAGCCAGCTCAGAAGCTGAAAGGCTGAGTGTTGTGGGGAGTTGTAGAAGCCGGGCAGGGCTCTGCCTAGTTATCAGAGAGGCTTGTGAGAGACAGCCAGGGAGGCAGGAGCCAGAGAAGGGCTCTGCCTCATAGCTGGATACCTAGCTGTAGGAGAACATGAGGATATGAGAAGTGCCATACTGGGTCAGACCAGTGGTCTGTCAAGCCCAGCATCCTGTCTCCGAGAGTGGTCAATTCTGGTCACATGGGAGTATCAGCAGTTGTAATGGGCAATCCATTCCCTGTTGATCACTCCCTGCTCCTGACAGTAAGAAGTTCCCATCCAGGAGGGACTGAGCCTGGCCAGGGATATTGTAGAGTTAGCTTTCTGTTGAATAACACACAGCAGAAGTTTCTTCAAAACAGAACTTTACTAAGAACTCAGAAGACATGCTTCCATACTGTATGGACTGTATGGACGAGATGGAGGACAGAGAGAGGAGAAGAGAGGAGACTAAGGCCGTTTTCAGACGAGCGCGGCGGCGCCCGCGCTTGTTTCTTTAAAAAGCCGGCAGCCCGTTCTACACGAGACGCTGCCGCCGAATACGCGCATGCGCGGCCGACGCGCATCCATTTCCGTG
>QEPC01011901.1:7120827-7143894 GCA_003113815.1 Sphenodon punctatus | reverse complement strand
TCTCATGCAAGTTTTGCAATGCAATCCACATGCCTCTTGCTGTGGTCTCACTTCTTATATGGATTAGCTGGTCATCTTCTACCAATAAACTTATTGTAGCCTTTGCTAACCTGTCCTTTTTGTCCCATTCTTTGTGATTTGCTGCTGGTCTGTTCATGGTAATCACCTCCCATAGATCATCTTTAGACAGCAGCATTTCCACTTTAAACTTCCATAATTGGTAGTTTACATTGTTCAGCTTTCCTACTGAAAGTCTGAGCTCTGAGCTGCTTGCCATACTTGCTTCCCTCCCTTTCCCCTTCTGGGATCTAAGCCTTCTTACTCACAGTCAGTAGACCTCTCTGTCTGGGAGTTTCCTTTTACAGTCTGCACTCCTTCTGGGCTGCTTCTAGTCTTCAAAATTGCCTTGAAGATGTCCTGGGCCCATAACCTATTGTAGAGTTGGCTTTCTGTTGAATAACACACAGCAGAAGTTTCTTCAAAACAGAACTTTACTTAAGAACTCAGAAGACATGCTTCCATACTGTACAGACTGCATGGAGAAGATGGAGGACAGAGAGAGGAGAAGAGAGGAGACAAGGAGAGAAAAATAACCTGTTTCATCCCCTGACTCTCCTCCTACTGGACAAGCCCCATATAGAGCTTTCAGGGCTTGCAATGGGCTTTTACTTGTGACTGTTGCACATTCCAACAAGGGAGGTCTGAGTAACAAAGGTATCCAGGATGGTAGGGACTGTGCCCAGCCAGAGGGAGAGCCCCCATTGGGGAATGGAATATATAAGAACTGTGTGAATAAAGGACTTTTGATAAGATCTCATATAGGCCTGGATCCTGAGAATACTTACCCGAGGGACCATATTACACAGGCTTTTACCCCTTTCAGTCTGTATTTCTTCATTAGTGAAACAGGAGCAACTTCTCATTCATCTTTTTATTGCCTGTCTTCGGCGGCTGAAAGGATGGAAGCTTGCAGCCGAGACAAATGTTCAAGACCTGTGTGCGATTTAAAACTCTGCAGAACTTCATTGTTGTGATGGAGACAAGGTTTATTTTCCTTCTTTACTCCACGCCTCATCCCCATCTTCTGCTGTGGGAGGAAAGTGAAAGGAGAAAAAAGAGAGTGTTTTATTTCCTCCAAAAATGGAGAGAGATTTGAAGTCAGCCTATGAAAAGTTTTCTTCACAACCACTCTTATTTTTGTCAGATTTTCTGGGGATGAAGCCCCCACCCATAAATAGAATGCTTATGCATAGCTTTTCTCCCCCCCCACCACACCCCATGAGGTGCCAGGTTCTTTTTAAATAAGAGGCAGCACAGTGGTTTTTATAAATACCCAGGCATGTGATTAAACTGCTAGGCATTGCCTGTAATGACAGAAGTAAAACTGCAGCCCTGTCACTCTTTTTGGAGCTGAATGGTAGACCTTTTATTCAATTCATAATTAATGATATGCTGCCCTTCCCCTAAGCCTTAGGACAGGTTACACAATACATAAAGATGTATAACAAAATCACACAAAATAAAGCCAAATATTTCAATACCCAAATAAAACCAAGTAAAACCAGGAAAATCTCTTAACCCACAACTCCCCCCACAACCCTATCCCACCTGCCAAATGCCTAGGCAAACAAGAAGGTCTTACATTGCCTCCAGAAGATGAGCAGGCCTGGACTTAGATGAAACTCCAAGGGAAGGGAATTCTGTAATATGCAACAATAATGATTATTTGGTTAAAGGTTCTCTCACAAGAATCATTTATTTATTTTATTTATTTAAAACTTGTTACCCCGTACCTCCTGCCACAGACAGGAGGGGTGGCTTGCAATAATTACAAACAATTAAAATAAATCATTAAAGGAGGAAACAGAGTAACACATCCCACGCCCATAGCTCCCCCCCCCCCACTACCCATCTCCCCCACCAAACACCTGGTGGAACAACCAAGTCTTACAACTTCTCCGAAAGGAGGGAAGATGGGGGAGTAAGTGAGGGGGAATTGGACATTCTTTTTACACCCCCCCGCCCTCCCCCCCCCGCTCTGGCCACCGGAAGTGCCGAGGGGTACTTAAAGGACAGACCGGCGGCTGCGCTGGTATGTAGCATTGACTTACCATCTGGGGCTTGTTCCTATGCTGCTGCTGTTGCTCCCACTGTTGCTCCTGTTGTCGCGGGGTCCTGCTGGGCGTCTATGGAGAGAAGGGGAGTAAGTGAGGGGGAATTGGACATTCTTTTCACCCCCCCACCCTTCCCCCCCGCGCTGGCCACCGGAAGTGCCAAGGGGCACTTAAAGGATGGACCGGCAACTGTGCCACAGGCCGCAAGCTGGCAGTTGTGAGCCGAAGGGCCGTGGCCAAAGGGTGCAGCCCTTTGGGGCCCTTCGGGGTCTGGAGGGGGGGAAGGGGGGAAGCCCTGTTGGGATAGAGTGATAAGGTGGGGGGTGGCATGTGACATTGAGGGGGAAAGTTGTTTACGGGCTTTTTTTCCTGTACCGAGGGGGGAGAGGGGAGGGAGGGAGGAAAAAAGGGGGGGAAAGAAGCAGACAGGGGCAGTCTTCTGCGGAAATGAGAACAGGGGAATTATGGAGAGGGATGTTTATGGAAGAGGGTAGGGGGGAGTTGTATTATGATGGTTTGCCCTGGGTGGGTTTGGGGAAGGAGATGGGAGACTGGGAGGAGTCGGATAAGATATGTATGACCACTGATGTAGGGTTGGTGAGGCCACCTCCCCCTGGTATGAGGAGGGTGGAGGTGGTCAGGTTCCCCTTGGTGGCAGCAGGGGATGATTTGGTTGTTGATGGGACCTACCCCGTTTTTGTGGGGGAGGTCATAGAATGGGATATTAGTGAGTCAAGGGAATGTGATTGTTGAAAATTTTGTTGTGCTTAAATTGTTTATTATGTTAGAAATGCTATTTTGTAATGTTTTTTGGACCCCTGCGTGGAAAACCCAGAATATGTTATGTTTTGTAAGCCACCTCGAGTCCTACGGGAGAGAGTGCGGGGTATAAATTAAATGGAATGAATGGAATGAATGAATGAAGATCTGGGGCCAGCCGAGCCTCTACCAGAAGGGAGTTCCACAGGTGCGGTGTGGCCACTGAGAATGCCCTCCCCTGCATGTCCCCCCCAAAAACTCAGGGGACCTTGAACAGAACACCCCCAGACAACTGCATGGGCCGATCCAGGACCTGGGGAGTGAGTCGATCTTGCAGATAGGCAGGGCCCAGACCATTTAGGGCTTTACAGGCCAAGACCAACATCTTGAATTGGGCCCGGAAAACCACCGGCAACCAGTGCAGAGAACGGAGCACTGGTGTAATATGCTCCCATGGCCCAGTCCCACTAGGAGATGGGCCACCGCATTCTGCACCAGCTGCAATTTCCAAGCCGTCACCATGGGTAGCCCCACATAGAGTGTGTTACAGTAGTCTAGTCAAGAGGTGATGAAAGCATGGATGACAGTGGCCAGGTCAGAGTCCGAAACAAACGTCCGAAGCTGTCATATCAGGTGTAACTGATGGAAAGCACTCCTCGCCACAGCCTCCACCTGGAGATCCAGGCAGAGCTGCACATCGAGGAGCACCCCCAGACTCCGTAGCTGGGAGGCTAATGGAGGACAGACCCCATCAATAATGGAGACCGCCAACTTCATCGCCTTACCCACTAACATCACCTCTATCTTGTCAGGATTCAGCTTCAGTCAATTAGCCCTCATCCAGTCCCCCACAGCCGCCAAACACTGAGTAAGCACCAAGACTGCTGGGCCTGGGTCTGTTGAAAAAGAGAGGTACAGTTGAGTGTCATCAGAATATTTATTTATTTATTTACATTTCTTAGCTGCCCCCTCATGCCCATGGCATCTTGGGGCACCTTACAACATAGAAAATTTAAAACAACAATAAAATACAGCATAAAACATCAAAAGACCCATCTAAAAAGTACCACCCCTCAAAAAATTTATCCCAACCCACCCTCCCCTTCTCCGACGGCCTTGGAGAACAGCCAGGTTTTGCAGGCACAGCAGAAGGCCAACAGACTTGGAGCCAGACGGGCTTCGTCTGGGAGGGAGTTCCATAATCACAGCATGGCCATGGGGGACCTCCAAGAAGGCACCCCCAGCAGACTGAAAGGGCCACTCTGGGGCACGGAAGGTGAGGCAGTCCCTGAGGTATGCCGGACCAAGACTGTGTAGGGCTTTATAGGCCAAGACCAACACCTTGAATCTGGATCAGCACGCCATGGGCAGCCGGTGCAGCGCGCAGAGCATGGGAGTAATATACGCCCATTGGCCCATCCCCGTAAGGAGACAAGCCACCTCGTTCTGCACCAGCTTCAGGCCTCCGAACCAATGTCAAGGGAAGCCCCATGTAAGGCACGTTGCAGTATGCCAGCCTTGAGGTGATGAAGGCATGGATGAGGGTGGCCAGGTCGGGTCTGGAAATGTATGGACGCAGCCTCCGCAAGATACAGCTGGCGGAAGGCAGCTTTAGCCACCATTTCCACCTGCTGATCCAGGCGGAGCTCTGAGTCCAGCAATACTCCCAGACTCCGAACCTTCTGGGCTATGGGAGGGCAGACCCCCTCTATGAGGGGAGCCAACACCTCCTTCGCCCTACCCACCGCCATCACCTCCATCTTATCATGATTGAGCTTCAGTCTGCTCTGATGTTACCAATCTGCCATGGCCTCCAAACATTGGGACAGAACTGAGATGGCAGGACCTGGGTCAGTTGAAAAGAAGAGGTAAAGCTGGGTGTCATCAGCGTATTGGTGGCAACGCACCCCAAACCCTCTCACAATCTCCCCCAAGGGCTGCATATATACGTTAAACAATAATGGAGACAGGCTGGAACCTTGCGGAATGCCACATTGATGACACCACACACCAAACTCCCTAATCACCTCGCCAAGTGGCTGCATGTACACGTTGAACAGGAGAGGGGACAAAACAGAACCCTGCAGGACTCCACGAGAGGTCTCGGTATGATAAAAAACAATCCCCAAGCACCACCCACTGGATTCTTCCGGTCAGGAAAGAGCGGAACCATTCAAGAACCATCCCGCCCACCCCTGCACAGTCCTGCAGGCGCGTCACCAACATCTCATGATCAACGGTATCAAACACAGCCGACAGATCTCACAAAACCAGCAGGGTCGAATGACCCTGCTCCAGTTCTCGACACAGGTCATGCGCCAAAGCCACAAGCGAAGTCTCGGTGCCATCATGACCCAGATGGAAGCCGGACTGAGAGGGATCAAGAAAACCGATGCGATCAAGATGTCCCTGCAACTGCCGAGCCACTATTGATTCAGTAACCTTCCCTAAAAAGGGAAGGTTAGACACAGGCCGATAGCTGGCAGGGGAGTCAACATCAAACAATGGTTTCTTGTTCAGAGGCCGCACCACCGCCTCCTTGAGACGGCCCGTCACTCTGCCCTCCTGCATCATGAGCGTCAGCTTTCAGCTTGTGTCCATCCTCCCTACACCAGTCTTTTCATGGAAACCAGCAGATACCATGCAGATCTCTCCTTTATTTAGGTCTCACTCTTGAACAATGTCTTCCTTTTCCAAATGGGCTCAGGCCAATAGAACTTGGCCACTTTTAACTTCATAAAGTTCATTTCAGCTTATTCTGTGAGTAAGCTCATGTAAAATGAGGAGACTCTAACAAACTCAAGAGACTGATCTTTATTCCCCAGACTTTCAGTCTGTAAATGGATGGTCCTGGACTGTAAGCTGTTTCAGGATCCAGCCCCACAAAGAACTGTTCAAATGGCAGTGTCTTCCTCAAGTGCTGTTTGTTTACAGTGGAAAAAGTCCCCAGTCCATACTCAATCTATCAACATATTCCAATTCTCAGTGACTCACACTGAGGGCACCTGTTGACGTGGGCCCTTGGTTCCAATTACATGGTTTGGGGACCTATTAGTGCTGCCCCCTGTGAACTAGAATTGTTGTCCCGGGGAAAGATAGGGACCCAGAAGCATGCTATGAAGTTTGGTTCCTTACTGAGCTGCTATTACTAGAGGGAAGAGAAACCTTTTCCTCAATGAACAGAGACCACTTTTCCTTTATCTTACTTTACTAAAGAAGTTAAAATTTAATACAAGTTACAGTAAGGTGAAGTTAAAGTAGTAAATCTGGATCCAAACTTATTCTAAGTAAAATAGATATATTGAGTATGCAATAAGAAAGAATACAAATATTTCAAGAATGGAGACAAAATATATAGATAGGAATACATATAGAAGTATCAATGAAGAAATATAATGAGAAGTATGGTCATACAAGAAAAATATAGAAAGTAATAGAAATATACAACCTCTCGCAAAAGGAGTTTATTCAGCTTCTGACAGAATACACCACCAGTAGTTGAAGAACCAAGAACCCTGTCAGACCTGCTTTTTATACTCTTTTGCACCCTAACATACATTCCATAAGGAACGTTTGATGTAGTTAATCCAATAAACAATATTTCTAATTAAAAGATGCTTCTTCAACTTCAAACCAGATCTGATACTGTGTAAAGGTGACGCCATGAGGACAGTGGTCCTCCTCAGTCCTTATCTCAAAAGTCGAGCTTCACAGCATTGCTATTATATCTCTATTATCTAATTGCTATGTTTTTGTCATGCTTAGGAATGCCCATCTACTTCACTTCTACTATGAGTTCTCTTTGTCCTACATATTTCAGGCAGTGTTTTAGGCCTAGCAACAAAATCTCCAATTCAACACCTCCTTGCCAGACAGTTCCCAGGGCTAGGCTGGCTTGCTGGCTTCCTGGCCCCCTTCTTCTGGGCCTTATGGGCAAGTTGCTTTCTGTCCCCTGTTGCTCTTTGTCTTGCCCTGATGGTCTAGCCTTGTGAGCTTCTAGCTCAATCCTTTCCTAGCTGAGGCTTGCCCCAGCTAGGGCCAACCAGTCACTTCCCAACAGACTTCTTAGCCACTTGGCCACTTAAAGGACTAGATGCTTGCTGGATCCCTGCTTGGGGGCTGCACACACCCGGAGGGCTAACCCCAGAACCCTTCAGGAACGTAGGCCACTCTCAGACATACCTCCCCCCCCCCATATTTGGGCTGTGGGGTTGGGAGGAATGTGCAGCCCGAATATGCACAGGGATTGGCCAGTCTGAAAGGCCGCCCCCCTCCCCCCCCACGGCTTTGCCGGCAGAGACATGCAGGAATGCAGAACAGGAAATTGAGTTCTGCATCCTGCGCATCTCTGCCGGCAAAGCTGCACGGGGCGGGGGCAGTTTTCAGACTGGCTGATCCCCGCGCATATTCGGCTGCACATTTCCCCCCCCCCCCGCAGCCCAAATATGCACGCCGGGGGGGGGGGAGGGAGTCTGAAAGTAGTCGTAATCTATCCCATTTCACTGTTATTCCTACCCATCTGATCTCTACCTTTTTATCTTTACTAAACCATTCCTGCCTTGTCCAATTTTACTGGCTGATTAGGGTTTCCTCAGCTAACCTTCCCATCAACACCCACAGATTTTTAATGGCACTCACTTAGACTTACAATCTTGGCTATTGACTCATCCCAATGATCTTTTTCACTATTATGTGTTTCAGAATCATTCCTAATCTCTTTATTCTGTGGATATTTTATGATCTCATTAAACATTCTGCACCAACCTTAATCTCCTTTGTGTCTTGCTTGTTGCAGTATGTTGAATTTAATTGACAAAGTATGTCAACATTCAATTTATTAAACTAGGTAATTATAGGCACCAATTTTGCTTTATTTTAATTCAACTCATACTGTAGGTGCATTTAGAATATATGTCGGTGCTGAAAACATAACGCAGACGATTGTTTGTTTGTGTTTTTGGAAATGGCAATTTTCAGTTGGAACTACTTGAATAGTTCATATAAGAGCTTTCTATGAATGTAGACCTCTGGGGGTTCTGCTTTTCTTTGAAGCTCCGTGGGCAGCCAGTAAAGACCAGTAAATATGGAAACAACAGTGACCATTTGTCCACAAGGAAATGTTAAATAACACTTTTCTTTCTGAGATGTCTTTTTATTTGTGTAAGCAGGTTCCTGGGTTGTTGGTTACTTTCAGTAACCTTGCGAAATGTGGGTCACTGGGGTCTCTCTGTGTGTTGCCTTTTCAGTTGTACGAAGTCTCTGGCAATTAGCTGTCTTTACTTCCAGTTCTCCTGGTATTGTGCTTTCATTGTCCTGTGGTTCATTTGTGCTAGATGTTTACTACTCTTGCAGCTTTGACTTATGAAAACCGTAGTTGAGCCCAGAAATGCTCCTGTGTCAATGTTTCCTAAAGTCTGCCAGGGCAGGGAAAGAGCAATTTATAGTTGTGTTTGCAAATGGCAAAAAACAAATATGCTAATGAACTCAACATATGGCAAATTCTCACCCGTTTTACACTCACTTTTATCAGCTTGGCATTGCGGGCCCAAATTCCTCAAACAATGTGCAAATGTTTGGACAGAATTTATGTCTGTAGAGACTATTTATGCCTATGACTGCAAAACTCGCAGTCACCCATTCAATTTTGTATTTATTTTGTGACTGAAAAGATGCATGCAAAATCAGCTCAAAATAAGAGAGATGCATTGGGGCGTGTCTGTGTGTAAAAGAATGTACAAATTGGAAGAAGCTGATGACATCCTGTATCTCAGTCTTGAACCTTCTACCTGTATAGCCAATCAAATCTCTGGATGGATTGACCCAGTGAATCAAAAGGATCAACACAATCCCCTGGTGTGGTCCATCCCTTTGCAAAACAGGGTGTGAACAAATGAGACGTTGCCCCACATTTACCTCCATTAGCCCTGTCTATCCTGCTTATCTATCCTGTGGCTGCCAGATGTTCAACCCCCCCTTCCCCCGGGCTGCTTCACATGGCATCAACCCAAGAAACGTGTTTAGGCAAAATAAGGGCAACAGGTGCCCATGGGGTTGCTACCCAGCTGTTGGAGCACACGTGATCTCCACGTATGTTCCACACCACAGCGGCATGGGCATCGCCTAGAGTGTCGCTAGAGCAACCACAACTTGGTGGAGGAGTGGGGCGGTATGAGGGCAGACCAAGGTGGGGAGGAATGCCTGCCTGTTTGTTGTGCTCCCCATGTGGGGCCTGCGACTGAGAGGTGGTTGCGTGGGAGCTGCGTGGAGTCACTATGGGCCCTGATGGGCTCCCAGCCTGTGTATTAACACCCAGAGAGCTCTCTGTTCACAGCAACTAGTGAAGAAATTTGATTTGACTTTGTGTGTTGATGGTTCCAGTGTTTCGAATTCTAGCAGCTCCATTGCGCGTCGCATGATATTTGTTTTTCTTAACTCCCCCAGCTTCTGGACTCTGTGGCCGCAATCCTCAAATCACTTACTCCAGAGTAGCCCATTGGCCTTCAGTGGGACTACTCTGAAGTGGTTTGAAGATTGCAGCAAAGGTATGGGGTAAGAATTCCAGTTCTCATTTAAGTTTAAGTTTTTAAAAAAGGAAGTTTCTAGCCCTTATTTTACAGGAACTGGTAACAGTCCCTAAAGTTGGCACAAACTCAGCGGACCCATTGCTGGAATAATTTGTAAGTCAACCTTTCCTGCAATGTGCTTGGTACTTAATATTATGGTCAAATTCAACACCTGCTGTCTCTAGAATTGACTGATTAATTTATTAGCATTCCCCATTTTCCCTGAAGGCTGCCATTTTAATGACACCACTGGCAAGTGAATTCACTTATCTGAGGGCCGAATCTGTTTCTGTATCATTATTCTCTATTATTGTATAGACCAGAGATGACCAAAGTTCCCAACCTCATAAGCCATGTACCAAGCTCTTCAGATGGTCAAGAGCCACAAGACACACAAAGGTGTGCAAACACTTGATTGAGCTCATGCACGAACCTCTCTTGCTTTGTGATTATTCTGGTGGAGCCGGTGCTCTGCCATCCTGGCTGCTGAAATTCTTGAGGAGCAGCTGGATTTCAGTTGCTGAGACATGAGTGCAATGAAGTAAGACACAGGACTATTAAAGCCATGCAAGGTCCAGGACCAGCCGTGCCTGAGAGCGGCACTAGAACTGCCCAAGAGCGGCACAACTGACCCACTTCTGATCTCTGGGAACATGAGAGCCTGAACAATCAGAATAAGTACCTGTATAATCTTCGGTCCATCCATTTGAAAGATATGTGGCGCACCACTTGAGCCAAAGCACAATTTAATTCGTTTAGTAATCTAATTTAATCTAATCTTCTTCGGTCTCTCTATCACATTCATCAGTCTAAATTTTACTCAGACAGGTCCATGCTGTCGTTTCTCTGGATGACCTCCCAGCCCACTGAAAAGCATTTTTTTCAGAGTTTGGGCTAACTTGCCCAAACATTTTGGACCTACTCTCCCATACAGCCAAGCAGGAGAAGGATTGACTCCGATAAATTTGCCTTTTAGCTTGCAATTTGCTTTGGGGGCAGAGATTGCATTGTCCTCCATGCCTGTATTATTATTATTATTATTATTATTATTATTATTATTATTAAACATTTATAAAGCGCCAGTAACAACCTGGCGCTGTACAGAACATATAATCAGCTGCGGTCCCTACCTGTGGCTTACAATCTAAAAGACAAGGAGGGGGAGACAAGGAGAGGGGACAGCGGGAGAGACATGGGAGAAGACAAACAAACATTCAGGCGGATGCGAAGTCTCAGGTGCGTGTACTTGGCTTGGTTACAAGGTGGTCGGTAGCAGCAGTCAGCAGAGGAGGGCTGACAGTAAGAGCAAGGGGAAAGACTAGAGGGCATTGGGAAAGGCAGCATGGAAAAGGTGGGTCTTGAGGAGGGATTTGAAGGAGCGGAGGGAGGAGGCGAGGCGGACGTCGGCAGGGAGGGAGTTCCAGGCATGCGGGGCAGCGAGGGAGAAGGGACGAAGGCGGTTGGGCGAGCAGGAGAAGCGAGGGAGAGCGAGGGAGGGGACAGCGGAAGAGCGGAGAGCGCGCGCAGGAGCGCGTAGGGCGATTAGGTCCGAGAGGTAAGGGGGAGCTTGGTCGTGGAGCGATTTGAACGTGAAAACCAGGAGTTTAAACAGGATACGTTCAGGAAGGGGGAGCCAGTGAAGAGAGAAGAGGAGAGGCTGCACATGGTCGAAGCGACGGGCAGAGTGAATGACCTTGGCAGCGGAGTTTTGGATTGCGATAAGGGGGGACAGGTGAGAGCGAGGGAGGCCAGCAAGGAGGAGGTTGCAGTAGTCGAGGCGAGAGATAACCATGGCATGAACAAGGATTTTGGCCAAGGAGATTGAGAGAAAGGGGCGGATGCGGGCAATGTTGTGGAGGGCGAATCAGCAGGATTTGGCCACAGAGTCAATGTAAGGTTTAAAAGAGAGGTGCGTGTCAAAGATGAAGCCCAAGCTGCGGGCTTGCAGAACGGGACGGATGGTGACCCCATCAATGCAGATGGTCAGGTCAGAGGGAGAGGAAGGGGAGGGAGGAAAATGAGGAGTTTGGTCTTGGCCATGTTGAGCTTAAGTTGACATCAGGACATCCAGGTGGAGATATCAGAGAGGCAGTTAACGAGGCGTATAGCCACTAGCACATTTTGGGAGCTACTGTAATGTAGATAACAGGTGGCCAAAACTATTTTTGCACCTATTTCTCCATATAACATGTCAAGGGTGTGAAATTCTGTCTGTGGCAGACTCTAAGGTAAGAATCAAATCTGGTCACCTTAGGCAAATCTGGTCTCCTGTTTCTCAGAGCCTAGGATCTGCTGTCCTGGCCATTCCGCTGTGCCTGTATGGTTGGGCAAACTCTTGTGTGATGGGCAGAGCCAGTGCCATCTCCCAGTGTCATACTGAGTCAGTGCACTAGGGGCTGTGGTGTGAGGGATGGCAATTCAGTAAGGAGGTCAAACTTTGTGATCTGATTGGACTCAATCCCACAATGCATTGACTATTCCAGACCTGATCCATATTGAACACAATGAAGGTGGTTTTCAGGATCCAGAGCCCAAGTGCTCAGTGTAGCAGCAGGGACAGGGTATCTGTGGGCCACTGGCCCTTTAGTAAAGGTAGAACTGGCCTGAGAGGTGCAGACACAACTACAAAAGGATGGTACCCTGGGTGGGGCTAAGAGGACTACAGGTGCTGGCTTGGCAGGGGCCAACGACTAGACGCAAGGCACCAGTGTGACGTAGTAGCCAAAGGCTGACTGCCTGAAAGAAGCCAGCTGGGCTAGGGTGTGGTAACGCAACCCAGGGGCCTAGAACTGCCAAAACTGGACAGTAGCAAGGGGGACAGAAGAGGCAGGAGCTCGGGAAGAGCTCTGCCTCAACCAAGGGCTGAGACAGCGCAGCAGCCAGGAGAGCTGCTCTATGGGTATCTGGCTAGCTGCAGGAGGACTCCATTGCGCATGAAGATTGGTTCAGGAAGGACTGTACCTGGTCAGCTAGAGGCCTGTGTGCATAGATCTAGAGAGATAGTGTGGGAGGTAATTGAGGGACTGAGTAAGGCACCTGGATGAGGCCTGTGAATGCTATGTATATATAAATGGCAACGGACAATGTATGGACTCCACTGAATAAATAAAAGGCACTAGCGTAAGGATCCCACCTGGTCTGGGTTTGGGGGTGGGGTTGGATCCTGCAAAGAAGTACCCCAGGCCCAGCATCCCTACTACACTCAGCACCTGAGGGTGTCTTTAGACATAACGCTGTTCAGTGTTCTGTAACACAGTGTCCTACCGTTACAGTGTTTAGACAGACCGTCAACACAGTGTTCACCCCAAACACGGATTAAACTGTCAAGACCTGGCAGTTGTTCACTTCCAGTGTTTGGGGTGAACATTGTGTTGACGGTCTGTCTAAACACTGTAACGGTAGGACACTGTGTTACAGAACACTGAACAGCGTTATGTCTAAAGACACCCTTAGAGGATTGAACCCCTGTAACATATTACTATGGCGATAGTAGCCAGGACAGTTCCATCCATTCCAGTTTTTGTCCTGGAATCAGGGGTGTCTTTTCTAGCTGTGGCCCCACTAAATTGAGTGCACTTCAAAGTTTTGCTAGGAGATGCCCACCAGTAATGGCGACTCGATATTACTTTGCCCCTATTCTTCCTGACCTGTCCAGGATTTAAGCTTTGTGAAGTTCTCAACTTTGCCTTGAGTTTAGTACATGATTGTGTATCTAAGCTACAGCCATCTGGGGCAAAACCTTGTTTATACAATCAAACAGGGCCGTGCAAGTTGTTTGGTTCTGAAACCAGATGACTGAGGTGTTTCTAAGTGCTGATGCACCAAGCGCATATCCCCATATGGCTATTTATATTCTGCAACGATGTGCTAAATCTTGCTCGTTATTCTGTGATACACAGAGAAGTTCTGAGGAGTGAAGGGCGACGCTTACAGGCGGCAGAAACTTTCAAGGGCTTTTCAACATTAAATATTTTCAGACAGAAAAGAGCCGTGCTAATGGGCCCAGAGATACTCTGAAATGAGCCAGAACTATTTGCTATTCAGACTTAATTGCAGAGTGGGCTAATTGCCCTGCTTTGCTATTTAGCACTCTAAATAAACCATCTAATTTGACTTATTTTTTTGCCATTGACAGAACCCTGCCAAGAGTTTTTCCTTTTAGAATAAAATCAAACTACCGCGAGACAGCTGCCTTCTAGTGATGCCATAATCCTTAATGTAGTTTCAATCATTGATACTTTCACCTCTCGTACATTACCCCTCTCAGCCTTTCTTCCTTTTAACATCAAAGGACACTCAAGGAATTATCTGAAACAAGTATATTGCTACTTGTAAACTGGATTCTTGGCACAGAAAATTAATTGCAAATTGTGTTCTCTTACTGATTCCAGTGATTATTCATCTTGGAGTCTTTTCTTTTCTTTTTCCCCCTCTGAGTCATCTTCTTCAATCATATGAAGCAGCTGTTATCCTCCCAATATCTTAGATGTATTTTATCTCATTGAACTGAAGCCTGACCCCTCCTTCTTGTTGAAGGTCAGCAACGCGGACTAGAAAGAAATGTGGAAACAACAGTCTTTCTTGAATTACAACCCACTACCATTTGGTTGGCCTGGGCTTTGCTTCTTCAAAGCACCTTCAAAGTCCTTTAAGGCCACCTCCATCTCTGACTTAAAACCCCTCCCCAAGATCTACTTCTTTGATGTCTACATAAAATCAGCCAACTAATGATAGCTTAGATTGAGGTGTCGTTGGGAAAAGCTGACTTCACCTATTAAAAAAGAATCCCTTTCAATTAATTTGAAGGCATCAAGGCATCCATGTAAGTAGGATACAAAGCCATGTGGTGTTACAGATGTTGCCTTTATTTCCCCCATTTCCACTGGTTGGTTATTACACTCACTTGCAGCCTGTATCAGTTCAGGCTTCATCCTTCCACATAGTACATGAGTTAAATGCTTCATCCATGCATTGCCAAGCTTGCAAACACTCATGATAGAGGATGGAGGTCTCCTAGTCCCCGTGGCCACTAAACGGTAGGGCACGACTAGTTGATGGGGTCAGTGTTAAATATTAGAAATGCTTCTCAACTGTAAGAATAAATTATTGGTGGAACAAGTCACCACGGAAGGTATGGAGCCTTCATCATTGGCAGTTTTAAAAAATATGTTGGAAAAGCAGCTGCCAGGGGTGGTTTAGATTTAATTAATCCTGCTTCTGTGTTAGGGATGAACTACATACCCTCTTGAGGAATCTCTCCAGCCTATGGTTATATCATGGGTGGGCAAAGTTCAAAGAGCCGTGCACCAAAATCTTCAGGTGACCACACAGCCATGCATGCAGACACAAACCTGCTTTGTGATTGGCTGATGAAGGCAGTGCTCCATGGCCCTGGCTGCTAAGATTCTGAGGAGCAACTGCAATTCAGCTGCTGAGATTTAAGGAACTACGACACAAGACCATTAAGACAGAATAGGCCAAGAACCAGTCCTAGCCAAGAACTGCACTTGAACTGTCCATGAGTCACATTCAGGAAGCTCCTGAGCTACAGTTAGCCCACCCCTGGACTGTGTGATTCTATGTGGAGTCTTGTATGGAAGCACCATGATCCTCCATCCACATATTCTGCATTGCAGGATTTAGGGTGCTTTCCCACGTGACAAAAAGTGCCTGATTTTCCTTCGGGAAAATATCTGGATTGCACATCAGGTGCGGGGTTTGTAACATGGAAATGTTAACCCACATGCTTTTGACGGCAATCATGCGGAGGATTCAGAGCTGGTGCAAAGCCCATAAATCTAACCTTGCATTCCCCACAGGTTTGCCACCAAAATCGTGTGGGTTAACATTTCCATGTTACAAATCCCACACCTGATTTGCCTCCCTCCCGGAGATTTTCTCTAAGGCAAATTGGGTACATTTTGTCATGTGGGAAAGTGCCCTAAGGCCTTGAATTCAAAGCTCTTCGGGTAGTCCTGCGTCATACATGCATTCTGTGTAAAGTGTGAACCAGTATTTTATTTATTTATTTATTTTCATATGCTTATATCCCACACCCTCCTGCTCGCAATGGCAGCTCGGGGCGGCTCACAACACAAATATCAATAAAGTAAACAATTATAAAATTAAAACTCATTAAAACTCATACAATCAATAAAATACTCTAAAACTCTTTAAAAGGGCAGAAGTAAACCCCTCCCTCCCCCCCCAACCCAACCCTCCTTCCCGTCTCCCTCCCCAAAGGCCTGGCGGAACAGTCAAGTTTTACACTGTTTCTGGAAAGAGAGGAGGCCAGGGGCCAGTTGGGCCTCCATCGGAAGGGAATTCCACAGCCTAGGAGCGGCCACCAAGAACGTCCTCCCCATCGTTGCCACCCGGGAAACCCAGGGGACTTTGAGTCGGGTGTCCCCGTCCGAACGTAGGGGCTGCACCACGGTCTGGGGCACGAAGCAGTCTGTGTATCTAATCCAATTCTATGTGCAAGTAACCCAGGAAGGTCCTCCTGATCTCCCTGGTACTGTGTACATTATTGTAATGCAGATAACAAGTAATAATAATTGGTGTTTTAGTTAATCTTAGGATAGATATTATCTGGGTTGGGTGGGGCCAGCGAATGTTGATAGCATAGATCTTAAAACATATTGTTGGATCTACTGGGGATCTTGTGAAGGATCATATCCTGCAAGGTGCTGAGCATTCTAGCCTGATCCTGCAGGAGTGTAGACACCATGGAGTTAAGGGGCTCAGTTGAGCCCAAGCCCTGAACTTTATGGGGCCTTCTGCAAGCAGCCTGAACACTGCTAGGAAATTTTTAGCAGGGGACGGGGAAGGGGGGGAGAGCGGGGTCACACTCTGCCCCCACCCATTCTGAACATTTTCTAGCAGTGCTCAGGCTGCTTACAAAGAGCCCCATCAATAAGCAAGTTTTCCGAGTGGGCAGGGGGTAGCTTTGGCCACAGTGATTCTTAAGACTTCCTTCCTGGTGGCGTTGCTGCCACTGGGCTTCACTGGGAGTCAAGGTGGCACCATAATGTTTGCTGAAGGAGGCCGCGAGTGGGTGGGAGCTTTGGGAGGGACACCTGCTAAGAAGCCCCTGCTCCCTTGTCCTTAGAGGGGGCCCATAATTGGCTCATGAGCCAGGGCCTGCCACAGCTTAGCTACACCACCTCACAAGCTTAATGTGAAGCATGGGAGTAAACCAATTGCCTTGGATACCTCTGCTCCTGTGAATAAATGTAAGCCTATTTTTAAGGATTTTGTAGGATTGGGGCCCAGTTCTTGGTATTCTGAAGCACTAAGTCCAAATTCAATAGTGACATTTGCTGTAATATGCTATACATCGAAATGATAAAGTCCATTTTTATGCGAGACCTTCAAAGAACAAGAGAAAGGGGAAGATTCAAAATGTTAAAAAAAAATGTGGCATAGTTTACATAAAGATTATTATTTTATTTTATTATTATTATTTTTTATTATTACTAATAATATGCTACAGTCCACCGTGGGTGATCATTCGAGTATCGTTCTGATGTTTTATTAATGGGATGACCTCTAAATGTTGTTAAAATAGTGTAGTAATCTAGCAAATGTTGCTATTCTGGTCATTCCTTAAAGCAATGTACGATGAGATCATTTTAGGTATCTTACAAACGTTTTGATATTTTAAACACTCTTCTTCCAGCCATTATCATCAGTATTGATTTAACCATAACACTTTCTTTTTAAGATTAATTTCCCTGTATTCCACAGCGTTTTTAATTTTAATAAAATTTTCAAAATAACCCATAATTTCTTATTTCCAGAAATCTGATAATTATCTCACCCCTGTTGGCAGTTAATTTTGTCCATATTATACTGGAATGTATGTTTATTTTTTTCAGCTCCTCTTAAGATGGGCGTTTTCCCTGTGTATTACATGATTATTAAAAATCTCAAAATAGACTTATGAAACTCTTAATTTTCCTATCGAGAGCAGGTCACAGATGTAGTTGAAAGGGACGTACTAATGGAATGGCACTAATGCAATTTCACAAATAACTTAATGAAGTGTGTAAAGCATATTTCCTCTATTAAACACACATAGCATGGAGCCCCATCTTGCTTACTGGGTGTGAAAAATATTTTTAATCAGTTTAAAAGAGGCAGAGATGTTTCAAGGTTATGCAGATTAACTATTAGAAGCCATAAAAGCCCAGAGCTCAGAAGTCTAGAAAGGAAAATCCACACTTCAGTTTTGCGCTATTCTTAGCGTCCTGGAAACTATCAAAGAGCATTTGACTGATAAAGCAAGAGGAGGGTATAGAACAGCTTTGTAAATACTAGGATTGTGCAAACATAACGGGGTTCAGATGTTTGGACGTTCGGTCCGAAAACTTAGTTCGGGTTCGTGTGTTCAGTCCAACGGAATTTGGACCCCCCTGAATGTTCGGAAAGTTCGGTCCTGCTGGGAGGCTTGGGATGCTTCAGGGGTGCCCATGGAGACATGGCAGGCCATCAGAGACGCAGCAGCAGCAGAGACCGAGAATGCTTGGTGCTTGGCACTCCAGCTTGCCTGGGCAGGCAGACTTGGCACTTGGCCCCCAGGGGTACCCGTGGCTCCATGGCTGGCCATCTGAGACCCAGTGGCAGCAGCAGCAGCAGAGGCCGGGAAGGCTTGGCACTTGGCACTCCAGCTTGCCTGGGCAGGCAGACTTGGCGCTTGGCCCCCAGGGGTACCCGTGGCTCCATGGCTGGCCATCTGAGACCCAGTGGCAGCAGCAGCAGCAGAGACTGGAAAGGCTTGGGGCTTGGTGGCTGGCCTGGCACCCCTACTTGGCCAGGCATTGCAGGCTTCCAGGCATCAGTGGAGCAGAAGCAGACATTGGATTGCCCGGTAGCAGAACCCATGGCACAGCAGCAGCAACAGCAGCAGCAGACGACGATAGGCAATGTGGCATGAGCAGCAGAAGGCAGGCTGAGGCAGGGTTTGAGCTTGGCAACCTGGGTGGGCCAGCAGACAGACAGCATGGCATGAGAAGCAGTAGGGAAGGTAGACTGGGACCTTGGTAGGGCACTTGGATAGGCTGGCGAAGACTGTGCAGCGAGAGAGCCAGTCAGATATGTGGGCCGAGAACGTCCAGCCAGAGGCTGGCTGGCAGGTTTACAGTTTCCCAATGCTACCCTGTGTCATGAGGTCAGTCAGATAAGCCAGCTGAGGCCATCTAGTATGAGAGAGAGAGAGAGAGAGAGAGGGGGGGGCGGGGGGGGACCAGGCATTGGGAGGGAGGGACAGCACCTCAGCACAGCAACGGTTGCCCATATTGAGGAGGAGCCCTGTCACAAGACTGCCCCTGGCATGGGATGGTGTGTGCCACTGAACCATCAATCCTTGTCCAGGGGCAGCTCAGGGAATCCCAGCAGCTGAAGGGTCACCTCAGGAACAGCAACTGCTCCACCAACTTGGCCCCCAGTCTCAGGCGGTGCAGCGAGCAAATGTCCCCCGCCATAGAGAACCCCCGCTCACTGGGGACACTGCTTGGTGGGCAGGACAAGAGATCCTTGGCCACTTTGGACAGGGCCGGCCACATGTTGGTCTTGATGGCCCAGTAGGCCAAGGGATCGCTGCTGGGTTCTATGCATGACTCCTTCTCCAGGTAGCTTTTCGCTGCTGCTGAGTCACTGTCATACTCCCTCACGTAACTGTCCTTGGGCACCACTTCCACCACTGCCCTCAGCCATGATGCCTGCCCTGCTGTGCACGAGCCCATGCTCGCAGAGTGCCCTGCACATACGAGCTGCTGCTGCTGGCAACAGGGCTGCTGCTGCTGCTCAGCCTGCTTCTGCTACTGCTATGGCTGGGGGCAGGGATAGGCCCCGCCGACTGAAAGGTATGGCTGTTCCCACTCCCACCATCCCCAGGGGTGTCCTGCTGCTGCTGCAGCGCACTCTCCAGAGCCCTCTCTGCCTGCCAGACCCTCTCCACCAGGTCACCCTTCCAGTACCCATAGAGCGCTGTCTGGTGTGCCACACTGCCCTTGACCCTGGGGTCCAGCATAGTTGCCAAAATGTATTCCGCCTGCTTCAGGAGCTCATCAAACCATGCCTTCACCCCTGCATTCAGCTGTTTTACCAGGTCAACCACCTCATTTATTTATTTATTTAATTTATTTAATTTCTTTATATTTATTGGCTGCCCACTCATGCCTATGGCATCCCAGGGCGACTCACAACAGATAAAACAACATAAAATACATAAAACATCATCAAGTATAGATAATTAAAAATAACCCTCTCCCTCCCCTCCCACCCTCGCCTCCGAAGGCCTGGGCAAACAGCAAGGTCTTAAAGGCTCGGCGAAAAGCCATCAGACCTGGGGCCAGGCTAGCTTCCTCTGGGAGGGAGTTCCAAAGCCGCGGCCTAGTCACTGAGAATGCTTTCTCAATTGTGGCCCACCGTTTAACCCGGGGGACCTCCAGGAAGGCGTCCCCGGCGAACCGCAGAAAGGCAAGGTGGTCCCCAAGGTATGAGGGGCCCAGACCATATAGGGCTTTATAAATCAACACCAACACCTTGAATTCGGCTCAATATGCTATAGGCAGCCAGTGCAGAGTGCGTAGCATAGGTGTAATATGCTCCCATCGCATTGTCCCCATAAGGAGACGGGCCGCCGCATTCTTCACCAGCTGCAGCCTCCAAACCAGAAAAAAGGGAAGCCCCACGTAGAGCGTGTTGCAGTAGTCTAGCCTTGAGGTGATGAAGGTGTGAATAAGAGTAGCCAGATCGGGCCCAGAAATGTATGGGCGTAGCCTCCGTATCAGATACAGCTGGCGAAAGGCGTCTTTAGCCACCGCCTCTACCTGCCGATCCAGACGGAGGCCCGGATCCAAACCACCCCCAGACTCCAAACCTGCTGGGCTATGGGAGGGCAGCCCCCCCCACCAGAGGGGCCGGCACCTCCCTCGCCCTACCCACCACCATCACCTCCTTCTTATCAGGATTGAGCTTCAGTCTGCTCTGCCGCATCCAATCCACCACGGCCTCCGAACACTGGGAAAGCAATGAGACAGCAGGACCTGGGTCGGTCGAAAACAAGAGGTACAGCTGAGTATTATCAGTATATTGGTGACATCGCACCCCGAACCCTCTCACGATCTCCCCCAGGGGCTGCATATACACATTAAACAAAAGCGGATACAGAATCGAATCCTGCGGAACACCGCAGGTCAAAGCCCTGGAGCTCGATGTTTCAGCTCCCAGCACCACCCACTGGCTTCTCCCCGAGAGGAATGAGCAGAACCACCCAAGGACAGTCCCGTCCAGACCTCCCAGGTCTCGCAGCCATCTCAGCAGCAGTCTATGGTCCACGGTATCAAAAGCGGCCAAGAGATCTAGCAGGATCAAGAATGTAGAACATCCAGCATCCATCTCCTGGTGGAGATTGTCCACCAAAGCCACCATCGCTGTCTCAGTGCCATAGCCGTTGCGGAATCCAGACAGAAAAGGGTCAAGGAAACTGATATGGTCCAGATGTGCCTGGAGCTGCAGAGCCACAGCCCATTCAATAACCTTCCCCAAAAAGGGAAGATTAGAGACAGGATGGTAACTGGCGAGTGCACCCACATCCAGCGAAGGCTTCTTCAGCAGGGGGCGCACCACAGCCTCCTTGAGACTGGGCGACAACCTCCCGTGCCAAAGGGACGCATTAACCAACCTCGCCAGAACTAACCCCAATGTCTCCCTGGAAGCTTTTACCAACCAGGATGGGCACGTTTCTAATTCACAACTTGTGGCTCAAACAGACCCCAGGACATCCATTGCATCGGCCGCCATCACTTCCTGAAACTCCTCCCAGAAAGATCAACCAGACAGTGCCTCCATAACCTCATGCTCCTTACCCACTGCATCCAACCCGGTGTCGAAATTACTCTGGATCTGAGTGATCTTGTCTGCAAAGTAGGTGGCAAATTCCTCACAGCGGGCCTGGGACAAGTCCCTGTCCAGGCAGAGGGAGGCTGGACTGACCAGCCCCTGCACCACCCGGAACAGCTCCGCTGGATGCGACTTTGTAGATGCTATGAGGGCAGCAAAGAATTCCTTCTTTGCTGTCCTCACAACTTCAACATAGGACCGCAAATGGGTCCTATGGAGAAGTCTGTCAGATTCAGAGCGAGTCCGATGCCAGCGTTGCTGTAGTTTCCTGCCTACCCACTTCATACACCGCAGCCCCTTGGTAAACCAAGAGGCCCTGTGGTGACGAGATGGGGGCAGGGGATGTCTCAGAGCCACCCTATCGATGGCTGCCCCCAGCAAGATGTTCCAATGCTGTACCAGCACATCAGCAGAGTGGCCATCAGGGTCCAGGGACAACTCCCTCAGAGCCTGCTGGAATCGCTGTGGTTCCATCAGCCTCCGAGGGCGGACCAACCTAACTGGTCCATTCCCCTTCTGGAGGGGGTGCGTCAGGAGGCTGGTCTGTAGGAGATAATGGTCCATCCATGACAAGGTCATAGATCTCACATCCCCCACTAATGGATCACCCGCCTCAAAGCCAGAACAGAAGACCAGGTCAAGGATATGTCCCCCCATGTGAGTTGGGCAGTTGACCACTTGGGACAAGTCCATGGTTGCCATGGCGGCCATCAACTCCTGCTCTGCTCCTTCAAGGCTGGCATCGACATGAGTGTTGAAGTCCCCAAGGACCACAGTACTAGGGGAGTCCAGCACTACCTCCGAGGCCAGCTCTGCTAGAGCGGCAAGGGATGCCACCGGACAGGAAAGGGCCCAGCAACACCCCAAGCTTGCCCCCAGCCAAACCAAGACCACATGGAGGGCCTCCACTTCTGGAATCTCCTGGACTGGATATCTCCTAAGTGGCCAGTCCTCCCTAAAAATAATAGCTACACCTCCCCCCCGGTCCCCCATATGAGGCTGGTAGCTTCCTGCCCAGAGGGCCACATTCTGCCCCTGGAGAATCTCCTCCAGCCTCCTGAGGAGACTCTGGACCAGAGGGGTCACCTGACTGATGGTGACTGTGGAGGAGTGGATGGTCTCCATCACGTCCAGGAACGGTCTCAACACAAAGACCGTGTGAGGCAGGATTTCCCATTCCACCCCATCGCACCCTGGAGGTGCCCTGCTGTCCATTACCAGTTGAACCTGATGCAATGCAGCTTTCTGCTCGAGAAGCTGCTCGATCATCAGGAATGTCGAATTCCACCGGGTGGACATATCCTGCACCAGCTGGTGCACTGGGGAGCCTTGCTTGGTCTGATTTGCCTGGAGGAGGTCGCTGCCCTTCATGCTCTGGTTAAAGAAACTGGCCAGCTTCCTCTGCTGCTCGATCAGGTAGCTAAGGGTGCCTGCCCCAATCCCCTTCTCCCCCAAGCCCAGAGCGTCCCTGACCACTAGGTGAAGGGTGTGTGCAATGCAAGGGATGCTGGTGAAGCCCCCCTCTTGGACTGCCCTCAATATGTTTGCTGCAATGTCCATCACCACGCACCCCTTGGTGAAGGGCACGCCTGACGTGACCCACTCCCTCACCATGGTGGTCAGGGCTGCCTTGATGTTCCAAGCAGTGTGGGGGCTGTCCATGACTTTTGCCTGAAGCAGGGTCCACCTATACCCTGCTTCAGGACCCCTCCTGCCACTGCCAA
>QEPC01011901.1:7084857-7113705 GCA_003113815.1 Sphenodon punctatus | reverse complement strand
CTACACTAACTCTAACTGCTATTAACTATTCTAAAACCTATGGAACTAAATGGAATATTATCTAATATCTACAAAGGCCTAGTCCTACAAACACACTATAAAATATTAATACTGAATTGCTACACACTATCTCTATCTATCTCTATAACTAAGCTAATTCTTACAACTATCTATCTATAGTAACTATCTAATATCTAATCTCTCTCTATATATATACACAGGGATGGGGGGGTGGCCGGGACACAGACAGCTCACAACAAACAACACAGGGAGGGGTACAAAACTGAAATGAAAGCTAAATCAATCTAATGCTACTCTAAATAAATCCAAAAACAGGGGAAGGGAATCAGGGATGGAATATATACAGGGAGGAGGGAAAGATTCAATGGAGGGTAGGGAGAAAGAATACAGGGAGGGGTAAAAAATAAAAATAACACCTAAATCTATCTAATCTAAATAAATGAAACTATGGAGGTAAATGTTTGGAAATGGGTGAAATAGGAGGAGGATGGCAATGGATTGGAAGGTACACAAACTGGTGGGAGAGGGAGACTTCTGAAAACACCTGCTGACAGGATCAGTGGCTAGCTCAGAAGGAGTTGGAAGGGGGGAGGGCAATGACTTTTGTTACTTGCTGTGCCCGCCTTACCACAAGCCCCATTGGCTTTTGGCTCCATGCAGCCTAGTCCATGGCCAATCGCAGACTGCGAAGCCAGTGGTCTGGGGAAAAGAGGGATGGTGATTGGGCAGGCTACCTGCTAGTTCAAACCTCTCCACCCCTCATGCCAGGAAGTCTGCTCCTCAGCTGCCCCTCCCTTCCTGTGCCTTCCAGTCCTGTTTTTCCCACCTGAACACCGCCAAACTCACCCAAACGCGGCTGAACTGTTTGGGGCTTCGGGTGTTCGGTTCGGTCATCTGAATGGGCTGAGTTCGGGCCGAACACCGAATAGCTAAACCGCGTTCACACATCCCTAGTTAATACAGACTTAGAGTGCAATTCCAGTGGTGGTGTACGCTGCTCACTGGCGCAGTGTCTGGCAAGGCGCCGGGTGCACATGTGCGTGTATGCCTCGCACACACAGCAAGTTGCTCGGTGCAATGGTGCAACCCTGCTGATACACCCCTTCCCCCTGAGCCCACACACCCTGCAGCCTGGGAGATGAAGCAGGCACAGCTCTTGCTTCATCCCCCGGGTTGTGGACTGTGTGGCATGGGTCTGTGTGTGTCATATCCTGCTTCAGCCCCTGGGCTGTGGGCTTTGTGGGCTGAGGAGGGGGTTGTATCCTGCTTCATCCCCCGGGCTGTGGGCTGTGTGGGCTGAGGAGGGGGTTGTATCCTGCTTCATCCCCCGGGCTGTGGGGGGGGTGGGTCATATGCTGCTTTATCCCATGGGCTGTGGGCTGTGTGGACTGGGGTGTGTGATATCCTGCTTCATCCCCTGGGCTGTGGGCTGTGTGGACTGGGGTGTGTGTGTCGTATCTACAGGGATGTGCCGTTGTGCCAAGTGGCTTGCTGCGTGCGCTGGCATAAGTAAACTGTGCCTGGCGTAGGCACACATTGCACAGGGGTGTTTGATTGCACGCACTGCAGTTTACACTCCTCTTACACTGAGGAGTTAGGTTAGATAATATTAAAATTTTGTAGGCGCTGGGCTGGCATTAGGATATGGCAGCCTACAGCATTTACCTAGCTGTATCAACTGAGGCAGTACAATGGGCCAAACTGGGGAAATTGGAAATAGGTTAGTTTCAGACGTTACATGATCACAATCAACCACACTGAATTACAGTGGATTCGGTGTGGCGGCTGCGATCGTGAGAACGTCTGTGTGAGCCCTGCCAGATGTTCATCCTGGTGAATTCCTGCCGGAGTTCAAAGCTAACCACGATTCTGGAGGTGAGGCCGGCCTCACCTCCAGAATCGTGGTTAACTGGACCATGATCAGAAATGGAGCGAAGGTAGCATCTGTTACCTTGCCCCGGTCCTGACCGTGACCCAGACCGCGGTACGGGATTGGGCGCAGCAGCCTGATTTGCTGCACACCCGCCTTTCTCCCTGAGGGCAGGCGGCTGGTGGAGCGTGGGGGGGCAGGGCTGAGCAGCTGCACGTCACACTGTGCAGCCCCACCCCCTCCCCGATCCCCCTCAGAGATCAGGCTGGCAGATCTACAGGATGGCCAGCCTGATCACGGGCCGGGATCTGAGACGGATCCCGGTGCAGGATTCAGTGTGGTGGGCCAGGAGGCCCGTCATGTCTGAACTTACCCACAGAATCACAGAGCTGCAAGGGACTTCAAGGTCAATCTAGTCCAACCCCCTGCTTGGATGCAGGTAATCTAGAGCTACAATAGCCATGACAGGTAGGTGCACAATCACTTTTTGAAAACCTCCAGCAACAGAGAGCCTGCACCTCTCTAGGTAACTTGTTTCATGGCCACACAACTCTGGATGGCTGCAATCCCAAATCTCCTGTGTACGGGATCTATGTGGCTTGCACTTGGCACAATGTCCCCGCAATGGCGTGTACACACCGCATGGCACACTCAGGGCATGGGATTCGCCCCAGTGTTGGGAATTCTTTTATGATATTTTAGCCAAAACCTACCTTCTTGTAATTTGTGTCCATTATTTTAGTCCTGCCCTTTGTGGCAATGAAGAACCGTTCCTTACCATCTTTGTGGCAGTCTATTAGATATTTGAAGACTGATATCATGTCTCCCCCTTTAATCTTTTTTTCTAGGCTAAGCATACTCAGTTCTTACAACCTTTCCTTGGAAGATTACCTCCCCTGAACCTGCTCCGATGTGTAATAAAGACATGTAAAAAACAAGCCCGGTCACACGCACACACATGGTATCCCCTAACATAAGACAAAGACGGACTTGACCTCCAAATGTCCTTTCCAAAGATCTGTCCCATGTTGGCTGAGGCTTTGGGCCTGCTACCCAGCTAGGGGATCTTCTCCCATCCTGCTGTCTCAACACCTATCTTCCTGAGCTCGGTAAGTAGAGAGAGATATCTCTGTGATGGCAGCCACACAAATATGAGGGAGGGGAATTCTCCTCTATCCCCAAGAAAGTCAGAAGATTTCCCCCTGTCCTCCTTTGCTCTGACCAGGAGGCCTAAAGTTTTATTAACCAGCAGATGCTTGTGAATAAATCTGCCTGCTGACGGTATGTTTTCCTTCAAACCTATCATTTCAGTTACATATTTTTTCAGTTTCCCAGGTTAATTTGACCTGCTGTGCCTTGTTACATTAGTATCATTATCAAAGAGCATTAAGCAATACACCCCATGATGATGAGGTGTCTGTCTGCACAATTCAAATGGGCACTACCAGTTCCCCTTCAATTTTAGTTCAGCTCCAAAATGCTGCTAAAATCTACATCCGTTAGTAGTTTGTTATATTAGGGAGTGCAGTTAACCTCTGCTGGATTTTCTGTGTTGGCACTAACTAGGATACTCAAAATTATATAAGTAATATTACAGATCATGTAACACTGTGCAATATTGCACAGACGGCACAAACAAGTTTGCTTCTTATTTTAAGATGCTAGACATCTAATACGTCTTAAGGCCATACCCCATCTGAATTCAGCAAAGCACTTAAGTAAGTGTGAAATCCACTGAAGTGAATAGGACTTAAAACATAAAACCCTTTCCCCATTCCCTCCAACAATGAGGCAGAATTCATAAGTTAAAGTATCATATTTAAAGTATATTTAAAGTATTTACAGATGTTTGTCCAGTTTGCTTTCAAAAACATTAAAGGATGGGAAGTCCAGAGATTTCCTTGGTAACTTGCTCATTAGCCCATCTCTTCTTATAGCTAGGATTTTCTTCCCATGACTAGTGTTTAATCTGTAAAAAAAGAAGAATGAATTACTGGGGTCCCCAGGAGCCAAACCTCCTGCCCTAGATGCCATGCCTCCTGGTCCGGAACTTGTCAGAGCAGGGAAATGAACCCTATTCTCCAGCTAGCAACTAGGGATATGTGAACAGAACGTGGTTCAGATGTTTGGACGTTCGGTTCGAAACCCGAGTTCGGGTTCAGCTGTTCGGTTCAGTGGAGTTTGGTTCTGCTGAAGTCGGCCGAACATCCAAAAATAGCGCTATCGATACCAAAATTGATACCGAATTGGAAGATTTTTTCGGTATTGGTATCATTTGGCCCTGGGACCACCCATGGACTCCACCCCTGGTGCCAGGAAGTCTGCTCCTCAGCTGACTCCCCCTTCCAGTCATGTTTTTCCCACCCAAAGTCACGTTTTTCCCACCCAAATCATGTTTTTCCTGACCCCGAACTCATCCGAACTCACCCGAACATGACCGAACTGTTCGGTCGTTTTCGAGTTCAGTTCGGATGTTCGATTTGGACGTCCGAACAGACCGAGTTTGGACCGAACTCCGAACATCCGAACCGCATTCGCACATCCCTACTAGCGACCAATCCACTGGACTACCTTGCCTGTCTACAACTGAATATAAAACAAGAGTTCTTGTGATTTAATCTATCAGTGAAAACAAACGAGACGTTAGCCCATGTTAGCCTGCACCTGCCACATGTTCACCTGCTCGTTTATTAGGTGGCCACCAGATGTTAGCATGCACCTACCACATTGCCACCACCCATGAAAGTTTCACAGTGTTTTTGAGGAGATCACAGGCCCACCATGCGGGCTAATCCAGGCTAATGGGTACCAACGTGTCTGCAGTTTGTTAGGGTCACCTGCAGTCTCACCTGAATCAAGGTCCACCAGACCATAGAGTCACTCTTAGCGTGCCTGGCCAGCTCAGTCTCTCCTGTTTTTGACAGGAACGAGAGGCACCTTTCGGCCCGGGGAAAAGCAGGTGTCACTAGTGGGGACGCCAAGCTGACAGGCAGACTCCAGGGAAGGAAGATCGCTAGTGCGACCGTCCATCTGACAGGCAGGCCTGGGGGAGGGAGATCAGTAACATGGCAGCCCAGCTGATGGGTGGGCCCGGGGGTGGGGAGATTTCTAGTGTGCCACCCAAGTGACAGTTGAACACAGGGGAAGGAAGATTGTTAGCAGGGCCACGCAGCTGACAGGTGGGCCCAGGTAGGGGGAGGGGAGAGAAATGACTAGTGCGACTGCCCAGCTGAGAGGCAGGGAGATTGCTAGCAGGCCTTCCCAGCTGACAGGCAAGCTTACGGGGCGAGATTGCTAGTGGGGTCACCCAGCTGACAGGGGGAGCACAGGGGGAGGGAGATCACTAGCACGGCTGCCCAGCTGACAGGCAAGCCCGAGGTGGGGGAGGGAGATTGCTATCAGGGTCACCCGGCTGACAGGCAGGCCTTGAGGGGAGGGAGATAATTTTTGCGGCCACACAGTTGATGGACCTGGTTGGGGGTGGGGAGGGAGATAGCTAGCAGGACTGCCCTGCTGACAAGCAGGCCCCGGGGGAGGGAGATCGCTAGCACACACCACACCCCAAGTGACAGGCAATTTGGGCCAGAGGAGGGAGATTGCTACTGACACTCTTTGGAGTCTGCCACAAGCAGATGGAATGGGGACATGGGGCCTGCCCATTAATTTTGTTGGATACAATAACCATGTGCATGGCGGCTGCATGGATGGTCTCCGGCGGTCTAACTGCTCATCTGTTTTCACCCTAAATGATAGCCAGCACAGGGGACAGGGCAGGAAAGTTGTTAAGGAAAGCAAAATAAAGCATCCGGTATTTTTCTGGATTTTGTTGCCAAAATGGCCAGCATTGGTCTTTCCCGGGTGTTTCGCATTTCAGAGTTCACACTCCTACTGGGAACATTTCCCAGGGCTTAGCCCCCACCCTTCTTGATTGCTGGGTCAAGACCTGGCAGCCTCCCTTTCTCCAAATGAAGCCCTGCCCATTACTTCACTTAAATCTATCTTATTGAAACCTATTAATCCAGAAGTCCCCAAATTATGAGTCAGGATTCCAAAAGGTTTCCCATCATGTCACAATACTGATGGATATTTAAAATATCAATTGATGTGACTTATTTCAAAAGTCTTTGTTGCCCTCTGGGGTCATGGATTGGAGCAGAGGATTGTACTAGATGACCCTAGAGGTCCCTTCTAACTCTATATCTCTATGATTGTATTTAAGGCAATGGTGTCATGCAACTAAAATGTATGGGAACAACCGAATTGTGCCATATCCTGTTCTCCATGGCACTGGAGAGCAATTAATTACCAGCATCAAAATACCATCCTTTTACATATATGAAAACTGGTTTTAGGCCCGTATGGAGGTCGTTGTTGCGTCTCTTCATTTCATCAGGATGGGAACTATTTAATCTGCAGTCATGACCAGGATTTTTTGGGTTCCCAATATCTGGCTGTCACCCCAACTGCCCCCAGACCAACTGTGACAAGGTTTATCCATTGATAGACTCCAGTGTCCATTTCTCAACCCCAGTGTGCAAGCCTACACATGTAAACTCATTTCCACCTGTATCTTGGAAGTAACTTAGTCACATAAATTTATAAAACGGGTCAGGTCTCTGTCCCAGTATGTTGACCAGGAATTTCTCAAGTCTGCCTTTACTCAGTTCCAGTGACACACAGACACCAGTTTATAAAGAGAACATTTATACTTTCTCTTGTACTTCTGATGTACTTTTAAAAGTACATCAGAAGCAAGAGGCCTGCTAGAGTCAGTTGGGCCATCAGATGACCGGCAGTGAAAGGGGTGCTCAGGGAGGATAAGGCCATTGCACAGAAGCTGAATGAATTCTTTGCTTCAGTCTTCACAGCAGAGGATGTTGGGGAGATACCCACACCAGAACTGTTCTTTGTAGGTGATGAATCAGAAAAGCTGTCACAGATCAACATGACTCTGGAAGTGGTTCTAGAGAAAATTGACAAACTAAAAAGTAACAAATCACTGGAACCAGATAATTTACACCCCAGAGTTCTGAATGAACTCAAATATGAAATTGCAGACCTACTACTGGTAATTTGTAGCCTATGGCTAAAATCTGTCACTGTACCTGAGGACTGGAGGGTAGCAAATATAACAACAATATTTAAAAAGGGCTGCAGAGGTGATCCTGGAAACTACAGACGGGTGAGCCTGACATCTGTACCAGACAAAATGGTGGAAACTATTATTGAAAACAGAATTATGGGACATATTCCTAAGCATGGCTAATGGGGAAGAGTCAACATGGATTTAGTAAAGGGAAGTCATGCCTCACTAATCTATTGTGATTTCTGAGGGTGTGAATAAGCATGTGGATAAGGGGAAATGGTCGATATAGTGTGGAAATTAAAAAGTCATGGGATAGGAGGCAGTGTCCTATTGTGGATTTGTAACTGGTTAAAGGATAGGAAACAAAGAGTATAACTAAATGGTGAGTTTTCACAATGGAGAGAAGTAAATAGTGGAGTACCCCAGGGATCTGTATTGGGATTGTGTTGTTTAATGTATTCATGAATGATCTGGAAAGGGGAGTAAGGAGTGAGGTGATCCAATTTGTAGACAACACCAATTTACTGCAGGTAGTTAAAACATGAGTGGACTCTGAAGAATTGCAGGGGGATCTTGTGAGATTGTGTTTGGACATCCAAAGGGCAGATGAAATTTAATGTGGACAAGTGCAAAGTGATGCACATAGAGAAAAAGAATACAAACTTTATGAACACAATGCTGGGTTGTAAATTAGGAGTCACCACTGAGGAAAAGAACTAGGGATGGGCGAACAGAACTGAATTCGGAAATTCGGTTTGGTTCGGAAATTCGGTTTGGTTCGGAAGTTTGGTTCAGTTGACCGAAGTATTTGAGTTCGGTCCGAACTCCGAACTTCCGAACAAAGTTTGGAAATTCAAACCCCATTGAACTAAATGGAATATTATCTTTTAGGGATGGGCGAACAGAACTGAGTTTGGAAATTTGGTTCTGTTCTGTTTGAAAATCGAGTTTGGTTCAGTTTGGTCGACCAAACTGGTTGAGTTCGGTCCGAACTCCGAACTTCCGAACCGGGTTCGCCCATCCCTAAAAAGGACCTTGGAGTCATTGTGGACAATACAATGAAATTCTCAGCTCAGTGTGCGGTGGCCATAAAAAAACCAAAACAGAATGTTAGGAATCATTCTTATGTTTTGCACTGGCCTTGCGGCAGGTGCTCCATTGCTTGGGGAGATAACAGCAGTGCCCTTGTCATGGACAGATCATTACCTCCTACAGGCCTCTCTTCTGGTACATGTCTGCCCCTGGAAAGGTGCAGAACCAACTCAAATGGTTCACCCCTGAAGACTGATGGAACCAGAGCGGTTCCAGAAGGCTCTGGGGGAGATAACCTCTGATCTCAATTACCGTCTCATCAATTACCTTGTGGAATTTTGGAATACTATGTTGACTGAGGCTATCGATTGGATGGCCCCTAGATGCCCACTTTCCAGGTGACAGCACTGCAGGCCTCCCTGGTTTTCGGAGGACCTGCGGGTGCTGAAGCAAGATGGGCAGTGGTTGGAACGATGGTGATGTCGTTCTCATGCTGAAGCCGACAGATTGTGGCATAGAGCTAGTTTATGAGCCTATGCTGTGGCTATGGAGTTTTTTGCTGCACTCATAGCATCTGCAAAGTCTCGTTCAGCCAAGTTTTCTGAGTGGTGCGGGGGCTGGTCAGTCCAGCCTCCCTCCACCTGGGAGTAGAGTCATCCACGGCACGCTGTGACATGTTTGTGGACTATTAGTATTTTGTGGATAAAATTGCTCTCATTCACCATGATTTTGATGCTGCTCTTATTACACTAGGGGTGCAAGGGGTTATGGAAGGCTTGTCTGCTTTTGTGGAATCAATTTCAGTCGTTGGTGCCCGTCGATGCGGTGGGGGTTCTTGGGACAGTTAGGGCCACCTCTTGTGAATTAGGCCCAAGCCTGTCCTGGCTAATTAAACCTTGCACGGAGACAATGGGGCCATTGCTGGCTTGGGTGGTCAATGTCTCCCTTCAGGAGGGCAGAAAGCCGAACAGTCTCAAGGAGGTGGTGGTGCGGCCTCTGCTTAAGAAATCATCACTTGACATTGACTTCCTTGCCAGTTATCGGCCAGTCTCTAACCTTCCTTTTTTAGGGAAGGTTATTGAATGGGTAGTGCCCCAGCAGCTGCAGGGGCGTCTTGATTGTTTCAGTTTTCTCGATCCCTCTCAGTCGGGATTTCATCTGAGACATGGCATCGAGACTGTGCTTGTGACTTTGGTGGATGATCTGTGCTGGGAGTTGGACCGGGGTCATTTGACTCTGTTGGTGCTGTAAGATCTTTTGGCTGCATTTGATACCATTGACCACGAGATGTTGGTGACGCATCTGTGGGATTGTGCTGCGGTGGGTAGGACTGTTCTTGAATGGTTCCTCTCATTCCTGAACTCAGTGAGTTGTACTCAGACAATGTTTTTCATCATACCGATACCTCTCGTGTAGTGTCCCACAGGGTTCTGTTTTGTCCCCTCTCCTGTTCAACCTGTACATGCAGCCATTCGGTGAGGTGATCAGGAGGTTCGGCATGCGGTGTCATCAATATGCTGATGACACCCAGTTGTACCTCTCTTTTTCAACAGACCCAGGCTGGGCAGTCTTGGTGCTTACCCGATGTCTGACAGCTGTGGGGGATTGGATGAGGGCAAAATGACTGAGGCTGAATCCCGATAAGACGGAGGTGATGTTGGTGGGTAAGGTGACGGAGGTGATGACCCCCGTTGTTGATGGGGTCTGTCCTCCATTGGTTCCCCAGGTGTGGATTCTGGAGGTGCTCCTCGATGCACAGCTCTGCTTGGATATCCAGGTGGAGGCTGTGGCAAGGAGTGCCTTCCACCAATTAAATCTGGTGAGATGGCTTTGACCGTATGTCTCAGATTCTGACTTGGCCACCGTCATCCATGCTTTCATCACCTCTAGACTAGACTATGGTAACGCGCTCTACGTGGGGTTACCCATGGTGACAGCTCGGAGGCTGCAGCTAGTGAAGAATGTGGTGGCCCATCTTCTGGTAGGACTGGGCCGCTGGGAGCACATAATACCGGTGCTCTGTTCTCTTCACTGGCTGCCGGTAGTCTTCCGGGCTCGATTCAAGGTGTTTTTTTTAACCTATAAAGCCCTAAACAGTCTAGGCCCTGCCTACCTGCAGGACCGCCTCACCCCCCGGGTGCTGGATCGGCCCCTGCGGTCATTCGGGGGTGCACTGCTCAAGGTCCCCCAAGTCTTCTGGGGGGTCACACATGAGAGGGCATTCTTGGTGGCCGCACCATGGCTGTGGAGCTCCCTCCTGGTGGGGACATGACTGGCCCTGGATCACCCTTCTTTTCAGAAAAGCTGTAAGACCTGGCTGTTCTGCCAGGTGTTTGGCAGGGGAGAAGGGTGAGGGGATGGAGGGTGGGTGGGTGGTAGCTGTTCTGTAGTTGTATTTTAGTTGTATTTTATTTGTTTAATGTCTATTAATATCCTCCTTCTTTGTGGTTTTAAATGATTTTATATTGGATTTTATATTGCTTTTATGTCTATTGAATATTGTAAGCTACCCGAAGCTGCCTGTTGGCAGGAGGGGCGGGGTATTAAGTTTTTGTATAAATAAATAAGTAAATAAATAAATGCATAGAGAATAAAACAAAGAATATAATAATGCCACTATATAAATCTGTGGTGAGACTGCACCTTGAGTATGTGCATTTGTGGTTGTCCCAGTTCACAAAGATATAGTAGAAATGGGAAAGGTACCGAGAAGAGCAGCAAAAATGCTAAGGGGTATGGAATGACCCCCCTATGAAGAGAGGCTGGATTGGTTGGGGTTCTTCAGCTTGGAGAATAGACGACTGAGAAGGGATATGATAGAAGTTTATAAAATCATGAGTGGGGTGGAACAAGTTAATAGGGAATGCTTATTTACCTTCTCAAACATTACTAGAACTAGGGGACACTCCATGAAACTAACAGGTATCAGATTTCGAACAAATAAAAGAAGGTATTTTTTCATTTGAAGCACAATTAAGTTGTGGAATTTGTTGCCAGAGGATGTGGTCAAGGCCAGTAGTATAACTAGGTTTAAGAAAAGGTTGAACCAGTTTCTGGGGGATCGGTCCATTAGCAGCTATTGCTCGGTAGGTTTGGGGAATGCAGCCTCTTACTGTCAGGAGCTGGGAGTGAACAACAGGGAATGGATTGCCCCATAGTGACCTGTTGGGTACTTCTTCCACATGACTGAGATTGGCCACTGTTGTAGACGGGTGCTGGACTCGATGGAGCATTGGTCTGACCCAGTATGTCACTACTTATGTTCTTATGTTCTAATGAAAAACGTTAAGAAAGGATTCAAGCTTATACAGAAGTTACATACATGAAAAGAAGAGAAATAATACGGAATAATAGCTTGACTTTAAAGTTTCCCTAGCTAAACTCTTACCAAATTATATGTTCTCAGAGTTCATCATTCATGGTCAGTTGAGCACGCATAACAGCATATACCTGGGAACACACAATCAAAGGCAGCTATCATCTCCTCTCTTCCTAAGACTCTTGAAGGTAGGGGTGGGACTCCAAGAGAATTATTGGTTACCGGTTTTATTGGTAGCGGATTAATCCGATATCGGATTTATCGGTATTGGTATATTGATTTTTTAACATTGCCAATTTTTCGGATCATTAACTTTGCGGCCATTTTTTAAATGGCCACAATGTTAAAGATCAAAAAAATCAGTAATGTTAAAAAAACGATATACTGATACCGACATTATTGGTATTATCTGATTAATCCGATATCGACAATTATCGGCATTATCGGATTAATCCAATACCGATAGTCCCATCCCTACTGAAAGGCCAGGAGAACTCTTTTGTAAGTTCGTTAGTAGCCTTTGTTTCTTCCTTTCTGCGAAGAGCCTCTTAAGTTCATTCGTACTTCAAAGAAGTGGAACTGCTATAGTTCTTAGGGAGACTGATGTTTAGGTAAATCGGCTCCTGCTTGAGTTTCTCCTACAGTTCACATTTTATGGTTTCCCCATTCATCCACTGTGGAAATACAGAAATGTTTCTTATTACAAAGCACATATACCAGGGGTGGGCAAAGTTCCCAGGGCTAAGACCCATATACCAAAATGTTTGTATCGCCAAGAGCGCACAAGATGCATTCTATTGATCATACCTTCCCCTGATCCTGGGGATGTGTCAGTGCTGCTTCCCCCAAACCTCCACTCTCACATCAAAGCTCTTGCTCCTAGCTGGTCTGGTGGGTTTGGGCAGCTGCAGTAGTGGCACAGGACATTCTCCCCCTGCTCCCATGACCCCCAGGAGGAAGTTCCAATGGCCAAAATGGCAGTTTGACTTCTCTTCCTCCCGAGAGAGCCACATAGCCACACCCCCAAGCAGCCACTTCTAGTGAGAGCCACGGTCTAGATGCCTGAGAGTCAAATGTGGCTCCTGAGCTGCCATTTGTCCACCACTGACATGTATCAGCATTGTTCTTCATAACCATATCATAAATCCACTCTCCTCCGATGAGAGAAAGGGTAAAAACAAAGGAAATGATAGCCTGCTGCAATCTGAATTCAGTCCATGCAGTCCCCACTCAGCCCTCCCTCACATGTTTAGTATGTGCAGCCTAATAAATGTTTAGTATGTGCAGCCTAATAAATGGTGCGGGCAGCCTCCACTTCCTGTGGAAGGTGAGAACGAGAGCAGAGGGAGGGGTAGGAAGTGGTCGCTCCTTGGACATTCTAGGATTTCCAGCCATGACTTTATTGTGCTGGTGGACCTGGACACATGGAAGTGCTGCACGCAACCTGTAATTGGCAGGACGCAGACACGGGGGCATTCATTAGCCTGCATTCAGCCCACAATCTCAAGGCCCTGCTGTGTGTGGGGACAGTGGGTCCGGTAGGTGGGTGCCAGACGGCCAGTAGGAGCAAATACCTAACACATGGGCATGTGGATGCCCACCTGATGGTGGCTTAATGGTGGCTAACATTTCATTTGTTAACACCCAAAGAAATGCACATCTCTCTCTCTCATATCTCATCTCATCTCATCTATATAAAGAAAAGTTCCCTTTAGCCATTCTTTTGTACAGGGACATTCCATTAAGTGGGAAAGTGCCATGCTCATCTATAAATGTGAAAACGAGAAGAATTGCAGTGGTTTCTTTCATTAAACAACAATAAACTGGGATGAAGGTTTCACCAATCTTGTTGATTTCTTATGTTGTAGTTTCCTTTAGTCAGCCAAACTACCATAAGGAATCTTGAGTAAACAGTGTATCACAGGAAAAAAGTTTCTCAGCTTAAAAAAACCCAAAAAACCCCCTTGCTGGAGTAAGGTCAATATCCTAACATTCTCTGTACTTGAAGCTTGCATGCTTCAGGGCTTGGGCTAGTATGATTTTATGCATTTCCTTCTGATGCAAACAGTCCTAATAACAACTTCATTGAGGGAAACCAATTATTTAAAGAATCATTTGGTTGTTTCCTTCATAAAACCTTGGAGGGAGTTTAATTTAGCGTTTGTGTTTATGATTCATCCCTGTGTATATGTTGTGCATGCAGAACGTCTACTAGAGTCAATGGGAATCTGCATTTGGAAACACTGCTGGATCAGCCACTTAATTATTCTTGTAACCCACCCCGCCAGACAGAGTTTTGCATAGTGAGGTTAAAGTACACTTAGGTTCACAAGTATGGGTCTGATTTCCTTTTAGCCTGCACTGGTTATAAATCATGAGTTGATGCCATTAAAGTCAGTGGAGTTTCAATGCTGTTAACACAGTTTAAGTGGAAGCCCACTTATTCCACTCATTGCAATGAAATGAAACAGCAGGAGATTTCATTCTAATTCAATATAAATGGTTTCATTTCTTCCTAACTTCTCGGCATGTGAGTAACTTTGAAATAGGTTTGTTTGCTGTCTAAACCTCATGACTCAGTCAGGCTTTAATGCTTGCAAGCGTTGTGGGTGCAGGATTCTTGGAAGGTTTTATTTATTTATTTATTTATTTACAATTATACCCCACCCCCCTTGCCACAGGCAACCTGGGGCGGCTAACAACATAAAAGATTATCATAAAACATAATAAAACATCAATAAAAAATAAAAACCAACACCCTCCCTCACCAAACCCCACCCCCTACCCACCCCTCACCCTCACCAAATGCCTGACAGAACAGCCAGGTCTTACAACTCCTTCGAAAAGCTGGGAGGTCTGGGACCAGATGAGCCCCCACCGGCAGAGAGTTCCAAAGGTGCGCCGCTGCCACCGAGAACATCCTATTCTGCGTGGCCTCCTGGAAAACCCGGGTGTCCTCCAGTGTGGCAACCCCCAGATAACGGCAGGGGCTGGTTTAGGACCTGGGGAGTGAGGCGATCTCGCAAGTAGACAGGGCCCAGATCGTGTAAGGATTTATAGGTCAAAACCAACACTGAGCCTGGAAGACTATTGGCAACCAGTGCAGAGACCAGCGCACTGGTGTAATGTGCTCCCAGCGGCCCAGTCCCACTATGAGCTGGGCCACCACATTCTGCACTAGCTACAGCTTCTGAGCCGTCACCATAGGTAGCCCCACGTAGAGCGCATTACTGTAGTCCAGTTGAGAGGTGATAAAAGCATGGATGATCATGGCTAGGTTAGGAACTGAAACCAATGACCGAAGCCACAGCACCAGATGTAACTGGCGGAAGGCACTCCTTGCCACAGCCTCCACCTGGAGATCCAGGTGGAGCTGCATGTCGAGGAGCACCCCCAGGTTCCGTACCTGGGAAGTCAGCGGAGGACAGATCCCATCAACCATGGGAGCTGTCATTTCCACCGACTTACCCACTAACATCACCTCCATCTTTTCAGGATTCAATCGCAGTTGGTTAGCCCTCATCCAGTCCACCACAGCTGCCAAACACCAGGTAAGCACTGAGACAGCCAGACCTAGATCTGTTGAAAATGAGAGATACAGTTGGGTGTCATCCGCATACTGATGACACCTCACCCTGAAACCTCTAATCACCTCGCCGAGTGGCTGCATATACATGTCAAACAGGAGAGGGGACAAAACAGAACCCTGCGGAACCCCACATGAGAGGTCTTGGTAAGATGAAAAACAATCACCAAGCACCACCCGCTGTGTTCTTTCGGTCAGGAATGAGCAGAACCATTTGAGAACAGTCCCACCCACACCTGCACTGTCCCGCAGGCACATCACTAACATCTCATGGTCAACAGTATCAAATGCTTCAGAAAGATCTAACAAGATCAATAGGGTCGATTGACCCCGATCCTTCTCACGGTGGAGATCATCTACCACAGCAACAAGTGCAGTCTCAGTGACATAAACCGGATGGAAGCCAGACTGAAAGGTATCAAGATAATCAATGCGGTCAAGATGCTCCTGGAGCTGTTTGGCCACTACCCATTCAATAACCTTCCCTTAAAAGGGAAGCTTAGAGACAGGCCGATAGCTGGCAGGGGAGTCAACATCAAGCAATGGTTTCTTGAGCAGAGACCTCACCACCACCTCCTTGAGGCAGCTCAGCACTCTGCCCTCTTGAAGGGAGGCATTGACCACCCCGGACAGCAACGGCCCCATTGTCTCCTGGCAGCTCGTAACTAGCCAGGATGGGCATTGATCAAATTCACAAGAGGTGGCCCGAATCGCCCCAGAACCTCCACCACATCAGTGGGTGTCACCAACTGAAATTGATCCCACAAAATTGGACATGACGGGGCTTCTACAACCTCTAACTCCTCTACTGTATTAAGTGCTGCATCGAAGTTGTGGTGAATACAAGTGATTTTATCCACAAAATAATCCGCAAACATGTAATAGCAGGCAGATGATGACTCAACTCCAGGGTCGAGGGAGGTTGGACTGTCCAGCCCCTGCACAACCCAGAACAGCTCCGCCGGATGGGATTTTGGGGACGCTATGAGGGTACCAAAGAATTCCCTCTTTGCTACCCGCATCATGGCATAGGCTCGTAAACTAGCTCTATGCTGCAATCTGTCGGCTTCAACACGAGAATGACGCCACCATTGCTCCAACCATCACCCAGCTTGCTTCAGCCTTTGCAGCTCCTCGGAAAACCACGGAGGTCTGCTGAGCCTCCGCCTAGGTAACAGACCCATTTTAAGAATGGGTTGTGGTGTGGAGGGACAGGGATGTGTCAAATATGCTCTTCAATAATGATTTTTTCAGTTGGAAACATGGGTGGCATGTAATGGATACTAGGGGAAGCTAAGCCTTCCCAAGTGATTGGATTTCAGCACCACCCAAATCCTGCGCTTTGAGGGACTGTAGTGGTGGGAAAGGGAGGGCTGGCCTTGACAGGTGCTTTTATGATCCACTGCTAGTCCCCCTATTCTGTCTTCCCTCTTTCCCTTTTAAATTGTTTTAAATTGGATTTGATACTGTTGTATATTTTAATAATGTATTTTATGACTGTAAAGTGCTCCAAGTGCCATTAAAAGGCAGAAGAGCACTATAAAAATATGATGATTGATTACCACAGGATGACCTGAATTGACTCTGCTTCCAGGGGGCCCTGTAGTGGCCCACATTTTTACTATAGCAGGTGCAAGCCCCACTCCATTCTAGAACTGGCTCAAACACAACTGCCTCTGTGGTGGCAAGGCCATAGGGGAGGGGCCACCAAGGGCCTCACATTTTATCTTTGCTCTGGACCATGCAAATTTTAAAGCTGGCTCTGGGGAGAGACAGTGTGGTGAGGCGTTGGCCTCCCCAAACACAGAACTCACCCATGGGCACCAGAAAGAGGGGCACAACAGTGTGGTTGCGCACCTCTGGCTCATGCCTGGCCCCACCATGTCTGAGCATCGTGACATCATGACGCTTAGAAGGGGCATGGTTGCATCATAAAGGGATGAGGCCATGAAGCCCTCCCTCCCTCCCATCCAGACCTGGTTTTAAAGTAGTAACAGTAACATTTGGTTATGCCATAATGCGGTAATATGGGATAGTAGTAAACCAGGTCACTTTCAAAGTATTATTCAGTAATCTGGTTTGACAGTTAACATCCAGTCCCAATTATTATTAGTCCCAAATTAGTCCCAAATAACCAGCAAACTAACTGGAATACCAGATATCCATCTTGGTTGATGATCTGCTCCAGGAGATGGATAAGGGAAATTCTACTTGACTTGACTAGATCTTTCAGTGGCCTTTGGTCAGAAGGTGTTGTTGACACAATTACGGGATCTGGCAGGGGTGTGCACTGCTCTTGAGTGGTTCTGTTTTTTCCTATCAGGGAGGTCCCAGAGAATGGTGATTGCCTGTCATCCTCTCTTGGCCTCCCCTCTGGCGCTCCACAGGGGTCTATTCTGTCTCCTTTCTTCTTCAATGTGTATCTGAGGCCACTGAGTGGGATCATTCGGATGTTTAGGGTGAAGTGTCATCAATATCATGCCATCAACATCAATATGCTGATGACACCCAGCTCTACCTCTCCTTTTCATCCAACCCAGTCCTGGTAGTCTCAGTGCTTGCCTGATGCCTGGCTGGTTTTGGGGACTGGATGAGGGTGGGCCAATTGAAGCTGAATCCTGACAAGACTGAGGTGATGCTGGTTGGCTGGCCGTGTGACCTGGAGGGAATTGGGACTCCTGCTACCGATGGGTTGAGACAGTGTGGTGAGGCGTTGGCCTCCTTTGGTCACTCAGGTTCGCAGCCTCTGACTGTTCCTGGATCCCTCACTGCGCCTGGATTGTCAGGTTGCGGCAGTGTCCTGGAGTGTTTTTCAACAACTCCATCTGATGAGTAGGCTGCAGGCTTTTCGTTCTGCCTCATCTTTATTTGCGAATTTTTTTATTTATGAAAAATTTGTAACCCACACCCTCTTGCGCAATGGCAACCTGGGGCGGCGTACAACACAAATATAACAATAAAACTATAACAATAAAATCACTTAAAATACAATGTCTCATCTATATAAATGAAATGGGCACATAAAACGGACCACCTCAGGAAAATTGTTCCAGGCATATGGTGCAGCTGACAAAGAGGGGTGCAGGGAAATGTTGGTGGGACCTGGGGGGGTTTTATGCTGTTTTTATAAATGTTATATGCTGATTTATTTGTTTTGTAATGGATACTAGGGGAAGCTAGGGGAACCTGAGCCATTTGGGAAGGACAGGGTAAAAACAGGAAAAATAAAATAAATTGTGGATAATTGTTTTGCTATCTGTACGGAGTAAGTATAACCAATTGCATGTAACTTTTCATTAAAGTATTCCTCTTTCCTCTCTTCATTTTCTCTCACTGGGCAGAAGACAAATTCAATATATTTTGAATTCCAGGTGAACATTATGTGGCTATGTAAAAGTGACCAACCTCACTGGATGGTGTTGGCAATTGATCACTCTCTTGATGTGGAGGGCCTGCAAACCTGGGGAATTAACAGCAGTTTGCTGCTCCCTTCAGCACCGCGGACAGCTCTCAGTGTAAACCTGCCTTGCCAGAGCGCCTACCTCTCTCAGAGTTCAAAACAACCTGCCAAGAATCCTGCACTCACTAGCCTCATAGCCCCAGAAGAGGTTGGGCTAAGAATGATGGGTAGATGAACCTTAAAGGGCCAGTGCTTGCTCCATCACAGCTTATGAGTATAAAACTGGGAGATACATTCACCATGCCATAAAGGTAATTAAACTGTTTTTCTTAAATGACCTTTTAAGGCATAATCCTCTCACTGTTTAGTACCAGCAGAAGTCCAACAGAAGTGAATGGGATTCACATCCATGTTAAAGACCAATGCTGAGCAGACAGGGGATCATATAACAGCCCAGGGCACTGGGCTTCAGATAAACTTAAAATTTTTGCCTAGAGTTGGAGTGAATGAGTGAAATCATAATGTATAAACTGTAGGGAATAAAAGCAACCAATCACTAAATGCTAACTCCATAAATCTAGCTGAATGTGTCTTATCATAGGGTGTGAATAATATGTTCCACTCCATTAGAGAGATCAAGAATGAAATTGCTAGTCGTATACAAATTATAGTGCCGAAATAGATAAATAAAGTAGATATTACTGGCTGTTTATTGAGGTGGGGAAATTACTATTGTATTTTACTTGCAATGGGTTTTAAATGGTTTAAACAATAAAGACAAACTTCTATCTCACATAGCAAGGCAGTGTGTGTGTAATTATGAACTAACTCTCATATACAGAGGTTTTCTTTCCATCTTCTTAGTGCAAGACTGTATCGAAGTACGTGATACATACCTATCAATCATTTCCCTTTTCCTGGTATAATTAGCTGTCATGTATTAAGAATTAATCTTTCACAGGATTATCTCTTGTTTGGAAGAAAGGAAAAATCCTGAGCCAGTTATGGCAACCGAATAATTTTTTACTTGTGATAGAAGAGACTTGCTCATAATTCCATGAATAATAGCTATTTTCTCCAGCCTGGTTGGAAGTAGCAATGTTTGTCAGGCAAACATTTATCACAGCTGTGTGCTGACCTCTCCGTGTCATTAAACATTTTGGAGAATTCACATCAGGAGCTGATAATCTGTTTGGACAAAAAATACAATGTACAGTCTAGTCCCTGTTTTTTTTACCCGTAAAGGTTATAAGCTCTCAATACCAGCTTTTTTGAAGTCAGCAGGGTCTTGCCACAACATCAGGGCAGGATGGTGCCCGGTGCATGCTGACAAAATCGCTGGTCCAAATCCCACTATTTGTTACAACCACAAAATCTTTACAACTTCATTGCAGTCGACAACAGCTCAAATCAACAGGAGTTTCCTTAGTGTGTCTAAGGTCCTATGCCCAAAGGACATGTATGTCCAATTTAGGAGGGCAAGGTTAATTCCAGTCAACTATTATTATTATTATTATTTATATGTCACTTCCAGAGTTCAAAGTGCTTTAACACTCTTTATCTAGCTTACCCTCACCACAACCCTGTGAAGTAGGTCCATTATGATTCTCATTTTGCAGATGAGGAACTGAGGTTAAGAAACATTGTCTTTCCCAGGTCCACTGACTGAGTTCATGATTAAGATGGGATTTGAACCTGGTCCATGTTCAATACCTTATCCACTAAGCAACGCTGAATCCAACTGAGCATCGTTGACTTCAATGGAGTTAGAATTTCTCCATCTAGAAGGCTGAGCTGAGAGTTTCAGGCAGATGACCAGACGATGCTCCCATGAGCAAGCAGCTGGGCAGGGAAACCACAAGCCAGTGATTGCCAGAGGTGGGATTCCCAGGAAGGAATCACCTTAGAGGAGAGAACTTGCAGGGGGACAGGGTCTTTCCTAACAGAAAATGCCCAGGTGAGAGCACCTGCAACTATGAACTGTATGTTACTGGGTGTTGGATGTCTTCCTTGAAGGAATAAGATAGCACCATGGAAAGAATTCTGTCCTGCAGAAGAAGATAGGAGCATGGACAATAGTTGTGGTGTACATTTCTTGCTGTCTTTGGCAAATTTGAGTTTTTCAGAGGTAGATGTCTCAATGCAATGGTACATAGTAGGATAAGGCCTTGCAGGGAAAGTCTTGGAGAAGATTAAACTTGACAGAAACTAGTTTATGTAAGATTGTTCAAAACACTTACACTGGTTTACACTCAATTAAAGCAGGACGAAGCAAGTTAATATTGTCTTTTATGCAAAATCCTTAGGAAATGTAATCACATCTAATAGGTAGATGGTAATATGGGTAGAGATCCAACTCCTGTTGAAGATTGCCATCAACCTCAGTGGGATTTGGCTTCCAAACCAGCTCAGAAAAGAAAAGAAAATTGAAGTAGTACCAGACATCCCAGGAGGCACATATCTTTGTATTTGCTGGGCCCTAAATCCTCTAAAACAATAAGTGATTAAATTAGCTAAGATTTCTTTTCAGAAAGTAGATACTCTTTCATTAAAAATGAACCTCTTGAAGCCGTTGTCATGGTAACATCAGCCAAGGCTGCTGTATTCAAAGAGCTCAAGGTTTTTTCTCTTTTTTTAAAGTTCCAGAAAAACAAACCACAACTCCCAGACACAAACAAACAACCGAGAAAGCAGATGGTCAGGAATGAATGTTAGTGGAAGGTTAAGAGAATTCACTTTCCAGTATGTTTATTTTGTAACTATACATTATTTGTCAGCAAGAGTTGAAAGTCATCTGTGAGCAATTGAGATCAGCAGGGGGGCACATTTGGAGCATGCTGAAATTCTCTTCAAAGCTTTGCAAGTGCTGTAACCCCTGACTTGTTCAACGCACAAGAAAACAGAGGGCTTCAGTTTGATGTCTGTAATACAGGGGAAGGAGAAGTGCTTCAAGAGAGACAAAGTAACTTTGGGTATTGATTTGCTCTAACAACTTGTATTTTGTAGGAGCCCTGGTTAAGGTCTCATCATAACATAGAACAGCCCTAACAATTATGTTTAATCCCACTGTCAAATCAACTGTTGGTTTTTGGAGAGAGAGATCTAAGATGTTACTAATACAGGAACCACAGTGGGGCTACTAGGGGTACTCTGTAGTTCTCCCAGCAAAGTCCTTGATTGGTGAAAACTTTTCATAGACACCCCTCACCCCAGTGGAACAGACTGAGCATGTGGATGCTCCTTGAACATTGCCTTATTGAAAATGCTGGCTATTGATTTCCAATTTAGAGCTGAAAAGGTTATCTGTGAAGGTATTGGTAGCGGTTGGATTTGCAGTAAGTGAACTGATAACAATTAGCTACAATTGAGAATCAGTGTGGTGTAATGGCTAAGTGCGTGGTACTTGAATTGGGAAGGGAAGGGGCAGGGGGGGCTGGTTCTAGTGTCACCTTAGCCATAAACTCAGTGAGCCCAAACCCCGTGGAGCCTACATGCATGCATGCATGTGGGATCTGCATGACTCCATTTGCCTGCAGTAGGAATGCACATGGGTTGTACATGGTTCAGTGCGCACACGGCTCTGCACATTTGGGATCAGGCTCACTGGGTGACCTTGGGCCAGTCACATGATTCTCTCAGCCTAACCTACCTTATGGGGTTGTTGTGAGGATTAAAATTTGTGTTAAATTGTTGTATGTAAAGTACTCTGAGTGCAATGGCAGGGGGGTGCTATATAAAAAAGATTATTATTATTATTATTACTACATTGCAGTAACCATTGAATAACGGATTGTTTAACCGAGTTCCCCTATTACTGCTCTTTGCTGTTTGCCATGTTGCTGCATTCTATTTTCCCATCCGTTACACTTTTACCCCCCAGTTCTATTTGCCCATAATTCCTTTCCTGTTTACCCCTGGATCCTGGTTCCAAGTTTAATTCAGTTTCCCAGTAGATACCTGGTTCAAATCTGCTGGATGCAGCTTTTTGCTTGGTCCATAAGTCAACTGGAAATGATGGAATGCAGAAAAACAGCAAGTTGGTTATGTGGTAACTGTAAAGTGATGTTTATCAGTATTTTGATTAGTCAGATAACTACTGTGGCACGCAATCACCAACCAGTTAACTGATTAGATATCCGGAACTTCATGGTTACAGTCTGAAATTAGCCGTCTGTTTCACCTCTGTCAGTAGCCTATTGACAACATTGCCTGAGTTACGCTGATAATGTTAGTTGCTAAAGGCTCTAGATTTTGTTGGTTAATGCATCTCCTTGTGGCAGAATATTATGGGTGACTTGTGGCCAGAGCTGGCCCACAGGGAGTCAGCACTCTGCTACTAAACCAAGAAGTCAGTAGGGTGACTCACTCTGCAACATACAGGGATTACAGGTTGACAGTTGAGCTGGTAACTTGGGCCAAGTAGGTGGTTGTATGGGAGTGGGGGTGTGGCGAGGGGCAGGGGCAACCCATGAGAAACAGGGAAGCAGAAAACAGGTAAGCAGTGACAGAGCAGCTAAACGGGACCTAGCTGTGCAGTGGATGACTAGGTAGTCCCAGAAAGGAAGGAGTTAATAACTGAGGCTAGCAGGGAACTCTACATGAGATCACATGATTGAAAATAGGCTGATCATATGACAGAGGAGTGGTGATATGAGGGCACTGGTAGTTTACATTTCCAGGGCTGGGGAGAGGGGACAGTTAATTTTACTTTTATGAGACGCAGGGATAAGAGTGGAGCTCAGTAGGCAGTTTTGAGGGGCAGTGCATCAATTTTTTTTATAAGCTGGGCTTGGGGGTTTTGTGTGGTTTTTATGGGCCAAATCTGTTTCAGTGGAATGCCAGGAAGCAAATTTGCACAAATAAACTGTGCAGCATAATGAAGAAAATAAATTATGTTTGTTTATTTTTTCTGCTCATAGTGAATTTGCCAAATTTGGGTTTTTTTGGCTACTGAATCTTGACTTTTTTGGGTACGTGAATATGGATCTGTGCTTTTATTATTATTATTATTATTATTATTATTATTAACAAACATTTATATAGCACCAGCAGCGTACCTGGCACTTTACAAAGTAATAAAATAGACATGGTCCCTGCCCCTAGGGCTTACAATCTGAGAGACAGGAGCTGGGGGAAAGACTTAGGAAGGGGAACGGAGGGAGAGACAAGGGGTCTAACATTCATGAAGATGCGAGGTCTCAAGTGCACGTACTTGGCTTGGTTACAATGAGAATGACAGCAGGCAGGTCCATGTTGCAAGGATAAGGGTAAACCGATCGTAGGTATAGGAATAGTGGCTCAGCAGGATAAAGAGTCAGACAGAGCAGAGCGAAAGAGGTGAGTTTTAAGGAGAGATTTGAAGGTATGAAGGGAGGGGGCAAGGCGGATGTGGACAGGGAGGGAGTTCCAGGCATGGGGGGCAGCAAGTGAGAAGGGACGAAGGCGCTTAGGGGAGCAGGGAAGGCGTGGAAGGGTGAGAGAAGGGACAGAGGAGGAGCGAAGTGCACGGGCTGGAGTATGGAGGGCGATAAGTGCAGAGAGGTAGGGGGGAGCAAGGTTGTGAAGAGCTTTATAGGTGAAGACTAGGAGCTTGTGCAGGATTCGTTCAGGAAGGGGAAGCCAGTGAAGCGAAGAGAGGAGGGGCTGCACATGGTCGAAGCGACTGGCGAGGTAGATGACCCTGGCAGCAGAGTTTTGGACAGAGATGAGGGGAGAAAGGTGAGACCGGGGAAGGCCAGTGAGAAGGAGGTTACAGTAATCGAGGCGAGAGATGACCAGAGCATGAACAAGAGTTTTGGCAGACGAGACAGAGAGAAAAGGGCGAATCTTAGCAATGTTATGGAGGGAGAAGCGACAGGATTTAGCAACAGAGTCAATGTAGGGTTTAAAAGAAAGGGCTGAGTCAAAGATGAAGCCTAGGCTACGGGCTTGGGGGACAGGCAGGATGGTGACTCCATCAATAGTTATTGACAGTGAGGAAGGAGAGGAAGGATGAGGGGGGAAGATAAGGAGTTCAGTTTTAGCCATGTTGAGTTTGAGTTGACGTTGAGACATCCAGGTAGAGATGTCAGAGAGACAGTTGATGAGACGAGCTTGAACAGAGGGAGAGAGAGAGGGAGTAGAGAGATAGAGTTGAGTGTCATCAGCATAGAGGTGGTATTGGAAGCCATGGGAGGCAATGAGTTTGCCTAAGGATGAGGTATAGATCGAGAAGAGGAGAGGGCCAAGAACAGAGCCTTGAGGAACACCAACTGAGAGGGGGAAGGAGGAGGAGGTGGAGTTGGAGAGAGACACATTAAAGGAGCGGTCAGAGAGGTAGGAGGAGAACCAGTTATGGACAGAGCCACAAAAGCCAAGGGAGTGAAGGGAATCCAGCAAGAGTGAGTGGTCAACAGTATCGAAGGCAGCAGAGAGATCAAGGAGGACAAGAATGGAATAGAGACGTTTAGATTTAGCCACCAGAAGATCGTTGGTGATCTTAGCGAGAGCAGTTTCAGTAGAATGAAGGGGGCGGAAGCCAGATTGGAGGGGGTCAAGGGAGGAGTTGGAGGATAGGAAGTCAAGGCAGCGGGAGTAGACAACACGTTCAAGCAGCTTGGAAGCAAAAGGAAGGAGTGAGACAGGACGATAGCTAGAAGGGTCAGAGGGGTCAAGAGTGGACTTTTTGAGAATAGGAGAGACTGTGGCATGTTTGAAGGCAGAAGGGAAAGAGCCAGTAGAGAGGGAGAGGTTGATGATGTGCAGGAAGGAAGGGGCGACAGTGGGAGTAATGGAGGTGAGGAGGCGGGAAGGAATGGGATCAAGGGGGCAAGTGGAAGGGTTGGAGGAGGAGAGCAGAGAGGAGATTTCCTTAAGGGAGGCAGGGGAGAAGGAGGACATGAGAGAAGGAGGGGGAGGAGGGAGAGGGGTGGGAGTGGGAAGAGAGGAGTGGGAAGCGATGTCGAGGCGGATCTTGTCTATCTTGGAGGTGAAGAAGGAGGCAAGATCCTGAGCAGAAAGGGAAGAAGGAGGGGGAGGACAGGGAGGCTTGAGGAGGGAGTCAAAGGTAGAGAACAGGCGGCGAGGGTCCCGAGAACAGGACTCAATGCGGGAGGCATAGTAGTGTTGTCTAGCAAGGGAGATAGCAGAAGTAAGGGTGGAGAGACAGAATTTGAAGTGAAGGAAGTCAGCGTGAGAATGGGATTTGCGCCAGAGTCGTTCAGCAGCACGAGTGCAAGAACGGAGGTGGCGGATACTAGGGGTGAGCCAAGGACGGGGGTTGTGGGAGAAGGCAGGGCGGGAAGAGAGAGGGGCATGGGAGTCAAGTGTGGAGGAGAGAGAGGCGTTGAGAGCAGAGACAGCGGAGTCAGGGGAGGAGGAAGAGAAGACTGTAGGAAGAAGGGGAGAGAGAGAGGAGGCAAAGTCCAGGGGATCAATAGCTTGAAGGTCACGGAAGGGGCGTAGAGAAGGGGAAGAGGAGGGGGGACAGTGGGAAATGTTGAAAGAGGCAAGGAAGTGGTCTGATATAGGATGAGGATCGAAGGAGAGATCAGCGACAGAGCAGTTTCTAGAGAGGACAAGATCAAGAGAATGGCCATTAGTATGGGTGGGGGAGTTGGTCCAAAGGTGGAGGTTGAAGGAGGAGGCTAGGGAGAGGAAGCGAGAGACTGAGGGCTGAGATGGGTCATCAACATGAATGTTGAAGTCACCAAGGATGAGAGTGGGGATATCAACAGAGAGGAAGAAAGTGAGCCAGGACTCAAAGTCAGAAAGAAAGGAAGAGAGAGGACCAGGGGGACGGTAGATGACAGCAACACGTAGATGGAGGGGGGAGTAGAGGCGCACGGAGTGAGCCTCAAAGGTATGGAAGGAGAGAGAGGGGGGAGGAGAAATTGGTTGGAACTGACAGGATTTAGCAAGAAGGAGGCCCACCCCACCACCCCGTCCTTCAGGGCGGGGTTGGTGAGAGAAGGAGAGACCCCCACAGGAGAGGGTAGCAGGCGTGACAGAGTCCGAGGGAGTGATCCAAGTTTCAGTAAGGGCAAGGAGCTGGAGGGAGCGAGAGAGGAAAAGATCATGGATATAGGGAGCTTTACTGATAGATGAGCGACAGTTCCAGAGGGAGCAGAAAAATGGTAGTTGATGAGGGGGGAGGCAAGGAATAGGGATAAGATTGGGAGAAGGGGAGCGTCGTGGTAGGCTAGAGACAGGAGGAATAGGGATAAGATTGGGAGAAGGGGAGCATCGAGGAAGGCTAGAGACAGGAGTGGAAGGGGAGCAATGAGAGAAAGTAGCCAAGGGAGCAAAGGATGTATGGGGGAGGTTAGAGAGTGGTGATCGGTTGGGGGGAGGAAGAAGCTGGGAGGAGAAAAGTAGAGGAAGAAAAAGATGGACAGGAAGAGGAGAAGGAGAGGAGGGAAAGAAAAGGCGAGAAAATAGGGCAGACATGTTAGTGAGTAAGATAGGAGGGGGAAGTACAGTAGAAAAGAAATGGAGAAAAGTACCTGTAAGGCGCGCGCCTTTAGGCGCGCGCTTTTCGGCCCGCTGGTCGGTGGAGCTTGGGGCGGCAGGAAGGCCAAGCCCCAGGAGAGTCGTGGTGTCCTCGAGCGATGACAGCCGAGGATGCTGGGAGCGTATGCAGACGAGCTGCAACCTCACCAGTGCTTATAGGTTAATTGAAGTGAGTCATCATTAGCTGACTGATTTAATGTGCAGGATGAAAGATTTTGGGGCAAGGGAAACGCTGTCTTTCTTGAACTTCAGGAAGACGCAAAGGAAAGATGACCTCAGGGTAGACCTTCTTTTGCTTTGCCTCCCTGCTGGCAGGGACACTGCAAAAGGAAAAGCAGAAGGATCCAGGGACTGATCTGATGCCCTAGGGACTCTGCCAGTGGCAGCTGTCTCCACAGTACCACCAGCACACTCTAGCCAGAGTCCAATGTTGGCACTGGAATTGAAGGCCTTCCTCAGCGCTGATCAGGCTACACCTCACCCTCAGACTTGCTCCCCGCTTCCTGGTTGGCTGCTGCTCTGTATATAACGCTGACCAAAGCCACAGGAAACTGGGTGGACCATCAGTCTCCATCTTGTCTTCTGCCTGGGTCCCACTTATCTGAAGGATTGCCTCACTCCCTGGGTCCCTGAGTGGCCCCTGCGGTCATCCAGGAGCGCCCTCCTAGAGGTCCCACGTTATAAGCGGGACCATTCAGATAGGTGGGTGTTATTGGCAGCCACTCTGTCACTATTGAATGTCCTCCCGGTGGAGATCCATCTCAGCCTGAATCTTCTTGCCTTCCGTCAGCAGTGTAAAACCTGGCTCTTCTGTTAGGCATTTGGCGAGGCTGGGAGGAGGGGATGGATTAGTGAGGAGGGGTGGGATATGTTTATTTTTGCACAGAATCGGTGTTATTGTTTTATGGTGTATATTTATATTGTAATTATGGTGTTTTAATGTTTTATTGTTTTATACATGATGGAAGCCACCCCGAGTTGCTGTTAGGTGACAGGGCTGGGGTAGGTACCAAAGGTTAAAAATTAAATAAATAAGAAATAGATTGCTCCTTGGCTGTTCCAGTGGTGTGCTATTTGACTGCTATGTGCCTGCTCTGCTACCAGCCTGTGAGCCTGCTCTCCCACCCTTCCATCCATCTGCCCAACCATCCGTCCTGCTTTGTTCCAACTGTCCATCCACCCTGCTTCGTTCCTTCTGTCCTGTCCCCTGGTCTGTGTGTTTTCCCCCAACCTTGATGCTCCAACTCTCTCTTGGACTCTGATCCTTCACTACTACCCCCCCCCCCCGCCCACTACTACTACTACTACTACTACTAATTTCTATAGCCCTACAAATCGTATGCAACACTGTAAGATACACATAACATTAAGGATGGTTCCTGCTCCATAGTTTATAATCTAGTTAAAACACAGACAGTTAGAAACAAGGGGCCTTATACGAATCATGCACTACAGGATGCAGTTTATTCAGTAATTAATTTATTTCAACTAAAATGTTTTAGTTAAAATCTAAAAGGCTATGATATGCCTATAGCCTGGGTTCATGAATTAAAGGCAACCTTGAAGAGGTGGGTTTTTAGGCAGGCCTTGAACATGGAGAGGGAGGGAGCCTCAAGGAGATTGTTGAGGAAAACCTCAGGAAGACTGTTCTTCCAGGCACACGATGCAGTGAGGAGAAAGGCACTGTCAGGAGGGAACCTACTCTACCAGGGGAGGAGGGGTGAGGGAACCTATAACCGGGGAACAACCATAGAAACAGCCCAGGGAACCCAGGTAGGGGAAACACCAGGAAGGGGAAACCTCTCAGTCGGTCTCTTGGGTATTTCAAGGCTGTTCTCATTCTTATCAGCCAGGGAAGCCGGCCTCAGAGTGCACAGCTCATCACTGAGGTTACAGAAGCAAGAGGGAGAGGAACTCCAGACATGGAAGAGAGCAGAGAGGTTCTAAGAGCAACAAGAGGGGATACAGGCTAGGGGGGAGTAAGGCAGAGCCAGAGCCAGGGGGAAGCAAGGCAAGGAGGGGGCACAAGCTACAGGGGGATGGG
>QEPC01011901.1:7071080-7083066 GCA_003113815.1 Sphenodon punctatus | reverse complement strand
CCCCCCCCCCCCGCCCACTACTACTACTACTACTACTACTAATTTCTATAGCCCTACAAATCGTATGCAACACTGTAAGATACACATAACATTAAGGATGGTTCCTGCTCCATAGTTTATAATCTAGTTAAAACACAGACAGTTAGAAACAAGGGGCCTTATACGAATCATGCACTACAGGATGCAGTTTATTCAGTAATTAATTTATTTCAACTAAAATGTTTTAGTTAAAATCTAAAAGGCTATGATATGCCTATAGCCTGGGTTCATGAATTAAAGGCAACCTTGAAGAGGTGGGTTTTTAGGCAGGCCTTGAACATGGAGAGGGAGGGAGCCTCAAGGAGATTGTTGAGGAAAACCTCAGGAAGACTGTTCTTCCAGGCACACGATGCAGTGAGGAGAAAGGCACTGTCAGGAGGGAACCTACTCTACCAGGGGAGGAGGGGTGAGGGAACCTATAACTGGGGAACAACCATAGAAACAGCCCAGGGAACCCAGGTAGGGGAAACACCAGGAAGGGGAAACCTCTCAGTCGGTCTCTTGGGTATTTCAAGGCTGTTCTCATTCTTATCAGCCAGGGAAGCCGGCCTCAGAGTGCACAGCTCATCACTGAGGTTACAGAAGCAAGAGGGAGAGGAACTCCAGACATGGAAGAGAGCAGAGAGGTTCTAAGAGCAACAAGAGGGGATACAGGCTAGGGGGGAGTAAGGCAGAGCCAGAGCCAGGGGGAAGCAAGGCAAGGAGGGGGCACAAGCTACAGGGGGATGGGGCAAGGCAAGGCTAAGGGAGAACGTACGGCTAAGGGGAGAGCAAGACCAGATGGGCTAAGGAGAATACAAGACTATTGGGGGTGGGTGGGGGAAACAAGGCACGGCTATAGGGGAACATGGGGCTATGGGGAGAATGAGATCAAGCAGAACTACAGGGGACCACATGGCTATGGAGGGAGCAAGGCACGGCTACAGGGGAATAGAGAGCTAGCGGGAGAAATGGGGCCAAGCGGGACTATAGGAACCACAAAGCTTAGGGGGGGGAGTGTGGCACGGCTATAGGGGAATGCAGAGTGATGGGAGAACACAAGCTAACTAGACATCACCAAAACAGACAACTGGGAAGACAGGACAACTGGGAAGACAGGAATACCAGGACACTTATTAAGGGTTCCACACAGGGGAAGTCAAAGACTATAGGTACAAACCTACAACAAGGAAGGGAAGAGGTACAGGGTCCATAAGGCTCACACACACAACAGGGAACCAACAAGCACACAGGGAGGGATAGCACGAGGAGAAGGTAGGGTCTACAAGACATCTCACACAGACTTGTGCACAGGGCGGTAAGAGCAGTTGCTCCCACAGCTTCCTGTGGCCACCTTGGATTAAATACTAATAGTGGCCAATCAGGAAGCTGGGAGACAGAACAAGGGAGACAGGGCACAGCTGGGGAATGGGCATGGCAAGACAGGGGAACAGAGACTCGAGAAACATAGAAAGGGGAAGCTGGCTGACTAACAAGGCCTGGGGTGGCACCAGCCTCTAAGGCAGCGCCTCCTCAGGCCAAGGGTTGAAGACCCAGCTCCCCAAGCCAAGGGCTCAAGACCCACCCCTGACAGGCACAGAGTTGGGAGCTGGTGATGGAGGATAAAGGCACAGATAAGAGCATCTTGCCTGATGAACGTAGGTTTTGAATATGAACAGGGATGGAGCCTTGAGAAGATTGTTCCTCAGGAACACCTCAGGAAGTCTGTTCCAGGCACACAGTACAGTGAGGTGAAAGGCACAGTCGGGAGCTGGTGATGAAGGAGAAGGGCATAGATAAGAGCATCTTGCCTGATGAACGGAGGTCTTGAATATGGACATGGAGGGGGCCCGACAGACCACCTCAGGAAAATTGTTCCAGGCACACGGTGCAGAGAGATGAAATGTACCAAGTCAGAAGATGGCACTGGAGGAAAAGGGTGCAGATAAAAACATCTTGCCTGATGAATGGAAGTCACAAGAAGGGATGTAGGGGGAGAAGGTCGGAGAGGCAATGAGGGCTGCAGAGTGAAGAAGACTTACGTAGGTGAGTAGAAGATGTCTGAACTGTATGCAGAAGTGGATGGGGAGCCAGTGTAGTAACTTGAGGAGGGGGGGTTACATGGTCGTAGCAGCATGCAAGGCAGGTGAACCTTGCAGTTGAATTTTGAATACAGTGTAGTGGAGATACATGGTTCAGTGGGAGACCTGGAAGAAGCAGGTTATAATACTCTAACCAGGAGGTGATGAGAAAATGGATAAGTGTTTTGGTAAAGTGTTCAGAAAGGAAGAGATGGATTTTGGCAATGTTATAAAGAAAGAAATGCCATGTTTTGGCAGTGTTTTGTATGTGAACAGAGAAGGAGAAAGAGGAAACAAAGATGATCCCAAGGATTCGGGCTAAGGGGACAGGAAGAATGACAGTGTTCTCCACAGAGATAGAGGGGAGGGAAGGGGAGAAGCAGCTTTAGGAGGAAAGATAAGAACTTCTGTCTTGGACATATTAAGTTTAAGGTGGTGGTGAGGCATCCAGGCAGCAATGTCAAACAAGGATGCTGAGATTTGGGACTGGATTGTGGATGAGAATTCTGGTGCAGAGAGGTAGAGCTGCAAATTATCAGCATAAAGATGATACAGGAAGCCATGGGAGGAGATCAGATTGCTAACGGAAAGGATGTAGAGGCAGAAGAGAAGGCAGGACAGAGCACTGGGGTTCACCAACTAATAGTGGGACAGTGGTGGAGGAGGATCCACAAAAAGATACACAAAATTTATTTATTTATTTATTTATTTATTTAAAAGAACTTATTACCCCACCCCTCCTGCCGCAGGCAGCTCTGGGTGGCTTACAATAGTTAAAACAATTAAAATGAATGGTAAAAAGGAGGAAACAGAGAAACACATCCCACCCATTACCCCTCCCCACCCACTGCCCCTCTCCCCCGCCAAATGCCTGGCAGAACAGCCAGGTCTTGCAACTTCTCTGAAAGGAGGGAAGGTCCGGGGCCAGCCGGGCCTATACTGGAAGGGAGTTCCACAGGCGTGGTGCGGCCGCCGAGAATGCCCTCCCCTGCGTGGCTTCCCGAAAAACCCGGGGGACCTCGAGCAGGGCACCCCCGGACGACCGCAGGGGCTGATCCAGGACCCGGGGAGTGAGGTGATGGCAGGGCCCAGGCCGTTTAGGGCTTTATAGGCCAAGACCAACACCTTGAATCGGGCCCGGAAAACCATCGGCAGCCAGTGCAGAGAATGGAGCGCTGGTGTAATATGCTCCCGGCGGCCCAGTCCCACTAGGAGACGGGCCACTACATTCTGCACCAGCTGCAATTTCTGAGCCATCACCATGGGTTGCCCCACGTAGAGTGTGTTACAAAAGTCTAATCGAGAGGTGATGAAAGCATGGATGACGGTGGCCAGGTCAGAGTCCGAAACAAATTGCTGAAGCCGTCGCACCAGACGTAACTGGTGGAAGGCACTCCTGACCACAGCCTCTGCCTGGGAACCCAGGCGGAGCTGCGCATCGAGGCACACCCCAGACTCCTTCCCTTGAGGGGAGGACAGACCCCATCAATAATGGGGGCCACCAACTTCATTGCCTTACCCACTAACATCACCTCCATCTTGTCAGGATTCAGTTTCAGTCAATTAGCCCTCATCCAGTTCCCCACAGTCACCAAACATCGAGTAAGCACCGAGACTGCCGGGCCTGTGTCTGTTGAAAAAGAGAGGTACAGCTGGGTGTCATCAGCATACTGTTGACACCTCACACCAAACTCCCTAATCACCTTGCTGAGTGGCTGCATGTACACGTTGAACAGGAGAGGGGACAAAACAGAACCCTGCGGAACTCCACATGAGAGGTCTCTGTATGATGAAAAACAATCCCCAAGCATCACCCACTGGGTTCTTCCAGTCAGGAAACAGCAGAACCATTCAAGAACAATCCTGCCCACCCCTGGACAGTCCCACAGACGCGTCACCAACATCTCATGATAAATGTGTGGTGGGAAGAAAGAGGAGAACCAAGATAGGACAGAGTCCTGGACTCCAAAGCAAGACAGAGTGTCAAAGTACAGATGGTAATCAACAGTGTTAAAAGCAGCTGATAGATCAAGCTGGATGAGAACAGAATAATGGCCCCATCCTTGGCTCAACCCCAATATCCGTCATGACCACTCCTATATCCGTGCTGCTGAATGCCTTTGACGCAAATCCCACTCTCATGCTGACTTCCTTCACTTCAAATTCTGTCTCTCCTCCCTTACTTCTGCTGTCTCCCTCGCTAGACAGAATTACTATGCTTCCCGCATTGAGTCCTGTTCTCAGGACCCTTGCTGCCTGTTCTCCACCTATGACTTCCTCCTCAAGCCCCCCTGTCCTCCTCCTCCCTCTTCCCTTTCTGCTCAGGATCTTGCTTCCTTCTTCACCTCCAAGATAGACAAGATCTGCCTTGACATCACTTCCCCCTCCTCTCCTTTTCCTACTCCGTCCCCTCTCCCTCCTCCCCCTCCTTCTCTCCTGTCCTCCTTCTCCCCTGCCTCCCTTGAGGAAATCTCCTCCCTGCTCTCCTCCTCCAACCCTTCCACTTGCCCCCTTGATCCCATCCCCTCCTGCCTCCTGACCTCCATTGTTCCCACTGTTGCCCCTTCCCTCCTGCACATCATCGACTTCTCCCTCTCTACTGGCTCCTTCCCATCCTCCTTCAAGCACACCACTGTCTCTCCTATCCTCAAAAAGTCCACTCTTGACCCCTCTGACCCTTCTAGCTACAGTCCTGTCTCACTCCTTCCTTTTGCTTCCAAGCTTCTTGAATGTGTTGTCTACTCCCAATGCCTTGACTTCCTCTCTGCCAACTCCTCCCTTGACCCCCTCCAATAATAATAATAAATGGCCCCTGGCCTTCACTATGAAGAGTTCATTGGAGACTTTGACAAGGGCTGTCTCCATGGAGTGAAGAGGGCAGAAATCAGATTGGAGAGGATCAAGAATGGTTTTAGTTGCAAGAAAGTCAAAGCAGCGGCAAAGGGAAGAAGGGAGATGGGACACTAGCTAGTAGGGCAAGTGAAGGTTTTTTGAGTAGTGGTGTGACTGCAGTATGTTTGAAGGTGGCAGGAACAGTTACAGTGAGAAGTGACAGACTGAGTATGTGACGGTCACTGACCGACAGAGGGGATGACAGCAGAGGAGATGGAACTGAGGAGGTGGGTGGAGATTGGGTCAGAGGAACAAGTGGTAAGTTTGGAGGGAAGGTGAGCAATTTCCTCTTCTCTTACTGAAGAGAAAGAAGAGACGATGGCAGGGGTAATGGAAGGGGAGGGGAAGGAGTTAGGGGAGTTTATCAAAGATCTCGAGGAGGCTATTGTGAATCTTGTCATGGAAGGAGTTGGCTAGAGCCTGGGCAGAAAGTGAAGAAGAGGGGGAAGAGGAGGTGGTTTGAGGAGGGAGGTGCATGTGGCAAAGAGATGGGGGTTGGAGGCCCAGGAGTCAGTCAGGTGAACATAGCAGACTTGCTTAGCAAGGGCAATAGCCGAGATGAGCATAAATCTGAAGTGCATGATGTCAGCAGGAGTGGGATTTTAGCCAGAGATGCTCAGCAGAGCAGGCACAAGAGTCTGCTGCACTACACTGGCTCTCCAGACCCTGGACCTGATCCATTATGACTCCTGGACCCTTGGCATCTGATCCTGCCTACTTTCTGTGTCTGCAGTCTCTGGTTCCCGACAAATAGACAGGAAACATGCAAACTTTGGAATAATAAACCCTTCCACAGCAATAAACTCGGTTAACGTTTTCAAGCATCCTAGAGTTTAGTTTTCAAATGATCTCCCTATTGTTGAGAGCTCCCTGGTCAGGGGGCTGAGCATCTATATGTTGGGAATGGTGCTTCTACGGGTCATGAGCAGATCCAGTATACCCCCCACCCACCCAATATTTATCTTAAAGTTCCACCAATTGGTGGGCCAAGTCTGGTAGGTGCATGGTGATCTGGGAGAAATTCGGAGGCTTTGAAAGCATCCTGTTGACCCCCAAAGCTGGAAAACTCCTAATGATGAGAGAATGTCAATAGTTATTTAGGGACCCTTCATTCCTTTCCCCAAGACTATTTCTGTTAAGATGTGAATTTCCTCACTGCCTTCTCCATTCCCTGAATACTGGGCTTCAATGGGAGGACAGTAAGTCTTGGCTCTAGATCTATGTCATCGCATGTTTTGCCATCGCTAGCTATCTCTTGCATAGCTCACTTTTCTAGAGAGAACAGGGCATTTATATCCACTCTTTGCATTCTCTGCTTTCACTTGTTTTTAATCCATGACATGAGTCTCCCTCTCTCTCAACCGGTAGTTAGCAAAATGTCCTTAATCGCTGCAAATGACTGATGTTGCTTTCTCTTTTCTGCTTTCCATTTTCCTAGTAAAGTCAATGCCTCATGGTTTAAAGATTTGGCAGGAAACGCTTCTAATGCATGTTCTCTGTGATTACATCCTGAGTGCTCAGATGTAACAGATTTAACATGCCTGACCTCGGCATTACTCTGGTTGACATTCAGTCCATAATTTCACACCTAATCGTTCAAAATCATTCAGCGACGAATGAAGACAGGGCTATGGAGACAGCCCCATTTCTGTCCATTCCAGCCACAAGTGTGTAGCCAAGGTCAGTCAGAATAGAGTACCCATGCTGAGTCCTTGGATTAAATGGTCAAAGAAAAAAAAAATGGACATAATCAAAGATAATTAAAGGGCTTAGCAATACAATCTCAAAACGACTTAGGAAATAAGCACAAAAATCTAATTATTTATTATGGATTTTGGTAAGTGTATTTCACTCAAAATGTTTCTTGTAATCCCTGTGGGAATGAAAAGGTAGCAAGTCAGAATGGTATAAAAGGAGATGCCTCCTTGCACAAAGTACAATTCATTCAGGGCTGATGCAAGGGTTTCTTGCACCCTAGGCAGCTTGGTCAGTCATGCCCTGTCCCCTCCCACTAGTCCCATTTCTCACTAGCAGTGTGAAAAAATAGAGCCCAGGCTTACTGGGAGGAGAAACTGATGTTTTAGGTGTCTCATCAAGCTGGTAATAATTACCAGTGATTCCCTTCCATTTCAACCAACTATCATTTTTCTATTTGCCTTTTGTGTTGCTGGGAGGGGGGAGGGGATCCGGAAGGGGTTTTTGGGAGGGGAACCTTGGGTGTGTGAGTCAGTGTGAACCACTGACCTGACCAGGCAGGAGTCAGGAGGGCTGGAATGAGCGAGGCCAGTCTGGAAGGTTGCGGCACTGCAGCAGGGTCCCCGATCCGGGTGGGAGAGAGTCTCAGTCGAGTCCGGACTCGGAGCAGCTGCAGACTCAGTCAGACTAGTCTCTACGCGCGCCGCCAAAAAGTTCACAAGCGGGTCGCAACTGCACTTTCTGCACTTCCGCTCTGAGTGGAAGTGCAGAGAGCACAGCTGAGGGCAGCCAGCAAGGCCAGATGCTTCCATCCATGATCCTGGACATCTGGAGCTGTCCTGAAAGACTGAAAACTGGGCGGTCCGGGCAGACAGCTTATTCCCTCCCTCTTGATCTGGACGCTCCAGGCGGTTGCCTGAGCCACCTTAATGGCAGTGTCAGCCCTGAATTTATTTGTGGAACTCATTGCCGCAGAGTGTTTGTTGAAGCAGTTAGCATCTTACAATTGTGCTAAGAAAAGACTTTTTGTAGCTACGTGGGCCAGCCTCAGCATTATACGGCTTATCAATCATTCATCAGAGTTAGGGATGGGAATTCAAATCAATTTTCTGATTCATATTAATTACAGATTTGGATTACATTTTTTAAAAATTAATTATGGATTCGGATTCAGATTTACAGATTCGGATTTTCCCACTGAAGTCAATGAGAATTTTTTCCATTGACGTCAAATGGGAAACTGATCCGTACTCCCATCCATAATCCCGGGACAGTGGGTCTGACCTCTCCCCATCCCCATCCCCTGAGGTCCTGGAGTGGTACTTACTGGCCTTGGTGGGCTTGATTAAAGTGCTTCTGCAGGGGCTCCAGCAGGCTGCCTCGCCGTGGTGGATCCCTGCTCCAGATCATGCTTGTTCAAATGGCTACCGGGGCTGTTTTGCACATGCTCATAATGGCCACCACCCTTAGCCAAAAGGGCAGTGATGAAAATGATGTTGCTGCCGTTTTGGTTAAGGGCAGCAGTCATTTTTCACATGTGCAAAATGGTCCCATTTTTTGCATGCGTGATTCAGAGCAGGGAGTGCGCCATGACGAGGGAGCCTGCCGGAGCCCCTGAAACAGCAGCAGTGCTTCAGTCAAGCCCTCTGAGTCTGGTAAGCACCACTCCAGGGAATGAGGGGAGTAGGGAAATCCGTATTGGTAACTCCAGTTCCGTAACTGGCAGGGCATGTTGCGGTTCAGTGTGGATTAATCCGTAACAGCCTGTGACAGACAGTTTACGGATTAATCTGAATCTGTAATGCCCATCCCTAATAAGAGTACCATTTACTCACTAGCTAAAGTCAAAAAGAAATTTGATAGATTCATGGATTTTGAGACCATTGGGATAATGCACTGTGACCTCTTGTATAACTAAAGCTATCGATTTTTATCCAGCTCACAATTTGTGGTTGACCTAGTCCAGCATTGTACAATTAGGTGAATGTTAATGTGATGAAGCAGGCAATTTATGGTGCTTGGTGGATCTGTGTGGATTAGGCCAACACCCTATTGAATGGGAGCCAAAAACAACGCTCTGTATATTCTTGACAATATTTTACTCTCATCTGTATTTTCCATAATTACTTTCTCTAATTACTTTCTCTAATCCTAATCTTCCCCTATTGAAGTGTTCCTTTACCCCTGCCTTGGTGAATACCGATCTTAATTTCATGTAGTCCAGAAAGGGAATTTTCTCTTTGAGGGCCTTCTCTAGCTCTTCCTGAATCTTAAACATTTCGTTATTAAAAAGTTGAGCTGCCCTTACAACCCCCTTTTTGTACCATTTTGCTTTCATTTCCTTTTTAAATCCACAGCTTTTTGTAATATCTCCAAATATTGGAGTGTAGGGTGTTTCCCCCTGAATGATATCCAGTCTCCTTGTACAGTTAGTCCATATTTTCAAGGCCCATCCCACAAATGGGTGTTCTTTATCAGCGACATGCATGGACTTTATACCCTCCAAGATACATCTTTTAAGATTTATTTTCTGGTGTAGGTTTTGTTCTAGCTTTACCCAATTTGGAATGAAAATATCCTCCTCTTTTATCCAAATCTTAATTGCCCTAAGGCCTGACGCCCAGGCAACTTAATGTCCGACAGACTCTCATGTCATCTTCTGATGTGGTCATATCCCTTTCAGACCATCATGATTCTATGATGCTCCACAGTGGGTGGGGGGAGTTCACGTCAGAAAGGGGCGGAAGTGCCTTCTCATCCAGCTTGTTTCCAGTGTGGCTCTGCCCTTTGCCACTCCTTCACTTTTTGCCAGGTGATGCAGACACACCACTTCACCTACAGCCAGGAGTTGATGGATTAAAACTAGAGCTGAAATGGGTACCTGACCTAGTATCCACGGGTAATAGTCACATTTTTAGGTACCATTTCAGGTATCTGAATTGGCAGATACCCGATATAGCAAAATACTGTTTCGTCCTGATTTTTTTACTTCCATTCCCAGAGTTTGGAGTTTGGGGGGGTATTTTTTTAGAGGGGTTTTGAGTAATTTGGGGTATTTGACAACTAGAAAACCAAAATTTTGCTTTTTCAGGTACTCAGGTACTGTTTGAGTCTCTGAAAAACCTAAAATTTGGTTTTCCAGTTGTCAAATACCCCAAATTATTCAAAACCATGGAAAAATGCCCCACCAATCCAAACTCGGGTAACAGAAGTAAAACAATCAGGACAACATGGTATTTTGATATATTGGTATTACTATTTTGTATACCCGATTGGATAGCATTTCATGTACTGAAATGTACCCAAAATGTTTGAGTTGAATCAGGCACCACAAATTTGACAGGTATCCCTTTGAATCCTTTTCTGTGAATACCTGTTTTCAGCTCTAGTTAAAACCCCAGAGACTGAGTCCAGTTCCAACCTGGAGGGGTGGTAACCCTAATTAGATATGAAGTGTTTGTGTGTGTGTGTTGTGTGTGAGTGTACTTCATTTCTCTGACTCCCTCCAGAGTTGGACAGGACAAGCGGGAAAGCAGTTACAGTGACACCTTTTATGGTGACAAACTTCTCCCGGTGACTATGGGCAAGCTTTCCAGATACACAGAGTCCTTCCTGAAGCAGGAGCACTTCCATAGTTTACAGCATTGTCTTCATTTAAGCAACAGGCTAGCCAGTTGCAGAGGCTGTTTGAGAGTCAGAGAGAATGAGACTGCGAATCTGAAGAGCATAAATGCTATCCAAGAAGATCTTGTGCGTGTCTGTGTTGAGACGGTCTTCACCAATCCAAGGCTGACACCCCAGTGTTCACATCATTCCACTAACAATGAAAGCGCCTGCGTTCACTGCGACCTCACTTGCGGAAGAGAAGGATTCCGTGATGTGTTCTGGCAAGTCTAGCCAGGATCAGTGAAGGTTTGTACCAATGCTCAGTTGCCTAGACAGTCACCTCAAGAGCGGCAGCTGTTACTGCTCTCATTATGCTGTTCAGGGAGGAAAGTAGGAGAAAGAGGCAAGAGAGAGGCTTTAGCAGAGTTTTAAAGACAGTGTGGCTGGTGCAGAAGCACTGCAGTTAGAAGAATGAAGCTTTTATCAAATCAGTTTTCCATGCCCCATGCTGCTCTGCATAGTTCTGATCCGCAAGCTATTAAAAGGAATTCTGTTCAATGAGCAATTGAAATAAAAAGCCTTCGTATATCTACACACATTGTGAATTTGGCCCAGTCTTTCTAAAAGCGTCTCCACTCCATCCGAGTGCCTGGTTCTTAGATACTCTGCATTTGCATCATCCTAGCTGGGCTTTGAGCTTTGCATCTCACTGAAGTGAATTGTGTCAGGTACTGGAGATCATGGTTTTGCAGTTAGTGCCAGTGTTTAATAATTGGAAATAGAGATGGAAAAAGGCCTGTTAAACATTTGGTCCTTCCTCCTATTAGTGCAGGAGGCAAGCTTAATAGCTAGCTAGATCTCTGTGGGGGGGATTTGCAGGGTGGTAGCACATTGATTTCTATTGGGAAGTCCGTCTGTTCATCTGAAAAGGTTAGAAGTGTTACTGTGTGCTACGTGGTGGGTCCCCTCCTCTCTTTTAATGACACGTTGGATTATGCAGAAAGCTGCTATCTCAGCAAATGCTTCATTGTCATTAGCCTTATCCCCTCTTGTTGCACTAAAATTGCATGCTTCAAAACACATGACGTTGATCACTGGATTTATTTTTATTTTATTTATTTATTTTATGAATTTATACCCCGCCCCTCCTGCCATGCAGCCCGGGGCGGCTTCCAAAAACATTAAAATACAATAAAAATTTAGGGCTGAAATGAGAAGCTCTTTTGTTCCCGTGAGATATCTAAGCCCCAGTACGCGATCTCATGAGAGAACTTGCAAAAAAAAATTAAATAAATAAATCACTGCGCAAAATGGCTGCTGGGGCCGTTCTGGGTATGCACAGCCCTTTCCCAAAATTTATTTATTTATTTATTTATTTACCAGTTTTATACCCTGCCCCTCCTGCCACAGGCAGCCTGGGGCGACTAACAACATTAAATCACAATATAAATTTATTTTATTTATTTATTTATTCACATTTATACCCCGCTCCTCCTGAAACAGTTCGGGGCGGCTTACAGTCTCAACAAAATATAAAAATACAACTATAAAATATTTTAAAACACTCATAAAGTAACAACAATTAAAACAGGACCAGGGAACATAATAATAAATATACAATAAATAAGGGTGGAGGGGGATAAAAAAACCCTCCCCCCCATCCCCCCCTTCCCAAAGGCCTGGGCGAACAGCCA
>QEPC01011901.1:7046872-7058995 GCA_003113815.1 Sphenodon punctatus | reverse complement strand
ATAAATAAATAAATAAATAAGTATCAGGAAAACCAGTAAGAGCTGTTTGGTAATGGACCAAGTTGCCTAGAGAGTAGGCACTTCAGCATGAGAGGTTTTCAAATAGAGACCAGACAGCCATCTGCTGGGGATGTTGTAGCTATAGTCCTTTTTCATCCAAGCAGGAGACTGGACTCAATGATCCTCCACCTCCGAGTCTTTTCCAATGCTATAATTATAAGGACCTAGCTTACTGTATGGTAGAGTTGGGTTCAATTCCTTGCTCTGTAAAAGATGCGGATTTCTGTAAATTACATCATCTCCCTGTGGTCCTCGTTCCCATCTCTAAAATTGAGCTACTAGTACTTTTCAGGGGTATTGAGAGGATAAATACATTAATGATTGTGAAAAGCTCAACTGCTGTTCTAATGGGAATCTCCTAGGAGAAGCAGGTAAGTTTCAGGATTATTTTTGTAAAGCTCGATAGCATTCTTCTTAGGAGTGATAATGCTATTTGTTGATTGCTATGGGAACGATGGGGAGGTAGCATGAAGTGAGTCTTGGGGATAAATATGAGAGGGAGGAGACTTCATTTTCTAGAATGGTTACATGTAGAGACAGGTAAAAGCACTTCTTTGGTTGGAACAAGTAGACCTGTCAAAAGAAGTGAGGCAACCAAATTGTAACTGGTCAATTTGGAGTCTGGAGGTACAGTCAATGCTGTTACCACCCAGAAGCAGCAGGACAGGAGCATTATCGTTCAGATATTTATAGAGTGCCCATCACTGTAGTATATTATCCAATCAATACTTCCATTTTCAGGAGTGCTCATGAGGAACGTGACATTTGAAAGCACCTGTGGATGGAAGTGGAAAATTGATGGATTAGTGTCTGTGCATCTTTTTTGGCAATGGCTCTTGTCAAGCCAGCCGCAAAGAATCAGTGTCCAGTTAAACCAGTGGGGGAAATTTCAAGGCTCCTGGTGTTGTCCCTTTGGGTCTCTGACTGGTAACCAGCCTGCCAGTCAAACAATTTTAACACGTGCAGCTCATTCTGAATGTAAAATTAAGAGTACAAATAAAGGATTTAATACCTCACTGTCTGTCAGCTTGAATTCCATCATGCTCTCATTAGATGATATGCCTTTTCATTCTGTCCTATAAGCGATGCTGACTGGTTGTGGCCGTGGATGTTATAAATTACCCCCTTTGATTTATTACTTAATTATAAGAGAAATCATCCTCCCCTTGGCAATTTCAAGTCTATCTCCAAATTTCACAGAGAAATAATTTATTATGAACAGCAGAGGTATTTAGGAGTTTACTGGGAGAGAAATAAAATAAAAGTCCTTCTATTAAAATAAATGTAAAGGGATGAAACGCTGGTAAAGTTGTCAAATACTTCCTTACCTCTTTGGATTACATATTCTGCTAATGAGAATGAAAGAGAATCTGAATCCTGTTAGCTAGTGCTCAGGATTATATTTAGCTAATACAAAGCAACAGAGGCTGGTCAGTATGCTGCTTTTGGGATGGAAATAGTAGCAGTTGCCGTATACTGTATGTTCACAGAACTCTTTTCTTGCTCAAAAGATCATTTAAAGTCATATTTGATATTTATCTAGGTGTACAGCCTGCTCAGTTCTGAAGAATTCCAACCACAAATGACAGTTATGTGTCAGTTTTGCAAAATGACTTCCTTTCTAGCTGTACAGTTTCCGCCTATGTCTAATGGGATAATGGTTTTAGGGCTGGTTCAAAACAGCCATTCCGATTTCATGGAAAAGTTCCATGATGTCAGAATGGCTCTTGGCATTCGATCAGAATTCCGATTGGAATAAATTCTGACTGGAATTACGATTGATGATTTGCACACATGAAAAATGACTAGGGGCCATTTTGTGCACTTGCAAATTACCAAAGTTGGTTTAGATTGGTCCAATCAGAATTCTGTTCAGTCTGAATTCTGATCGGACCAATTGAACCACCCAGTTCTGTTGAAAATGAAAATTGGGTGAAATTTTGGCTTCACCCCTAAATAGGTTTCCATTATAGAATGTTCTTTCATGTACTTAGGTGAAAGATGTTATACAAATGCTAAGTACTCACATGGACTTCCTTCCTCACTTGGTGCTGTTGTGAATATGGCCATTCCCAAACTGACATGAATTCACGTCTTTTCAGGAACCTTGCCAAGTGTTTGCACATTTTTTTGTGTTAAAGATTATTTTTTTTCATCCACTTGGCATTTTTGGTATTTCCATCAACGAATTTCCTCCACTTTGAGGCCATTTGAACACTTACATCACTTTAATCTCTTCTGGTGCGTTTGTCACTACTGACATTTCTGGGTTGCAGAAAATGCTGAACAAGTTCCTGCTGAAAGGGTAAGTATTCCCAAATCATCATGAAAGAGGTGAATGGGCTGTTTTTGATGAAAATGGCATTCACGGCAAATCATCACTTCAGCCCTGTTCTTAATGCACACCTTCCCTATCCATGGGAGACCAGTAATAGGAAGCAAATAAAGAGTCTCCGTGCCCCATGCCTTGCACAACACCAATAAAGGCTGCCTAAAATTAGTACGGGAGCTACAGCCAAATCAAGAGCAACTGGTTTACTAAGGTTGAGGTTCTGCGGAAGGTTGTGGACTGGGCTGAATCCTGGTGTTAAACTTATAATCCTACCCTCACTCCCACAGAGAGAAGCATGCTGGACTCTAAAAGGATGTTGTAAATTACTGTCTCTCTCTCTTTCTCTATCTCCCTCTCAGACATACTTTTGCACACACAACAATAGGGGAGCTCAGTGTTGCGATGATTTAGAATAAACAGTTGCATAAACTAGAGTTAAACAATGGGTATACCAGTCAAAATTGTTGTATTTGACCCAATCTGGTAACTACTAATTTGTCACCCATTAGTGCTTGATGGGCTACCTGATATACTGATTTACTGGTTTTTGTTCCGATTTTCTGATCATGAGTTTTCTACTTTCCACCCCGATCCCTGTAATGATTTACCATTTACCAGTTGGTTTTACTGATTGGTAAATTGGTCAAACAGTAACTTGGTAATGGTAACACTCAATATTTTTGGGTAACTGGGTGTCGGATTGGTACTTGGGTAGCCTGTCGGGCACCTGACACTGTACTTGAAATTACAGGTATTACCTGCGACTAAACAATGAGCTGCCCATTTCAGCACTAGTGTGTCTACACGATTATTTACATGTTCATGAGACATTCTCTCTCTTCTTGTTTCACTATGGTCCATGCAAACATTTTCTTAGGTAAATTGTATTTACTTGGGTTTGCTTTGGGACAAGTGTACCATTGGCCTCTTTGCACCATTCCCCATGTGGTTCAATGAACTCCATAGCTGCCGTTCTCAAAGCCACTTACGCCAAAGTAGCCCAGTTGACTTCACTTGGTTTGAAGATCGCAGACCATACTTAAAAATTAAGCACAAATCAAACCACTTTTGTCAAATGATTTCAGTCTTGAAGGGTTACCCACTTCAAGCCGCCAAATCAGGGCAGATCCAGGAGAGATGTTGGCATGGAGGGGGCTGAAGTCAGATGTTGGCATAGTGGTAGTATTATAGTATACAAAATAAATTTTCCATAAAAAAGGAAAAATAAATGGATTATTGAGGCAGTACTTAAAACCACATCTTTTTAGTTATGAAATAAAAAAATGAATGTGTTCATTTTATTTTAATATGTTTAAAGTAAAATTGTATTTTAATCAGCCTTGTCTTGTTTTGAATTAGTGACTGAAGCCTGAATCTAAAGATCTTAGCATTAATTATTTAATGCATTTAAAAATGAAGTCAGCACAAGATTTCTCTAGACAGATAGGAAATGACAACAAAACTGAAGCCAGTGTTTCTTATGCCTATCATTTTGGAAGTAACACACTCAAGCATACAATAAAGGAAACATATCACATGCATACCCAGATGGCGGGGAGTTGGGGATACACCAGCATAAAGATGCCCCATCTCAAAACTCTGCACAGTTTGGGGAGGGTTAGTTTCCTCAAATGGTCTTATCAAGCTGTTAATAAAATAATAATAATAATATTAATAATAATAATAATAATATTAATAATAATAATAATAATAATAATTATTATTATTTCCCTTTCAACCTCCACCTACCACCCAGGCAGTTTCCCCCCTCCTTCTTCCCTGAGCCTTCTTATACCTCTCTACCCCTGGACTCTGAAACAAGGGACGATAACACTCAAAATAAGGGACAATTATTATTTTTTTAGAATCATACGAATATGATTTGTGTAAAGTTTTGACAGAAAAGCTTCTTCCACACTACAGACACTATCTCCTGTGGATTCTCTGATAGATGAGATTCTGTGGATTCTCTCATAGCCCATTGCCTAACAACGGCCCTTTTTACACAAGAAGCACTCACGTATGCCCACGCAGGTCCACTGTGTGGGCGTGCATGGGTGCCTCCCGTGTGAATGCTGCGGTGGGTGGGCAGGCGTGAGTGCGTGTGCGCTCCCGCAAAACACGCATGCTCGCCCACCTCCGCCCATCGCCCACGCACGGAACAACAGGTGAAAATGCCAGTTGCTCCATGTGTGGGGATGCATGGGGGATGGGTGTGTGCCCATGCAATCCCCCCCCCCCCCCGCATCACCCCTGCAGCAGCACTCACACCAACTGCCCCCACATCTGTGGCTCATTTAAAAAGGGCCTATGAGGCTTGGCTGAATTTTCTTGTAGTCAAGCATACATAAATAATGAAAGAAATCACATTCGCTGTGGGATACTTGAGAGCTACGCTCTGGGATCATGCAAGTTGGGAGTGGGGGAGCCGAAAGCCATCTTGGCAGGGAATGTAGCTTTTCTTCTTTTCTTCTATGCAGGTTTCAGTGAGCTTATTTCCTTCTCTGTGTTCTTTCTAGAACCTTAATAACCCTAGTGGGGCTAGAAATATCAAGGCAGGCACCTTCTCATCAGTAGTGTAGCATTAGGTTCAATGTTGGAGGGATACCAATCTGCCCCTGACCTACAAATGCCTTGATCCTGAGTCAGAAACTCCCAGTAGCACTGAAATAATTTGAGAACTAAACTCTGAACATTTTGAAACTGTAATTTTTTAAAATTAATGTGTGTTTATTATTCCATAGTTTTCACGTTTCTTTTCTCTTCCGTTTGCAGTGATCGGTCAAGTTAATGGCACACAGATTCCAAATTGACACAGTGGGTGTTTTCACACAGACGCAGGGGTGGTTATCCCTGAAGCCAGTCTGGGGGTTCACCAACCACATCTGCCTGCTTGCAGGACCCAGCAGCTGCCGTGGCTCACGGTCCACCTGTGCAGCCTCCTCCCCACACCATAGAGTTGTGGGTGGATCACCTATAACTCTATGGAATTTCTGGGGCAACCGCCACACAAGAGCAAAGCTGCAGCAGCCACCCACTGAACAGATGGACAGCATCCCTGCCTCCGGCCAGTGCCCAGAGTTTGAGCTGCCTGCTCAGCTGGCGGTGCACCTGAATGTTCCAGAGCACCGCCGGCAGGGCTGCCCCAGAGCAGGGACAGCCTGGCCTGCCTCTACTCCGCCTGCACATCTGGTGGGCTGCCTGTAAATTGACAGCCAGCCTGAGGTTGAGGCAAGGCAGAAGTGGGAGTGCTGTCCATGTGAAGACACCCATGGTGGCAAACCAAGAGTATGGTTGCTGTTTTGGTTCCAAGCGTAAGAGACAACAAAGTAAGGCATCTGATCTCTTTTATTGGACCAAACCTTTTGTTGGCGAGTATATGTAAGATACACTTTGCATACCCTCAGTAACAAAGTTTAGTCCAAAAAAAGACATCCACACCCATTTTGGTAAACCTTGCTAGGAGGGTTGGATTTATATTAAACTCTTAGACCAGATGCTTTTGGTGCAGCTTTATCCACTTATTCTTAATTACTTATTCAGTGGTAGACCACTGGTCCAAAGCTCACTTTTGTCAGTAGGATCCTAACCATTGTAGACTTCCAAAGGCTGTGTTTATCTTGAGTGCAGAAGAGGCTCTCCTATGTGTAAGTGGCAATTAACTGGCAATTAAGATTACATGCCAGTTCAGTCATTCCACTCTGTGCTGATGCTTTCAAGAAGAATGCCAATTTTAGGCAGTGGATTTTGTGTCATGGACACCTATTTGGATTGAGACGACAAAGTCGTTTTCTATAGGCCACCAAACAGCCAGTTGAATACTCATGACCTTCGTTGACTGCTAGTCCCCCTGCTATCCAGGGTTTGATTCCCCCGCCCCCCGCCCGCCCCTTCTTACTGGCTACAGAAATGTAATTTTTCTGTGACTGAAGATGTAATCACTCTTGTGTTTGTTTTCACAGGTGTTTCATTTAGAAGAGGCTCTAAAAGCAGTGAAAAGAGGGGGCTGCGGTGCGGAAGACAGCCTCACTGATGACTATCATCTGAAACATATTTGCAAGCGATGGCAGAATATTCATCTTTGCATCCATACAGTAGTTATTGTACTGTCTCCTCCCCAGCTTCCATAAATGTTATGTTCCTTTCATATCAAAATTGTGACACACAAAGGAACATTAAGTTAAAAGACTTGTTATTTCCAGAACTGGTGCTGAAGGGGCTGTGATTGGCAACATTTTTATTATAACAATGAGACTGAATCTACTCCCACGGAAGCTAATGGGAGTTTTGCCACCCAGGTTCAGTGGGAGTTCAGTGGGAGTAGGGTCACTCCTAATATTCATAAATATACTAACTGCCTTAGGACTTAAACTGCCCTTGAAAAGTTGTTGGCATTGTACAGAAATATAAAACACAAAGTTTAAGAATTGGCCCAAACTAAATCCCAGCTTCAGTACCCTGAACTCCAACATGGGTTTAAAATCCAGATGTGGAATTTCACAGTTGGATTGTTCTATATAATGGAAACTTCAAAAGTTTGGTTCTAAATACCCCAAGCTTTGACTTGCTTAAATTTTCACTCCAAAATTTGTAACTTTTGTTAGATCTGAACCAAATAACAGAAAAATATAATATTATTATTATTATTATTATTATAATACAAATCTGAAGCTAAAATTCACTGTTCCAGATAATTTGGTGGTTATGGGACAATAAACTGATTACTTTGGAAGCTAACTGCCCAACTGGATTACTAGAAAAATTAACCAGTTTACTGTGCTACTGTTACTAGATTACCACTAGCACCTCCAGCAGGCACCCAATGAGGAGTATGCACTCCCCCATTTTGTGTCCCCTTGGGAATGGGGACCCATTAGGAGGATTCACACAGATGGGAAGAGGACTCCTTGCTACCCCCTCCCCCTGTTCAGAAAAATCTGAGCGGGGAAGATCCCCACACAGCTGAGCGGTGCACGACTTGGGGAGAAGTCAGGAGTCCAGACGAGAGGAGTAGCAGCCCAGACAGTGAGGTGAGTTGGTCAGTGAGATGAGTCGGGATGTGTTTGCATACCAGTTGGTGCCCAAACATGACGGCAGCGAATCAGGCACCCCAAATTCGACAGGGTGCCTGACTGGCGTGGTTGCCTGGTTGCAGCTCTAATTAGTACATTACTGAAGATAGCCAAATGTTACCATACTAGTCTAAAACCAGTTCTAGGGTGGAAGAGGGAGTAAATAGGAAAGGAATTATGTGTTGACTTTAAATGGTCCAGTTTAGTACTGCACTAAATTGCAGTATGGTTAACTGGAAGTGTCCTCTGAACACTAACGATACTGCTCAGTATTTGGACCTTTCTTGATCAAGATGGAAACCACAGATCTGTCTGCATCCCAGATAGTAGGAGTTATTCATTTCAGGTCTGACTTGGGTCTTTCCCAACATAGCTAGTGAGATGGTTTGCTTTAAGACTACCTGTACGTGTGACTCACCTGTCCAGTAAGGTAAAATTTACTCTCAATTTCTATAGAAAGTAGCCGTCCAAGGAACAAATAGATAGATTGGCTGAACTGTCCTGCCATAATTCTAGGAACTTGGCCAGGATCAGAGGTGAAACCATCACATGCTGAAAGCACAGCTCCCCATAGTTTACCTGTTTTGTGGGGAATTTCCAGAACACTTCATCACCGTCATCCTCCAGCTCTAAATTCGCTTCATCAAAATCTATTAACAATGACATTGAAAGACCTCATGTTATGCTAAGCCATTTGCTGTGAAGAGCCAGAATGTCATCTTGTAATTAGGAATGGGTAAACTGCTTCCAATAAAACAACATCCTCCCAGCCCCTGCCCTTGAGCCTTTGTCAAAGTCAAGTTCTCAGAGTATGAGAGAATTCTTTCCCCTTCCTATAGAGGATAAAGGATGTTGTGACGGCCAGAAATATTACTGGGTTCAAAAAGGGATTGGATAAATTCTTAGAGGTTAAATCCATAGTCAAGGCTATTAATCAAGTTGGTCAGGGGATGCAACCTTTGCCTATCGGGAGTTGGGAGTAAATAACAAGCTAAAGTTCAAGTTTATTTATACAGGCATGAGCATTCGCTATGGCCAAGGAGTAAATAACAGAGAATGGTAAATTTATTTACAGAGTAAATAACATTATGACATCTTTGATGTGACTGAAAATGGCCACTGTTGGAAACTGGATGCGGGGCTGGTGGACCATTAGTCAGACCCAATATGGCACTTCTTGTGTTCTTATGAAGTTGGCTATTGTCAGAGACAGGATGTTGGGCTAGAATGACTATTAGTAGTGATGGGCGAACGTGGTTCAGAAGTTTGGAGTTCGGACCGAACTCGGTCTGTTCAGTCGACCGAACCAAACTTCCGAACCGAACTCGAATTTCAAACTGAACCGAACCGAATTTCCGAACTCCATTCTGTTCGCCCATCCCTAACTATTAGTCTGTCCAAGTACAACACTTCTTATGTTCTGTTGAAGCTGGCCATTGTCAGAGACAGGATGTTGGGCTAAATCGACAATTAGTCTAAACCAGTGTGGTATTTCTTATGTTCTTATGAAGATGACTATTGTTGGAGACAGGTTGCTGGGCTAGACTGACTATTAGTCTGATCCAGTTCAGGACTTCTTATGTTCTTATCCATAGCCTTTGCAATTAGGTTTTTGTTGAGGACCTCAAGCAGAAATGACAAATATCCTCACAAGCAAACCTGTCCCACCCAAAGAAAAGTGTGCAGTAAGCCTCCAAACAGAATTAGAACTCTGCACCTCCTTAAAGTTCTCTTATAAGATTTGAATCAGAGAGTTTGGCTCTGTCCATGGAAGACATACATCTCATTGATAGGCAGGCAGCATTTTGGGGTGTTGGGTTAAGTGGTTTTGTGTTTGGTCTATTTTTTTTGTAAACCTATTGAAAAGGAAGAAAAGGTGAATATGATTCATTTTGAAGTAATGGGTTAATAAATCAGCACTGTATAAAGAAGATGATTATATAAGAGGCCCTAATTATGCAAAGTACTTTAAAATCATTATCTTGCTAATCTTCACACTATCCCTGTGAGGTGGGTAGGTCAGTAAAATTGTTCTCATTGTTGAGATGATGAACTGAGGCAAAGTGTTGTTCCACATATTGCTACATTCCTGTGACTGTCCTCCAAGATCGAAACGTGGATCTGGCTACAGGCCAAACTGAGGGCAGTTGCCCCAGCAGGATATGACTTATATGTAGGCACAGTAACATTTAGTCCCCCTGCAGAGATAGGGGTTGGCCAAGGACCTGTGAAGGTCTGGTGCCCAATCAACATCAGGAAATAGCCTCCTTTTGGTCTGCTGGTGGGGGCTCACAGACTGGAGTTGCTCCCGTGAAACACACATGCCCACCCACCTCCACCCATTGCCCATGCACAGAACAGGTGAAAATGCCAGTTGCTCCATGTGTGGGGATGCATGGGGGATGGGTGTGCGCCCATGTACAGCCGCCCCTCCGCATCGCCCCCGCAGCAGCACGCACACCGACTGCTTCCCCAACCATGGCCTGTTTAAAAAGGTCCAATGAAACTTGGCTGTATTTTGTTGTAGTCAAGCAAACATTAATAATGAGAGAAATCACAACACTGTGGGACACTTGAGAGCTACGCTCTGGGATCATGCAAGTTCCAGAGAGGTTCCGGAATGCTCCTGGGGAAGTACCCTCCAGTCTCGATGACTGTTCGTTCGATGATCTCGTGACTCTTTGGAATACTCTGCTAACTGAGGACATTGACCACATGACTCTTATGTGTCTGCTCCCCAACCACAGACAACGCAGGTCCCCCTGGTTTACAGAGAACCTATGACAAATGAAGTGTGATGGGCGGTGGTTGGAGTGACAGTGGCGCTGCTCTTGTGCTGAAGTCAACCAATTGTGGCATAGAGTCAGTTTACGGACCTATACTATAGCTGTGCGGGCAGCAAAGAAGCAGTTCTTTGCTGCTCTCATAGCGTCTGCAATGTCACGTCTAGCTCAGTTTTTCTGGGTGGTGAGGGTACTGGTCAGTTTGGCCTCTGTCCGCCTGGAACTTGAATCTTTCAGTGCTTGCTGTGACATGTTTATCGACTATTTTGCAGACAAAATTGCTCGTATCCACCACGATTTCAACACAGCATTTAATGCAGCCGATATACCTGAGGCTATGAATGTCCTGTCTGGTCCAGCTTTGTGGGATCAGTTTCATCTGGTATCATCCACTGATGTGGCTCTCACAGTCCCCAGCAACCCCACCGCAACTTGTGAACTTGATCCTTGTCTGTACTGACTGGTGAAAGCCAGCCGGGAGACACTGGGGCCAATGCTGTCCAGGGTTGTTAATGTCTCCATTAGGGAGGGCAAGGTCGCGGGATGCCTGAAGGAGGCTGTGTTGTGACCTTTGCTCAAAAAGCCATCTCTTGATGTTGACGCCCTTGCCAACTATCAGCCAGTCTCTAACCTTGGAAAGCGGCAAAGGAGTGGAGGTTTCTATCATTGATGGGGTGTGTCCTTCCTTGGTCCCTCTGGTTCAGAGTCTAGGAGTCCTCCTCAACTCACAGCTCTGCCTGGATGATCAGGTGGCAGCTGTGGCGAGCAGTGTGTTTGGTAAATTACATCTGGTCCGATGTCTCTGGCCGTACATCTCGGGCTCCGACCTTGCCATGATCATCCATGCATTCATCACCTCGAGATTGGATTACTGCAACCCACTCTGCGTGGGGCTACCCTTGGTGATGACCCAGAGTCTGAAGCTGGTGCAGAATGCGGCTGCCTGCCTCCTTGTTGGGATGGACTGCTGGGAGCACATAACGCCAGTGCTCCGCTCTGTACACTGGCTACCTATAGTCTTCTGGGTCCAATTCAAGGTGTTGGTGATTACCTTTAAAGCCCCATATGGCCTGGACCCCACTTATCTGTGGGGCTGCCTCATCCCTCATGTCCTGGATTGGCCCCTGCGGTTGTCTGGGGGCACCTACTTGGAGGTCCCCTGGGTTTCCCGGGTGGCCACATTCGAGCGGGCATTCTCGGTGGCTGCGCTGCGGATATGGAACTCCCTCCTGTTGGAGATGTGCCTCTCCCCAGATCTCCTCTCCTTCTGTAGACAATTCAAGACCTGGCTGTTTCGCCAGGTGTTTGGTCAGGGGGATGGGTAGTGGATGTGTCAGTCGCCGCCACCGCTGCCCGGCGCGGCGGCCCCTCCCAAGACACAAGAACCCCCTTACCGACACCAGCAGCTCAACACCACCTCCAGTACAGGTGCCCCCAGCCGAAGGTGCCCAGGGCGAAAGCGGCGGGGAAAAAGGCTCCGGGATGGTGGGAACCGCTGAAGAGCCCCGCCCCCCGTTGCGGCGCTCCACGCGCCTCCAGGCACGCATGGGGGGCGGAGCCACCACTACAAAGGCCGGCACTGCAAGGGTAGCAGGGCCGGTGAACAGAGCTACAGCCCCTGGAGAGACTGGCCCCCCTTGAGCTAAGTGTTGAACTTGACTGTTCCTTTGTATTAATTGCGGTGTGTGTTCCCTGTCCCTGTTCCCTTCCTGTTGTTGCAAGCAGAGTGTGTTTTCTCCCGTCCTGAGCTAATTGTGTATGCGTGTACCCCTCTGCCCCTTGTCCCAGGTTGTTGAGAGAGTGAGTGAGAGCCTGCGGGCTCGCACGGTTGGGCCTTCCCCTCCGTCCTGGGACCATCCCTTCCCTTCCCCTTGAG
>QEPC01011901.1:7030634-7046732 GCA_003113815.1 Sphenodon punctatus | reverse complement strand
CCCCCTTCCTTGTTCCCCAGCTCTGTGCCCTATGATGATAGGGGTCAAGATTCAGAGTGTGTAAGCACACGAACAGACCCAAACACTATCCTGACGGGCCTCCTTCCCTCGCAGTTCACAAACAGAGCTCCCTCTTGTTCGATAGGTTTGAGTGGGTGGCGCTTCTCCCCTTCCTACCCCCTCCTACTGACAGGATGGGGGTTGTTTATTTTAGGGCTATTGGGTGTCTTTCTTTTTCAGGCCTCTGCTGTTCTTTCTAATATGATATTGTATCAGGGTGTATTTTATATTTGTTATCCTTTTTATTTTCTGATGATGTTTTCATATGCTGTACACCGCCCTGAGCTGCCATTGGGCAGGAGGGGGTGGTATAGAAATTTTATAAATAAAATAAAATTACCTCAAGGATAGATTCCTGCTGAAATCCATGTGGGGCTGCCCTTGGTGACTTTGAAAGATGCAGCTAGTGCAGAATGTGGAGGCCCAGCTCCCTTCAGGGACGGGTTGCTGTGGGCACGTTGCACCTGTGCTTTAAAGTCTGCACTGGCTGCCAATAGCTTTATGGGCACAATTTAAGGTGCTGGTTTTGACCTTTAAATCCCTAAAGGGCCTGGAGCCCACGTATCGGGAAGACCGCCTTTCCTACTATGCTCCACTGCAACCCTTGCTGTTGGCCAGGAACGCTTTCTTGAGGGTACCATCTGCCAATCTTGTTCCTACGACAAGGGCCCGCAGAGAACTGTTCTCGGTGGCTGCCTCAGCATTGTGGAACTCATTTCCCCTGGAGCTCCATCAGAGTCTGAGCATATTTCAGAAGCCGGGTAAAACCTTTCTTCTTGGCAGAGGGTTTGACACTGGCAGGTGAGGATAGGGTCTGGGGCAGGTGAGGATAAGCGCGAGGGTAAGTTTTTAATGGAATTTTAAAGTATTTTAATTTGTTTTGTGTTTTAATGTTGTAAGCTGCTCCAAGCCTTTGGGGAAGGATGAGGTAAAAATTTTAATATATAGAACTCATATTCTGCTGCTGGTGTTTAGTCGTACATTTTGGCAGGAGGAAAGCATTTTTGTTTTGTTTCGTTTTTTTAAAAGAAGAAAATAACAAAAAAAAAAATCACCTAGAGATAATACATCTACATGTTTTTGAATGGGAATCAATGCCAGCACAGGCTGAGTAGACACCCCACTGAAGTGTAACAAAAACTAGGTCAGTTACTTTTCCCAATTGTTTTATTTTGCAGGGAAAGGAGCTGTTTAAGCAAAGAGATGAAAGCATGGCTTCATGTGAATAATGCCTTTGCAGCAGCTGCTACTCTACTTGTGGAAAATCTCTTGGATCTATCAGATTTCACGGAGGCTGACGTGAGTTACAGAGCAATTAAAAATGATGATGGGTCTTAGTCCGTGTGAGAATTTTCTGAGTGGACTTTGGAGAAATTAGCTGCATGATGGATATTGTGACATTTGCTACTTTTCCTATGACCTCGTTTAAAAAAGGTAATAGAGTTCTATGGTCAGCGACAAAGCACGCACTTTAGTTGCCCCTTTACAATCATGAATAGCAATGAAATGCTGTGAAAAGGGAATGGTGTTTTATGTCTTCTGCATCATTTCCCTCCTTTAGCCCTCTACCAGGAGAAGACACTAGCCATTGATGTATCTAATCTCTTTTTGAACTTCACTCATAATACCAGTATCCAAGTACCTTACAAATGCATTGTGCACTTCTTCCCATTTCAAGTGGTTACTGTCATGAGTTGTTATACGGAGAAGGTGGTTACAAAGAGACGAGTCTTGCATGTGGTGCTGAAAGTACCAAGCTATTTGTGGCCATCCTTTGAAGCAAGTCTCCCAGCCATGGGGTAGCCATGGCAGATTCTCTGTTCCTAGCTCCCATCAACCTTCTCTTCAATTGCTGCAAGTTCCATTGTTCTTCAACTTCACAGCTGATGTGGCTCTGAAGGAATATGTATTGTAGTCCCTTTCAGAGACCCAGAACGTCTGCAAGAACTTTGAAGATCATCAGTGGGACTCTAAGCTGGTTTTACATTCATTATTTGTAACTGGGGGGGGAGGGGGGAAGACAATAAGATGCTTTTTTGGGTCAAGTGAATGGCTGCGTCAGTGGATCCAGCGAGGTGGCTGTGATGGGTGGCACGTCTGTTTGAGCCCCGCCAGATGTTCACCATGGTGAATTTCTGGCGGGGTTCAAAGCTAACCACGGTTCTGGAATTGAGGCCGGCCTCAACCCCAGAACCATGGATAGCTGAACCACGATCAGGAAAGGGGTAAAAGTAATGTGTGTTGCCTTGCCCCGTTCCTGAGCGTGGTCCGGACCCCGGTACGGGATCAGCCTCGGCTGCATTGGCCACTGTGCCCACCCATCTCCTTGAGGGCGGGCAGATGTGGGAGCGTGAGGGGTGGGGCTGTGTACATTGCACCACACAGCCCTGCCCCCTCCGAGATTCCCCTGTGTGATGAAGCCGGCACGTCTAAAGGACGGTCTACTTCATCACTAACCGGGATCCAAGACGGATCCCGTTCTGGGTTTCAGCGTGTTGGGCCTGGAGGCCCAGCACGTCTGAAATTACCTGGTGTGGCCGGTGCTGTCTGATTGCATTCACATTACATAAACAAACGAGGGTCTTATTGTAGAGGTCACAATGTATGGGTTATTGTGACCCCAAAGGAGATCATGTCCTTGGCAAATGGGATCATAATCCAAACTAATGTCTGATGACTTTGCATGTCTTTGTTCTCATCTGGGGTTGCAATATTTTATGTAAGTATGAAAATGGGGTTTCACAGGGAAACCATTGTGGGTGCGTTCTGTTTTAAAATGGCCTTCTGTTTTCTTTATTGGAAATACGCATTTTCAGTATTTTGCATATTGCTTTTGTATTCCTTTCCCGACATATTTTTCCTTTTCCCACCTTGTCAATGAAAAAGGTGAAGAAAGAATCATGCAAAGAGGAAAATGGAGGAAGTTTTGAAAACAATAAATTAGAAAAAACAAACAAAAATATAATTTTCCATTAAAAAAACCAGCAATTTAAAAAAAATTTCCTGACCATTTCTAATTGCAAAAAAGGGCAATCTTTTAGTTTAATAAATTTAGCCCACTCAACTCATGCCGGCTGAGTTTCTCCCTCTCTGTGAACATATGTTCCAATGAATTCAGGCTTGCTCACATGAATATAAGTCGGTGTGGGGAGGGAAAAAAACAAAACAAAAGGACCTGCAAGTTTGTCCTAAATGAATCAACTTTTTACAATTCAAGCAGACATTTTGCATGTATCATTTAATGTGTGTCACAAACTTCAGCTGCCAGTAATAAGAGAAACATGCTAAAAACTGTGATCCTGTATTATTATTTATCAGATATATAGCACTTTCAGCATTCAAAGTGCAATACAATCCTTATCTTGGTCACCCTCACAACAACCCTGTGAAGCAGGTCATTATTACTGACATTTTACAGATGGGGAGACTGAGGGCGATTGACTTGTCCAAGGTCACCCAGTGAGTTCCTGGCTAAAATGGGAGTTCATCCCTGGTGTAAGAGAAAAAGTCAGTTTCTGACTGGATTCCATTTTCAATTAATCTGGTCCGTTTGATTGGACCTAACAAAAACTGGAATAAATTATCATTCTGAATTTTGTTCATCTGACCGGTCAAATCAAATTTCGTTTGTTTGCGCATGCAGAAATGGCACTGGCCGTTCTGTGCATGTGAACAATGGTGGTGTCCGTACGCAAAATGGCTGTGTCGTGATGGCCACTGCAATTTTGCATGTGCCCAGAATGATCAACGTCATTTTGTGCACGTGCAAACAAGTGAATGGAATTCCAGTAAAAAATTCCAGTCAATCAGAATTTTCACCTGGAATTTTGACAGCCATTCAATTTCCACAGAAGCTTTCTTCCCAAATGGAAGGGCTAATTGTACCCAGTCCTACCCTGGTGTCCCATGTTCAACATCTCATCCACTAGGCTATGCTGACTCTCCTGTAGCCCTTGTGTGTACATGGGCGTTCAGTAAAGTTAACGGACCTTGACTCTAGTCGGCCACATAGTTCGGCAAAGCTCTACCAACTTTTTATACAGTCTGCTTGTCCAGCCACATGCCTATGGGACAGAATGTTAACAATTATTTCCTTCTCTTCCCCCCCCCCCCCATCCCAACCAGAACATGCAGGTTGAAGATAGCTCTCTTATCTAATCAGAACTACTCAGTCCAGAGAGGCCAGCTACGTAGGATTGGCCTGACTTTTCTCCTCCCTGTCTTCAGAATTTACTAATGAAACTATGTAACACATTCATAATTTCAGCATGCAGAGCCGTTCCCACAAGATGTTGGCTGCCACTTACATGATTCATTGAGTTCATTTTCTTCCTCTCTCTCTTTCAAGCCATCCTTCCTGTTCTCCCTTTGATGAATCCAGCCTGGAGCCTATTATTTATACTGAAAGCATACTGTACTTGAACTGTGTGCACCCCGAGTGTATCTCCATTGTTGAAATAATGGCTTGCTAATGAAACCAGGTTGCCATTAAGGTGAAACCAATCATTTTAAATATGATAAGACAGGAAGATTCTGCCTTACTTTGCTATAAAAACCTCAGGATGGTTTCCTACTCCTTTCATTGACATCAGAGGCCACTTCTGGGCATCTGGGTCCTAGAAATTCAGAGAATTGTAGTTGTACCGTGTATGATATTGTGTCAACAGAGATACTTGTGGCTTCTGAGCTGCAAATGGTAGGGATGTATAAAAGACACTGTAGCAGGGCGTACGTTCTCCAACCCTTCTCCAAGCCACTCCTGGGTAAGGGAAGTGGCGAGGCCCCTTTAAGATGCCACGTGCCGGTGGCAGTGTGGAGGTGTTTAAACCCGCTGCCACCAGACTCGGAAAAGGCAGAAAGGAGGCTGGAAGTGGTTGGGCATCCAGGAAAGCAGCTGGGGTCTTGAGAGTGAGTGGGTGAGCTGAGAGAAAGCTGGTGTGATACCAGGGCTGATGAGATGGAGCCTGAGTCCACTGGCCAATTGGCTGAGCAGAACCAGGCTGGAATGGAGAGCCTGTGTGGCTTGAGAGAGGGAAACGGCGACAGCCCAGTTGGGACAGAGTGATTCCCCTGACGAGTTAAGTAAAAAATCCCTAGGAGTTTTGAATGTGGGGTGGAATCAGGAGCCTCCAGGATCATCAGGGTGGCCTGAAGAGAGCCCAGTAAGGGGATCAAGCCCAGGAAGGGATTTGGACTCTAAGGTCCAGAAGGGAGGGGCTAAGGACTGGGATAAGGCCGGTGGGTCCGGGACAGTGAAGCCCAAGAGGGTCCAGCCAAGGGAGCCTACTGGGGCTCAGGACTATATGAAAGCCTGAAGGGCTGGGTGCTTGAGGGACCAGAAACTTTGGGTGATTACTGGGGTAAGGGAGCCCTGTAAAAGGCCTTGGGCAAAGTCAGAGAAGGGTTGTGGTTAGAGTGTACGGGCAAAGTGCTCAAGGTATAAATAAACGGTTGGAACGGCAATTCCCAAACGTAAAGAATGTTTAAGGGATCTAGAGTGCAAGCTGGCCAGGGGCAACACAGGGTTACCAGGGCCTGGGCTGGCACTTGCTACTACAAGTACTCCTACCATTTTTGTTTTTGTTTACTAAAACCCCTTCGTTTTCTGGGGGGTTTGTAAATGACCCTATCGGTTTCATTTTTTCCATTTAGTTTATTAAAAATAAATAAAATTTTTAACAAATATCACCGTGCATGTGAGAAATGGCTTCTGGATCATTCTGTGCATGTACAGTGATTTAAAAAAAATATTTTACAAATAATAATTTTAAAAAATCACTGCTCACTGGTAACTAAGCCAAGCGTGTGCACCTGGGACCTCACATCTTCGTGAATGTTACAGTCCTTGTCTCTCCCTCTGTTCCCCTTCCTTCATCTCCTCTCCCACCCCCCATTTCTCCAATTGTAAGCCCTAGGGCAGGGACTGTGTCTACTCCATTACTTTGTAAAGCACCAGGTACATTACTGGCACTATATAAATGCTTGCTAATTATAATAATAATAAACATGCATTTTTAAATTCTTGTTTTGTATTTTTAAAACAAAAATGGATGAAAGCGAATGATAATTGTTTCCTTATTCGTGTTTTTTCATATTTTAATTACTAAAATTAATGAGGTTTCATTTGTTATAGTAATTAAAAAAACAAAAAACAACTTCACATTCCTAGGAAATGACTCTTTAATCCGCAAGCTGGTACTCTTTGCTGCTGTGTCCGCCTAGCCTGACGTGCAGCTCAGAGGTGACGTGTAGGGGTGCCATCTCTTGCAGTTTTGACCCTGATGGTTTCATAGGTCAAAATGTGTTTCAGGATCAGAATCAAAACTAGGGCAGAAATGAGAATCAATTTTGATTCTTGCAAAATATCTTGTGAGATTTTGGCTTTTGACTCCAGTGCGAAATCTCTCGCGATATCTTGCAAAGATCATATACAATAATAATTTTAAAAATGACCCCTGGAGTGGTTCTGCTCATGCACAGCCATTTGCCAAATGGCACCGGCAGCATTGCCGTATTTGGGGGAAAGCTCATTCTGTGCATGAACGGCACTGTTTGCACATGTGCAGACTGGCTGACCTTTTCCAAAACGACGGAGGTGCTGCCAGCACAATTTTGAAAACGGGCTACAGCACTTGCATAGAATGGCCCCGATGACCATTTTGTGCATGCACGGTGATATTTTAAATTATTATTTCCCCCTGGGATATGAAGTCATCTCCTCACTTCCCCTCTGCCCCTGCAGAGAAACTGACCCAGAGAGGTGTCCAGGTGAGTCTGCCTGAGTTAGGGCCCGAGGGATGACTGTTTGTGAGATTCTCGCTTTTCTCGGTAAGAATCCAGGCAATTTTTTGGCTCGTTCTCATTTGCAAGAACAAGCTGAGAACCTTGATTCTTGTTGAGAGAAGCAAGAATAGAAGAATCAAGTTTCAGCCGTAGTGAAATCCATGAGAGGTGGCAGCCCTAGGGACGTGAGAGAGTGGGTACATTAGAGGATAATGTGCTGAATGGACATTGGTGCGGCCAATCGGATGTCCCACGTGCACTGCGCATAACCTGGGCGCATGCGCACACAAATTGCATGCACATCTATTAGGACTATATTGCACCGTGCGGAACATGCGTGGAACCCATGCAGAGCCCGCATTTGCGATTGTGGCCAATGACTGAGTTTTGCAAAGAGCAGAGATGATAAAAGACAATAGTTGCTCCCTTGCTATATGGGGGAGGCTCAGTTTCCCTGGGTGGTGGTAGAACTGAGGCAAATAATGTTAAAAATTGATATATTCTTTTAATTAATTAATCTGCCTGAAGAAAGCCAACATAAATAACTATTGGCTTCTGGTTTGCTTGCTTGTTTCGGATATTCAGTTTGGATATTTCAGTTTGGATATTTTGGTTCTTTCATTTTGGAATTATGGGTATTTGGTCAAGCATCTTAACTGAAATAGTCAAACCCCCAAAGGAATTAATTTTGTTTTACTTGTGAGTACAGTTGGATTACTTTCAGAATAGGGAAATAATGCTTGTGAATGTAACATTTGGTGTTTGTTTTAGCTCTCCTTAGTGGCCCATTGAAGTAATTATCTACGTCAGCCTCAACTCCTGACATTTCCTGAGTGCGTATCTTTGATACTAAAAATGCATATTCAAAGATGGTGAAAGTTGCCTAGGCAGGAAGATGCTCACAAATAAGGGATACAAACAAAACTTTTGCAACCTTTACCGTCTTTGGTGTGCTGTGGGTTCACTGTGTCCTGCTGAGGTTTGAGCTCATCTATTAAGCCACAAGGCACAAGATAGGGTATTTTCAGACGTGACGGGTCTCAATTCGCCCCACCATAGAAACACCCTACTGATTCCCCGCCGGGGCCAACATGTAACAGTCAACAGATGTGTTGGTCGATCCCGGTGGGGAATCTGGGGGAGGGCTGCACGGCCCAACATGCGGCCACACAGCCCCGCCCCCCCCACTCCCCCAGCAGCCTGCCCTCCCGGAGATGGGCGGGCGCTGTGACCAATACGGCCGCTGCACCCGCCCACCGGAAATTGACCACGGCCCGGAATCAGCAGCGAGCACGGCTGCCAATTCCGGGACGTGGTCAGCGGCCAGACGTGATGATGACACGCTCAACCACAGGGAATTCCCTGTGGCCGAGCGTGTCAGCGTCACGTCTGTTCAGTGTTACACCGGGTGGTCTCCCCCATGAATCACGGGGGGTGGGGGGGAATCACATTCAACATGCAAACGGAAATGGTTCGGCCAGGACCTCCGTTTGCATGTTGAATGTGATTCCCCCCCGTGATTCACGGGGGTGAACATCTAGCGGGGAGCTTCCATTCCCCCCAACAGACGTTACGGGATCACGCTCACCATGTGGGGATTCACCGTGGTTGAGCGTGATCTCGTAACGTCTGAAAATACCATAGATGGTTTAAATAGTAACTTGAAATTACCTTGATGAAACATGGTTTATGTTTAAAATGTGTATTACAGATTCCTCTAAAAATTGTGAAATCTGTAACAGAAACTGAAGCCTCAGATACTACATCACTTGGTTATGACATATTTCCTTTCTTTCCTTTTCTTTTTTCTTCCTAAAAGTGTTAATAAAAAAATAATGTTCTGGCATGTAGCTCAGACTCCGTTCAGTGGGAATTTTAATACCTTTCTCTTTGCAAGGGTTATAAAAGAGACCTTGCTTTTCAAAGCAGTAAAAGAGAAAGAGGATCTGAAAATTGAGTCTGACTGTATGATGCTGTAAAGTTAAGAATAGATGTGCTTTTTGTTCTAAGTAATGAAGTATTAAGCATTCTGCTGCTATGGGATGGATCGAAAAGTAACTGCTATGCGCTTGGACTGGTTTTACTACAAACTCAGAAAATCTTTGCCATTCAGTTGAAGCCTGGTTTTGAAAAACTGATGGTTTTGTGGGTACAATGTTGTGCAATGTCTAAGTAGGTGCATTTGAGTCCACAATTAGCCATAGGTAGTGTAATGAAGAGAAGCATAGAAGTTGCCCATCAGAACAGATATTCTTAAAACAAAGCTTGAAGATGTTTGAGGTTGAGAGGTACTTTCTGATGAATCTCATTATTATGGCCATTGACTATTGAATATTGTCAATGAATATTGACTGGGTGTGTGAAGAATTGCTTGAAGCAGGATTCTAGAAAAGATTGTTAAGTCTTGTTAAAGGTCACTTTCATTCTGAACCAGGGTAAAAAGGGTTAATCAAGCTCCCTTTACCAGGAGGGACTGGGTGGGAGGGCGGGGAGTGAAAATTCTAAGGCCACTTTTACACATGACAAAAATGGGTTCTTATAAGCGCTTGAGATAACACCGGGTGTTATAAATGCTGGAGTTCTGTAATGTGTGAACACACTATTCCAGATGTGACTCTTACAAGGCTGCAAGATCTTGCTGCATAAAAGGGGACTAGTCTATTCACACATTACAAAACTCCAACATTTATAAAGGTGTTATCTCGAGCACTTATAAGAACCCATTTTTGTCATGTGTAAAAGTGGCCTCAGGCAGCAGTTAGGGCAGTTGAGAGAAAGGAGAGGGGCTGGAAGACAGATGAAGAACAGGAAGACAAAAGAAAAATAAACTGCTTGGGGTTATTAAATGAAGGAAAACGAAACAAGACAAAGAAAGTGTTGGTTAATGGTAGGATTAGTTAGTTTGAGGATGGCTAAGTGAGTTATATAAGCTTGGATGCATTTTATCTCCTCATTTTCTTTCTGACCTCAAAGAATGTACCTTTATGATTTGGGCTATAGGAGATTTGTGAGTTAATGTCCACCGGTTATGGTCCTATACCACATACTGTTAGAAATAGAATAAAATTCCATTTGTTATAAACGCAGTTGGTGATCCTTTATGTCCGACGCTTAGCTTGGCCTTACGCCAAATAACTGAAATCACAGGACTATAGAGGTAAGACAGGATAAGTGGTGATACTTATATGTTTCCTGACAGAAAAGACCAGGATGGTGGCAACAGGTTTTTTTTAAAAAGGTGAGCCCAATCGTCCTAAGGAAGGCTTATTCAGAGAGATAAATAAGCAGGAGGGCTAGCTGGATCATCACATGTGGTGGCAGCGGTGGGATTCGGACCCACGCCCGTGAAGAGACTGGACGATCCAGCTAGTCCTCCTGCTTATTTATCTCTCCTGATTATTTATCTTGTAATGCCAATATTTAAAAAGGGCTCCAGAGATATATCTGTGGGATATTATATACCAGCTGGAGCTAAAGCTGGGTGTCTCCCTGGAGATACACTGGGTGTATCTCCTGTGTGTATTCACTGGGTATTTCTCTGAAGATAGACTCAGCTCCGGAGATATATCCGTGTGATATATATCCAGAGATACACCCAGCCCCGCAGATATATCACAGATGAAATTCCCACTACAAGAGGGGTTAAGCAGGGGTGCATCCTTGCCCTGTTTCTTTTTAATTTTTACATTAATGGAGTTGTGGCAGTGCTCGATGATCAAAAGCACTTCCCAGTCCAAATCCTGAATAGAAATAGCTCAATTTTACTTTATGCTGATGATATGATTTTGATCTCTCATGCTATGCTGGGATTGAAGAGGCTGTTAGTCTGAGTAACAAGTCCAACGGTAAAAATGAACAGCTAGAAGTGAATTACCTTAAAACCAAGATTTCGGTAACAGACTGTCATCCTAAGAAACATATTTGGAGATTGGATGGAAAAGAGTTGGAACAGGTTAAAGATTTACAGGTTAAACAATGAACACCTGGGAGCTTTCTCTCCCAGCCACCATTTACAGCAGCTGCCCTCCCCTGAGGGCGGTAGCCCTCGGGCGATGCCCGAAGGGCGGCGACAAAAGGGCACTGGCCGTTTTGTGGCCGTTGTGAGGTCCGCAAGGACCCAGCTCCGGTGACAACGTCTGTGCAATACAGCCTCTTCCAGCCGTCGCTCGCATCACCACTGGCCTTCGCTTGGACTCTCCCACGCCTTCCGCAGGCCTGGTTATCCCCTCTCCTGCCGTAAATAAATACCGACCACTGGAATGTCTCCCCTTATCTCCCTCACCCTCCATGTCTCCTCTCCTTCTCTCACTGCTGCTGTCTCCCCTGCTTCTCCTTCTCCATCCTCCAACACTCTTTCTCCAACTTCCCAGCCCCTTATTTTCCCCCTTCCAATTCCCCCTCTTCCCCTTCACCCCCCCTTAACCATTCCCTGCAAGCTCCCTCCTCCCCTCCACTCACCCTCACACAGTCCCTGCAAGCCCCATCGCTCCACATCCCCCAAACTCATCCACATTCCCTGCCTTCCCCCTGATCAACTCCCCTTCTCCTGCTCCCTCTGGAACTGCCGCTCTTCCATTAACAAGGCCCCTTTCATCCACAACCTTTTCCTTTCTCACCACTTTCAACTCCTTGCACTTACTGAAACCTGGATCTCTCCCTCTGACTCTGTCACCTCTGCCACCCTCTCCTTTGGAAGTCTTTTGTTCTCTCACCAGTCCCACCCCGAAGGCTGGGGTGGAGGCGTGGACCTTCTCCTTGCCAACCCCTGTCAATTCCAGCCCCTTTCCCCTCCACCCTCCTTCTCCTTCCCTTCCTTCGAGGTTCACTCTGTGTGTCTCTACTCCCCCCTTCGCTTTCATGTCACTGTCATCTACCGCCCCCTCGGCCACCTTTCCTCTTTTCTTCCGGACTTTAAATCTTGGCTTGTCTTCTTCCTCTCCTATGATACCCCCGCTCTCATTCTTGGTGACTTCAACATCCATGTTGACGCACCTTCCCAGCCCTCTATCTCCCGCTTTCTCTCCCTAACCTCCTCCTTTGATCTCTGCCTCTGGACTGATCCCCCCACCCACACCGACGGCCACTCTCTCGACCTCATCTTCTCCAGAAACTGTCCGGTTGCTGACCTCTTCGTTGACCTTTGTCCCATATCCGACCATTACCTCACTTCCTTCAACCTCTCCCACCAACCCCCATCTTCTTCCCCAGCTCCATGCCCCTTCCGTGATCTGCAGACTATTAACTCTTTAAAGATTTTGTTTCCTCCCTATCCCCCCTCCTCCGTCCTGTCTTCTCCTCCTCTTCCCCTGACACTGCCATCTCTTCTCTTAATGCCTCTCTCGTCATGACCCTCTAGTCCCTTTCCCCCCTCTCCTCCTGCCCCGTTCGACCCCCAAACCCCTGTCCTTGGCTCACCCCTACTATTCGCTACCTCTGCTCCTGCACCCGAGCTGCTGAACGCCTTTGGTGCAAATCTGCTTCTACCCTGCCTTCCTCCACTATAAATTCTCCCTCTCCTCCCTCTCTTTCGCTATCTCTCTGGCGAGGCAACACTACTATGCCTCCTGGGTTGAATTCTACTCTCTTGACCCTCGCTGCCTCTTCTCCAGCTTTGACTCCCTTCTCAAGCCCCCCAGCCCTCCTCCACCCTCTTCCCTTTCTGCTCAGGATCTTGCGTCATTCTTCACCTCAAAGATTGACAAGATCCGCTAGGACATTGCTTCCCACCCATCCCCTCTTCCCGCTCACTCACCACCCCTCCCCCCTCTCTCCTTCCCTGCTGCCTCCCTTGAGGAAATCTCTTTGCTCTCTTCCTCCAACCCCTTCCCCTGCCCTCTCGACCCAACCTCCTTCTGCCTCCCGACCTCCATTGTGCCCACTGTTGCCCCCCCCTTTTTACATGTCATTAATCTCTCCCTCTCCACCGGCTCCTTCCCCACCTCCTTTAAGCATACCACTGTCTCTCCCATCCTCAAAAAGTCCACCCTTGACCCCTCTGACCCCTCTAGTTATTGGCCGGTCTCCCTCCTACCCTTTGCCTCTAAGCTTCTGGAACATGTTGTCTACTCTAGCTGTCTGGATCTCCTCTCTGCCAACTCCTCCCTGGACCCTCTCCAATCTGGCTTCTGCCCCCTTCACTCCACTGAAACTGCCCTTGCCAAGATCACCAATGATCTACTTGTCGCTAAATCTAAACACCTTTACTCCATTCTTGTCCTTCTTGACCTCTCTGCTGCCTTTGACACCATCAACCACTCACTCCTATTGGACTCTCTCCGCTTCTACAGCTTTGTCCTTGATTGGTTCTCCTCCTCCCTCTCTGACCACTTCTTTAATGTGTCTCTTCCAAATTCCAAATCCTCCTCCCTCCCCCTCTCGGTTGGGGTTCCCCAAGGCTCTATCCTGGGCCCACTCCTCTATCTACACCCTGTTCCTTGGCAAATTCATTGCCTCCCACAGCTTCCAATATCACCTTTATGCTGATGACACTCAACTCTATCTCTCCACCCCCTCTCTCTCCCCAACTGTCCAAGCTCGCCTCATCAACTGTCTCTCTGGTATCTCCGCCTGGATGTGCCAATGTCAGCTCAAACTCAACATCGCTAAGACTGAACTCCTTATCTTTCCTCCCTACCCTTCCTCTCCCTCTTCCCTGTCCATCCTTATCAATGGGGTCAACATCCATCCTGTTCCCCAAGCCCATAGCTTAGGCTTTGTCTTCGATACTCACCTTTCCTTTAAACCTTACATTGACTCTGTTGCCAAGTCCTGTCGCTTCGCCTGCCACAACATTGCTCGGATTCGCCCCTTCCTCTCCGTCTCCTCAGCCAAAACCCTTGTTCACGCCATGGTCATCTCTTGCCTTGACTACTGCAAACTCCTCCTTACTGGCCTCCCCCGCTCTCACCTGTCCTTCCTTATCTCCATCCAAAACTCTGCTGCTAGGGTCATCCACTCAGCCCATTGCTTCGACCATGTGCAGCCTCTCCTCTCCTCACTTCACTGGTTCCCCCTTCTCGAATGCATCCTTCACAAACTCCTGATATTCACTTACAAAACCCTTCACAACCTGGCTCCCCCTTACCTCTCAGCCCTAATCTCCTTCCACACTCCTGCTCGCACTCTCCGCTCCTCTGTCCCCTCCCTCACTCTCCCTCGTCTCTCCTGCTCCCTTAACTGCCTTCCTCCCTTTTCCTTGCTGCCCCCCATGCCTGGAACGCCTTGTCCCCTCCCTCCACACCTTCAGATCCCTCATCAAAATCCACCTCTTTCTCGCCGCCTTTCCTGACGCCTGTTAGAACTTTCCTCTCAATATTTACTGTCTGCCCTCCCTGCAGACTCCTGCCTTACTGCAACCAAGCCAAGCACGTGTACCTGAGACTTTGCATCCGCTTGAATGTTATTTATCCCTTGCCTCTCCCTATGTCCCCTCTCGTTGTCTCCTGCATCTGTGTCTATTAGATTGTAAGCCGTAGGCAGGGACCGCATCTATCTTATTGTTCTGTAAAGCACCAGGTACACAACTGGCACTATACAAATGCAAATAAATAATAATAATAATAATAATAATAATAATAATAAATAAATTAATGTTGAACTGGTATTTAATGCATGAGGTTCCTGGAAGGATCATGTTAAAATGATAAGAAGCAGGACTGAAAAGACTATTGTAATTTTTTGGTGTACCAAAGGGGGAAAATTGATTGAGTCAGCGTTAAAAATCTTTCAAGCAAAGGTTGGAGGCCAAATTTTGTATGGAACAGAATTTTTGGGAAATTCCAACACCTATGACCTTGAGGTTGTCCAAAACAAGTTCTTGAGGTCACTACTGGAACTTTCATCATCAACTCTACCTGGTTTGGTAAGGAGTGAGTTGGGTTGTGTATCTATGAAGGTTAAGATTGTATTCAGTTCAATTTTCAATTGGTTGAAAATTATTAAGTTGGAGCACCCTTTGGTTAGGCTATGCTTGTAAGAACAAACCATTTTGATGACATCCAATAATGATTCATGACTGGCTAAAATAAGGTCTGTAATACAGAGGCATGGGTTTGATATGAATGTATTTAAAATGGACATCTGGAAAGCTAAGATTTTATGTAGATTGATGTAGGCTGACCGATGTAGCCATGCAGAATGACATAGCTATAGTTTGTTCCACAAAGATTGCTCCTTTTCTTCAGCTTTATAAGGTAAAATTTGGGTATAAATGGTACCTTTCTGATTTGAAATTTTCTAAATTAAGAGCTGCCTTTATTAGACCAACATTCCACTCGTAGATACTGAGTGGCTGAGAGATAGATATAAAAATACCCCTTTGCCTCTTAGACATTGTATTTGTGGGGTTGGGTGTGTTGAAACTCTCATTTGCTTTTTGTTCGACTGCCTGATTTTATAACAACTTGCGGAAAAATTATTTGCAGGAGGTTGTATGCCATACATTAAAGTGGCCAGTGACTTTCAAGTTAATATATATTCTGCAGGGATCTGATATGAAAGTTACCAGTAAAATAGTTACATTTGTACTGATGGCCTCCAGAGTAAGAGAGGATTATGTTAAAAATTACTTTGTGGATTGTAAAAATGATTAAGTTACTGGATGCTTCCCTGCTTGTGGAGTGATGAATGTTTGATAAATATATGTAGTTGATTATTTTAAGTGATGTTTCTGCCTATTGTGATCCATTTTAACTTTGTTTTTATCTTTTATCTTTTTATAATCATGTTATTTTGTTATGGTCCATATGGGCTTCAACAATAAAGAGATTCACATTAAAATATAACTGAGTAATGAATATTTCCTGAGTACTGAGCATCCTTATATACGGGTCGGAAAAGCCTTGTATGTTACATAAGAACATAAGAAGTGCCATACTGGGTCAGACAAATGGTCCATCGAGCCCAGCATCCTGCCTCCGACAGTGGCCAGTCACGGGGGCCTGGGAGAAGCACCCAACAGGTCACCATGCTATCCATTCCCTGTGGGTCATCCCCAGGCTCCTGAAAGTAAAGGGTTTTGTTCCCCAGTCCTATCTGGCTAATAGCTGCTAATGGACCTATCTTCCAGAAACTTGTCCAAACCTCTTTTAAACTCAGCTATACTGCTGACCTTGACCACCTTCTCTAGCAGTAAATTCCACAACCTAATTGTACACTGAGTGAAAAAATACTTTCTTTTGTCTGTTTTTACTCTGCCACCTGTGAGTTTCATGGAGTGTCCCCTAGTTTTAGTACTAGTTGAGAGGGTAAATAACC
>QEPC01011901.1:7017711-7030318 GCA_003113815.1 Sphenodon punctatus | reverse complement strand
GGCTGAGGATTTCAGTGTATTGTCCACAATCACTCCCAGATCCTTTTCCTGAGCGGTAACTCCTAGCTTAGTACCCAGCATTGTGTACTCATAGTTTGGATTATTTTTCCCAATGTGCATCACTTTGCACTTGTCCACATTAAATCTCACCTGCCATTTAGATGTCTTGTAAGATCTTGCTGCAGCTCCTCACAGTCTGCTCGTGTTCTGACTATTCTGAATAACTTGGTGTCATCTGCAAATTTTATCACCTCACCCTTAACACCCTTTTCCAGATCATTAATGAATACATTGAAAAGAACTGGTCCCTGTACAGATCCTTGGGGCACACCACTTTTTACATCCCTCCATTGTGAAAACTGGCCATTTAGTCCCACTCTTCGCTTCCTATCCTTTAACCAGTTACCGATCCATAGCAAAACACTACCTCCTAGCTCATGGCTTTTTAATTTTCTCAAGAGTCATTTATAGGACCTTATCAAAAGCTTTCTGGAAATCCAGGGACACTATATCTGCTGGGTCTACCCTTTCCACATGCTTGTTTAAGCCCTCAAAGAATTCCAACAGATTAGTGAGGTATGACTTCCCTTTGCTAAATCCATGCTGAATCTTTGCCATTAAGCCATGTTTATCAATATGCTCAGCGATTCTGTTCTTAATGATAGTTTCCACCATTTTGCCCAGTACAGACGTCAAGCTTACCGGTCTGTAGTTTCCAGAATCACCTCTGGAACCCTTTTTAAATATTGGGGTTACATTGCTCATTCAAGGATTTCCCAGGTACCAGGCCGATTCCTCGGTTACTTGGTACTCTGTAAAATTGAGTCGAATACTGAGATTCTATGTAAAAACCAAGTGATTTTGAATACTGAGTTTCAGCACTAGTGAGAACACCTACCTCTCTGTGTGCCCAGGTTATATGGACCTGGGGCAATGATGGAACTTGCATGAGAATGCTCTTGGCTGATCTTAGAGGCCTCAAGGAGACATAATGGGGGGGGGGGGGGGGTAGTGTTCTTTTGATACCTAGGGCCTAGGCTGTTTAGGGCTTTATGGGTCAAAGCCAGCACCTTGAATTGTACCCAGAATGCTATTTGCAGACAGTGTAGACTCTGGAGCACTAGTGTAAAGTGCTCTCAGTGACCCACCCCATCAGAAATCAGGCTCACACATTCTGCACCAGGTGCATCCTCCAAACAGTCTTCAAGGGCAGCCCCATGTATTGTCACAGACTTCTGCAGGGCTGCTAATTTCCCACATAGCATTCTCCTTTGTACTTAGACTCAAGAATCACTTTGATATTTCGGATGCCATCATTTGATCATTGTTCTTCAAGTGTGACTTTTTAATGATGATCACTGACCGGAGCATGAAGGTTAATAAAATATGATTTGCCATAGTGAGGTCTCCTATACACTGAAAAACAGGGCCCTTTCTTTTACTATTTCTATATATGATTACAGCCATAAACAAATCTCGTTGAAATCCTAGTTCCTGATACCGTTTCAGTCAAATTGAGATATTCTCAATTGAGCAACATTTTTTTTCTCAATTGACCAACTTTCTGCTTACTGGGATCCCATTTACTGCTTTGCTCTCTGTAGCAGGGTGCAGCTCCCCAGGGTAAGTGTCCTCAGGATTTGGCCCACTAAGTCACGTACTCTGGGAATTATGCTCAAGAGACTTTTACTCAGACGGTGCAATGTCTCTTTCCCAATACACATCGTCTCTTTATACAGTGCCGTTCCCCATCATCTATGTCCGTAGTCCATAACAGTATACAGAATCCAGTCTCTCATAGGCAATTGCAAGCCTCTGGCTCCCACGAGTCCTTCACATCATTCAACAGCCACAGACTCCTTCAGCACCCTGGAGAGCATCGAGTGCCCACCCAGCTGGTTTAACCAGCCAGCCTTCTTCAACAGCTCAGTCTGGGATTAGGACCCTGGTGAAGGTTCCTCAGGAGTTCAGCTTGATAGCAGAGTTCCTTTCCTCTTCACAGCTAAGTGCACACTGACTCTCTCTCTCTCTGTCTTCCCTTCTTACCTTCCTAGAGTAGGTTGGGCTGACCCTCTAGTCTCTCATCCCTTAAAGGGCAGAAGCCTCCCCCTCTCCATTGTCACTACTGGGGTTTTTCAACTCCAATAGGGGGCATTTTCACACAAGACACCCCCCCCCACACACACATTATACATGTTGCAGGGCTGCAGTGTTGCCCTATGGGTGCTCTCTAGCATGTATAGTGCATGGGTGGAGGAGAGTGTCTTGTGTGAAAATGCCCAGAGCTGGCCTTGCCAAGCCCTTACCCCACTGCATTATGTGGAGTCCAGCCTGCTCAGTCATTGGCTGGTATGCACTGGTCTTCTTAAAGGGGCAGCAGCCCCTTTAGGCTGTGCCCTGCCACACTGTCTATAACAGAGCAGAGGTGACCTGGGTAAGTCTCTTCAGAATACAGTTCACAATATAACTCTCTTGGGGAACTCTCTGCTCAAGTGTCCTTTTTTCTATATGCAGTGTCCCATCTCCATGTAATACAATTCTCCACCATATACAGTCTCTGTATACACACACAATCTATACGCTGTCTATACCTGGAGGCCTAGCGCTTTTCCACTCAAGCCCCTCTCTGGTCAGGCACAGTCCCTCCTCAGGTCAGAGCTTACCATCACATAGTCTTTCTCTGTGCAGTGTATTTGCATGATTCCAGGCCAGGCGCCAAATTCCTCCTACAGCCGTCCAATCCCACCACCTCTGGACAGGGTTGAAGCACTCTGGCTGAGGTAGAGTTCTCCCCTGGTTCCTGCCTCTTCCAAGTCTCTCCAGCACTCAGCTCTATTTAGGTTTTTAACCTTTGGATGACTCTGCCACGCCCTAGGTCAGCATCAGGCACTGTCCTCCCCTTTATGTAGCACCTGTAACTTTGATAGCACCAACTAGTGCTGCTACCCTCTTAAAGTGTCCACAGCCCAAATAGGTTGCTCCCTGCTACACTGTCCATTTCAAATCTCAAGAGGTAATAATGACACAGTACCACATTTCTTGAATGCCATTTTTCCTTCTACTTCCTTGTCACTTATTGACTGATACGCAGATTCCTTTACTCATCTGCAATTCAGTTGCAGATTGGTCAAAGCAAAAGGAACAACATAGAACAAGAATTCTGATTGGAGGCACTCAAGTAGAATTTAAGGGTCACTGGGACGGTGAGGTTAAGAGGTGGGCTAGTCACACAGTGATTGGCTCAGAAATAACAAACCAGGAAGTAAAATGGTACCCTCGACAATGCGGTAAGTGGTAAATTAATGCTACATGGTACACAATAAATAATACATGGAAGGTCAGTAAATTGGGATGGAATCTCGCGGTATTATGCTGATGACATATGATCAATATGCTGATGACACCCAGCTCTACCTCTCTTTTTCATCCAATCGAGGTCCTATAGTCTTGATGCTCACGGAGACTGGATGAGGGTGAGCTGAGCAGATGGAAACTGAATCCTGACAAGACTGAAGTGATGATGGTTGGTGAGCCCCATGACTTGGGGGAATTGAGATTCCTGTTGTTGGTGGGGTCTGGCTCCTTTGGTCACTCAACTTCACAGCCTTTGAGTGCTTTTGGGCCCCTTGCTGCACCTGGTTAATCAGGTTGCAGCTGTGGCCAAGAGTGCTTTTCACCAACTTCATCTGGTGAGGAGGCTGAGGCCTTTTTTTCCTGATTTTGACCTGGCCACTGTCATCAATGCCTTTGTCACCTCAAGGCTAGATTACTAGAATGTGCTCTATGTGGGGCTGCCCTTGATGACTGTTTGGAAGCTGCAGCTGGTGCAGAATGTGGTGGTCCAGCTCCTTTTGGAGGTGGTTTACCAGGGGCACATTACAGCAGTTCTTTGGAGTCTGCACTGGCTGCCAATAGCTTTCTGGGCACAATTCAAGGTGCTGGTTCTGACCTTTAAAGCTCTTCACAACCTCGCTCCCCCCTACCTCTCTGCACTTATCGCCCTCCATACTCCAGCCCATGCACTTCGCTCCTCCTCTGTCCCTTCTCTCACCCTTCCACGCCTTCCCTGCTCCCCTAAGCGCCTTCGTCCCTTCTCACTTGCTGCCCCCCCTTGCCTGGAACTCCCTCCCTGTCCACATCCGCCTTGCACCCTCCCGTCATACCTTCAAATCTCTCCTTAAAACTCACCTCTTTCGCTCTGCTCTGTCTGACTCTTTATCCTGCTGAGCCACTATTCCTATACCTATGGTCTGTTTACCCTTATCCTTGCCACATGGACCTGCCTGCTGTCATTCTCATCGTAACCAAGCCAAGTAAGTGCACTTGAGACCTCGCATCTTCATGAATGTTAGACCCCCTTGTCTCTCCCTCTGTTCCCCTTCCTATGTCTCTCCCCCAGCTCCTGTGTCTCAGATTGTAAGCCCTAGGGGCTGGGACCATGTCTATTTTATTACTTTGTAAAGTGCCAGTTACACTACTGGCGCTATATAAATGTTTGTTAATAATAATAATAATAATAATAATAAATGACCACCTTTCCTACCATGCCCCTTTGCGGTCCCTGCAGTCAGCTTGGAGCACCCCTCCTGTGGGTTCTATCTGCCACTCTTGTCCATACAGTTGGGACGGGCAGGGACCTATTTTTGATTGCTGCTGCAATGTTGTGGAACTCCCTCCCCCAGGAGGTTTGTCTGAGTCTGAGCCTGAGCATCTTTCGGAGGCAGTATAAGACATTTCTTTTTAGTAAAACATTTGGTGGTCAGGAATAGGGATTGGGTGGGAGGTTGTTGGGGTTTGACTGGGTAGGTTTTTTTCTTGGGTTCTATATTCATGTCTTTTGATGGTATTTTATGTGTTTTTTGGTGAGCCACCCTGAACCATCAGGGAAGGGCAGGGGTAAGTCAGTCAGTCAGTAAGTAAATAAGTAAGTAAGTAAAAGAAATAAATAAAATATTGTGAGAATTGAGACATCAAACTGGTATAAGGAAACAGTCAGGAAATCAATCCCAGTTCCTGATACAGTGAAATTTCTTGTGAGCAGCAATTTAGCTGCTCGTTTCAGCCCTAGTTAATATTGAATCTCTCTGACAGATGCAAAAATGAGGCTTGGAATCTACCAGTGTAGATCGTATTGGAAAGTTTCTCCCACACTTTGTTCATTTGTGCTAATATTGATTTTGGGCGCCAAACAATGCCAACAAGAAAAGGAAGTAAACGGCCATTAATATTTGTGATATCAAGCTGAGTGTCACAAAGGAGAATATATATTGTGCTGATTATTCATAAACGCTACCCGTGAAAAGACTGTATTGATGCCATCGTCCTTGCCTTCATTAAAGATGTTTCAATTTTTGGGAAGATGCTAGTGTTTGTATCGGCATTTGTGAAAAGTAGGAAAACTAGTGCTTGCATTGTGGTTGTTGTTAAAAGGCTCTTGGGAGTCATTAGAAAGAGGTCAAAGTGGCACTACAGTTGTGTCCTAGACTCATCCATCATAAGTTTTCCCCACATTCACACTAGCTACTTTCCTACACTAAAAATTCAAAGGGCTATTTGCTTTATCAACTTTACCGGGGCTAGGGTGGAATGGTGTCACCCCTGGGCAATGCATGTCCTGGATACATCAGGTCCAGCTCTACTCTGATTAAAGTCAATGGCAAAAATTCCCATTGGTTTCAGTGAGAGTCTCAGAGCTGGAAAGACCTGAAGGTCACTGAGGTTGATCCCAGTTCCTGTGGACCCCATGAACAGCCTCGTGAGTGCAAACTGCACATGTTCCACAGGGCTTGGGATTGATCCCACTAGGTGCAGTTCCTTGCTTGGTGCAGGATCTGCCTAGAGCTGAAAAACTTAACTACGCAGTAACTGGCAACCGTTGGATTTGCAGTAAGGGCTCCATACCCACAGTTACCAGTTACTGAACAGTTTCCATTTATTATTTGATTGGTTAACCACTATGTACCATTTACCATGTTACCACGTTGCTGATTTTCTCTCTGTTCTGATGTTATTGGCTAATTGGGCTTAAGAGGTTTGCTGACAAGAGGGTTGGTGGAAGGCATTTTGCCAACCCATTAGCTACACCTTTGATCCTTCTCCTCTTCCCAGGTATTTCAGGAGCTCCAGGAGCCTGAAGGCATCAGCTTTCAGGTATCAGTTAAAGCAGGGTGTCACAGGAGTGGGTGTGGGGGAAGCAATAACCGAAGGACAACAGGGGAAGGGGTCCGGAGCACCCAGGAGGGGGGATCACCAGGAAGGAAAAACGTCTCAGCCAGTCTCCTGAGTATGTAGAAACAGTTCTCGTTCTTGCCACCGGGTAATCCGGCCTCAGAGGAGGTGACTCATCATCGAGGTGATTCAAGCAAGAGAGGGAAGCACCCAAAGCTAGAGAGGAACCGGAAGCTTTAGGAAGTAACCAGAGGTGATACAGGGAAAGGGGTGCAAGGTAAGGACAGAGCAGGAGGGGAGCCGGGCCAAGAGGGAATGCAAGCTGGGGGGAAGGGGACAAGGCAGGGCTCAGGAAGTACAGGCGACCATGGGTGGGGGGAGTCTGATCAGCTAGATAAGGAGCACCCTAAACAAGGGAGACCTGACAGGACAGGGCGAAGGGGGGAAGCACAAGACCAGGACAAAACAGGACCGGGCCCAAAGGGGACCCTAAACTAGGACAAGGGAGATAAGCCAGGACAGGATAAAAAGGGGGGGAGCTCAGGGCTAGGAAACAGGACTCTGGTAACCAAAGCCCCAACGGGAACAAAGCTACGGGGGATCAGGGCTATGGCCAGAGAGGAGAACAGGGGAAGGGCAGGAGCAGGACTAAAGAAGGTGGGAACTATGTCCAGAAGAGAAAGCTAGATTATGACACACAAACACCACAACATCCACTGGGTCACAAGAAGGGAGACCAGGATCCACAATACAGAGGGGAAAACATGGCACTATACCCTAAACACAAGGGAAAACCACAGGGCTCCCAAGTTCTTTACAGGGAAGCCCACAATAGTAGACCAGCAGACAAGACAGACAGACAGACAGACAGACCCACTGACAGACAGGGGGAACAAACAGACACAGAGAACACAACCATCCACTAATACACACACCGGTAAGAGCAGTTGCTCCCACAGCTTAAATACTAATAGTGGCCAATCAGGAAGCAGAACAAGGGAGACAAGGTACAGCTGGGGAACGGGTGTGGCAACACAGGGGAACAGAGACTCAGGGAATGACATAGAAAGGGGAAGCTGTCTGATTAACACCATCTGAAGTGCTACTAGTCTCAAAGGCAGCATCTCCCCAACCCCCCCAGGCCAAGGGTTCAAGACCCAGCCGTGACACAGGGGTGGGGAACCTCAGGCCTGGGGACCAAATGCAGCCCTCGGCAAGTTATTATATGACCCCTTTCCAGTGTCTGGATCTGGCCCTTAGACCCATTCTCTACTCACAAGCACTAAAAAACTGAGCTCAGGATAATGGAGCAGAGAGGAGGGCATGCACACAAGGGTAGCGGACAGATCCATGCTCTGGGCCCTCCTTTTCTTGAATACACCCGTTAAGCACCTCCGCCCCCAACCTCTATGTGGCCCTCAGAGTTCATATTCATATTCAATGTGGCCCCCCAGGACAGAAAAGGTTCCCCATCCCCTGGGCTAAAGGATGATGTCAACAGATGTAGACCATTTGGTGGTCACTTATTAATTTTTTATTATTATTATTATTATTATTATTTTATTAACAAACATTTATATAGCGCCAGCAGTGTACCTGGCACTTTACAAAGTAATAAAATAGACACGGTTCCTTTGGTGGAAGCAAGGACACTGTATAGATTCCAGAGACATGTGATGAGAGTACATTTGATTATGTAACAATTATATTGTTTGGGTCATTATCTTGAGAAGATCTTTGCTTGTGTCTTCGGAATGTTAGTAGAGTTTAATTACATTGTTGTTTTGTATGTTACTGGCTAATTCCATTTGCCCATAATTCCTTTCCTGTTTACTCTCACACCAAGCCCTGATTTCAAGGATGCCTGGTTCATTTCTGCTGGATACAGAGTAACTATTTAAATTGTCTGGAAGTAAACCAGTAATGATGGAAAACAAAAAAAACAGTAAATCGATTCTGTAGCAACAGCAAAGCAGTATTAATCAGTGTTTTGATTAATTGGTTAACCACTGTGATATGAAGTTACTGACTGGTTAACCAATTAGCTACTCAGAAGTTTGGTTATTAACTGCGGTTATGGAATTAACTATACATTTCAGCTGTAGATCTGTTGTAGCTAGATGACCCCAAACACTTGCTCATCCAGCCTCTTTTAAAAAACCTCTGGTGATAACGAATCCATGGTTTCCCTATGCCTTTCACGACTCAAGCCTCTCATGCCCCCATCAGTCAGACATGTGGAGAAAGCAAGTCCTGTGCCCCTTTGGGATGCAGAATATACTATTCTCAGGGTTATTGGTGTCAATGGGGAAAATGCAGCGTACACAAGTCCCTGACTATGCTGGTTGGGGCCGGGACAGGATACTATTACTAACCAGACCACAGACAGACCTCGATGCAGCAACAGAGAGAAAAGAACTTGGTCGACTTTCTCCTAAACTTGTACTCTTCTACCGTGGACAAACAGCATTTGTCTTTCTGCCCTAAAAAAGTGACTGAAATAAATGAATGATTTGGGTATTGGTTAGAGGACAGAAAAGAAGATTAAGGAAGGGTGGGAGGTATGATGCCAGTTTTCAAATATTTAAAAGGTTGCTAAAAGGCTGCTACATGAGACAGAACAAGAGGAAATTGGCCTAAATTATTGCAGCGTAGATGGCTGCAATCCCAAACTTCCCTTTGTGCGATGCGCACGTGGGACCTGCTTAGATCCATGCAGAAGCCACATGGCACAATCCCCCGATAACGGCGGCGCACGCTTCCTATGCGGGATCCCCAGGCACGGCATCAGCTCTGACATCAGTTAAATATTAAGGAAAACTTCCTAGCTGTGAGAACAGATGGGCAATGGAATAAGCTCCATAGGAAGGATATGGAATCTCCTTTATTATTATGAATCATTTATATAGTACTTTCCATGTTCAAAGTTCTCTGCAATCCTTATCTAGTCCCCACAAGAACCCTGTGAGATAGGTCATTAGTATTCCCCTTCATACAGATGGAAACTGAGGCTGAGAAATAGTGACTTGCCCCAAACCACCCAATGAGTACATGCCTACAATGGGATTTGAGCCTTGGTCTCCCAGGTCCAAGTCCAACATCTTAGCCACTAGGTTACATCAGCTCCCCTGTCATGTTTATTTTTTTTTTAAATGGCTGGGTAAACATCTGTCTGCGATGTGGTTTATAGCATCCGACCTTTGACCACCAGTTTGGACTAGATTGCCCTTGGACTAGGGTGACCCTTGACATGCCTTCCAACTCTACAGTTCCATGATTCTATGCTTCTGCAGTCCCCCTCCCTTTTTCTCTACAACTCACCTATCTCAGACAGTCTGGGGTAAGTGGCAGCAATTGGGGTGACCATCTGATCATTGGCCACATAAACAACCATCCACTGTTTAAAGCGTGGGGGTCTCTCCTGTGTGCTCGTCTGCCGTAGGGAAGTGAGTAGAGTTGAAACAGATTGGGGGGGAAATTATCCATGGTCAATATCTGGTATTCTGGATAACCTGGTTATTATCCAGTAACCACAGAGGTTACTCCCAAAATCTGGAATATCAGATATTACCAATTGCCATTTACCAAAGTGCTGTATCACCACTTACTGCAATACCACATAACCAGACCAGTCTGGACAGAGGGAGGGAGAGAAAAAAAGTCAAAAGGTAATTAAACAGCAATTTGATAAACTGTAATTTGGTAAACAGTAATCCACTTAACCAGAAACATGCCAGACACTAAATTGGAAACCATTGGTATCTAACTGGATAGTGGGTACTGCAGATATTGTGCTATTTGACTGGATATTGGATAGTAGCGAATACTTATTTCAACTCTAGGGCTGAATATCACTCTCAGCCCCAGCTATTTTAAAGAACAGCTTGGCTCCTACAACTGTCATCCCAGCAGGGTTCCCCTCAAGATCATCTTGCCTGCCGTCTGGATAGGGCTGAAATGTAATATCATTTCCCCCTTGAATTCTCGATGAGAATTGTGAAAAAAAAGAGAATCGTGAAAAGTCCCGGTTCTCCAGATTTTCTCAATGAGATTTTTTTTTTCTCCATCTACTTACTGGAGCCGTGTGTGCGTATCCTGTGTCTGTCTGTCTCTTTTTCTTCTACCTTCTCTGCCACCTGCACTTTCTGGTCTTTTTCACATGGGCGGCACCCACGCATGAACACCCAGAAATCAGGGTGTTCATGTGTGGGTGCATCTCATTTGAACCACGCTGCATCTGGGTGGGGTAGCTGGGTGTGCGTGTGTGCTCCCATGCACATGCATGAGGCACTGGACAAAACGGAGGTGCCTCCGTGTGTGGATGATGGGTAATGGTGTGGGGAGGTTTGTGTGCACAGGTGTGTGTCCATCAGAACTTCCCTCCCACCCAGCGCGCACGGAACACGATGACATTCTCACCCCCCACCCCACCCCGTGCCACGGCCTATGTGAAAAGGGCATCTGCCCCTACTCAAGGCCCATCAACCTAAGGAAAAGAGAGAGAAAAAAGAACCGTACGTGCGCAAAATGTCCACTGGGCCGTTCCACGCATACACAGACCTTTCCCAAAAGGGTGGCAACGCTGCTGGTGCCATTTTGGAAAAGGGCTTAGCGCATGTGCTGAATGGTCCAGTGGCCATTTTGTACAGGTGCAGTTCTTTTTTCTTTTAAAGTGAGATTCTCAAGAGAATCTCTAATTGTTAGCGAGATGCCGGTGGGGTCACACTAAGAGTTCTCGATTCTTGCAAGATTCTCATGAGAATTAAATTGATTCTTGTTTCAGCCCTTGTTTCTGGTCATCTAGCTACCATCTGCTCATCTTTCACAGGGAGGGCCTTCACCTCAGCCTCCTTGTCATTGGTCCAGTGTGAGGCTCAATGACATGAGTGGGATGGGGAAGCGAGAAAGGATGTTTCAAAATTCAGATCCCTATTTCTCTTCCTTCAAGAGTCCTCTAGCTGATCCTGAGGCCTAGCTGAGGCACCTGTTCCCTGAGACCTAGCAGAGGCACCTGTTCCCTGAGGCCTAGCAGAGGCATCTGTTCCCTGAGGCCTAGCAGAGGCACCTGTTCCCTGAGGCCTAGCAGAGGCACCTGTTCCCTGAGGCCTAGCAGAGGCATCTGTTCCCTAAGGCTTAGCAGAGGCACCTGTTCCCTGAGGCCAAGCAGAAGCATCAGGCCAACACCCCATGACATGGCTACATTTCTATGGTAGATATGTGATTATTCCCTGGAGAACATCTCAGTAGCTTTTCCATGGATTCCCAGGGATTTACTGCAGATCTATCATGTGGTAGAGATCTTTAGACTTCGCAAATTCCATGTGGCAAACTACATGGTAGTTTCCACAGGTTTTACCACTTGATGGTAATGATGTCTGAAAATATTTTAAGTCGAAAAACTAAAACCAGAAGAGGCCCAAACTCACCGATGAACATCCCATCCCATGACACATTCTTGGTGCTTTAGTCTCAAATAGTGGGGGATGTAAAACCAGATTTAAATGGACACCAAATGTGTGGTGATTTTCACTGTTCTTTACTTCATCCTCATGTGACTTCAAAGCTCTGGACCTGATTTGGAATTACTGGTAGGTCACAACAGGCAGCCTTTATCCCTGATGTGAATGTGAAATTTGTCACACTTTTCATAGTCTTGGAGAATGCCCCATCCTTCAAACCGAAGCTATTTTAAACCATCTTTCCAATAATACTTAAAGCTTGTTAAAAATGGATTTATATTGCTATATTGTCTCCTTTTAAAGCTTCAGCTGATTGATTATCCAAGAAGTAAAGACCTTATCCCCCAGTGTAGCCAATGCTGGAAGCCGCATCAGAGCCTACTGTGCTATGATGGTCCCTGAACAGGGGCTATGTATAAATCCCACTATTCATTGCCATCATTAGTGCCCAGATAAAGGTTATTGTGAGATCAATCAGAGCCATGTCTCATTACCCTTTACTACCTGGACATTTTCAAGGCCTTCATTTGAAGTCAAGTTATTTTCTTTACTGCTGCTGAGCACAGAACTTCTCTAAGTGGATTTTGACTAGGGCTGAAATGAGAGCTCACAAAAATGAAATCCCGGTCCTCGGTTTGTCCCGGGATGAACCGAAAAGCGGGGTTGATCCTCTGGGTTCTTAGTGAGGAAAAAAAAATCAATACACATGCACAAATGGCTGGCGTCCTTAACCAAAATGGTGTCAATAGCATTACCACAATTTTGTTTCAGGGCAGTGGCCATTTTGCGCATGGGCAGTGATTTTTTGTTTGTTTGTTTGTTTGTTTGTTTCTCACTGAGAACTTGTACTGGAACTGAGATCTTGGTGAGATCTTGGTCCTGATATTTGAGTTTGTGAGAAACAAATAGGGATGGGCGTCCGAACGCGGTTCGGAAGTTCGGAGTTCGGCCTGAACTCGGCCTGGTCAGATGACTGAACC
>QEPC01011901.1:6900438-6931467 GCA_003113815.1 Sphenodon punctatus | reverse complement strand
CCTACAGTTGAACTGATCTGCATCTTCTGGCTTTGGAGACAGAACAAGATGATATTGATCTAGTCCTCCAAAAATTCTATTGGGCAACAGGCAACATCATTTCCTACAGATGATCTGGATGAAGAGAGTGAGAAGTCTTGAGGGTTAGTTTTGGGGAGGTTGTTCCAAGCAATGAGGAGTGGTATAGAGACATTTGTTAGAGATAAAGCTGAAAGGAACATTGAGAATAGTGGCCATAAATGAATGTTTATTTATGTCTTCAGTGTGGGCCTAAAAGATTCATCAGATTGTACTCTACTGTTAGGTACTGCCACACTCCACTCAGCTCCTGAGGTTGGCCGGGAGCACTCTCATGCAGGTACCACCAGCCAATCTTATCTGAATGACAAGGGCCCGCAGGGAGGTGTTCTCCATTCCTGCCCTGCTATTATGGAGCTCCCTTCTCCCGGAGGTCCATCAGAACCTGAGCATACACCTGGAGGCAGTGTAAAACTTTTCTCTTTGGCAAAGCATTTGGCAGGCGGGGTCAGGGGTTGGGTGTGGGGGACTAGGGTTGAGGGTGGGTTTTTCTTTGAATATAGTTTTTCAAGGGAGCTTTATTGTATCTCTATTTTGTGTGTTTTTACTGAGTCTTAGGGGAAGGGTAGAATAGAAGTTTGAATGAATAAATAAAAATAGATAATTATAATAAAATCCCTTCCTTCATCAAACTCATTATGAGGAAGGAGGCTTCTCTTCAACTTGCAACATGCATGACAGTTGGGAGAGTAATAAGATGTCCTACCAGGTTTATCCTTTGCAAGACCCCTTGCTTCTTAGTGTTTCTTCTTTGTATGTATTTCTCTGTAGGTATTTGTGCAGAGAAACCAAGGGGACGATTCAAGCAATGACAAATTTTTGCATACTTTGACCTACATGGAATTACTCCTAATTTAATTTGGGACATTAAATGAGAAGAGAATGAATTCAAGATGGTAGCCATGATTTTTATTGGAGTTATTCAGTATTTTCTCTGGAATCCATACATCTTTTAGTGGTGTCACGTAGGCACAGAACCAGCTTGATTTTTGCATGCTTCCAATTGTGTAAAAGGATTAAGACTTGTTCACAATTGCTTTGTCTTTGTGAAATATCAGCTCTGCTATTGACAGGGAAAGAGGGCGTTGTGACTGCAAGCTCTCTAGTCGAGCAGATCGTTAAGTGATTCTGCCCAAGGGAATTATATAAAGCAACAATCAAATAGTGAATGAATCGTCATGGTGTGATTCATGTTAGGAATGTTTTGATAAATGGCTGTCACGAGTGGCTCGACTGATTCATCAGCAACAATCTTTTAAAGGAAAGTAGAGTTTTCCTCAGCAGACTGACACTTGAGCAGTGCAACTAGAAATTTTCTGAAAATGGCAGAAACAGACTGACTCATGCCTGTTGTGCTTTATGTATAGACTAATGACTCACTGAAATAGTTGACTTATAAATCACCATCATCATCACCTTCTTCATCAGACACATAATTTGGGGTGAAATTTGTGAGGGATGCTGGATCCCCTTGACTAACATTGTAATAGGATGTCTCCTCCAAGCCTCTGGAGCCCTATTATGTTGCTGCCTGAACAGCTATGTACTCCAGGACAATCTGGGAGCATGCCCAGTTGAGGCTCTAAAGCCCTCCTGAACTTAAGTCCTAGGGCATGCTCAGAAGAGCTCATAAAGATGGCCAGAGTCTAAGTCCCCTGACATGCTCAGTGAGGCCATAGTGAATTGAGCATGCTCAGCCCCTTTATAAGGGCCTAAGCTCAGTCTGAGGATTGTGGCCATAGGAGAAGGAATGTCCTTCTCCCTCAGCTGATGCCATCTCTGCTTCTGAGAACCCCCCTGGAAAACAGAGCTCTACCACAGAGAAAACTTGCAGGAGCCTCATATAAACCAGGTGGCATTTTCCTAGCTCAAAACCACTAGGAACTGTATTGACCCAGAGGGTCCCAGGACTATAAATAGACCCAGAGGGTTTCAGTACTTTGAGAGGCTATAGCCCTCCATTGTATATAGACTGACTGTAGTGACCCTAAGGGGTTCTAATACTACTGATAAAGGGGTGTTGCCCAGATTACTTGGACTGTATTCCTTGGCTGTAGGGGTGATTTTGAGGTCAAGACCAGGAACCCCATGTTGGGGCAGCCCTGGAGTAGAACTGTGCCCACAGGATCAGACCTATATGAAGGTAAAAGTATGACAGGGGTGAAACTGCTAATTCTCCAATCAGTACCTAGTGCCTTAGGAGGCCTGGGAAGGCTCCCTGTCACACACATGATCCTCACCACAAGACCCTGGAACTGCAAAGGGAGGAAATTTGTGACGCATGCGTCTTCCATATCCTCTACTATAATTACATTCATGATCTTTATCACCCATAATCCTCAGCTTGCTTCAATTTAATGCTGAACAAAGGCCTTCTCTGTATGTTCAACTTTCTGTATTGAGCCTTTCTATGCCACTGAGGAGTATATTTTGGGTGGGACTAAATTCTCAGTGAAAATTTGAGTAGCAAGTATGTTAACTATCTAGGATGTATTCCTCGAACCACTTGCTATGGAGTAGTCTCAATGACTTTGAGGGGTCTATTCTTGAGTAAGTGGTCTGAGGGCTGTGGTCCTCACATGTGTCTGAAATAAAGTCACATGAGAAGCAGTTGCACAGCTTGGGACTACAGCTGAATTGCATTGAACAAGGTTCCAATTTGCAAATGCAAATTGCCTTGCAGAAGGAAGGGACCCCTTATGAACAGGGCCAGCCTGACCAAAGAGTGACCCAGAGCAACTGCCCCAGATCCTACTCTTTCCTCTCACCAGGGCAGGGTGTAGGGCCCTGACTTGATCCTAGCAGGACCCCAACTATGACCACCTTTAGGTCCCCACAGAAACTATCCCGAAATAGAGAATGGCCACCAGGGGTCCTGCATTTTATTTTCACCCTGCGCCTTGCAAATTATAAGGCCAGACCTGCTTCTGGAAATGTGTCTCCACCTGAATTCTGGAGCTGCTTGTGTCCCGTTGTAATCTACAAAGTACTTACAAGCAAAATATTTATAGTATACCTGTTTATGGACTCCGAGTCATCAGAAACCTTAGATCAGAGTAATCTCTGGTGCGGTATCTAGGGATATGCGAACGCGGTTTGGAAGTTCGGGGTTTGGCCTGAACTTGGGGTGTTCGGCCCATTCGCGAACATCCCGAATCCAAACAACCCCCGCCCAAACTGACAGAACAACGTTTGGGTTCCGAATGCATTCGGGAGGGGGACGGAGGGCAGAGAGGAACCCAGTTTTCCCTCCCCCCTCCAGGCTGCGCAGGTAGAAAGGGCACCAGGGAACACCTCCCCCCCACCACCCTGCTCAGCCTGGAAATTTATTTATTTTTTAATCCCCCACCCTAGGGGGATTAGGGGATTTTTTAATCCCCGTACCTGGTGGTGCTGGGGCTCTGTTCTTGGGTCTGGCGGCGGCAGCAGCAGCGGTAGCAGTGGCAGGTCCGGTGGCAGTGGCGCCCCGGGGCACTTCAGGCTGCTACTAGGTCTTCCGGGTCAAACCAGAAGGCCTAGTAGCAGCCTGAAGCACTCTGGAGCACCACCCCCACCAGACCTGCTGCCGCTGCCACCACCAGACCCAGGGCCAAGGCTCTGGCACCACCAGGTAGGTCAGGGTCTGGGTCTAGCAGCAGCAGCAGCAGCAATGGCAGGTCCAGTGGCGGCAGTACCCTGGGGCACTTTAGGCCACTACTAGGCCTTCCGGTTTGACCTGGAAGGCCTAGTAGCGGCCTGAAGTGCTCTGGATCTGCCACCGCTGCCACTGCTGATGTCAGACCTGGGGCCGGAACCCTGGCACCACCAGGTAGGGAAATCCCTGGGGTGGGGTATTTAAAAAAAATCCCCAGGCTGGGCAGGGTGGGGGGAGGTGCTCCCTGGCACCCCTTCCACCCACGCAGCCTGGAGTGGGAGGAAAACCACCCCCTGCCCAAATGGGTCAAACCAAATGGTTTCAGGTTCGGCCAAACCCCGAATGGGCCAAACCCTGAACCCCCGGGGGTTCAAACATCCCTAGCGGTATCCTTGCCTTCAGTGCAGTTACATCAAAGATGAACCAAGGCTGGTTAGTAAACTGGGATGAAAAAAAAAGGTTTACAAAATGAAACTTGTCAACAAAATGTCTCAATATTTTGGGTAAATGTTGACAAACTGCCAACAAGAAGCTTCCAAAAAATTTGAAAAAAGGAAAAAGTTTGTTGATGGGACTTTCAAATGGAAACCTCAAGATTTCTATAGCCACTGCCCCCCCACCCCCGGCAAAATTTCAACCAACTCTGCAATGAACTTGGCCACTGAGAAACCAATTTTGATTGTTACAATTTTTCTCTTCCAAAAATACCCGCACAATATTGTTGCATGTTCAGATGACATGTCTGAACATGCACATTTGAAGAAATGTAGCAGTTCCAAGAAATTTCAAATAAATCTGGGTAAAACAAAGGTCTTAATTTGAGGGAAAGGGACATCTAGACGCTCTTGGTATATGGGAGGAGCCAAAATAGAAAAAGTTAGATTATATAAATATTTAGGGCTCATACAATCTGCAGCATCGTCTTGGAAATTATATTTACAGCATACAAAAATGAGGGCCATTCAAACTGCTGGGGTGGTGAGAACATTTCATGCCGCAGTAGCTGGGAAATCTATACAAGCCCCTCTTATGAAGCAAAAGCGAATTCCCAGCTTCTTTATGGAGCAGAGATATGGGAGTGGGAGGTCGGCGACAAACTCAAAATACCACAAAATAAATGTCTTTGTTCACTCCTGAGTCTTTCCCCAACTACACCATTAGTATTAGCATGATTGGAATTGGGAGTTATGGCTTTTTCAACTAAGGTTATGCTTAGATATTTTATTTTTTATTTATTTAACAGATTTTTATCCCGCTCTTCCCACCTCAGTGGCTGAGAGCGGCTAAGAAAACCATAAAAACAACAATATAAAAACACTTGAACAATTTAAAACATTAATCATAAAAACACACCCTCCTCCTCAACTCTACCCCTGTCCTTTGGGTCCAAAAACCTGGGGTACTCGCTTAGCAGTTTCCCGAAAATGTGTCTGTTGGAAGAAAATATGTTAGCTTTGCCCAATAAATCTCCATGGATGCATTTTGTGGTAAAATCTTTGAGATCAGTGGGGATAAGATATTGGATGGCATGGGACTACCTTCCTATATTGGAAAACACCAGATAAGCCAAAGGGTGAGAGACATTGCGAGTGAAACTGATATAGTGTCAGCCCTTCTTTCCTGGATTGCACCACTATATTCTCTCTGACCCCCGGGGTGAGGGGTTGGATGAATACTTGAAACTGGATCTCAAAAAGACATATAGGATGGCTTTAACTAGGCTGAGACTTCAGCAGACCCAGCCAGAAATAGTAGAGGGGCTCTGGGGGGGGAATAACTAGCAGGGAGCGATATTGCCCCCACTGCGGTAAGGTGCTGGGGGATATAATCCACTATGTCCTGGAGTGCCCTCCATATAATGAGGTTAGAAATAGGTTATTATTTCCTCTTCCTGTACAATTGTCATTTTTTTTTTCAAATTGTGGAAAAATTAGTTTGGATTTTCCAGCAGCGGAATGAGTCTTTTGTAATTCGCCTCGCAACTTTTGCTTTTAAATCAGAACTGAGGCGTAGGTCTATGGCCAATTCAAAGTAGTTTAAATTGATCTGTATTGTTTTTATTTGTACCTGTGTTCTTCTTTCTGTTTTGGATGATGGCGGAAGCTAGTATCCTAATCCATAAAATTGAAATTGAAACCGAATTCCAAGCAAGGGTGTAGGTATAATAGGTGAAGCAGATGCACTGCACTGGGCTCGCATGCCTCAGGGGGTCATACTCATGAAGAATGCTTATCCACACTGGAGTGGAGTGCCCGGCAAGGGGTCCCATTCCATCATCTGCACCAGTGCCCATTCCCACCTAGCTACATCCCAGACTCCAATGTCAGGTCATGGTTGTCAAGCCCTTCGGACTATTACCTGTGCGATATTACTTGCACTTGGAAGCAGATCAGGTTTCCTTCTGTATTTCTTTCTCTTTGTAAAGGCATTTGGTGGGCATGGATAGGGGCTGGGTGATTTGGTGGGTGGTTAGGGGTAGGGTTGTGAGGATAAGGGGGAGGTGGTATTGGGTGTTTTTGGGGGTGGCAGTTGTGGGATGGTTGGGGTTTGGGGTTTTTTTTTTTTTGTATTTTGTTTTTATTCATTTTTATGTTTTATACATGTTGTTAGCTCTCCTGAGTCTTTGGGGAAGGGAGGGATACACATTTAAATAAATAAATAAATTAAATCTCTTCAGGATAGTCTTTATTTGACCTGTGTCTCTCTTCCTTGGAATTCCCTACTTTGCAAACAGACTCCGTTCCTACCCATTGAGATGCCTTCTTCCCTGCTGTCGGATCCTCCTCCTCCTCAACTCCCTTCCTATGCCGGCTCCCCAAAGAAGCAGATTGTCCCAGATTCTCTCTCTCTTCCTCTTTTCCCTGCCTTTGTCTGCTCCCTGTTGCTTCCTATTCTTTCCCTTCTCTCGCCTGTTCTTCAATCTTCCTACCTGCATTTTCACCTCATCATTCCTACACCTTTCCATCACCCAGCCCTGTTGGGGGCTCCTCATCTTCCAGCTCTACTCCTTTTTCAGATGTGCTATTTCTTGCCCTGCCGGCTGCTGGGCCTCACTTAGACGTTCCAGGCAAACTTTCCAATTCAGTTTCATCCTCTGTTTGGAGGTCCATCTGCTTGTGATGGGTTTGCAATCGCTGTTGTGCAGCCCGCACCTGGGCCCGACTGTGTGCACAGAGAATGGAAAAGGAGAGCTATATACTCTCAGCGTGTTAGCTATTAAGCAGGTTAGGCAGGAAACGGGGACTCTGTTATCTTCGCTTGTGCAGATCTTTATTTTATAAACAGTCTTTTCTCAAAGGAGTAATAAAGGAGGACAGGAACAGAAGAAGGATTACCAGCTTCCTCTTAGTGTGAGCCTTTGCCAATAACAAGTTTATCAGGACAGTGCATGTGCGGGGCACTTGGCGTAGTGTTAATTTGTTGCTACCGCCAAATTAACTATGCTCTATTTTGTTTTCCTTCCAGTTTTACATCCTTGATTACACATTCATAAAACTGTCCCTTCTTCTGAGCATAAATACAAACTGCTTTGAAAATATAATTGTGTGTGTTTATCAAGCGCCTAATTTGTTTTTCCTTGCAAGTTACTAATTACATATGAAACATAAATGAATTGCGGGTCATATATTCCATTAAGAAAGGCAAACCTCACAAAAGCACAAAATTGAATTTTAAGTTTTGAGATGAAATAACTTTACTCTGGATGCATAGGAATTTCCACCAGAGAAAACAAATATGTGAGCTTGATAGCTCATTACATTTATCAGGAAAGCTCGGAGTGATAAGTGTGCATTCCATTTTAAGTGAACTGTTTGGTAGCCTAGAGAGGTACCTCTCCCCCTGGCTTCTGTATAATCTTGCTTTATCACCACCGAGTTTTGGTTGGGGTATTGCAGAGGAAAGGAAATCAACTGCAAAACAAATCGAGGAAGCTTCACAATTTGGCTTGAGCCACTGTATAGTTCTTTTACATCTCATCCATTTTCTGAAAGAGATATGTAAATGCTCTCTTGCTTCCACGTTGGATTATTGTACCACAATCCATTCAAAGTAATAGAATAAGATTTAATAGACTCTGTTAGTTAATTGTTTGGGAAACACAGAGTTTTAATCACTGTGACAACCACAGATCGGGGAGTAGAAAGCAGAATTTCTTTTGCATAAATAACAACTGTTACGGAAATTTGTTATTATCCAGCAAGTCGTAACTTTAACTGCTGTACCCAGTATTTTGAAATAAGTGCTTACTGCTTATAGACCATTTCTTATCCACAAATTGCTAGACATGCATTAATTAGACTTTGCACACTCTTGCTATAACTAGCTAGATTAGTACGTACAACCTTAGTGGCTCAGAATTCCTCCTGCTCTGAGGAAAGGAAGAGTTAGTTTTTACAGTGAGATTAATATTTCCCATTATATTCCATTAGTAATTGGAATTCACAAGAAATCTCCTAGAGAAAAGAAGGTGATTTATTTGGCCAGGAGCACATCACACTCCCATTTTATTGATGAGGTAACCGGGACCGCTTTTACACAAGGGGCTGAAAAAGCACCTCCAAAGATACATGGGGAGAAAAATTGGGGGGTGGGGGTGTTGTTAGACGTTAGGGATGGGCGAACACATCACGGTTCGGGTTCGGCCATTCGGTTCGGTCCATTTCGGTTTGCCCGTTGGGTTCGGCCATTCAGGTCGGTTGCCACGTTCGGGTTTGGCCGTTCGGTTCGGTTGTGTTTGGCTTGGTACGGGAGTTTGGAAAAAGGCTCTCTGTGCGAGGAATGATGGTCCCAGACCCATGACGTTCGGTCCTGTGGCTAGAGTGGCAGCTTCTATATGTTGGCCACAGCCCTCCCTGCCAGTAACGTAGGCCCCAGAACCCTGACGGTGGGTCCTGGAGCTGGAGTGGCTGTTTATTGATGCGGTGGAATGACATCGCCTCTGTGTGAGGAATGATGGCCCCAGACCCATGATGGTGGGTCCTGGGGCTAGAGTGCCAGCTTCTAGATACATATTGTCCACAGCTCTCCCTGCCTGTAACTTGGCCCCAGAACCCTGGCGGCGGGTCCTGGGGCTGGAGTGGCTGTTTCTTGATGCTGTGGAATGACAGCGCCCAGTGTGAGGAATGATGGCCCCAGACCCATGACAGTGGGTCCTGGGGCTAGAGTGGCAGCTTCTAGGTATTGGCCAAAGCCCTCCCTGCCTGTAACTTGACCCCAGAACCCTGACGGTGGGTCCTGGGGCTGGAGTGGCTGTTTCTTGGTGCGGTGGAATGACATCGCCTCTGTGCGAGGAATGATGGCCCATGAGTCCTGGGGCTAGAGTGACAGCTTCTAGATACATATTGGCCACAGCCCTCCCTGCCTGTAACTTGGCCCTAGAACCCTGATGACAGATCCTGGGGCTGGAGTGGCTGTTTCTTGGTGTGGTTGAAAGACATCGCCTCCGTGCAAGGAATGATGGCCCCAGACCCATAACGGTGGGTCCTGGGGCTAGAGTGGCAGCTTCTAGATACATATTGGCCACAGCCCTCCATGCCTGTTACTTGATCCCAGAACCTTGACTGCAAGTCCTGAGGCTGGAGTGGCTGTTTCTTTTCGTTTTATATATCTATCTCTACACTAAATCTAACTGCTATTAACTATTCTAAAACCTATTGAACTAAATGGAATATCCTAATAATTAACTACAAAGGCCTTGTCCTACAAACACACTGTATCTCTATCTATCTCTATAACTAAGCTAACTACTATGTATATCTATCTAGTAACTATCTATCTAATAACTATCTATCTATATATACAATATTACACAGGGGGAAACACAAAGAACACAGGGAGGGGTACAAAACTGAAATGAAAATCAATCTAATAATAATCCTACTCTAAATAAATCCAAAACTTAAAACAGGGGAAGGGAATCAGGGATGGAATAAGAGGGAGAGGGAAAGGATTCAATGGAGGGGGGAGGGAGGAAGGAAGATTGAACACAGGGAACACAGGGAGGGGTAAAAACAAAAAATAACACCTAAATCTATCTAATATAATCTAAATAAATGATAATATGGAGGTAAATGGGTTGGATGGGTGAAATAGGAGGAGGATGGCAATGGATTAGGAATAGGAAGGAACAAAAACTGCTGGGAGAGAGGGAGCCTTCTGAAACGCCTGCTGTTCAGGAACAGTGACTAGCTCAGAAGGTGTTGGGAAGGGGGGAGGCAATCAGTTTTGTTTCTTGCTGCGCCCGCCTCACTGCAAGCCCCATTGGCTCCGTGCAGCCTAGCCCGTGGCCAATCGCAGACTGCGAAGCCAGTGGTCTGAGGCGAAAAGGGATGGTGATTAGGCAGGCTGGCTGCTACTCCAAGCCTCTCCACCCCTGGTGCCTGGAAGTCTGCTGCTCCACTAACTCCCCCTTCCTGTCATGTTTTGCCTTCCAGTGATACGTTTTTGCCACCAGAACTCACCCGAACGCGATCCGAACTGACCGAACTGTTTGGTCATTTTGATGTTCGGAATCGAGTTCGGTTCGGTCAGTTCATGTTTGGATTCAGGTTCGGGTTCGGTCATCCGAATAGGCCGAGTTCGGGCCGAACTCTGAACTTCTGAACCATGTTTGCCCATCCCTATTAGACGTCCCCCCTGCGCTACCGGAACTGACGTTGTTCCTATTCTAAGCAGCAGCCGCCAAGACCAAGTGTAGGTTTGGAGAATTGGCATTGTAAAACCCTCTAGAGGGGGGGTTACGATGCTGCATCTTCAAACATGTGCTTGTTCTCGGCGGTCACTGCTTAGAATGGGAGCAACGTCAATTCTGATAATGCGGGGGAATGTCTAACACCCTCCCTCCTGCACAGGTTTCTCTTCCTGTGTGTCTTTGGAGGTGTTGTTTCAGTGTGTCATGTAAAAGTGGTCTGAGTAGTAGAGGCAGGTGTCAAGGCCAACCTTGTCCAGCTTATGTGTCTAATAGAAATACGGGACTCTACACATGTATTGCTGTCATTCTGATAATGACTGAAAACCTTTAGAGCATCTTAACCTAACTGATGTTGTTTTATCTGTACCAATGCAACTTAAATCATACAGTCGGATTTTTGAAGCTGCTTGTTGACTTGCATAAAAGGTTTTGTGTGAGCACGACCCAGAGGAACCACACTGGACATGTCAGCTTGGGTTAAGGCCTTGGCCACAACTTTATTATTATGAAGGTTAGCCCAATCCCGGGCACCCCGGTGACTATAGCAGGGAGGGACCATGCTCCTGAATATCAGGTGAGGGGTGAGCTAGGCCATCCAGCACCCCCAACCAGGTGACCCGGCAGCTCCCGGTGTCACCCCCCCATCCCCAAGAAAGGGGTTAGTAACCCAACCCAGCCATATGCAGCCTTGAGCTGGGTTCAGCCCCAACATCCCTGCCTCCACTCCCACCCCCCCAAAAATCAGGCAATTGGAGGGGAGCCATGTCTCCCCATGCTCTAAAGGAGCTCTGCCTGGCATGGTTCCTACACTACACAGTTGCTACAAACTGAAGGCAGGACAACACATTCTGTACACAATTGAAATGATCACAAAAATCCCTTGTACTGCTATCGAGAAGGCGAAAAACCACCTGCCTGCTCAGCCCAGTCAGAGCAAGTGGAGAAATCCTTCTCAGCCCCGAATACAGCAACTAGCCACAACCTGCAGCAGCTCTGAAATGCTGTTATAAACCCTTATTCATGAGCTGAGCAACGTTGGAAGTCATTCAAGAGCCAAGTGACGGCAGACAGGGAGAGAGGGAGGGAGGGAGGGTGGGAGCTCTGTGCGGCCAACGGAGGAAAAAAGGGGGTGGGCTTCGTGCATCTGGCATAAGAGCCCAGCGCCATCCCTCCCCCCAAGTACATGTGCCAGCCCATTGACTGGTTCATCACCTGGCATGGGGAATGAGGATATCCTCCGGTTCCAAAAACTTGACTCCCATGAATGCACCCCACCCCCCACCCCCAAGGCGAGAGGACCTTGTTTTGAAAACTTGTCTTTCCATCTTGCTGAATATGTTTTATAGGCCAGTGCTTGAATTCAGCTTCTCCTGTGAGATGTGACTCAATGACTTCTAATCCCTTGTGTCTGCAGCAACACAGAGGGTGCTTTTTAGACAGATGGCATCTCCAGTTCTGCCCGCACCAGCCCACTTCACCCCCGGACCTAAGTAAAGGTGCCCCACCAGATGTGCAAGTGGAGCCGGCACAGGCATGGGGGTGTGGCAGCCCCACTGGTGCTGCTCTGGAACATCCTGGCGTGTGCTGGCTAAACCTGAGGCACCGTCCAGAAGTGGAACTTCTGTCCGTCTGTTGGGTGGACTCATGCTGTAGCTCCATGCTTGGCTGGCCATTGCCCCGGTCAGCACCATGAAGTTGTGGCTGCTAGTCTAGAGCATCGGCTGACTGACTGCAACTCTATGGTGCAGAGGTGGGGGTGGGAATGCACTGTGTGGGGTAGCCCACAGCCTGGGGAAACTGCTGGAACCATCTAAAGTGGACCCAGGTGGAGCTGGAAGCAGGCGGACACAGGGGTGCACTTCCAGAGCACTCCTGTCTGTTTACACCCATTGTACCGTTCAGTTGTTACTGGTGTCGCAAAAGAGGTTTGGAATGTGTGCTTATATAAAGGTCTTCTGAAATCATTAGTACAAGCTATTATGGTTTGGGGATTTGCCATACAACTGCTAGGCCTGTAGTCCTGCTGGACCTGGCTAGTGATGGAAGTTCTGCTAGAAAAGTTGATCCCTTCTGCAGTTTCCTCTGAATAGTTCAGAGACTTTCTGTTGCTTTTCAAAGACATAGGGTGAAAACAGACATGACGCTAACCACCCTTTAACCACCCTTGGTGGTTATTTATGCATGTTGCAGGGCTGAACAGGGCACCAATACCTGCAACATGCATAAATTACCACCACGGGTGGTTAGCGTCATGTCTGTTTTCACCCATATTTTCCTATGGCACTTCCAAGAATATTCAATTAAATTGAATCAGGGTCATCTTTCCATTGGAGAAATGGATTTTCTCTTTAAAATACAACAACTTAAAAATGTATTTATTATTTATTTATTTAAAAAATAATAATAATTCTAGCCTGCCCCTCCTGCCGTGGGCAGCTTCGGGGTGGCTTACAATGACTAAAAACATCAATTAAAGCAACATAAAAGGAGGGAAAATAACTCCATATTAGCTTGCTATTTGGTCAGTATTCACTATTTTAAAAGAATCTTCTGAATGAGGAATCCAGGAAGTTTATTGGTCTTTGGTCTCTGAATAGAATTTGTGGGGTTTAGTTGTCACTTTTGCCTCTATCTCTATAGGCCTAGTGTTGAGTCACAATGGAAGGGATCTCACTGACTTGAATGGACGTTAGACCAGATCCTACAAGAATAGCTGTTAATCAGGGACCCGTGTTCCCTGTGTTTTCCCTATTGCCAATAATGGGGGGAACACAGGGAACACGGTCCTTGGCATTGTTCATGATTTCCCCAGTATTTTCCAGTATTAATTTTCTATTAATATAACTGTGGGTCTGAATAGTTATTTCTCCTATGCCCATCTTCTCCAAGCGAAATAACTAATAAAATAAATTTAAAATAAAATAAAGTAACACTGAGAATTTGGCTAGGAAGAAATGTTTTTGAGTCCGCGTCTCTTTCATTTAGAACAGGCAGTGCAATATCTCTGTAATAAAAACAGTAAAAAGAAAGGGCGATTTAACAAAGAATACCTTGATAGCGAGCTGCTATTCAAGATCTAAGGTAATAAAATGTCACAATGTCAAAACTGAAGATGTTCCCATACATAATGGATGACTGGGTTTCATCAGTCAATCACATATCATCTACGAGCATAGGCTTCTAGCACATCTTGATTGAAAGCTGAACAGAATGTCTGTTTCAATTAAAATATAATAATTTGTTGCTACAGTGAATAGGAGAGCCTGGCTTGGGCCATCTTCTAAGCCAGAGGTGGGGAAACTCCAACTCTGGGGGCCAAAAGTGGCCTGTGGATTGTTTTTTGTTTGGCTTCTTTCCAGTTGCTCCTTGAATTCAGCTCCTACGATCAAGCACTGAAAGAGTGAGCTCAGAGGATGGGAGCGGAGATGAGGGCATGCACTGAAGAAATGGGGTGGATCCATGATCTGGATCTTCCTTTCTTTCACCCATCTTGAGTGCACCCCCTTAAGCATCCCTGCCCCCAATTCCCATGCAGTTGGCAAAGCTTGTACTAATTTTCAAAGTCACCCACAGGAGGGAAAAGATTCCCCACTTTGGTTCTAAAGTGAGCTACGTGGATGGTGACTTCAGGGGAGGCACGCTAAATGTACACAAGTATTTAGAATAGGGCACAAATGGTTAACACTGAGAGTTATAAGCCACCGGAATGAGCTTGGCCCTGGAAGAGGGTGGGTTCTATTTATAAAGATCAAAAAAAGTTTCCCTTCCTAAAGATGCCTGTTTCATACCCAGTCCTGGACCCAATGATTCAGGTCCTGCTGTTTTCACAGGTATACTTTTTTTTGTGGGTACCCATTCCAGCTCTGTCTTTTATACAGGTGTATTTTAGGGTTGAAACAAGATTCAGTTTGATCCTTGTGAGAATCTCGTGAGAATCAAGAACCATCTGCGAAATCTTGAGGAGATCTTGCAAACGGTGCCCAAGAATCTTGCGAAAATCTCACTTAAAAAGAAGAAAACCAACAACTGCACATGAACAAAATGGTTGCTGGGCGGCAAACACGGCCCTTTGAAGAAATGGTGCGGCCCCATCACTACCATTTTGGAAAAGGGCAGACATTCTGCAGATCGACTGCCCTTTTCCAAAAGGGCAGCAATGCTGCCGGTGTCATTTTGGGAAAGGGCTGCACATGCACAGAATGGCCCAGTTGCCATTTTGTGCATGCACAATTCTTTTTCTTAATCCACCCCCTGGTCATGGAGTTGGTGGCAGAAGAGAGAAGGGAGGGAGAGAGACAGACAGGCGCAGGATGTGAGATTCGGCGTGTGGATGCAGCGCACACACATGGCTCTGGTAAGGAAATAGAGAAAAAAATCTCAGCCGAGATATCTTTGAGAACCAGGGCATTTCTCAATTCTCAGTGAGAATTGGTAAAAAAATCAAGATTGGGTGTCAGCCCTAGTGTATTTAAAGCCAATGAGATGTATCACTAATGTTTGCATTATGCGAGCCAAATGGGTGAGCCTGACGAGTTATCTGAAATTACCGTTATTGTTACCAATTTTCTGTTACCAAGTTACCATTACTGGCATTTTGTGCCATTTTACTGATTACCAGTTTACTGTTCTTCTGTCCATTTTCATTAATCTGTTGATTGTTCCATGTTGGAAAAAGACACTAAAATAGTAACGCAGTATGTTGGAATGGATCAGCAAAATGGAAAATTAGCAACTTGGTAATGGTAATACCAGGTATTTCAAGTCGCCGGGTACATGTCTCGGTACTCACTGGGCACCCAATAGGCGACCTGAAATGCCAGGTATTATCTGCTAGGGCTGAACATTTGGATTAAATTATGCATTTGGGTCATTGTGGATTTGGATCTGTAATCTATGGATTAATTATGGATATGGATTTGGATCCCATTGAAGTCAATGGGAAACCGATCCATCTCCCATCCGTAGTCCCTCCTGGGGCAGCGGGTCCAACCTCCCACACTCTCATCCCCGGCGGCCCTGAAGTGTTACTTATCGGTCTCTGAAGGCTTGATTGAAACTCTGCCAGCCTGTTGCTGCTCTGAGGGGGCTCCTGGTAGACCCCCCGCATCATGGCACACTGCCAAGCTCCCTGCTCCGGACCCTGCATGTGCAAAATGACCGCCATGGCTGTTTTGCACAAATGCAGTCTTTTTACAAAATAGTGGTGAGAGTGTTGCTGCCATTTTGGAAAAGGGCAGCCATTTGTGCATGCACAGGAGCCATTTTTGCATACGCATACTGGCTGCCCTTTCCAAAAATGGTGATGACACTGCCACTGCCATTTTGGAAAGGGACTGCGCAAGCACAAATGACCCCAGAAGTTATTTCACACATGCATGCTCCACAGCAGGGAGCTCAACAACATGCTTTGGTGAGAGAGCCTGCTAGGAAGATCCCCACTGCAAGCGAAGCTTCAATCAAGCGCTCCGAGGCTGGTAAGTAACACTCTAGGGCACCAGGATATGGGGGTGGTTGGGAAACCTGTATCCGTAACAGGGGATCTGCAAATGGTAGGCCCCTGTTACGGACTGCTTCAGATTAATCTGTAATGGCCCATTACAGGCAATTACGGATTAATCCGAATCTGAAGTTGACATCCCTGTTACCTGCAGGGACTAAATTTGTTACTCATTTCAGGTGTAGTAAGGATCATTCCTTGTTAAATAATTGTTCAAGGACCATTCGGGCTTTGGAGTACTTCACTGTGTTACCGTACATCAATCCCACTTTATAAATCGTATGTTTCTTGTGATTAAAGCAACCTGAGAACATTTAGATGTCTGTTTCCAGTAGGAGAAATAAGCAGGTTGCTATCAACTTGAATTTGATTGAAACATAGTAACATGCTGAGTGAGTGCACGTAGTTAAGGTATTTCTGTGAGCCATGCTGCTTGAATGTTCATTCTTGTGGCATTTCAGCAAAGCTCTCATAGATCCTAAGCAATAAACATAAGCGTTGCTGCCATCTTGTTAGTGCTAAAAACTTTAGAGCAGCTTCTCCCAAATTAGGCTATTTCACCCAGACCAAGCCCAGCGGTGGGATGCTGTTGATAGGGATCAACTTAAATCTGACATTTGGATTTTTGAATCAGGACTGCCTCTTTTGGCTCATAAAAGGCTTGTTTGAGACAGCTGTTTCCGTAAGCTCTTGGGCAGGGACCGTGTCTATCTTATTTTTTGTAAAGCGCCAGATACATCGCTGTGCTATATAAATGCTAATAATAATAATAATAATAATAATAATAATAATAATAATAATAATTTTCAACTTAAATGGAAAGATATTGTTTACTGGCCAATGCCTGACTTCAGATTTGCTTTTGCAGCTGGTGTCCAGAGACTCAGTAGCTAATCTGTTTAAACTAATGCAGGGCATCAGTGCACTGTGTCCAGTTTCAGCAGTGTCTATTAGAAAGGAGATTTGGACACATTAGGGGGCATCTGGGGCATGGACAGATGTCAGGATTGGGGCTGGGAGAATGGTCAGGAGGATCAAGGTACCAGAGATGTGGCCACGAAGTCATAGCCAAAGCTCAGCGCCAGGGAACCAGTCCTGGGAGGGAAGGACTAGACCAGGTTGGGAAGCAAGGTTGGAAGGGTAACAAAGCTGGGGTTGAATGCAAAAAGGGCAAGGCACAGTTCTGGAGTGGAGCACAACAGAGGCAGAAAGTAGGGGAAGAGGAAGTAGGAGAGTTTTTCCACCCAGTTTCCAGTCTGCACTGCGCAGGCCTATATACTGAGTAGGGGGCCAGTCAACTGGCCAGCTTGAGCAGAGGGCATGTTGTATAGAGGGCTGGGCTGAGGCCAAAGAGTCAGGGAGTAGCCATCATAGGTGCTGCAGGTGCAGTCGCACAATGGCCCACAAGTCCGAGCCCCCCCTCCCCCCACATGTAGCATGCATATTAGGGATGGGAAGATTGGAATTGGATCAATACAATTTGTCTGCTTTTGGACAAAATCATATTGATACGAACTTTGAAGCAACACAATCCTTACTGGGTGATTAGTTCCCAAAAGGTTTAATCTCCTGGCGGGGATCAAAGCTCCTTGGAGCATTTCGGATGCCACGCCAAGGAGCTTTCAGCTTCTGCATGCTAACCCCATCCTCCCCCCAGCTCCGCCTCCCCTGGACCCCTGCCTGGCACCTGCCTACCCTGGACCCTTGCCAGTGGCCACTTGCCCAGCGCTGGGGAAGGTGGGCAGAGCATGAGACTGGGACAGGTGGGTGTCAGGTAGGGGTCTGGGAGTGGCAGAGCTGGGGACAGAGGGGCTGTGCAGGGGTGGGGAGAGGGGGAGTAGTTGAGTTACTTAACCTTTTTCCTAGGCTCTGGAGCCTTAAGCGGCACCCTGTGATCTGTGGTGTGGCCTCATCAAGGCCATGCTGGGGAAAAAATACACAACCATTTTCCAAAATGGCGCCAGCAGCGTTGGTGCCATTTTGGAAAATGGGAACCACTCTGCGCATGCTTAGCTGGCAGTCAGGCATATGCAGACTGATTGCCATTTTCCAAAATGGTGCCGTTTAGGAAAATGGCCACAGTGGCCATTTTGCAGAGGCGCAGTGATTTTCATTGGTATATTTCCCCTGGTGTGGCCCTGAGAAGGCTACACTGCAGGTCATCACTTCAGGCTCTGGAGCCTAGGCAAAAAGGTAAGTAAATCAACTACTCTACCTCTTCCCACCCCTGCACAGTGCCTCTGTCCCCAGCTCTGCCTCTCCCAGACCCTTGCCCCCCCTAGTGCCTGGGCTGGACAGAGGTCCGGGGGAGGCAGAGCTGTGGGAAAACACTGGATTTAGGCCCGTAATTATCGGATTGAAACCAATTCCAAACAATACAATCCAAAATCCGTTTTGAAGTCGGGTCATTTTGGTTCAGAAACAATCCTGATTTTCAAACTGAAGTCCCATCCCTAATACATATGCACATTGAAGTGGATTGCTCCAGCAGAGGACCCATTCAGTCTTTTTCACCAAGGTCCATTGCCACCTAGCTATGCCCCTGCAAAGAGTGGCACTGGCACTGGCACTGGAGAATTGGCCACTGCCCCCAAGCCTCCAGAAGTGGTGATTTGAGGACAGGTCCTTGAGAGAACTTGAATTCAGGACTTCAGGACTTTCTTGACTGAATTCAGACAAGAAAAAGTAGAATCAGTTTTCAATGTGAATAACATTCACAAATAAAATAATGTTACACTCCCCCCGCTCCCCCATCTCTTATGCCTGCAATAGCTGGACCATTGGAATGAATATTTTTTAAAGCATGCCTATCCTAGTTTTCCATTTTCCCATCAGCTAATGAATGCTGCCCTTTAAGTTGAAGAAAACAGAAGGAAAACAAACCCTAACTGAAACCTACAATAGATTCTGGATGATGGAACTTTGGGCCCACTCTAAAACCTATTTATTTAAGTGATGCTGCAGTGTGAGACTATAATGGCCATTCGTTCTAAGGTGAAAGAGGAGAAGTCAGTCTGGTTGTGGGCAGCTTGGTAGGTTGACAAAACCTGAGTAATTACTGCACTATCCAAGAGTGAAATTTCCTTGAATAATGACATTAATATTTGGTTTCAGAGAGGGGGAAAATGTGTATAATGTAATTAAATTAAATTTCCACCGTGTTGTACCACTTCCTCCCTCCCCCATGCTGAAGTTCATCTTTCGCTGAGTCTTTGGCCAGGCAGTTGGACAGGTGTGCTGGTGCCAAAGCATTTGTTATGCACAGAGGAACAGACTCTCCTGCTGGCTGAACTTTCTTGCTTAGAAACATCTGTCGTGTGAGTTTAATGTCAGACTGGAGGGAAGGAAAATAAAAATCAAGACCCAGCAGGAATCGGCAATAGTGAGGATTTTTTTTTAAATGGTGTGAGTAGGAGGAAGGAAAAGACCTACAGTTGTCAGGGCCTCAATAATTCTGACTGCAGCTCCCTTCCCCTGCACCAGCTGAGCTGCATTAGCAATGCTGAGTCAGTGCAGATCAGCCTTCTGTGTATCTCTGAGACTATCTGCCCCCTCATTGGTCACTTGCGCTCCCAGTTGATTATAATAGCCTCGGGCTCTTCAGAGCAGCTCAACACTTCCCAGTGGCTCTATATACTCTTTCTAGCTTGGTGCTTCCTTTCTGTTCTCCGACTCCCTCCAGCCTGTCTCCCAACCTAGTCTTTGCCCATTCCTTGACTCCTTTCTCCTCAGACAGACCTCCTGGCTAGACCCCTGCGTTGGCTTCAGACTTTGGCTGTCTGAACCCCAGGTACAGCACCTGCTCCAGGAAGTAACCTCCCAGCCATTGACCCCCCACACCGGCTTCAGACCACAGTTAGCTTGATTGACCCCTTGGGCCCTGACCCTGCAAAAAGATTCAATCCTGCAAGTTGCACAGGTCTCGGCTTCCCTAACAACAGTGGGGTTTCCTAAATAGGGATGTGCGAATACGGTTCAGAAGTTTGAAGTTCGGACCGAACCCGGTCCATTCAGACAACCAAACCTGAACCTGAACCTGAACCTGAACCTGAACCTGAACCTGAAACTGAACCAACCGTACCCGAACTCAATCTGAACTCTGAAATGACCAAACAATTCGGTCGGTTCGGATCGAGTTCGGATGAGTTCGGGCAGCAAAAACACGACTGGAAGGCAAAAATGTGACAGGGAGGGGGTGGCAGCTGAGGAGCAGACTTCCAGGCACCAGGGGTGGGGAGGCTTGGCGTAGCAGCCAGCCTGCCAAATCACCATCCCTTTTCTCCTCAGACCACTAGTTTGGCAGTCTGTGATTGGACATGGGGGACAGGAGGGGCTAGGCTTCACAGAGCCAATGGAGCTTGTGGTAAGGCGGACACAGCAAGTAACAAAACTCGTTGCCCTCCCCCGTTCCACACCTTCTGAGCTAGTCACTGTTCCTGACAGCAGGCGTTTTCACAGAAGGCTCCCTCTCCTAGCATTTTACCTCCCAATCCATTGCCATCCTCTTCTTATTTCACCCATCACACACATTTACCTCCCTAGAATTATTTATTTAGATTTGATTGGATAGATTTAGGTTTTACCATCCCTGTGTAATATTGTATATATAGATAGATAGATATTAGATACTTAGTAGTTAATAGTTACTTAGATAGATAGATAGATAGATAGATAGATAGATAGAGTTAGCTTAGTTATAGAGATACAGTGATTCAGTTTTATAGTGTGTGTAGGATTAGATCTTTGTAGATATTCCATTATTTAGTTCCATTGGTTTTATAATAGTTAATAGCAGTTAGATTTAGTGTAATATATAGATATATATCATATTAGATTAAAAAATTGAAAATAAATATCTATCTATCTATCTATCTATCTATCTATCTCTTTGTGCATTCTTTGGGTGGGAGAAATGGAGAAGGGAAGTAGGAGATGGTGAGGTTGGTCTGCTGCCGTAAGGCAGGCAATGAGGCATGTGGCAGAGGTGGCAGGGGCCGTGCCAGCGGAGTGGCAGCAAGCAGAAGCAGCAGCCCGAGCCCATCACCACACCCCAAGCTTCGCAGGTCTGATTTTGGGCAACAGGTTTTGCCTCCCGAGGCTCCCAACACTAGTGTCCCTCCGCGAGCTGTGTCGCCACCATGTCCTGCCCCTCCCAGCAGTGCGTCACCCGGTGCAGGCCAGAAGGCAGGAGGGGGCAAAAAATCATTGGTCTGAGAGTATTTTAAGTTGGTGCGGGTGCATGATCCCAGGGAGGTGCAGTGCACTTTGTGCAATAAGATGGTGAAGTGTGGGCAGGTGCTCAGCAACCTTGGCACAACTGCCATGGTGAGGCACCTCAAATCATGCCACAGCGCTGTGCTACTAAACAGGCAGGCAGGGGCAGTGGATGCCAGCGGGTTCCCGACTGCAGCGGCCAGTCATCCGCTTCCTTCGGCGGGCAAGCGTCCTGCTCCAGCAGCTGCCTCTAGCAGCACTAGTATTCCGGCTAGGGGGGAAGAACAGCAGTAGCAGCCTCTCCAGCAGTGTCAGTGCACCATGGAGGAGCTGGGGTGGGGGCAGATGCCAAGGCCATCGGCAGCTGGAGGGCAGCGTGGCTTTCAAGTGCCTGCTGGGTGAAATGATCGCGCTCAATGGGCAGCCCTTCTCCATGGTTGAGGACACGGGGTTTAAACAGCTGATTTGGTTCTTGGCCCCCCCAGTTTGAGCTGTCATCATGCACCATCCTGAGTCATCAGGTGGTGCCAGAGCTGTACAGGGCTTTGAAGGAGCGGGTGAGGGAGCAGTTGGCAGGGGCTGGGGGTGCCACTGTCCATTTCATCACCAACCTCTGGTCCACCAGGAATGCCCAGCATGCTTACCTGGCAGTGATGGCGCACTGGTGGCAGGATCCAGAGGCAGCATTTGACAGTGGCAGGAGGGGTCCCGAAGCAGAGTATAGGTGGGCCCTGCTTCAGGCAGAAGTCAGGCGGGGTTAAATGTGTGTGTTGTGGGAAGGGGCTTGCCAGGCCTAATCACTGACAATTCAGTTCAAGGGGCCACTGAGCCCTGGGAAATGTTTCCAGTAGAAGTATGTGCCCCAAAATGTGAAAGACCCAGAAAAGGCCAATCTTGGCCATTTTGGGTTTGAAATGAACCCCAGAAAAATCCTGGGTGGTTTATATGACTTTCCTTCCCCACCCCATGGGTTGGTCATCTTATAGACTGATACCACATTCACACTTTACGGTGGCTTGGTGTTGGTACTCCCATGAGCTGAAGATGCGGCAGGGGAAGGAGGTGGAGGCTGGCATAACTTCCGGTGCAAATGGGGTTTTGCCGGGACAATACTTGCGAATGACAGGGCTGGATTTTGAGCTCTGTCATTCTTGAGTATTGTCGTGGCAAAAGCCCGTTTGCACAAGAAGTTATGATGGCCTCTGTCTCCTTACCTCACTGCATCTTTGGCTCGCAGGAGTGCTGCTGCTGCTGCACCACCGTAAGGTGTGAATACTGTATAAACCACAAGAACTCCTATCTTGAATTCTACTTCAGAGAGGCAGGTTAGTCAAATGGTTGGGTTGCTAGCTTGATGAAGGTATTCATTTCCCTCCTGTGATGAGCTCTGACCCACAAGGCATGGCTTCTGAGGTGGGCTCAGGCCCTGACAATTCATTTTAAACATATTAAGTCCTGGTATAGAGGCATTATTGATGTTTGCCCCACAATTAAAGGACTCCCTCGCCTTGGAGCCTTGTCAAAGCACAAAACTCAAAAATCAGTACCAGAAGTTACCAATTTTGGGGGGTATCCAGGTACCCAGTCGGTACCTGGGTAGCCCATTAAGTGAGCAATGTTGTACTAAAAAATGGAGGAGTTACCCATGGGTACTAGTAAATTATGTACCCATTAAGTAAGCAATGTTGTACTCAAAAATGCAGGAGTTACCCATGGTACTAAATTCCATACCCATTAAGTGAGTAATGTTGTACTCACAAATGTGAGACTTACCCATGGGTACTAAATTACGTACCCATTTCAGTTCTTGAAAAAACAAAAAGCACTAAGAAATAAGGTAGCAATGGGCTGAGAAAAAGGCCGCTGTGAACAGACGTCGCTCCAGAGAAAGCAGTAGAATTATACTGATGTAAAAATTAGACGAAGGGAGAGGCAAGTTGGCTGGACCCATTGTTTCTGCTTATTTCTCTGATGGATCAAGCACACTTTGTACTCATGTTTCAGGGTATCTTGGCACACCTTGATGTGATTTGGGATTTCTAAAATCCAAGGAATCTTGGTCACAAACCACTGCTGTAATAAGAAGCAGACGCCTTCTTGGTACAAGCATGCAGCTTGTTTTTGTGTGGGTATTGATTTTTCATCTAAACAATGTTGCTGTTTGAGGAATTTATGAGGTAAATGGCAAGATGTGAAAGAGACTTTAATATGAAAATGGCTTCTTTGAATGCTCTGATCTTTAGTGCTCACTACAATTTCCTGAATACATCTCAGACAAGAAGAGGTCGGCATGACTGATGCATCTTCTGTTATAAAAAAAAACTCCACTAACTGCATAAACTTCAAGGCCTCAATTTCATGCTTGTAGAAAATTAATGTCAACGAAAAAGATCAGGCTGGTTTGTATTCTATTGAACACTCCTTCTTTGGTGTGTATACACCTAATTCTGTTGTATGGTACCACTCGTCATGAAAAACTGAATTTGGCTCTGATACTGCGCCGAGGACTCCTGCTCCCAGTAGTGCAGAAATTCAGTAAGGCCAAGGGGTCCCCAAGCTAATGCAAAGAGGGATGCTCAAATTGTTCCCATGGAAGCATTGGGCCCAAAATATTTCTATGCACTATAAATCCAGATTCAGTGCACAATCTTCCAACATTAAAGTCAATGGCAAAATTTCCATTGACATTAATTGTGGTGGACTGTCTCATCCATCTTGGTTGTCATTATCCTCTTCTCTACTACTTAGTTTCCAAAGTTTCCAGTCTGACTGGGCCTGTGACTGTTGGGGGGCGGATTAGTTGAGAACTGTGAGGCGATAATGCTCAATTTTACTTGAAGATAACATATAACTCTGTGTGTGTGGACTGAACCTACCACGCACGTACACATGGTGCCATGGCGGAAGCCAGCCACTTTCTGACTGTGCCACCTCCTGGCAGAAGAAGTAGGGCTGTGATGGAGGAATCAGGTGGTGGCGTAGTTGGGGGGTGATGCATTTCCCTGTGGCACCATGCATGTGCACACTGTATGTGTATGCCAACAGCACGTTCGGTCCGTGCTGTATGTGTATGCCAACAGCACGTTCGGTCCATGCATGTTCGGTCCGTTCGGTCAGCACATTCGGTCCGTGCATACACAAACCATAGACAACTGAGTTCAGGAACATAAAGCACCATGGATATAGACCTTTATCTATGGGCAAAGTTTGAGCCATGGTAGAAAATGACCTCTCACTGGTGGACACATCTTCTTCGTCATAGAATCAGACGGTAGAGTTGGGAGGTGTCTCACAGATACTCTAGTCCAACCCCCTGCCTTGTGGCAAGATACTGTATACCGAAAGCATTTCGGACAGATGACAGTCCACCCTTTTCTTGGAAGCCTCCATGGAATGAGATTTCACACCCTCTCTGGGCAATGTTATGGCCTGGTCTCAAACCTTTGGCTACTGGGCTAAGTGGTAGGGGTTTCCCCTCTGCACCACCTGCTGGCCTGCCTGTTGGTGGGCCTCTCATGGTATCTGTTAGGACTCCTCCCCACACTGATCCCACAAGCTTTCACCTCACCCTGCCAGCTGAGTTCTATTATCACTAGCACCTGGGCCCAACTGAGGTACCAGGAATGGAGATGTTCGCCCATTGGTCCTGGGAACACCTAGCTGACTTTAAAAAACAGACCCAGCCATGAGATTTTTAGAGCAGCTCAACACCTCTAGCTGGCCACATCTCTCTCTTTGGTTCATGCTCTTGGCAAGCCACAGCCCAGTCCCTTACTCCCTAGCCCCTTCCTGCACATCTGCTCCCTCTCTCCTCCCCCTTTGCCACTTGGCTTGACTTCTGCTTCATTATAGACCTCGGCTTGCTCCACCCTTGCATTGCGCTATCTTCCTGGACTGATCCCTGCTTGCTCTGGACTTTGAGGTATCGTTCCCATTCACCCCCATCTTAATAATAATAATCTTTAATTTTATATAATGCCCCCATGCCATGGCACTCAGAGCACTTTACATATAACAAATTTATACAACTTTTAATCCTCAAAACAACCCTGTGAAGTAGGTTAGGCTGAGATAATATTGTAATTGGCCAAAGGTCACCCAGTGTGATTTTTCTAGCTAAGGCAAGACTTGAACCAGGGTCCCGCCTACCTCCCAATCCAAACTGTGCACTTAGCCATTACACCACACTGAATCACCCAGTTGGGCCCTGATCCCGCAAGGACTCACCCATCAAGGTCCCAATTCTGCAAGGGTTCACCCAGCCGGGCTCCAATCCTGCAAGGACTTATTACAAAAGCCACTCATGCCCCGACAGGCAACGTGTTCCACTGATGAACAGTTCTAATAGTTACCCCTAACAGTTAGCCTAATCCTGCCTTCCTGCAGTTTAAACCCAGTGCCTTGTCCTGTGCTCAGTGGCCATGGCAAATGGTGGCTGCTCTGATTCCTCTTGCAGTTCCTGTGTTGAGACAGCGAGCACTGCAGGTCAGATCAAGAGTACGTGAGTGACCCAGAGTTGAAAATACAACTTCAACCTTCTGTTCCCACAAGCTCTGTGACAAACTGCACTGAGTTTTGATAAGCTGAGAAAGCAACAAAGCTCATCCAACCAGGAGACTACAAAAACAACCCCGGATAAAGGGGGAGGATTTCTGTGTTCAACCCATTTCACAAAAACCAGCCAAAGGCAAACTAATGGCCTGGTTTCTGCTTAATGCCTTTTGTGTAGTTCTGGCCAAAGGTTCACCAGACTCCTAGGGCTAGACGTAACGGCAAAGATCATGCACCCCCTGCACTGAGACAGAATTCACTGTACCCAGGTCCACTGTGAAATATTTTGGAGCCCTAGTACATCTTGGTAGCTGAGCACCCTCTGTCCGATCCCATTCCCTTGTCATAAGCTTGGAAATAAATGTCTGGAGAGCAAATTACTGCATTATTTACACACATGTTACATGCAATTATCTTTTTTCACTCAGCATATTTTAATGTATAGTTAGAATGAAAAATCTTGCCGTTTTTGGGGGGAGGCTCCATACACGTGGGGAGTCAAGAGATTGTACCACTATTTCCCACTTCTTGTCAGGTTTGAATATATCTAAATCACTCAAGTAGATGAATCCCCAGAACAGTAGAATACAACCTATGATAAAGGTAAATTTAAGCATGCCACAAACAGAGTAGGAGTGACCAATGACAATGTACACCAATAGTTAAAATGGCAGGGAGTCCATAGGGTTGCCTTTTTTGTGTTTTTGACCTTGACTGGTTTGGACCTGACACTCCCATAGTCCAAAATGGAAGTGTCAGGGTCAAAACTATGATATGTGGCAATTAGAACTGGAATGAGTATCCGCTTCTATTTGATATCCAGTCAGATACTGAACGGTATCTAGTTTAGTATCCACTGGCTATCCAATGAACCGAATTACCGTTTTCTCATTGCCGTTTACTGACTATCGTTTTCTGTATTACAGTTTAATTAACATTTGACTTTTTTTTAAAAAACAACAACAACATTCCTCCGTCTATCCAGAATGGTTTGGTTATGTACTAAATGGTAATTTGGGAAATGGTAATTCGGCAATCCTCCCACTCACAAAAATATAAACTATATTACATTCCCAATAAAACCACTGCCTGTACAGTATCCCCACCTGCTAAAGGCCTGGCCAAAAAAAAATAGGTCTTCCCCTGACTTTCAAAAAATGCTCAACTTCAGGTGAACCTCCAGAGAATAGGCATTCCAAAGCTGTGGAGCAGTCACTGAAAATGTCTCTTTCTGTATAGACTTGGTGCAATGATGGAACTTGCAAAAGGGTGCCCTGGCTGACCTGTGAAATCCTGACGGAATATATGGGAGGAGGTGGTCTTTCATGCCTTTGTCATTGCCTTGGATCATGGCTTTATATTTAGATCTCAAAATGAGGTCACACAGGGAAAAAGTCTGGGAACCACTGCACTCATGTCCAATTATGGCCGTATTTGATGTGTCATAGGAAGAAAGAAACAAAATCTCAGTAGGTCTGGAATGACATATCATGGCGAATGCTGTTTCCATTGGAAACAGGCCATTCACCTTCATGAGATGCGGAAACTTACCAGGTTTCCTTCGGTTTTCCCCATTTGTAGTTATTTTTCACAAGTTGAACAGAGCTGCAATGGGGCCTATCCCAAACCCCACGTGCACCCCATGTGCACCTCCGGGGACTGTGGAGACACTAAAGTGCTGGCCAAGTGCCAGGGAAGTGCTGGAAATTGCCACAAAAGTGCCATCAAAGTGTTGTAAAACTTCATAAATGTGCCAAAAAGTCCCAGAAAATGATGGAAAATGTCAAAAATGATGAAAACGATGAATAAATGCACTCCTGAAAGGTCAGTATTTTCCTGGTGAATGGGAACACTTGTCTTCGTCTCAGTCCTAAATCTCAGAGCAATTGTTAATGCAAATTAGTCTGCATTAACAGAAGATGGTCTCCAAGCCAGTGGAAGTAAAAATTTCACTCTACTGAACACTGGTCAGACCTTACCTGGAGTACTGCGACCAGTTTCGGGTACCTCATTTTAGGAAGGACATTGACAAATTAGAGCTGGTTCATAGAAAATGATGTTACGAGTCAAAAAGACACCACCCCACTCAGAAGGGGCAGAGAGAAAGAAGTGATGGGACCCCATGTGGAAAGGCGGAAGGAGAGCAAAAATAGGTCAAGCTGGCCTCATAGAAATTCCCTTCAGAAAACCAGACTCATACAAAATAACCATCCTAAGAAAGAAACAGGAGGAGCTGGTAATTAAAAGATATGGAGCAATTGTAATACCAGGCAACTCCCCCTCTTGTACACCCTCCAGAGGTAGGCTCTATTGTAGAGTTAGCTTTCTGTTGAATAACACACGCAGCAGAAGTTTCTTCAAAACAGAACTTTACTAAGAGTTCAGAAGACATGCTTCTATACTGTACAGACTGCATGGGACAAGATGGAGGACAGAGAGAGGAGAAGAGAGGAGACAAGGAGGAAAAAAAACCTGTTTCATCCCCTGACCCTCCCCCTGCTGGACAAGCCCCATATTAAGCTTGCAGGACTTGCAATGGGCTTTTACTTGTGACTCTTGCACAATCCAACACCCCTTCTCAACAGTCACTAGTCAAACCCACAAGGTTCATTCTTCTTAATAGCTTGCGATGGTGTTCCCCTGCTTGTGGCTTTCTGAACACATCCGCTGTCATATCCTCTGTAGGACAGTATTGCAGATCTATGAGTCTTTGTTCCTGTGAGTCTTTCAGGAAATGGTATTTTACATCAATGTGCTTGGTTCTGGGGTTGATTCTTTCTGTTTGCGCCAGTGCTATACATCCTTGGTTGTCTTCCAGGATCGGCTTGGGTCTGTCCAATTTTTGCCCCAGATAATTCAGAAGCTGTCGCAACCAGATATCTTCTTGGCTGGCTTGTGCTGCTGCCATTTACTCTGCCTCCTTTGAGGAAAGTGTCACAGAGGCTTGTTTCCTACTGCACCAGCTGATGGGTCCTCCACCAAGCAAAAACAGGTACTCACTGGTAGATTTTCAGTCCGAATGGTCTCCAGCCCAATCTGCATCCACGTACCGTATCAGGTCTGACACGGAAGTTGCTGGGAGCCGTAGCTTGAGGTGTGCAGTCTCTTTCAGGTACCGTGAGACCCTCTTCACTGTGTTCCAATCCCTTTGGGTTGGGGCTGAGACCTGTCTACACAGTATACTGTTGCCACCGCAATGTCAGGTCTTGTAATTGTGGCAATGTACAAGAGCTTTCATATCACCTTTCTGTATTGCTTATTGTCTGGCAACAATAAGCTCGATTCTTTGATCTCCTTTGGGTAGCTGGTTTCCATAGTTGTATTTGCTGCCTTCGCACCCCCCATGCCAAAACTTTCTATCATCTCTTCTATTGCCTTTGGTTGAGAAGATACCTTCCGTCATCTTCTCTTTCAATTTGTAATCCAAGGTAGTGCGTTATGTTACCCAGGTCCTTAGTTTCAAAGTCCCGATTTAGGGCTCTCATTGTTTTGCACTCATCCCCTTCTTGCTCAAAGCATATGATAAGGTAATTGACATAAGTTAATACAAAGATCCACCTGCCCCTTAGCCTCTTTGTGTATAAGCAGGGATCTGCTTTGCTCCTGGTAAAATTTTCCCTCATGAGCACCTTGTTTATTTTAGTGTTCCATGTTTTGGCGGCCTGCTTAAGCCCATATATGCTTTTGTGAAGTTTGCATACAAGATCCGGCCTTTCAACGTCTGCAAACCCCGGTGGTTGGTCCATGTAAATATCTTCCTTCAACTCACTATTAGGAACGCTATTTTCACATCCATATGTTTGACTTGCATTCCTCTTCTGGAAGCTATACTTAACAATGTTCTGATTGTAGTGTGCTTAACTACAGGTACAAATGTTTCATCGTAGTCTTCTCCGTACTTCTGGGAGTATCCTTTCACAACATGTCAGCCTTGTACCGTTCAATATTTCCCTGTGCGTTGTACTTTATTTTAAATGTCCATTTACAACCTACAGTCTTTCTCCCTGCGGGCAGTGGAGTAAGTGTCCACGTCACGTCCTGCGTGGACTTTACTTCTTCAGCAGCTCTTTCCCATTTTTCTGCTTCCCTTTCTGACATCTGCAAGATGTCCTCCAAGGATGCCGGCTCTGACAATTTATTGGTGCTGACCTTGTAGGACAGACGAATGGGGGGAATGCCTTTGTTAGACCTCGTCGGCTGCCTTGACTCAGCATCAGCAGCCAGACAGATGTGCCTGTTTCTGCACTTCTGTTACCTTTGTGCCAATTTCAACTATTTGTTCAGAGGATTGCTCCCTTTCAGTGGTTTCATCCGTGGTTGATTGTTCTCCTTCGCCTGGACTTTGGAGAGTCATCACACTGTCGCTTGAGTTTTCCACAAAGGTCACACTGTTACTAATGGTTATTCTGTCTGTGCGTGGATCCAGAATCCTGTAGCCTTTGGAATGCTCACTGTATCCTATGAGGATGCCTTCCACTGCTCTGTTTTGCAGCTTGGTGCTTTTCTCCTCTGGGATATATATGTAAGTCTTACTTCTAAATACTCTGATGTGGTCCACACGAGGTTTTTGACCATGCTACAGTTCGTATGGAGTTTTCCTCACTGTTCTAGAATACAGCCAATTTTGTAGGTAGGTAGCAGCAACTTCTGATTTGCCCCAGTATCCTTCTGGGAGTCCAGAGTCTGTTAACATGCATCTACTATTTCTGTTAGCGTTCTGTTTTTCCTTTCAGCTGTTCCGTTCTGCTCGCGTGTATATGGTACTGTCTTTTGGTGCTCAATTCCATGGAGTCTCATGAAGTCATCTACTTCCTTTCTGTGAACTCACCTCCATTGTCAGTCCACAGTGTCTTTGGTCTGCACTGGAACTTGTTGCTCATCATGGTCACATAGTCCCGAAGTTTGTCGAATACTTCGTCTTTACTCTTCATGATGTACGTGATCCTGTACCTTGAATAGTCATCAATGAAAATTATCATATACCGGTGGCCTCCTGGTGTGGGAACCTTTATTGGGCCGCAGACGTTGCTGTGTACAAGATCAAGCGGTTTCGTAGCTCTATTCTGACTCTTCTTAGAAGCGTAGCCCTCATGGCTTTGACTTTGATGCAGCAGTTGCATTTCACGATCACAGGACACATTGATACCTTAAGGTCTTTGGTCAACTGTTGTCTGTGCATTTCCTTGATGCTGTCTGGGTGTCTATGTCCCATGCGTCTATGCCACAGGTGGATGCAGTCATCGTGTGGCTTGTGCGCAGTGAACTTCGACTGTTCTTTCGCTGTGCTCAGATGATACAGGTGCTCATCTGCAGTGGCTCTGGCCAGTACTTTTGTCCCACTTTGAATTGTGCATTCGTCTCCCT
>QEPC01011901.1:6864274-6888268 GCA_003113815.1 Sphenodon punctatus | reverse complement strand
CATTTATTTCATTGAGTTCAATGGGGACACAGCGCCCCATTGAACTCAATGAAATAAAACCGGTACCGGTATACCGGATTTAATCCGGGAATCCGGTTTTTGTAGAACCGGTAACCGGTAAATCCGGTAACCGGTAATGGGCCCGGGGTCCCACCACTACTTTTTAGGGAAGGTTATTGAATGGGCAGTGGCACTGCAGCTCCAGGCGCATTTGGACAGCATTGGTTTCCTGGACCCTTTTCAATTTGGGTTCTGCCCTGGCTATGGTATGGAGATGGCATTGGTGGCCTTGGTGGATGATCTCCTCTGGGAGATGGACGCAGGATGTTCAACATTCTTGATCCTGCTAGATCTCTCAGCCGCATTTGACACCGTGGACCATGGGCTGCTACTGAGTCGGCTGCAAGACCTGGGGGGGTCTAGACGGGACTGTCCTATGGTGGTTCCGCTCATTCCTCTCAGGGAGAAGCCAGCGGGTGGTGTTGGGGGCTGAAACATCAAGCCCCCGGGCCTTGACCTGTGGCATTCTGCAGGGTTCGATCTTGTCTCCACTGTTATTAAAGTATATATGCAGCCCCGGGGTGCGATGTCACCAATATGCTGACAATACTCAGCTGTACCTCTCATTTTCAACTGACCCAGGTCCTGCTGTCTCTTTACTTTCCCAAAGTTTGGAGGCCGTGGTGGATTGGATGCGGCAGAGCAGACTGAAGCTCAATCCTGATAAGACGGAGGTGATGGTGGTGGGAAGGGCGAGGGAGGTACTGGCTCCCCTGGTAAGGGGGGTCTGCCCTCCTGTAGCCCAGTAGGTTTGAGGCCTGGGGGTGGTGTTGGACTCGGGGCTCCAGCTGGATCGTCAGGTAGAGATGGTGACTAAGGCCACCTTCTGCCAGCTGTATCTGGTACGGAGGCTCAACCTGGCCACCCTCATTCATGCCTTCATCACCTCAAGGCTAGACTACTGCAATGTGCTTCATGTGGGGCTTCCCTTGTTTCTGGTTCAGAGGCTGCAGCTGATGCAGAATGTGGCGTCCCGTCTCCTTATGGGGACGGGAAGGCAGGCGCACATAACACCTGTGCTCCGTACTCTGCACTGGCTGCCTATAGTGTACCGAGCCTAATTCAAGGTGCTAGTGTTGATCTATAAAGCCCTGTACGGTCTGGGCCCCTCATACCTTGGGGACCGCCTCCCCCTCCGCACCTCAGAGCGATCCCTGTGGTCCACCAGGGGTGCCTTTTTGGAGGTCCCCCATTTAAAGCAGGGGGCCACAATGGAGAGGGCATTCTTGGTCACTGGGCCAAGGCTCTGGAATTCCCTCCTGGAGGAAGCCCGTCTGGCGGTCTTTTGGCATTTTGGTGAGCCTGCAAGACCTGGCTGTTCACCCAGGCCTTCGGAGGGGAGGGTGGAGTGGGGTGGGGATTTTTGAAGAGTGTTTATGTTGAGTGGGTTTGTATTTTTAAAACATTGTTTTAACGAATTTTATTATTGTGTGTTTTTATATTGCAAGCCGCCCCGAGATGCCGCAGGCATGAGGGGGCAGCTAACAAATCTTTATAAATAATAAATAAAATAAATAAACTTGTTGAACTTGTTGCCAATGACCTCAATTCCAAATGGGATCCATGTAGGATCTGCGTGGGCCCCGCGTGGGTTTCGCCCGGCACAATACAATCCCTATGGAGATGCGCACGATTTGCATGCATGTGCACGTGTGCGTGATGTGCGTGGCATGCATACTACATGGGATCAGCCCCAGAGGATGTTGTTAAGGCAAATAGTGTAGCTGGGTTTTTTAAAAGAATTGGATCCGTGATTAAAAGATAGGTACATAATGGCTATTAGTCAAGACATAACCTCTGGTTGTTGGGAGCTGGGAGTAAATAGGAGGGAATGGATCACTCCATTATGACCTGTTGGGTACATCTTTGAAGCAACTGAAGGTGATCACTGTTAGAGACAGGATGCTGGGCATGATGGACCATTGGCTTGACCAGGTATGGTACTACTTATGACTCTTTTCTTTTTCCCATTTGGAAGACTAGTACCATGGACTCCTGATGTCTGGGTGTCAATCATCTGTGAACTATTTTCTATAAGAATGGCCTTAACCTTGTTCCTTTCTTTCAAGTAAAGGTGGATCTTTGGGTTTATTGTGGTGTAAAAACCCTTTAACTTATCCCACAGTTCTTTTCCGTAGCAACCTCCCCATCTCTCCCTTCATTTGCCTTTTTCCTTTTTAGACTTTTTCTCTGGGTGTAGGTTCTTCTCCCAGAGGAGAAGGGGGCATTGAGTTTATCAAGCCACTCTTGCCTTGACATCATGAGTCTTTCATACTGTAGTCTGTGATGAGTTGAGCTTTACAAAGAGAATGTAGGTGGAATTTCTCAAAACTAGAGTTGAAAAATCTATTTGGCTTAGAAGGTGGGTGTGAAAAGGTGCTGTAGCTAAGAAAGGTGCTGTAGCTTACATCCTTACATGAGGATGTAAAATTAGTTCACTTTTTGGAAGAAGAAAAAAAACCTTAAAGCAAATGTCATGGAAACAGAAAAGAAACTGCTATGGAAATAATAAGGAGATAATGGGAAAGCCAATCTTTCTTGAGTAATGGCCACCACAGGACTTTTAAAGGAGGAGGATTTGAAACATATTTAATTCCATCCCTTTATCGCTAAGCAACCTCCTCAAACTCTAATGATCTTCATGTAGGTTGGAAGGAATGAAGGAAGAAGGAAGTCCTCAAAGAACAAAGGAGGAAAAACATTTTACAGACAAAAAACTAGGAACTGAAGTGGGCTGAAAACTGGGGAAGCTGGTTGAAGAGGAGGAGGGAAGAGGAGATTGGAAAGCTGCATACAGCTCCATTATTCTTTGCATCTCCTGGGGCAGGTTAGATCAGCCTAGGTTCAATCCTCTGCAGGGGGAGTTTCAGCTCAATAAATATGGTGTAATATGTTTTAGCCCTTTGTGGGAGGGCTGCCTCGAAATGGTGGCTGCAATGATCCTGCGAGCTAAGTTGGCAGGAGCATCAGCTCCTGCAGGTCACCCTAGCCAGACAGGTCAAAGGGAAATGGTCAAGATAGGGGGTGATAATAAATACGACGGGGGCCATCTATGGCCCACTACGGCCAAAGACCTAACATTATATTTATTTCCAGTTCGTCAGATGTGGGCCTGCTGCTGCCCAGGCCCGGGTAGGTGGCTGTCACGGATATGTTGCCCTGGAAGATCCTGATCCCACAGGCCAGGCCAAGGGCTACCCAGGCAGACCAATGCAGGCCACAGAGGGTTCACAATCTGTTTGAGGCCCCATCCCCTGCCGGGGATTGAGGGCCACCATGGCTGGCAGGCATGGCTGCCTGTAATTGCCTCTAAGGCTGCCCATCATGGTGGGGGGCATGACGGGGTGGGGGAGGGCTCGCCAGGCAGCTTGGTCAGATGCATATTGAATCTGTGCTCCGACCTGACCCCACCAGGGCTGCCCCCGTCTGTAGCTGGCATTCTGGCTGCATTTATTTTCACCCAAAGAGTAGTCCCTTATGCACCTCAACAGTGTAGCAGGTGGAGAGTAACCGTACCTGTGACTGGACAAGTGGATGTGGATCGACTGGATTCTGGTGTTCTGTGGACATGAACTACAAGGTGGGTCCCAATAAACAGTTCTTTGGCAACCTCCATACTCCAGTCCGTGAACTCTGCTCCTCCTCTGTCCCCTCTCTCGCCCTCCCACGCCTCTCCTGCTCCCCTAATCACCTTTGTTTCTTCTCCCTAGCTGCCCCACACACCTGGAACTCCCTCCCTGCCCACATCTGCCTCGCCCCCTCCCTTCATACCTTCAAATCCCTCCTCAAGACCCACTTCTTCCGCTCTGCCCTCCCTGACTCCTCGCTCCCCCCACCTAACTCCTGCTGATACCCTCCATCCAGTACAATATGTTACCTGAGGTCTATGTACTTATAGCCTCACCACGTGGACCAACCAGCCATCATTCTCGAAACCAAACCAAGTGCATGCACCTGGGAGTTCGTATCTTCGTGAATGTTATACTCCTTGTCTCTCCCTCTGTTCCCCTTCCTTTGTCTCTCCCCTCCCCCCATCTCTCAGATTGCAAGCCCTAGGGCAGGGACCGTGTCTATTCAATTACTTTGTAAAGCGCCAGGTACATTGCTGGTGCTATATAAATGCTTGCTAATAATAATAGTAATAATATAATTAATTAATAATAACCTAATACAATTACTGGGGAGTTCCACTTGTCTCAAGACTTTTGTGCCGTTGGGCTCAGTTCCCCGATACTGACGATGTGTGAGAGCGTGCATGGGTGAAGTGTTTATTTATTTATTTAATAATTTATATCCTGCTCCCTCCAGCCGAATGGCAGCTCGGGGCAACTCACAAATGTGGCGGTTTCTCCACATTAAAAACAATCATGCCCAATCATTTTCCAGAAGTAGAAGATGCTCTAGCTGCTCCTCTGCTCAACCCGCCATTCATGGTCCTCAATCCATCTGCTGTGCTGAAGAAATAGGACACCCTGTGATGTCTTCATGGCATCAGAATGGTACAAATGGAGCAGAGTGGGGAAGTGCTCTGTAATGACTGAATGGCCCAGCTCTTCAAGCTTGAATGAATAACAAATTAATTATCTGTGATTAATATCTGCCATTCCAGATAGTTTGGCAGCTATCTGACTGTTAATTTCTGTGACAGCAAAATAACAAACCAAATAATTAATACCTCAGTGGTTAACTAATTTACTGTATTACTGTTACCATATTACGGTGTTACTACATAATTGAATGTTACCATTACTAGTTTCAAACTGGGTCCAGGGTTAACTGGATAACCAGTGAATAATAACCGGATACTGCACAGTCACTGGTCCTTGCTGGATTGTACTGAATACCACAGATTGGGCTAGTTACCACAAATCCGGCAGTTGATAAGTAAAAGAGAGTGCAAGGTGCTAATTGATTGGAGTGGAAATGGTTTATATTCCTTTTGCCTAGATGAATGATTCACTACAGTGCAAAGGCAACAGAGAGGGAAGACCAGGATTTTTTATGATTAGAATTTAAATATCGGTATTACTGTGCATTTTTCTTTTCACCATCTACTGAGGATTTTTCCGTTTTGATCCTAATTTTCCTTGGCTGTTTTACATGTTTTACCTCCCCCTCTGAAATGCAGCTGTTCTTTCATTAGACTCTCTCTGGGGAAAGCCAGCCCTTCTGGGATCCAGTCACAATTTCACATCAATCGTCGGCGCTTAACAGCAGGCGTAGCATGTTTCTCAATTAAAGCTGCAAATGCTTTGCTAGGGCAAACACCCACCTAGAGTTGAAACAAATATCTACGATGAATATCATAGTTGATAATTTTGCCTGCTTCAAAATGGGTCTGACAAACTGGATAAAAATTGCAAATCATCCCTGTTTCATACAGATATCTGTTTCAGTTTTTTAGGGTGGGTGTGTGTGTTGGATGTTTGGTCAAATAAACAACTGTCCAAACTGAAATGACTGAAAACACCAGAAAACTGGAGTATTCAAAATGAAATATCCATATATATATTGATGAACTAATATTGTTTTGGGTGCATAATAAGACTAAAACTCAATTTTGATTTTTTCCCCCTCGGTTTTCATAGAAAATCACAGTTCTTAATGTGTTTTTAGCAAGAATTGATAATCAAGAAATGCCAGTTCTTGATACTTTCTTGGTAAATGGTACACGGTAAATGTGGATGAGATTCTTCCTGAGATCTCAAACTGTTACTGAGATCTTGTTATCGACGCTTCACTCTTACGAGATTTTCATGAGAAACAGATTGATTCTCATTTCAGCCCTAGTGCAAATATATAGTCAGATGGTTATTCAAAAATGTGGATAAAAACGGCTCTGATCCTAAGCTCATACATGTAGGTGTGCTGACGAGTCCACACACACACATGCAAGCTGCACACAGGTCACATGCATGCTACATTCCCTGTTCAGGGGATGCCTGTGGGTTACACGTACATTTCATTCGCACCCTTTGGCAAAGTTCTCAGAGTTTAGGACTCGGGTCATCATCTGCAAATAGTTTACAAAAACACCTATCTGTTTGAGCTCTACTCCAAAGCTTTCATGTGTTCCCCTCCCCTGAACCGTTGGGTGGGCTCCTTCCACAATGGGAGCTGCTGAACCATTGACTTCAATGAGGAAAGGGTCGCAACCCTTGAAAAAGGAAATTCTGTCTAGAGAGGTGGAAATACTCAGTAATTTCATAACTAGGGGTGGAATCCTGTTCTGACTGGAGTCCATTGCCCAGCTCTCGTTCACTTTAATAGCCAAGGATCACATTTATTCTCTTTATAACAGGGATTCTCAATCTTTTCCCAATCTTATGCAGTACTTGGGAGCACTCCATAATCTGCATGAATGAGCTTGGGGAGCACTTTCACCCATTGCCTGAGCACTTTGGTGCTTCCGAGCACCAGGTTGAGAACCCCTGCTGCTTTATATACTTGATCCAGAAAACAGCTAATACACTTTAGAGTTATCAAATCCACTGTTATTGTGTTGGCTCAATGTGGCTGCAATTCTAAAAACATTTGTTCTAGGATAGTATGCTGAAGGCAATGAGACCTACTCCAAAGTGTGTATAGGAAGAGGAATCATATGTGTAATAAATTCTGTCACATATAAAGCCTCGTATGTTTTGGGAATTTTTAACAGGGACTTCATTGTCATCTTGTTGAGACCTTCTTTTACTTCACTGGTTCTCAAGCTTTTATTATTTATTTATTTATTTATTTTATTTAATATATTTTTATCCTATTCCTGCTGCCGCAATAAATAATTAAAATAAAATAACAATAAATAAAACATTTAAAACCAGATGATCAAAACCAATTAGATAACAGGGTTCAGATAACAGGGTGGTCAAGCTCTCCAGCGACCCGGGTCTGTCGCTAATGCTGTTCAATGCAAGGTTGGTTGACAAAAAATCTTCCATAATTCATTATTCTGTTTTGGACTGGGCAGCCAATCATATTTGTGTGACTGAGACCTAGCAGGCTGAACTGTTGGGGCCTGTGCTGACTGACCTCGTTCCGGCTGGGTATTCGGTCCAACGCCAGGTCAGATGGGGCAGGGGGTAGCTATTATTTTTAAGGAGAGGTTGGTGGTGCAGAGGAGTCCGTATTAGAGTGCCTCTATCTCATGGTCGATATGGCCAAAAGCGGACCAGAGGGTCCGACCAGGGGCAGGTTGGGAGTTCTGCTGCTGTACCGTGCACCCCACTGCCCAGCATCATCCCTGTCTACTCTAGCAGCTCTGGTCTCAGATGTGGTCTTGAGGTCACCCAGGCTTGTTGTCCAGGAGGATTTCAATATCCACGCTGAGGTCGAATTACGTGGAGTGGAGTAGGAATTCATGGCCATTATGGCAACCATGGGACTGTCCCAGGTGGTGGTGGGTCTGATGCATGAGGGGGGGCATACTCTGGACGTGATATTTTGTTCTGACCATGAGGCATGGGGTCTGTTGATAGGGGGCATGGAGTACACATCCTTGCCATGGTCAGACCATTACCTCCTGTGTACCTCTGTCCTGGCACACTTGCCTGACTGTAGGGGTGTGGGGTCAGTTCGAATGGCCCGCCCCCAGAGAATTATGGATCAAATAAGTTTCTGGAATGCTCTGGGGGAGATTTCTGGAGATCTTGACAGCCGCGCTATCGATTACCTTGTGGAATTTTGGAACAGCTGGTTGGCAGAGGTCATCGATCAGGTGGCCGACACTTCAGCACCGCAGGGCTCCATGGTTTATGGAGGATCTGCAGTGGCTGAAGAGGGAGGGTCGGCGATTGGAGCACTGGTGGCATTGTACTCATGCCCAGGTCAATCTGTTGCAGTATAGAGTGTGGTTGAAAGCCTATACCATAGATGTACGGGCAGCAAAGAAGGAGTTATTTGCTTTCTTTATAGAACCTGCTCAGTCACATCCAGCGGAGCTGTCATAGGTGGTGAGAGGATTGGTCGGTCCAGTCTCCCTCCATCTGGATCTAGATTTTTCCACAGCTAGCTGCGACATGTTTTTGGCGTACTTTGTGGATAAAATCGCTCACACTGAGCATAACTTTGGCTCCACCTCTTTGGATGCAGTGGCAGAGCCAGAGGTGGGGAATGCCCTGTCTGGTCAGTGTTTATGGGAGTATTTTCAACCAGTGATGTCTACCGATGTGGCAGATGCCCTGGGGTCTGTTCGGACCACAACTTGTGAGTTAGATCCGTGCCCATCCTGGCTGGTATGAGCTGCCAGGAAGACTTTGGGGATGGTGCTGATGGGGATTATCAATGCCGTCCTTTGGGAGGGGAGAGTGCTGGAGTACCTGAAAGGGGCTGTGGTTCGTCCTCTCCTCAAGAAACCATCTCTTGATGTTGATGCCCCTGTGAGTTACTGACCTTCTCTAACCTTCCCTTTTTAGGGAAGCTTATTGAATGGTTCGTGGCCCATCAGCTACAGGTGCATCTGGATTGCATTGGTTTTCTGAATCCCACGCAGTCTGGTTTTCGTCTGGGGTATGGCACGGAGACGGCACTGGTGGTCTTGGTGGATGATAATAGAACTGGATAGTGGTCATATGACCCTTCTGGTTCTATTAGATCTGTCAGCGACCTTTGATACTGTGAACCACAAGGTGTGGTTGACTCGCTTGCGAGACATGTTCAGGGTAGAACCGTTTTTCAGGGGTTCCGTTCTTACCTTATGGGTAGATCCCAGTGGTTGGTACTCAGGGATTATACATCTGCTCCAGGGGGCCTCCCGTGTGGGGTGACGCAGGGCTCCACCTTTTTCCCCCTCTTGTTTAACCTATATATGAAGCTGCTGGGTGAGGTCGTACGCAGCTGGGGGCAGGGGTCAGTTGTCATCAATACATGGATGACACTCAGCTGTATTTGTCCTTTTCATTGCACCTGGGTCCTGCTGTCACGGTGTCTGACGGCTGTGGGAGACTGGATGAGGCAAAGTCGGTTGAACCACAATCCTGATAAGACTGAGATCATGTTGGTGGTGGTGGGATGATTGTTTTACGGAGGTGACTGCCCCCATTATTGGGGGTATCCATCCTTCATTGGTTCCATCTGTGTGGATTCTGGGGATGCTCCTGGATCAGCAGCTGCGCCTGGATCTCCGGCATTGGCTGTGGCCAGGAATGCCTTTTGCCAGATACATCTGGTAAGACAGCTCCGCCCATGTGTCCCAAACTCTGATCTCACCACTATCATTCATGCATTTGTCACCTTGAGGTTAGACTACTGTAATGTGCTCCACATGGGGCTGTCTTTGGTGATGGTTCATAAGCTGCAGATGGTGCAGAATGCAGCGGCTCATCTCCTTACGGGGACAGGCTGCCTGGAGCACGTAACACTGGTGCTCCGTGCACAGCACTGGCTTCCAATTGTCTTCTGGGCCTGATTCAAAGTGTTGGTTTTGACCTATAAAGTCCTACACGGTCTAGGCCCCGCTTATCTGAAAGCATGCCTCACACCCCAGATCCTGGGGTCGCCTTTGCAGTCTTCTGAGGATGCCCTCCTGGAGGTCCTGCATTATCGATGGGTCCGGATATACAGGAGGGCATTCTTGCTGGCCATGCCGCCATCGCTGAAAGGCTGAATATATACATTGAACAACAGGGTGACAGAATTGGGAATGCCACATTTAATCTCTTGGGGATGATGCATAAACATCCATCACCACCAACTGACTCCACCCCTTCAGGAAAAACTGAAACCACCGACTGACAGCTCCGGTCACACACACCAACGACATCCCTCAGCTGCCGAAGCAGTAGCCCCTGTTAAATCATATCAAATGCTGCTGGGAGGTCCAGCGTGACCAAAATGGCCATCTGTCTTAAATCTAAAATCATCAGCAGATGACATAATATTTTTAATGGGCCTGGTCCTATGACCCACATATGCCGACCCTTATGCGCACTGCAAGCTCTGAATACATGCTCTGAATGCATTCCTTAGGATTCTAAGGAAGAAAATTCTTAAAATTCAAAAGATCCTAAGGGATCCTTTTGTCCGCGTAAACTGCCTGCAGGCGCAGTGCACAGGCCAGAATGCGTGCGCTCAGGCATGTATGCGTGCCACAGTGTAGCACAGCCACGCAGGGCAAAGGCACAACCTGGGCTGTTGCGACCCCATAGCCCACAAACCCCACGGCCTGGAGGATGGAGCAGGAGCCGTTCCAGCTTCATCCCCTGGGCTGCAGGGTACGTGGACTCAGGACTGTCTGGCTGTGCTGTGCGCATGGCATGCATTCACGCCTGAGCACATGCATTCTGGACCATGCACTGTGCCTGCAGGCAGCTTACATGGGCAATAGGATTGGGCTCAATGAGTTTAAGTGGTTATTTGTAGTTGATCATTATTTTATCTTCCTTCCTTCTTTCCTCTGCCCTCTGTCCCGGAGATTCTTGTCGATCCCTGAAGAATACTTCCATTGATGAGACTGGTCTCTTGAGTTCTTCCATAGAGACATATCAGCACAAAAACCTATAGCCCAATAAATCCAAAACACAAATGGCCAACTAGAAGCATTCATTAATATAAATTCTCCCTGAAATTCCTCCTGACATCCCAGTATGCTTAGTCTACATGAAGAAACTGGTATTTCAGGTTTGAAAGCTGTGTATTTCCTATGAGAAAGCAAAGACGGGAAGTCAGGAGGGGAAAGAAGCAGCAAGATGTATTGAAAAGAAATGGTGACTTAGCATAAGAAAACATACTTAATAGGAACAGGAATTGGGACGGAAAGAAAAACTCCAGACCCAGACTTTGAACCCAGATGGAAATCACAATTGTACAGCTCAACCATCTCCAATTAGGATGCTTCTGCACCCAATGTAAGCAAGGCACAGCAAACTGTTCGAAAAAATATTGCACCTATATTAGGCGTGATGTACTGTAGAATAAAAGTCAACGTGGGTGGCGTGGAGGCAGAGCATTGTGATGCAAACCCAAAAAAATCCCTGTACTTCAGGCACTGTGCTGAATTCCTGAGTTCAGTGCTGGAGGCAGAAATGTTCCAAATGTGAACTGCCCTGTTTCTTCCTAGCAGTGAATAGATATCTCAGCGTGAGACTGAGCTCCTTCAAGTGAATGCAGCAGCAGCAATAGAGTCACTGAGAAGACATCAAAATTCCTGTAACTCAAGGGAGGCAGCATCGGGCAGCTAAAGAGTAAAATAGGTAAGCTGTCCTCATTGAGTAGGCTTACCAAGAAATTCCCACAGTGAATTGGAATTGCAGGGGGATCATAGAATGGTGTATGATCCACCTGCAACTCCAATTCATAGTGCAATTTTTTTTGGGAAGCCTGTACTCAATGAAGACAACTTACCTGCCAAAGATCATCCATCAATGGGTATTTTCACATGGAACCTTTATTCATCATACTTACCACGAATGGTTGGCCGACTACCAGTCATATTTCTGTAACATAGAAAATGTTAAGAGTTTTTGTTATTATGTAAATTTGAATATAATGAGATCTGTGCCACGGCTCCCAAATACTGTATTATAATGAGATACTTTGTATTGGTTTCACCTGCAGTCTTTCTCTGGATGATTTAGAATGTTGGGATGACTTTTAATTGCTAGGTCACTAGTCTGAGTTCTGGCTCCATCAGTCATTGTCTAGAAGCCAATGCTTTCTGGCTACTTGGTGACCTATGTGAAACATGTTGACAAGCAAGTGTCCCCATCACTGAGGAACACCCTCACAGAATTATCTGTACCTTAAACTACAGGCTCTGCAGAGAAGCCAAAAAGTGAAAAGCCAGCTGCCCTGTCACTTGGAGAAGTTGTCTCTCTTGGCAAAGACTAAGGCAGTAACTTACACCTCCCTTAATTAGAAGATTGCATTAGGGCTAGTGGTAGAGTGGGAGGCTTACAAATTACAGATATTGAATCAATCTCTGTTTTATTGCCCTACATCCTGGAGAAATGATATACATTGTGACTAGATAGATGTAAGATGGAAAGTTAAGTTGTTTTGTCCATTTTTTTAGTGGCCAATTGAAAATTACTGCATTGGGTCAGAGTGTGGAAAACATCATCAATCCTTCTTTATTTGGATGATTTTGAGCGTAAACAAAGATATTTGTCAAGAGCTCAGGGAGTCGTTTCAGAAGATTACTGAGGTAAGATGCTAGCATAGCAATAAAACTTTATGGTACTGACTCGGATTCAGCAAAAACGACGGTGAGCTTTCTGAGGGAGAAGGGCCAAAATGCTTAGAGGCCTAAGGCAGGAGGACAACAGGCCCAGAGCAACCACCACAAGGAATGTGACCATTGTGCATAATCTGGTGCGGTGCTGAGTGCTGCCTTTGATGTGCTAGACATCTTCATCTCTTGTTCAAAGGACAGCAGTTTTACATGCAAAAGCTTGAAAGGATTCAATCTAACCTCAATTTGGCTTTCATCTTTCTCATCTCATACTTTTCTTCCCCCTTAATTTGCCAGTCTTCATATCCAAAATAGGGACTAGATTGCTTTCAGTGGAAATCTAGTCCTTGTTTATAAATTGAACGCTTTTGTTAAACAAGTGAATTAAACTTATTTAAAGGGCCCTTCAGTCTTGAGCCGAGGCCACAGGGACTCAAGATCAGTGCTCTGATCTCTGCGCTGTATGGAGAACTGGTTTTCTCCACTGCCGGACTCTACCCCACTCTTCAGATGACTCCAAGAGTCATCTGGCAAGACAGTTTGTGCTCCCATTGGCTGTCTGGGGTTAATATGAGGAGTGAAAGGCTCTTAGCAAAACAGTAGCTGTGGTATGAGCTCCCAGCCTCTGTCTTGACCTTGTTTCAGTCTTATGCCTTGACCTAACCATACCACATTCTTGTCCATCCATTCACCAAGCTCTGACCCTACTTTGCACCTTGTCTCCCCAGACTTGACTCATAGGCTCTTTTCACATGAGACGCCCCGACCCATCTCCACGCAGTTACGCTGCGTGGAGATGGGTGGAGACACCCATATAAAAGCTGTGGGGGATGGGTGGGGGTGCATACATGCTCCCGTGCTACACCCACCTCCACCCATCTACACCCATCACTCATGCACGGAGCAATGGGCTCCAATGCCTGATGCTCTATGGGTGTAGTTGGGGGAGGTGGATGGAGTTGGGTGTGTGCCCATGGGAATGGGCACGCACCCACCTTCACCCACTGCAGCCGCACACCCATCCCCCCACCCACCCACCGTGGTCCATTTAAAAATGGCCCTAATTGTCTAGGACTACCAAGCTCTTAGCTTGATATTCTAGGGGTGTGCAATTGGTTTTCATTTTTTAAGTTGTTAAAACAAATGGAGCCCCATTCTAACTAAGAACCTGAAAATTCTAAGGACCCGATTCTAAGGACCCTTAGAATCCTTAGAATTCTAACAATCCTTAGAATGATCGTGCATGTGAAAAATGGCCACCGGGCCATCATGCACATCTGCACCCATTTTCAAAATGGCAACAGCAGCATCACCACCATTTTGGAAAAGGGGCACATGTGCACAACGGTCCAGCAGCCATTTTGCAAATGCGAAATGATTTTCTTAATTTTAAAAAATGATTTTGATTGTTTAGTAGTTTCTAAATGAAACTGAGGGTTTCTAGTTGAGCTGCTTGGTTCAAAGCATTAGTGCTGGAAGACAAAGAACAAACATGTTTGGAATCCATGTTGGTCCCCGGTAATCAATGACAAAGGGCCTGATAAGGAATTAAATCCCTGACTGGATTTTCTGTGCTTATTCTAAGGATCTTTATAATTTCAGCCATTCAAGAGGCAAGAGGTTGTCTGTTTTTAAATGAGCCATGTCAACACATAATTCCCCACTGACCATGCATCCAACCACTAGTGTAAGGTGGTGTGTGGGAAGGTGGGGTCCTGTGACCCACACAGTGGCCAATCATGGAGCATTGTCAAAAAATCTGGAGTGCCCTGTGTGAGGGCAGGCAAAACAGTGCATGTGGAAAGGCGCCCACACATCACCTGTCCCTGAACCAGGGCATCCACCCACACCAGAAAACAGATCCGCAGCGGCCGCTTCCTCCCTGGTCCCTCTCATAGCTCTACTGCGAGCTTTGAAAGGACAGGTGAGTGAAATACAACACATGCACCTCTGTTGTCGGCTGGGACTGCCAGCAGCTGCATTGGCTCCTGCATTCTTGGTCAGGAAGGGGTTACTGGCTGCAACAGCCATTTTCCTGGTGTCTGGGGTTGGGCATCATGGCAGATGGCAGGCAGTTAGGTGGAGATCAGGGTGCGTGCTGTTGCCGGGTGGAGGAGAAGGGAAATGGCTGCCCATATGAATTGTTTGCAGGGCTGGCCCAAGTGCGTGGAGGCTGCCTGTGTGATCGCGGTGCCCACCCTGGGAGCCTCCCATTGGAACCCCTCCCCACTTACTCCACATGCGTGGGCACCCAGCGGCCGTGCCACTCAGCAGGCACAGACCCCTCCCCCCCCCGCTGCCATTCTCATTTAAAAGCACCCATTCAAGGAGGAATTGGGCCAAATACCCACCAGAACATGCAGCCTTGGACCAGCCCTGCAAACAATTCATACGGGCAGCCATTTCCCTTCTCCTCCACCCGGCAACACCCCCCACCCCAATCCCCACCTAACTGCCTGCCATCTGCCATGAAACACAGCCCCAGACACCAGGAAAATGGCTGTAGTAGACAGCAACCCCTCCCTGCCCAAGACATGGGCCAGTGCAGCAGGAGGATACCGTGGTAAGGGAGCCTGCCGGAGTCCCCACAGCAGCGCCAGTGCTTCAGTTAAGCTTTTTGAGGCCACTAAGTAACACTCCAGGGCCCTGGGGGATGGGACTGAGGGGAAATATGGATCTGAACCACAGATCTGAAACTGGGAGCCCCATATTATGAGTTGGTTTGGATTTGAACTTGGGACCTCCTCGTCCAAATGCTGCACACTTAGCCATTACACCACATTGGCACTCTAATAAAGTTAAACTAAAATTGAGGCATCTCTAAGGGTTAATCCAAGTTCCTTTTAACAATATGAATACAAATTACTTGCTCTGTGCCTTTTACAATTAAGGAGTCAGTTTCCCTAACATAAATTTGCACTGAATCCACGAGCCTTAATGCTGAAAACTCTGTATATAACAGCAGCTACCTTTGCAATATACTTGCCGTTGTTGGGATGTCAAGTCAGAAGACCTTTTTATACAGGCAGCACCCACCCATGAACACCCTGGGTGTTCATGCATAGCTGCCACCCGTGTAAATTCCATGGAGGTGGGTGTGCGGGCTCCCGTGCACATGCATCTCCATGCATGGAGGCACCAGAAAAAATGGAGATGCCTCCATGTGTGGGGGGGGGGGATGTGTGCCCATCTACACTCTCCCACCATGTAGCTTACATGGACAGAGAGGGAAACTAGCTTATATTTGGCTGAGATTTGTTGTTGTGCTTCGTTTTTCAGTAGGTTTACTAAGTAGTCTTATCACTTTGTTGTCATCCAAATGATTGAATGTTTGCTGTCTTTGTTGTTACTATTTCTTATCTTCCTGCATGTTGTGGAAAGCCACAGATGCCATAAATAGGGTTTGTATGAATGGTCTGATCTGAATGCCACAGTGTGTTTAAGCAGACTGAGAAGAGTTAAGGGAGGATCTCACATGCCTGGAAAACTGGGCACTAAGATGGCAGATGAAATTCAATGTTGAAAGTGCAAAATGATGCACATAGGAAAAAACAATAATTATACATACACAATGTTGGGTTCTAAATCAGGTGTTATCCCTCAGGGAGCAGGTCTTGGATTCACTGTGGAGATAGTTCATTGAAAACAATCAGCTCAGAGTTCAGCCACAGTCAAAAATGCAAACAGAATTTGGGGAATTACTAAGAAAAGTATAGAATTTTTTTTTAAAAGAGTATCATAATGCTGCTATATAAACCCATGGTGCACTGATACCTTGAATATTGTGTGCATTTATGATCTCTCCATCTTAAAAAAGATATAGTAGAAACTGAAAATAAAATGCAGAGAAGGGCAACAAAGATGCCAAAAGGCATGAAATTATGAAGAGAAGGTCATTAGGTTAGAGCCCTTCAGCTTAGAGAAGAGAGGATGAGGAGAGGGAGAGGATATGATAGAAGTTCACAAAATCCTGAGTGGTGCTGGGAAAATAATAGGGAGCTGATATTTACCCCTTCTCAAAATATTAAAACAAGGGGACACTTTATTAAAATTAACCAAAATTAAAAGGCAGTCTCTCCCCCCCCCCGCCCCCCCAATGTTAAACTAGTTCGTGGACCTCATTAATTACATGAGGATGTTGGGAGGATCATTAACATAATAGGTTTCAAAAAAAGGGCTGGATAAATTCTTAGGCCGCTTTTATACGAGGCGCTGAAAAGCGCCTCCTGAGTCCCATGTTGAGAGAAAAGCTGCACGGGGAGTGTTTACATGCTCCCCGCGCTGCCAGAAGTGACGTGCTCCCCATTGTCGGCAGCGGCGGTGCTGGGGTGGGTGCGCAGCGCTGCTGCCGACAACGGGGAGCACATCACTTCTGGCAGCGCGGGGAGCATGTAAACACTCCCCGCGCAGCTTTTCTTTCAACGCGGGACTCAGGAGGCGCTTTCCAACGCCTCGTTTAAAAGCGGCCTTAGAGGGCAGGTTCATACATGGATATTAGTTAAGTTGGTCAGGGTGTGAGACATCTGGCTATTGAGGCATGGGAGTGAACAGCAGGGAAGGGATCACTCCAGTACGACCCATTGTGTGCACTTCTCTACAGCAACAGAGGTTGGCCAATCTGGAGATAGGATGGCTGGGTTAGCTGGAACATTTGTCTGACACAGTATGGCACTTACGGTCTCATCCTGGATGGGGGAGGGGGGGTATTCCCCCCCCCCCCGTACCAACTTTAGAGGAGCTTCAATTGGGCCCTGATAACCTCAGATGTACTTCAGACTGGCCTACGCAGCTTTAAGTGATTTGAGCCACATGCACACAATGTATGGGGGAAGATGCCACACATTAGTCTCTTGCCACAAGTCAAATGTCCATTTGGGACTATGTCCACACAAGTTTTTATCACCACTCGGTTTGCCATGCCACATATTTACTATGCAACTGTGGGCAGACAAGTTCTCAACATGGGAGAAGCATGGCAGGACCGCTCCATGTAATGAGCTCGGTCCACAAAAGGTTCTGCTACCAGGGAATCATCACATGATATGGTTGAATCAAGTGGTGACTCACTATCCACCATGTGGAGTGGACACACCCTAACTGTGCTTTTGGCAAGGCTTTTGGCAGACAACGAGCCTTGCTACCATCCTCCAAGCTTGAAAACTGTGAATAGTTTCTGTGTTATCTTTGAATAACAGTGACCAATCTTGAACAACTTACTGTTTCTATCTATAAAAGAATTTAAACACCTAGCTTTTTGACAAAAAAAGGCTATTTGAAGTTCTAAAAGTATGCATGGTATGATATATGAAGATGTGTCACCTGTAAGAACATATGTATTGCCATACTGGGTCAGACCAATTGTCCATCAAGCCCATCACCTGTCTCCAACAGTGGCCAATCTCAGTCGCTTGGAAGAAGTACCCAACAGATTGCAATCAGTTCCCTGTTGTTCACTCCCAGCTTCTGACGGTAAGAGGTTATGTTACCCAAAACCTACCTGGCTAAGAGCTGCCACTGCACCTTGCCTCCAGAAACTTGTCCAATCCTTTTTTTAAACCCAGTTATACTACTGGCCTTGACCACAAATTTCACAGCTTAATTGTGCATTGTGTGAACAAAATACTTCCTTTTGTTTTAAATCTGCTACATCTTACTTTCATGGGGTGTCCCCTAGTTCTAGCAATATTTGAGAGGGTAAATAATACTGTTCCCTATATAATCGTACCACACCAGTCATGATTTTATAAACTTCTGTCATATCTACTCTCAGGGTAATTTCAGACATGACGGGCCCTTCGGCCCGCCACGCTGAACCACAGTTCAGCTGTCTGTTTGGGATCAGGATCTGTTTGGGATCAGGTCGGCTGTTCTTTAGATGTGCTGGCCTGATTCTGAAGGGGGATCGCAGAGGGGGAGGGGCTGAGTGACGCAATGTTCAGCTGCACAGCCCCACCCCCCGACGCTCCCCCGGCCACCTGCCTTCAGGGAGATGGCCAGACGCAGCAGCCAAATTGGCCGCTGCGCCCGATCCCATCCCATGGTTGGGACCACGATCTGGCAGGACTGAAGGTAACAGATGTTACTTTTGGCCCTTTCCGGACCGCAGCCACCATGACCACGGTTTGGGCCCAATCCCACCACAATTCTGGACCTCCGGGCGGCCAGAGGTCCAGAATCGTGGTCAATGTGATTCCCGCCAGAGGTTCACTGGGGTGAACGTCTGGCGGAACTCACATCAGACATTACGGGAATCACGGCCACCACAGGGGATTCACTGTGGTTGACTGTGATCTCGTAACGTCTGAAATTACCCTCAGTCGTCTCTTTTTCAAGCTGAAGAGCCCTAACCTATCTAGTCTCTCTTCATAGGGGAGCTGTCCCATACCCTTTATCATCTTTGTTACACTTCTCTGTACCTTTTCTATTTCTGCTATATCTTTTTTGAGATGGGGCAACCAGAACTGCACACAATACTCAAGGGGTGGTCGCACCATAGATTTATCTGGAAGCATTATGATATTTTCAGTTTTATTCTCCATCCCTTTCTGGAAAATTCCTGCTATTCTGTTTGCTTATGCTGGATGCTTACAGCCCACTCTGTAGGGCGAGAGTGAGTGATCCTTTCTACTCTTAATCTACAAAGCACTTTCAGAGCACAATCCTCTGCAATTAAAGTCAATGGCAAAACTCCAATTGTTTTCAAGGAGGGACAATTGTCCTGCCAGGGTTCAAAGTCTTTGACAATCCTTCATTAATTCCTCCTCAGGACCGGTATTAGAATTGGCAGGGCCAAGAGTGAAAATAAAATGTGGGGCATCAATGGCCCCTCCGTCTATAGCCGCACTCCTTCAACAATTGGCAGCAGTCTGGCCTTTGCTTACAAAACCAAAGAAGCGTCCTATGTTTTTGCACTCACACACATGTGCACACAAAGGCTTTTTCATGCATGCACATGTACACACACACATACACACGCGTGCACGCGCTCTCTCTTTCCCTTTTATATACACCTCTAGCGGGGAGGATTCAGGGATTAGTAATTTAGTGAAAATGAGGTAAAGGGGGACAGGGTCATACAGGACTCAGTCACCCCAGGGGCTGAGAGTTGAATGTGGGCTGAGGACCCTACAAAAATAGCCTGTCCTGGGGACTCAGTAGCACTATACCTGAAACTACCAGGAGTAGCCTCCCTTTGGTCTGACCTCTGACCTCAGGGCCTGAGCCATGTTCCCTATTGGCCCTGCGTAAGTTCAGCCCGTTTCACTGCAAAGCAACACTGTTAGGTAGGCCATTATTATTCCCATTTTAAAAATGGGGAACTGAGTCTGATGCCATTTTTACACGGGCTGCGTGGGATGGGGGGGGTTGGTGTTTGCTCTGGTGAGTGCGTGGTGGGTGGGGGAAGGGTTTAGACGGGTGCACACGCATCCCCGCCCACCCCCACCCATCAGTATGCACGGAGCAACTGCCATTTTCGCCAGTTGCTCCGTGCGTGTTGATGAGTGGGTGGGGGGGGGATGCGTGTTTGGTGGGAGCACACGTGCACACCCACCCGCCATGCATGCACTCGCCGCGCCTTTTACCCAGATTTCTGGGTATTCATGCATGAGTGTTTCTTGTGTAAAAAGGGCCTGAGAGAGAGTGACTTTTGCAAGGCCAACACCATATCCACTGGCTCCTGTAGCGTGCAGTCCTCCAACCACTTAACATCAGTGCTAAGCCTTCGTGCTGGTTTGAGTACCACTCACTTCAATGCGACTCGTGCTGGTGCTAAGAGTAAATGCTGGCTTGAAACAGGATTGCACGATACATTTTCTTTAAGTGTAAAAATAACACATATTTGTATTGTAATCTCTTTGGGGGCAGAGAGTGTCCTCTTGGTATGGGCTTTCTCTGTATAACACCTAGAGCCCTGATCTATAGCCAGTTTTCCCAAGCACCATTCAACAAAATGAATAAGCAATGACAATATATATCTGAACATAGGAATTATATGGCGATGGAAAGGGCCTTCTCGGTGGCCACCCCACGGCTGTGGAACTCCCTGCCAGCGGAGGCCTGTTTGGCCCCGGATCTCCCATCGTTTCGACGCTGTTGCAAGACGTGGCTGTTTTGCCTGGCTTTCGGGGGGGAGGATGGGTAGGGTGGGGGGGAATGGGTTAGGGTGGGGGGCAGTTGGGGATTTTTTATACCATCCGTTTTTGTCTATTTTAAAAGTTGGTTTTAATGTTAATGTTCTTGTTTTATATTGTGTGCCGCCCAGAGCTGCCTATGGCAGGATGGATGGGTTAAAAATGCTTGAAATAAATAAGTAAAATAAATAAATAACTATAGGCAACCGACGCTGTCCTATCCCTTTGGCATCAATCCCATTAGTTAGCTCTCTGTATAAACTAGTCTACTCACCTCAATAGCCAGAGAAGATTATGGGTTACACATGCAAACAGTAGCTGGGTTCCTTTATTTCCCTGAATGATGAAGTTTTCCTCTCTCATTCCCTGGAAGGAGCTGAGATGCCACTGACAGTTTTAGTCAAGTCCATCAAGTCTGATGGTGTTGCGGGTGGATCTCTGGATGACCCTTGACCATTGAACACTATGCCTCTTTCACCTTTTCCTTCAGTTCGACTCTGCTGCACAGCCCGTAGGCTAGAATGACATGCCCTGCTGTGTCACATGCACATAATCTGACTTGCAGGCAAAACTGGCTGATAGTTGATACTGGTCGGACTCCCCTTGCTGCCAGATATCAGCTAATAAATGTTTTTTGTCTCAATTTCCTGAGGCTGAAAAGCTGTGGCTACCTGACTGTTGTCGTATTGCAAAGATGCATCTTTGCCGTGATTGAAATCAAAGGAACACCTTGAATATTTTCTGAGCCAGACATTTATTTGCTTAACCTGTGAGATTGCTGTCCATTTCCATTCAGTTCACTTGTTCGTTTGTTTATTTTCTGACGTGTCTGCACATTTAACTAGTACTCTCTGGGGCTTTAGGATTTTGGAACGAGCAATATAAAGGAACAGATTTTGTTGGCTCAGCTCTGTGGAGAGGGTGCTGAAATGATCTGGGATCTGTTAAAAAGAACAGGTGGGGGGCCCTCAGTTATATGACTAACGTCTGCAATCGAAATGGGAATTCATATATCTGTTTATTCAGGTATTCCATTTCAAGTTACTTTTTTTCTTTTGTTACTTCATTTATTTTTGTTCAGTTCTTTGGTTCTTTGGACTATTTATTTATTTCAATTTATAGCCCGCTTTCCCACCAAGACTCAGATTGGATAACAAAGCATGCCTAAAATGTACATAAAATAAAATGAATTAGAAAACCAAAACTGTATAAAAACATAAAATTTCCCCATTTAAAACAGCACCCCAAACCCTATCTCCAACAGTCAAATACCTGACTAAATAAATAGGTTTTCCATAGCCTGTGGAAAATGCTCAAGCTCAGACTTTGCTGAACCTTCAGGGGAATGGCATTCCAAAGCTGAGGAGCAGCCACTGAGAATTAGGGATGTGCGAACAGAACGGGGTTCCGATGTTCGGCCATTTGGTCGTTCGGTTTGAAAACCGAATTCGGGTTCGGTCATTTGATTTGGTTGAATTTGGTCCCGTCGAATGTTCTGCAGAGTTCAGACCCACTGAGAGGCTTGGGGTGCTTCAGGGATGCCCAGGGGTGCCCATGGTGGCATGGAAGGCCATCAGAGACCCAGCAGCATCAGAGACCAGGAAGGCTTGGCGCTTGGCACCCCGGGCTGGCAGGCCTCCAGTTCTACTCACTCTATGATGGCTGGGTTCTCATTAGTTGCCATCACGGCAGGTGGTAGCTGGCTGGCTGGTTGGCTGGCCAGCCATGTGAATCACCACTGGGCAAGACTATGTGACCAATTTGCAGAAGACTTGGTTGAGATCTGGTGAGTAGGATGCTAGCCTGCAATGCCTGACCCCGTATGAGCGCTGGCTGGGCCTCTTCCCTGTCTGGAAGGTAGGCCCCAGAACCCTGAGGGCAGTTCCTGGGGCTGGAATGACTGGCAGTGATGCAGTGGAATGACAGCTCCCTGTGAACGGAATAACGGCCCCAGAACCCTGATGGTGGGTCCTGGGACTCGAGTGGCAGCTTCTAGATGATGTGGATGGACAGCCCCCTGTGCCCTGATGGTGGGTCCTGGGGCTGGAGTGGCTGACTGTTTCTTGATGCCATGGAATGACAGCTCCCCATGAGCAGAATGATGGCCCCAGAACACTGATGGTGGGTCCTGGGGCTGGAGTGGCAGCTTCTGGATGACGTGGATGGACAGCCCTCCCTGTCTGGAACGTTGGCCCCAGAATCCGGATGGTGGGTCCTGGGACTGGAGTGGCTTTTACTTGATGCAGTGGAATGACAGCTCTCTGTGAGACAAATGGCCCCAGAACCCTGATGATGGGTCGTGGGACAGGAGTGGCAGCTTCTGGATTAAGTGGAATGACAGCTTGCATGTGGAGGGACTTTATCTGCTTAGAGCATGGCCCAGGGACAGCTGGCTCTGCTCCTGTTGGACACAGACAGCTATTTGGACTTAGAGGAGGTATCCAGCATCATCACTGAGGCAGATGAGGAAATAGCCAAGAAGAGCTCGCAGGCTGGCTGGCATGGGTGGAGCAGTGGCAGAGGCCCAGCCAGGGCTTGGTGGCTGACAGCACCCCCAGTTGGCCGGGCATTGCAGGCTTGGCTTGTACTCAACAGAACTCAAGAAGCTTTAGTGCCAATTGGTCAAGCCTTGCCCGGTGGTGAATCATGTGGACACCCAGTAGCAGACATTGGATTGCCCGGTCTCAGAACCCATGGCATATCAGAGGCAGCATTGGGAGCAGCAGCAGACATTGGATTGCCCGGTAGCAGAACCTGTGGCACAGCAGAGGCAACATTGGAAGCAGTGCAGACATTGGATTGCCAGGGCACAGTACCCATGTCACAGCAGACAGCAGCAGCAGGATTTGCCTGTGCGCAGCATGCATGGAGCCAGGATGGTAGGATTTGCCAGGGAAGAGCTTCCATACAGCAGCAAATGGCAACAGCAGAATTGCTTGGGCACATTTGGATTTGCCAGGACAGAGCACCCATGGACTAGCAGGCAGCAGCAGCGGGATTATCAGGGCAGTGGGGCACATCACCCATGGTTGCCAGGGCAGGCAGACAGGCTCCTTAGTATGAGAGGCAGGCAGGCTGGGGCAGGGTTTGAGCTTTACCCACAGGGCAGGCAGACAGGCAGCATGGCATGTGCAGAAGGCAGGCAGACTGAGGCAGGCTTTGAGCTTTGCAACCTGGGCGGGCAGACAGGCAGCATGGCATAAGAGGCAGTAGGGAAGGTAGCCTCGGACCTTGGCAGGACACTCATGTAGGCTGGCAAAGACTTTGCAATGTCGTTTTTGTTATTGTCGATATCGATACCAATTTCAAAGATTTTATTTTTGTTATCAGTATCGATATCGTTTGGTCCTGTTATTGTGCAAAAAACCAGAAACGGTATTTTGATTGCATGTGTTCTCGTGGTGTCTGTCTGGGTTGTGTGAAAAGTGTGAAAAATTGGTTGTGAGCTTGTGTGTGTGTGTGTGTTGTGGCTGTGTGTGTGGTTTGGTTGGTTTGGTTGAGGTGGTGAAATGGAGGGAACGAAAAAAAGAAAAATGAAGATGAGGAAGGTGAAGGTGGAGGAGGAAGAGGCCCAGCCTGGAACATCTGAGGTGGTGCCTTCTGGCCCACACCGACTCCTGGCTTCTGGCCCACACC
>QEPC01011901.1:6837387-6857798 GCA_003113815.1 Sphenodon punctatus | reverse complement strand
ACTGGCAAAACACTGGCACAACCCAGCAGCAAGGAGTTCCCAGGGTTAACATCAGATGGAAGAAAATACAGTCTGCAATGCACATCAAGCTTAAAATGAATAATGTATAAACCCCAAACACAGGGAAATACTGGCAAAACACTGACACAACCCAGCAGCAAGGAGTTCCCAGGGTTAACATCAGATGGAAGAAAACACAGTCTCTTGCAGGGTGGGATGCAAGGTGGGGGTGGGTGCGGGGTGTGGGGGGGAACAGCCTAGGGGTGGGTGTGGGGTGGAGGTGGGGAACAGGCTCAGCCTAGGGGGAGGATGCAGGTGGTGGTGGAGGGGGTGGAGGAGCTCGGGTACAGGTTGGGGGAGGGAGGGATCAGTCGGTCTTACCTGTTAGTCTGACTGCTCCTTCCTTCTCCTTCGGCACCCAGCATTCCTCCTAGGCATAGGCGGGGGGAGTTTAGTTGGTTGTTTTTTTAAAAATTGCTCACGTGTCCCCACGCACGGAGCCCGGACACGCAGGCAATTTTAAAAAAAACAAAAAAAACAGTCCAGCAGTTCCTGCTGCTGCTGCCATTGCCGCGACCCTCCCCCCCTCTGAGCGGTGAGCGGAGCAGCAATGGCAGCGGCAGCAGCAGAGGGAACCGGCGCAGAGGTTGAGACTTCTCTCGGGGACTGACTGAGGCAGGGAGGAAATGCGCATGCATGCTTCCTCCCTTCTCAGTCCCCCAAGTCAAGCTATCTCACCAGGGTGGTCAGCGCGACCGCCCTGGCGAGATCTTCCATTGCACCCATTGAGCGCAATGGATAGGTTTTGCCCCTCCTTCCACAGCACGTCCCATGTGTGCGGTGGACGGAGGAGTTCAACCGCCCAAATCGCATTTTCTATAGGAAAACGCTTTGGGTGGCTGAGCAGCTGAGCCCTTTTTGGCCCTTTGGGGACCCACTCTCAGCATGGGTGGGTCCCCGAAGGTAGAAGAACACAGTGACAGCTACAGCAGCCTCTGAAGCAGCTCAGAAGCTGCTGTAGCTGTCATAAGCAGCAGCGTGTTGTTTTTTTAAGAAAAACAGTTTTGGCACCGGTGGCCCCTGCAGTGCTTTGGGGGGGGACACTGCCCTGAATTCCCTGCAGGGGAAGCCGCCACTGAGTGTAAGTGCTGCCCCTGGAGGAGTGCATCTTAAATCTGCTCCAACCATGCTTCCTGTGTCTGGCAGCACCTGCACAAGCTTGTGTTAGCCCTGTAGAGAAGCTAAAATTGACGACATGGGAGGAAGAAGGAATGTCTGCCTCCTCATGACAATCAAGGGCATGGGCATGATGCTGCAACAGGGCTCACAAGTCTTGGGGCTGAACATGCTCTGGTGCATCTTCTTCCCCTGCTGTGCGTGTGTGGTGGCCCTGTCCCATCCTCTGCACCAGGGCCCATTCCAACCTAGTTGTGCCTCATATATCACTCTGGGTAAAAAAAGATGTGCGGGCAATGTGGCGACTCCCCATCCTGGGGTGGGAAACAATGACCACCCCTCTCCGGGTCAGGGAGGGGCATTGAACGAACATGTCCATGACCGGAGAGCTGTCCCACCACCTGTCCACCCTGGGTAGTGTGGGGAGCTCAACAAATGTGCAACGGGACAGCCCTGCCCTGTCTTGATCCTAGACTTCCACACACACCCCCACCATGATGGACATCCATTACGACCAGCAATGGTGCTCGGCCTTGGAAGTCATGGGCCCTGACCCAAGGCAGGGATAGCGGGGCCAATCACATGTACTGACGCATGTTGGCCCATGCGGGTGGTCCTTGGCATGGGCTGTGTCCTCAGAGATTTTCCAAGAATCCAGACTGGACTAGCCACCTACTCACCCTGAGTCAGTCCTGGGCCAGCATCAGGTGGCGCGTTAACACATGTGCCAATGAGTCCTGGGCCAAAGCAGGCCACTATCAAGTCTGCTTTTGTCTCCTGTTTGCCCTTCTGCTCTGTACAGACTCTGGGGGGCTGGGGATGAGTCAGTACACAGGCCATGTTTCCTAGTAGAGTGGTTTGTGTAGCAAAGTACATCCCGTTATGTGCTCTGAGCTGAATACAATCCTTGCAGAATACAAGAGGCATTAAAATGCACTGTCAGAAAAGAATCCAAGAAACTACTGCTGGGGAATGGCTTCCTTGGTGAATACTAATACAGCTGTGAAAGATTTCTTCTTTCCAGTGGGGAGATGTTTTAAATGTAAGCCTGCTTTCAGCTAATATAGATTTATCCACTTTGGAATGTGAACATCCTAGTTTCTGCTCCGCTATTTCTCCTGAATACCACGGAAGGTTTTATTTTTTCCAGACAACCAGCCAAAGGGCATATTTATTTGACAAGTCCCTCATCAATGGAAAAAAAAGTAGAAAAGGCATGAATCTAAGTCTGTACAGTGTACGTGGTGTGTAAACACTCGTAGGATTTGAATGAGCACTCCAGGAAACAACAGTTGTGCCTGTTAATAGCGGTTGTTAATACAAAGCACTGCCGTTAAGAGGTTGCAGCTTGAGACCTCAGTGCAGCAAAGTACTTATATGCATTGGTCCCATTTCTCTGAGTGGTGAGAATTATCAGAGGCACCCTTTTCTGGGTTGGGTTCCTTTTGAGGAGGGAGGAACTGGAGTCTTACTGTGTGCTATAGAAATCTGATTAAGGAAGCAGTCGTTCGTACGTGCAGTGCTCCTTCCAACAGATACCCCAATGTCCAGCTTTACAGGGGTTCACCAAAGGTAGAGCTGAAGTACAGATAGTGGAATTATTATTCACAGGTACTACTGGCATTTTTGGGTAGCCCTTTGAGTATTTGAATTAGACATGTAGCTATATTGGACTGGGTCCTGGTACAGAAGATGGAACTGGATCCTGAGGCCCCCTTCCCAGTGTGGGATGCAGCTGCACTGCCTGTCCATATTACTAGGGGGGTGCACTTTGTTCTCTTTATTTCGATAACGAAAACGATATTTTTCATTTTTAGTTTTCGTTACTATGATTACAAAAATGAAAATGATAATAACAAAATCAATAACCACTTTCGGTTTTCATTATTCACTTCGTTGTTGCCTGGCAGAGTGGCAGTTATTTTTGGAGGGAAAATGTGGAGAGGGGAGGAGGAAGCAGTGTTGAACTCTTGAACTGGGACTGTGATGGGAGGGATGAGCAGACAGCAAGGACCTGATGGATGTAATCGCTGGCCAATGAGCAGTGGAAGCAGGTCCCAGCCACTTTAATGGCACCCTGTGATTGCTCAATGCCTCCTGCCTCCCAGAACCAATCATAGGGTCTCTGGGGAGGACATTGGCACACTGCAACACTTTATATTATTGTCAGGTCCAGGCTGTTTGATTCTTGTTCCATGTTAGCCGTTGCTGTGTCAGGTTGTGTTTACAGAACTGTGGTACTTGCACTAAAAATCTTCCCCAGCCCTCATTGTATATACCTTACCTTTCTTAAACCCTGTATACGTTTTACCTTTTCCCTTCCCCTGTCTGTCTCCTCCTGTACATATATATAGATAAAGGTATAGATATACATAGATTACAGATATAGATATAGATAATATATATATTAGATATACATTATAGTTTTTTCCTTTTACCTTCCCCTGTCTGTCTCCCCATGTCCATATTATATAAAGATATAGATATTAGTTGTATATATAGAGAGATTAGATATTATATAGATACTAGGGATGTGCGAACATGGTTTGGACGTTTGGAGTTTGGACCGAACTCAGCCAGTTTGGACGCCCGAACCGAACGCAGAAATCCCCGAACAGTTCAGGCATGTTCAGATGAGTTTGGGTGGCGTTCGGGTAGGAAAAACTTGGCTTGCAGGCCCAGGGAGGGGGGGTCAGCTGAGAAGGGGTGGAGAGACTTCGACTAGCAGCCAGCCTGCCCAATCACCATCCACCTTTTCCTCAGACCACTGGCTTGGCAGTCTGCGATTGGCCACGGGCTAGGCTGCACACAGCCGATGGGGCTTGTGGTAAGGCGGGTGCAACAAGTAATAAAAGTAATTTCCCTCCCCCCCTTCCAATTCATTCTGAACTAGCCACTGATCCTGTCAGCAGGCATTTTCAGAAATCTCCCTCTCCCAGCAGTTTGTGTTCCTCCCAATCCATTGCCATCCTCCTCCTATTTCACCCATTTCCACACATTTTCATTTATTTAGATTAGATTAGATTAGATTAGATAAGATAGATTTAGGTGTTATTTTTATTTTTTACCCCTTCCTGTGTTCTTTCTCCCTACCCTCCATTGAATCCTTCCCTCCTCCCTATATATATATTCCATCCCTGATTCCCTTCCCCTGTTTTTGGATTTATTTAGAGTAGCATTAGATTGATTTAGGTTTCATTTCAGTTTTGGACCCCTNCTCTCTGTATATATTCCATCCCTGATTCCCTTCCCCTGTTTTTGGATTTATTTAGAGTAGCATTAGATTGATTTAGGTTTCATTTCAGTTTTGGACCCCTCCCTGTGTTGTTTGTTATGATCTGTCTGTGTCCACCCCCACCCCACCCCCAATTCCTGGATAGATAGATAGATAGATAGATGTAGGAGTTAGCTTAGTTATAGAGATAGATATAGTATGTAGTGATTCAGTTTTAATATTTTATACTATGTTTGTAGGACTAGGCCTTTGTAGATATTAGATAATATTCCATTTAGTTCCATTGGTTTTAGAATAGTTAATAACAGTTAGTTAGTGTAGATATATATAATATTACATTACAATTTTGAATAAATAAATAAAACATATATAAAATCTTTCCATGCATTCTTTGGGTGGGAGAAATGGAGAAGGGAAACAAGAGAGGCCGGTCTGCTTCCTATAAGGCAGGCAACGGGGCACGTGGCAGAGGTGGCAGGTACCGTGCCACTGGAGTGGCAGCAGGCAGCAGCTGCTCAAGCCCATCATGATGCCCCAAACTGCACAGGACTGATTTTGGGAGACAGGCTTCAGAGGTTCCCAGAAATGGCACTAGGGGTGTGGTTCGGCGTTGCCTCCTGCCAGCATCCTCCACTGCCACGCAGGGCACTGGAAGGCCTGAAGTCCAGGAGGCTGCAGCTCTCTCTGCTGTGGCTGCGACTGCAGGAGCAGGTGCAAGTGCTTTTATTTTATTTATTTATTTATTTATTTATTTATTTAAATTATACCCCGCCCCTTTTGCCACAGTCTTCAGGGTCAGATGTTGATCATGGACCACCATTGTCCCCCATTATTGATGTGATCCCAAGCAGTTCAGGGTGGCCCTGGCTGCTAGAGGCAGGGCCCGATCCCCGGGCAATGGCAGCAGGGAGAGGAGCAGTAGCAACACCAGAAGCTATAGTGGGCACAGGAAGAGTGGCAGCAGCATGGGCAGTCGATCAGCCTCAGGGTCCCAGTACTCCGCTTCACAGGACATATCTCAGGTTGGGGACAACGAGGCAGATTCTAGGCCTGTGGAGGAGATGTCTGGTGCTGAGGCAATGGCTGTCCCTCCGAGAGCTGTGTCGCCACCATGTTCTGCCCCTCCCATCAATGCTGTCAGTGATGCATCACCCCGTGTGGGCCAGAAGGCAGGAGGGGGCAAAAAATCCTCCGTATGGGCACATTTTAAATTGGTGCAGGGGGATGATCCCAGGGAGGTGCAGTGCAGTTTGTGCCAGAAGGTGGTGAAACGTGGGCAGGTGTTTACCAACCTTGCAATTATTGCCATCGCGAGGCACCACAAGGCATGCCACACCGCTGTGCTGCTAAACTGCTAAGTGGGCAGGCAGGGGCAGTGGGCACCAGCTGTTTCCCAATTGCAGAGGTCAGTCGTCCGCCTCCATCAGCGGGCAAGTGTCCTTGAGCAGCTACCTCTAGCAGCAGGAGCGATATTGCTGCTAGGGGGGAACAGCAGCAGCAGCAGTAGCAGCAGCAGCAGCAACCAGTTGAGGCCCAGAAGCGTCAGTGCACCATGGAGGAGCGGGGATGGGGGCAGCTGCCAAGTCCACCAGCAGTTTCAGGACATAGAGGATGGCGCGGGGGAAAATGATACCACTCTATGCGGAGCCCTTCTCGATGGTCAGGGACATGGGGTTTAGGCGCCTGATTTCCTTCCTGGCCCCCCAGTTTAAGCTGCCCTCGCGCACCACCCTGAGTCTGCAGTTGGTGCCAGCCTTATATCGGACTTTAAAGGAGCAGGTGAGGGAGCAGCTGGCAGGGGCTGGGGGGTGCCACCGTCCACTTCACCACCGACCTGTGGTCATGCAGAAATGCGCAGCGCACCTACCTGGCAGTGACGGTGCACTGGTGGCAGGACTTGGTGGTAGCATTTGGGAGTGGCAGGAGGGGTCCCGAAGCAGGGTATAGGTGGGCCCTGCTTCAGGCAGAAGTCATGGATGGCCCCCACACTTCTCGTACCATCGAGGCAGCCCTGACCGCCATGGTGAGGGAGTGGGTCACGCCAGGTGCGCCCTTCACCAAGGGGTGCGTGATGATGGACAGCACGACCAACATATTGAGGGTAGTCTGTGAGGGGGGCTTCACCAGCATCCCTTGCACTGCACACACCCTTCACCTGGTGGTCAGGGACGCTCTGGGCTTGGGGGAGACGGGGATTGGGGCAGGCACCCTTAGCTCCCTGATCAAGTGGGGGAGGAAGCTGGCCGGTTTCTTTAACCAGAGCGTGACTGACAGTGACCTCCTCCAGGCGAAGCAGGCAGAGCAAGACTCCCCAGTGCACCAGCTGGTGCAGAAAGCTGCCTTGCATCAGGTTCAACTGGTGATGGACAGCGAGGCACCTCAAGGGTACTGTGGGGCAGAATGGGAGATCCTTGATCACACTGTCTTTGTTCTCAGGCTGTTCCTGGCTGTGACAGAGCGCATCAGCTCCTCCACAGCCGCCCTCAGCCAGGTGACCCCTCTGGCCCAGAGTCTCCTCAGGAGGCTGGAGAAAATTCTCTAGGGGTGGGATTGTGGCCCTCAGGGCAAGAAGCTGGTGGATGAGTTGGTTGCCCTGGTGTGGCAGCTGAAGGCAGGCCTGTAGGCGTGGTTTGGTGAGCTCCTGCACTGGGATGAATATGTGTTGGCAATGGCAACAATGCTGGACCCCAGGGTCAATGGCAGCGTGGCATCCCAGACACTGTGCTATGGCCACTGGAAGGGTGATCTGGTGGAGAGCATCCGTCAGGCACAGAGGGCTCTGGAGAGTGTATGGCAGCAGCAGCAGGATGCCCCTGGGGATGGTGGGAGTGGGAGCAGCCACCCCTTTCAGCCGGTGCAGTCTATCCCTGCCCCCAGCCGTAGCAGTAGCAGCAGCAGCACCAGGAGCAGGCTGAGCAGCAGCAGCACCCCTATTGCCAGCAGCAGCTCATATGTGCAGGCCAATCTGGCGAGCATGGGCCCGTGCACAGCAGGGCAGGCAGCGTGACTGAGGGCAGTGGTGGAGGTGATGCACAAACAGAGTTACGCGAGGGAGTATGACAGCGCCTCAGGAGCAGTGGAGAGCTACCTGGAGGAGGAGCCATGTATCGATCCCAGCAGCAATCCCTTGGCCTATTGGGCCGGCAAGACCAATTTGTGGCCAGCCCTGTCCAAAGTGGCCAAGGGTCTGTTGTCCTGCCCACCAATGAGTGTCCCCAGCGAGCGGGCGTTCTCTATGGTGGGGGACATTTGCTTGCTGCCTGAGACTGGTGGCCAAGTTGGTGGAGCAGTTGCTTTTCATCAAGGTCAACCTTCCGCTGCGGGGATTCCCCGAACTGCCCCTGAACATGGATTTATGGTGCAGTGGCACATGCCATCCCAAGCCACAGGCAGTCTTTGAACAGGGCTCCTCCTCAATCTGGGCTGCTGTGCTGAGGTGCTGTCCCTCCCTCCCAATGCCTGGCGCCCCCCCTTTCTCTCTATCTCTCACTCACTCTCACTCTCTCTCACTCTCTCTCACTCTCATACTATATGGCCTCGGCCAGTTTATTTGACTGACCTCATGATGCAGGGTGGCATTGGGAAACTGTAAACATGCCAGCTGGCCTCTGACTACATGATCTCATCCCGCCTATCTGACTGGCTCTCTCTCGCTGCACAGTCTTTGACAGCCTATCTGAGTGCCCTGCCAAGGTCCCAGACTGGCTTCCCTACTGCCTCTCATGCCATGCTGCTTGTCTGCCCGCTCAGGTTGCCAACCTTAAACCCTGCCTCAGCCTGCCTTCCGATGCTCATGCCACGCTGCCTGTCTGCCCACCCACCCAGGTTGCCAAGATCAAAGCCTGCCTCAGTCTGCCTTTTGATGCTCATGCCACACTGCCTGTCTGCCCGCCCTGGTTGCCAACCTCGAACCCTGCCTCAGCCTGCCTTCCAATGCTCATGCCATGCTGCCTGACTGCCTGACCTGGTTGCCAACCTCAAACCCTGCCTCAGTCTTCCTTCTGCTTATGCCAAAGTGCCTGTCTGCCCACCCTGTGGGCAAAGATGAAGCCTTTCCCTGGCCAGCCTGCCTGACTCTTATGCCAAGGAGCTTGTCTGCCTGCCCTGGCAACCCTGGGTGATGTGCCCCACTAACCTGCTAATCCCACTGCTGCTGTCTGCTGGTCCATGGGTGCTCTGCCCTGGCAAATCCAAATGTGCCCATGCAGTTCTGCTGCTGCCGTCTGCTGCTGTATGGGGTTTTTCCCCTGGCAAATCCTACCATCCTGGCTCCATGGGTGCTGCACAGAGGCAAATCCTGCTGCTGCTGTCTCTGCTGTTCCATGGGTTCTGTGCCCTGGCAATCCAGTGTCTGCTGCTGCTGCTGCTGCTGCTGCTGCTGCTGCTGTTGCCTCTGCAGTGCCACAGGCTCTGTGCCCTGGCCATCCACTCTATGGTGCTGCTGCTGCTGCTGCCTCTGCTGTGCCATGGGTACTCTGCCTGGGCAATCCAATGTCTGTCACTGCTGTCAATGCTGCTTCTGCTGTGCCATGGGTTCTGTGCCCTGGCAATCCAACGTCCGCTTCTGCTGCCTCTGCTGTGCCATGGCTTCTGTGCCCAGGCAATCCAGTTTGCGCTACTGCTGCCTCTGCTGTGCCATGGGTACTGTGCCCTGCAATTGAATCTTTGCTGCTGCTGCTGAACATTGCCTCTGCGGTGTCACAGGTACTGTGCCCCAGCAATCGAATCTCCGCTGCTGCTGCTTCTGCTGCCTCTGCTGTGCCACGGGTACTGTGTCCTGGAAATCCAATGTCTGCTACTGGGTGGCCACGTGATTCACCACCAGGCAAGGTTTGACCAATTTGCAGTAGAGCTTCTTGAGATTGGTTGAGTACAATTCAAGCCTGCAACACCCGCCCAAGTTAGGTTGCCCCAACAAGCCCTGGCTGGCCAATGTCTGCCACCGCTGAATGACGCCTCTGCTGTGCCATGGCAATCGCAGATTAGAATCTCAGATCAAAATTGATTCCTTGAACAGCTAGAGAATTAACATTCAAGCTAAATTGGGAAGTGTACAGAAATCAGAAAAATCGGAATTAATTAAAACAGGAAGTCATTTTACTGATGAGTCTGGAAAGACCTGCTTAATCAAATGTTACACAGAGACTGGCCACAATGATTCCGTATCCTGAATGCATTATAAATCTTCCCCAGCTTTAAGAAAAATTATATAGGATCAATTGGATGAAATGCAATCCAATGTCTGATACTGTGGCCCAGCCATCCAATGTCTGCTGCTGCTGCCAATGCTGCCTCTGCTGTGCCATGGGTTCTGTGCCCCTGCAATCCAATATCCGCTTCTTCTGCCTCTGCTGTGCAATGGGTTCTGTGCCTAGGCAATCCAAGGACTGATGTTGCTGCCGCTGCTGCCTCTACTGTGCCACGGGTTCTGTGCCCCGGCAATCCAATGTCCGCTTCTGCTGCCTCTGCTGTGCCATGGGTTCTGTGACTGGGCAATCCAATGTCTGCCACTGCTGCTGCTGCTGCCTCTGCTGTGCCATGGGTTCTGCTACTGGGTAATACAATGTCCGCTTCTGCTGCCTCTGCTGTGCCATGGGTTCTGTGCCCGGGCAATCCAATGTCTGCTGCTGCTGCCGCTGCTGCCTCTGCTGTGCCGCAGGTTCTGCTACTGGGTAATACAATGTCTGCTGATGCTGCCAGTGCTTCCTCTGCTGTGCCATGGGTTCTGCTCCCGGACAATCCAATGTCTGCTGCTGCTACCAATGCTGCATCTGGTGCCATGGGTTCTTCAACTGGGAAATCCAATGTCTGCTGCTGCTGCCACCGCTGATGCCTCTGCTGTGACACGGGTTCTGCTACTGGGCAATCCAATGTCTGCTGCTGCTGCCATTGCTGCCTCTGCTGTGTCATGGGTTCTGCTACTGGGCAATCCAATATCTGCTGCTGCTGCTGTGGCTGCCTATACTATGCCACGGATTCTGTGCCCAGGAAATCCAATTTCTGATGCTGCTGCCACTGCTGCCTCTGTTGTGCCATAGGTTCTGCTACTGGGCAATCCAATGTCTGCTGCTGCTGCCGCCAATGCCGCCTCTGCTGTGCCACGGGTTCTGCTACCAGGCAATCCAATGTCTGCTGCTGCTGCTCCTTCTTCTGTGCCACAGGTACTGTGCCCGGACAATCTAATGTCTTTTGCTGCTGCCGCTGCTCCCTCTGCTGTGCCATGGGTACTGTGCCCCAGCAATCCAATGTCTGCTACTGGGTGACCACATCATTCACCTCTGGGCAAGACTTGACCAATTTGCAGAAGAACTTGTTGAGATCCAGCGAGTAGGATGCAAACCTGCAATGCCCGACCAAGAAGGGGTGCCAGTTACCAAGCCCTGGCCCGGCCTCTGGCATTGCTCCACTGATGCATGGCAGCCTGCAATGCCCAGCCAAGTAGGGGTTCCATCCACCAAGCCCCAAGCCTTCCCAGACTCTGCTGCTGCCGCTGGGTCTCAGCCAGCCAGCCATGCCACCACGGGCACCTTCAGGGGCCAAGCGCCAAGTCTGTCTACCCAGGCAACCCGGGGTGCCAAGTCCCAAGCCTTCCCAGTTTCTGCTGCTGCTGCTGCTGCTGCTATGTCTCCAATGGCCTGCCATGCCCTCACGGGCACCCTTGGACCACCCCAAGCCTCCAGGTGGTTGCATTTTCTGAACATTCGGGGGAGTCTGAACTCCACGGGACCGAACCCACAAACTGAAACCAACTTTTCAGTCTGAACGGCCGAACATCCGAACTCCATTCTGTTCACTCATCCCTAATATGTACTCAGCTGTTTTATTATATATATTAGGATTATAGGATAATAATAGGAATAATACATAGCATATAGAAGTTTATTGATATAGATACTTAGATAGGAATATATTGCATACATACTATGGGTTATTAGGTTTAGGTTAGATTTTGTACATACATATTACATATTGTGCACTACTGCATCACAGGCCTTTTTTACACAGACGCCCTCCCCCCCCCCCCCCCGCTTGGTATGCGGGTGTGTGTGTGGTGGGGTAGCGTCAATGTGCACACCACAGTTGTGGGGATGGGATGGGTGTGTGCCCATGGAAACACCACAGGCGGAGCACAGCTGGCGCAAACCTATCTCCACCCATCACCCACCCACGGAGCCATCCGACAAAATGGGTGGAGATGGGTGTGCTCCCATGTGCTCCTATGGGAAAGGGAGCACACCCACCTCCATCCATCGCCGGCACTCACCCATCCCCCCCCCTCCCCCAGCAGTGCTGTGTGAAAACAGCCATAATGAGAAAGGGTAGATGGGGGTAGATGGCTGGGGTAGATGGCTGCTGAAAACGGAAACAAAACTGAAAACAAAATTTTCATTGTCACCCGATACCAATGCCGAAACCGATACCAGTAATTATACTGATAACAAAAAATGAAAATTTGTTAGTAATGAAAATGAATAACAACAGTTTTTAATAATGAAAATGAAAATGAATAATGACATGGGTCCCTGGTGCACACCATTACATATTATAACAACATCCTTGAGATGAATTATGTCCACAGTGGAAACGTGTACTTGCATGTCTGTTTTTTACGCTAATCCATTTTTTTGGTTTGCTTTTTGAAGTTGGATATTTCATAGTTTTGGCTCATTTTAGTAATTCGGTTACGTTATTTTTGGTAATTGCATATGTCCGATAGTGCTAATGTTGCTGAAATAACCAAACTAAAAAACCTGAAATAACTGGGGGTGGGGGGGGTGGGGTGTCGGGGAATACTCCAACTTGAATCGCCCAAACTGATACCCTAAATGGATAGCAGTTATATTACTACAGCTGCAGCTGGGCACCCACAAACACGGGTAACCCAACGAATCTGCCCAACTTGCCCCAGATGCGTTTGGGTACCGATTGGTGCTTAAATATGACTGAATGGGCTACCCGGTGTCCCAGAATGCTGATTTTTCTGGAATTTCCAAGACTTTCCTGGATGCTGATCCCACACCCCTCTTGGCTCCTGCATGCACCCATGGTCCCCGGGCTGACTAACTCGCCTAGCTGCTCCTCCTGGTTGCTAATCCCTACACAGCTTCCAGCCGGAACATAAATGGACATGTCCACTGTCCCCATAGCAGGAGTTCCCCATAGCAGGCCTCCTCATGTGCCCCTCTGGAAATACAGGTATTACCCGTGAGCACTGATTGCAGTACTTGCTGCACCCTTAGTTATTACCCAACCCTCAATTTTTTAGTTTGGGTGTTCCAGATGCAATTGATTTATTTGTATTTCAGGCACGTATTTCTGTTCTATCCAGAATATTGTCTGTTTGCAGTCTTTCTCCCCAAAATGGTTCTCCCCAGCACACTGCCCCCAAATCTGTTTCTCCTGCTTCAGCTACACACCATTTTGTGTCTCTCCATGTGCTTAACAAAATGCTCAGTAGCCTTGCTTGCCCCCCACCCAGCATGTAGCCAATGGGCTAAATCCCAAGAGGTTAAGCAGAAGGGCTTGCTCTTCTATAAAGTGTGCATGTTTGAGTTTACTCCCTGGAACTGTCTACAATGGGAAATATTCACATCCTTACATTTCTGCACATAAGAAAGTGTCTTAGGACAAGAATCAACAGGAAGATGAATAAATGAGCACATGGGCATGAATAAGATTAGCATATTTGTGCATAGATAAACTCACTGCACAGATTGCAGGTGCCAAGAACCCCCTTGTCCTTTCTCATTTGAATGCCATGATTGCAGAAGTGAACAGAAACATCGAGTGGAGTCTGAACTGTAAGCTTGGGGGTTCTGAAAGTAATTCCTGGGCTGCATATGGATTTTTCCTGTCAGTGTTAAATGTCAGCTGCTTATTTGCTGGTGGATTAGTCCCTTCCCCTCCCCAGCAGCACACAAAGGGTGGGGAATGGATTAGTTAGGGTTTACTATAAAAATAGGCAAATATCATTCCTACATACATTTGAGATTTTGCACATTATGCGGAAACACTTGCTAACGTTTCTCTGCAAACATTGGGGAGGAGGAATGTTGCCTCAACATCATTTAGTCATTTTCAATTCATTGCTGGATGAAGGCCTCTGGAATTTATTACTATGTCCTGATCCAAACACCACCACCCCTTGCCATCTCATCTCTTAATAAAGATCTTTCATGGCATAGGGTGAAAACAGACATGATGCTAACCACCCTTTAACCACCCTTGGTGGTTATTTATGCATGTTGCAGGGCTGTATTGGTGGCCTATGCAGCCCTGAATCATGCATAAATGACCACCAAGGGTGGTTAAAGGCTGGTTAGCGTCATGTCTGTTTTCACCCATAAATCCATGGTGTGGACCTTCCCCTTCTTCCTCCATCCTGAGCTCACCCCTGAATCACTCTCATTCCCAACCCCTAAGTGGATCATGGAGGTTGTAATACTTTTCAAAGTGGTCTGATGATCATTGTGCACTGAAGGGGATTGGGGAGCTGAAGGGAAGAGGTTGACTCAACAGAGTTCTTCAGGATTCTATTGGCTACTGACTCCTGATAGCCAATAGAATGCTGACGATGTCTGCTGAGTCTGCCCCCTCCCTCCTGCTCTCCTCCTCCCATTCCCGATAACTCTCTATCAGGACTCGGGGGCTCCCCACAGAGATGCCAGTCCTCATTCCTCGGACTCTGTCCCCCGAGCTGCCAGCCCCAGACAAAGTAAGAGAACTGGGGAGGGGATAGCATGGCTTCCTCCTCCTCCCTCCCCTTTAATTTCTCCAGGCTGGGAGACCAGCGAGATCTCAACCCTAATTCTCGATTCTCGCAATATTTTCGCGAGATAATTTTTAATTCTCATTTCAGTCCTAATCCAGGTCAAATGAAATGGAGGTGGGAGACCTGGATCAGTTCCTGTAAGGACATGCACAAAAATGTATTCTCTCTATTGCACATGTGCAAGATAGTGGCATGCTTAGACAAGGCAAGCTTGCGCATGTGAAAAGGAACAAATATTTTTAAAACATCAGAAAGGTCGATGGAGATGATTCAGCATGATAAAATATCTGCACCAGAACTCTATGGACCATTCTGATTCTGTGGCGATCCTCCGCAGGTTGCAAAGGGCTGCTTTGTTTTAACCTCGCTTCTGTTCTTAGCTTGCCCTTTTCAGACGCTTATCTTTCTAAAGTCACACGTAGAATTTGACCACTCTTTCCATGCCGTGTGTGAAAGGAAACATCTCTGAGTAAAGACTCCAAAACTGGAAGCCCGTGTGCAAATTCTTTAACATGCAGAGGGTGTAGCATTACAGTCCCAGGTTATCTTGAAAGACCTTTCTATTTATAAAAGAGGTAAATTTATTTATGTAAATTAAAACTAATGTCAGTGGATCTGCTTCTTTTAGTGTTGATGAGTCCCAACTAAAAGAAGACAGATCTAATTTCATTTCCATTAAAATGTAATATTTATGAGTTTTAATAATTTTGTGTCAGAGTCTGAGATATATATTACTGGCACATCAGTCAAGCAACTGTTGAAATAAATACAGATTTTTAATTAAGTAGGAATCTGAAAACAGCCAGCTAGACATGGGAGAATTTGCGCTATTTATTTGTAACAAAATAAAATGCTAAGTGATAAAGAGAAATTTTCACCACAGGATTTAATTGCTATTTTTTGGTTTAGCACTTTATCAAATTAGTTTTAGATATATCAGAAGGTTATATATTATTTTAAGGATGATGTCTTTCTATATTTCATTTAAAACAATCATTTCTCTGAATCACAAGTAAATTAAAGAGAAGAATTGAACTGGAAATATCTACAAATTAAAGTAAAAGTGGAAAATTGCTAGTTTTATTACCTGATCAGATTATATTGAAATTTCCTCCACTTTATATGCAGATTATTTTTTTTATTTCCAGTGTGCATGACAATCAAATTAACTGTGTTGTACGTGGTTTCATTCTAGAGTTAATTCTATGTTTATTTTCACTGATTTTCACATTTTGGAAGTAAAAACCTATTCTTCTGCCAGCCTGGGGCAGCGTTGTCGGTGAGTTGCAGCAGGAGCTGGTCCCCAGTGAGTCAGCACCCTGCCGCTAAACCTAAAATCCTTGCAGGATGCGTACATTTGTGACTAAGCTGGCACCTCAGGGGTTGTGGGGTGGTGATTGAGCCAGGAACCAAGGCCAACAAGTAATAGGTTGCAGGGGCGTTTGGCTAAGCCGGCAACTCAAGGACTCTCAGGGGTAATGAAGCTGGCTGCCCAGGTGTAGCAGTACAATGCAGATGAGGCACGCCCAGTCGGGAAGGGGTTAATAACGGGGACTGGCAAGAAACTTGGGTTGGTGTTAGGAGGAAGATCTCATGACTGACTGGAGTCTGTAGCAAGGGGAAAGAAAGGGGAACCGGGGATTACAAGCCTTGTCCCCTCTCCTGATGTTCACAATTTGGAACATGCAGGGAACTTTTAGCAGAGAGTAGCAAGAATTCAATAAGGTATTTTGCTATGCCTTTTAAATTCAATACCCTAGGCTCCCATCTACCTTGCTTAGCAGTAAGCAGAAGGAGGTGGGCTGCCACATTAAACCAGTGCTCCACACTCTACACTGGCCGCCAGTAGCGGTCCAGATACAATGCAAGGGGTGATTTTAAAAATTATTATTATTATTATTATTATTATTATTATTAAAAAAAACTGGGACAGTGTTGTTGTTGTTATTAGTAACAACAACAACAACAACAACAACAACAAGAAGACTGCCCCAGGCTGGCTGAAAAATGTGTTTTTACTTCCAAAATCTGCCAATTTTTATGTGAAAATCAATAATAATAATAATAATAATAATAATAATAAAATCAATTTTTATCTCACCCTTCCATCAAAGGCTCAGGGTGGCATACAGATGTATATAAAAGACATAAACATAGAATATATGAAACATATATGTAAAACATATAAAAACAATTAAAAGAAACCCTAAGCCCCACTCACCAATCCTCTTTCTAACCCCTCTACCCCATCCCTCCCAACCCTATCCCAGTCCGCCAAATGCCTGGCCAAACGAAAAGGTCTTACACCTCTTCCGAAAGGTGAGCAGGCTTGGGCTTAGGTGGATCTCCAAGGAGAGAGAGTTCCATAAATGTGGAGCAGCCACCGAGAAAGCCTCTCTGCGTGTCCTCGTTGTACGAACTTCATGGATGTTGGCACTTGCAAGAGGGCATCCTCGGCCGACCTCAGAGGCCACAACAGAACATAAGGGGAGAGTCTGTCTTTCAGATTCTTGGGGCCCAAGCTGTTTAGGGATTTATAAGTCAAAACCAGCACCTTGAATTTTGCCTGGGAAGCTACTGTCAGCAAGTGCAGACTCTGGAGCACAGGTGTAATGTGCTCCTGGTGGCCCACCCAGACAGAAGACAGGCTGCCGCGTTCTGCATCAACTTCAGCTTCTGAATGTTCATCAAGGGCAGCCCCACATAGAGTGCATTGCAATAGTCTAGCCTCGAGGTTATGATGGCCTGCTATGGCCCACCTGGGCCAGGAACTCACAGAGACATCTGTTTCTGGGCCACCAGATGTGGGTCCATTGCTGCCCCAGTCTGGGTAGACTTCTGGCCCAGAACTGGTCCTTTAGATGATCGTAGGCCCATAGCCTGAGTCAAGGACCACCCAGGCAGACAAATGCTGGCTATAGCAAGCCAGGATGTGTGTTTATAGTCCCAACCCACCAGGGATTGGGGTCCAACATGGCTGGGGGCACGGCTGCCTGGTAGGGATGCGCGAACAGATTGCGGTTTGGGTTCAGTCATTTGGTTCGGTGCGGTTCAGTCTGGTAGTTTGGTTCGGTCACCGAGTTCGGGTTCCTTAGTTCGGTTCGGTGGAGTTCAGTTCGGTTCGGCTATTTGGAAATAGGTATCGCATGATCCCGTGATTGCATCAGAAACTGAAAATTTGAGTGCATGCGGAGCTGTGTGGTGAGAAAGTGTGTATGGCTGGCTGGCTGTTTGGTTCGTGTGTTTTGGCTGTTTTATGTGTTTGGGTTGGCTGTGTTGTTTTGGCTGGTTGGTGAGTGTTGGTGGGTTGCCTATTGGAGTGTCTGATGTTTATAAAAAAAATAAAAATGACAAAGACTGTTGTCCTAATTAAACGCCGGGGGGGTCAACGTGGTGCTCCTGGAGCCAGTGGTGGAGGAGGAGAAGGAGGAAGAGGTCGCTGCCCCAGCCCCTGGACCTTCGGTGGTGGTGGCTGGCTCTTCTGATAAGGAGTAAGTGGCAAGCACAGGACGTGCTGCCAGGTTTGTAAAACTTTTTTTTAACTTTGAGGACAAGAAAGGCTCTATCCATTAGAGCGAGCTCACTGGCGTGCGGGTGGGTGCGCGGGTGGAGGACATCAGTCAGGCACAAACAGTGGGCATCAGCGGGTAGCAGCGGATGTCTGCCACAGAGAGAGAGGGTATTGTAGTGTGGGGGGCTCTTCCAGAAGTCAGGCACGACCACGAGCAGCACCCCCCCACAAACATGTGCCTGCCAGCCATCCCTAGCAAGGGTCTCCACTATCTAGTTGCCATCCCTACCTAGTACTCCCACATAAGAGCAGGATTTGCACGTGCCAGCAAGGGTCTTTCTAGTTGCCATCCCTAGCGCCCCAAGGAGGGCAGGATTTGAACGTGCCAACCAGGGTCACCATCTCCTGTTGCCATCACTAGCACCTCAAGGAGGGAGGACTAGAGACATCATCATAAATGCATGATATTACTTAGGTGTTGTTTATGTGTTCTTGTTTCAGAGAGAAATTGGATGCCGGCACTGGTGCCACACGCAGGACCAGGTGGAGGTCGCCAGTGCCACCCCCAGACAGTGGGTGGACAAGGTCCGATGTCTGGAGGTGGTTTGAGAAGCACGAAAAATACACCGTCTGCACGGTAAGGCACAGGGGCTGGAACAACAGGGAATGGATTGCCCTATGACCTGTTAGGAACGGAAGTCCCCTGCAGAGAGAGATTGGCCACCCACCCACTTGTGGATACAGAATACAGGCAGGGCTTGACACAGACCATTGGTCTGATGCATTATGGCACTTCTTATGTCTTATGTCTTTTTATATTCTTTAGATCTGCTTCAAAAGATTCAGGAGGCAGAGAGAGGGGACCACATCAGGGTTAATCACCCATATTGAAAGGCTCCGTGGACGGACGGTGAGGCGGCAGGAGACTCGCGTGGCCATGGAGCTGTAGCATCAGTGCCAGAAGAAGGGGGGGAAGGCAACCCAAAAGTGATGCCATCAAAGCCCTTCCACCTCTTCCATCCCCGAGGAGGTGGAAGAGGAGGAGGAGACCTGTCCCAAGACTGCCTCTGGCATGGGATGGCGTGTGCCACTGCACCATCAGTCCTTGTCCAGGGGCAGCTCAGGGAATCCCAGCAGCGGAAGGTTGATCTTTAGGAACAACAACTGCTCCACCAATGTGGCCCCCAGTCTCATGTGGTGTGGGGAGCAAATGTCTCCCAACACAGAGAACACCCGATCACTGGGGACAATGGTTGGCGGCCAGGACAGGATACCCTTGCCCACTTTTGACAGGGCCGGCCACACGTTCGCCTTGCCGGCCCAGTAGGCCAAGGGATCACTGCTGGGATCAATGCATGGCTACTCTTTCAGGTAGGTCTCCACTGCTGCTGAGGCACCATCATACTCCCTCTGGTAGCTCTGGGTGGGCACCACCTGCCACTGCCCTCAGCTATGCTACTTGCCCTTTTGTGCTGGGCCCCATGCTCCCCATAGTGGACAGAACAGAAGAGGAGCTGCTGGCAGTAGGGATGTATGCATGGCTCCTCCTCCAGGTAGGTCTCCACTGCTGCTGAGGCACCATCATACTCCCTCTGGTAGCTCTGGGTGGGCACCACCTGCCACTGCCCTCAGCTATGCTACTTGTCCTTTTGTTCTGGACCCCATGCTCCCCACAGTGGCCTGCACACAGGATGAGCTGCTGGTAATAGGGGTGCTGCTTCTGCTCATCCTGCTGCTGGTGCTGCAGTTACCGCTAGGGCTGGGGGAAAGGATAGACCCAGATGGCTGGAAGTGGTCACTGCTCCCACTCCCACCATCCACAGGGGCGTCCTGCTGCATAGTCCGCTCTGCCTGATGGAACTTCTGCATGAGCGCACCCTTCCGGAGGCCATAGACCACTGCCTTGCTTGCCATGCTGCCCTTGATCCTGGGGTCCAGCATGGTTGCAAGGACATATTCCTCCCAGCGCAGGACCTCAGCCCCGCCTTCAGCTTCCGCACCAGGTCAAACGCCTCATTGGACATCTTCCTGCCTGCAGGGCCACAATCCTGCCACCCGAGAATCTCGTCCAGGCTCCTGTGGAGACTATGGACCAGTGGAGTCACCTGGCTGAGGGTGGTGGTGGAGCTGCTCACGGTCTCCGTCACAGCCAGGAACAGTCTCAGGATGAAGACCATGTGAGAAAGGCTCTCCCATTCCTCCCAGTTGTACCCTGGAGGTGCCTCGATGTCTGTTTCCAGTTCTACCTGATGCAAGGCGGCTTTCTGCCCAAGAAGCTGCTCGAGCATCAGGAAGGTGGAATTCCACCTGGTAGAGACATCTTGGACCAGCTGGCGCACCGGGGACCCTTGCTCGGCCTGCTTCTCCCGGAGGAGCTCGCTGCCCTTCACGCTCCTGTTGAAGAACCCCACCAGTTTCCTGCCCCGGTCGACCAGGGTGCTAAGGGTGCCTGCCCCAATACTCTTATCTCCCAAGCTCAGAGCATCCCTGACTACAAGATGGAGGGTGTGTGCAGTGCAAGGGATACTTGTGAAGCCCCCATCATGGACTGCCTTGAGTATATTGGCCCTTTGGTGAAGGCCATGCCTGGCGTGATCCACTCCCTCACCATGGCGGCCAGAGCTGCCTCGAAGTTCCTTGAGGTGTGGGAGCTGTCCATTACTTGTGCCTGAAGCAGGGCCCACCTGTACGCTGCTTCAGGACCCCTCCTGCCACTG
>QEPC01011901.1:6821957-6832048 GCA_003113815.1 Sphenodon punctatus | reverse complement strand
CCCCCCCCCCAGGGATCAGGTCTATACTTACCGGCTGCTGCTGGGATGCCGCGGCCGCTGGTGCTGGGGGGGGGCTCTTGAACTTGCCCGCCGGAGGGAAAAAAATTTTTTTAAATCCAGGCTGAGCAGGGTGGGTGGGGGGTGTCCCCTCTTCCACCCGCACAGCCTGGGAGGGGGAGGGGGGAGGAATTTTATTCCATTGATTTCAATGGGGACACAGTGCTCCTTTGAAATCAATGGAATAAATCCGGTACCAGTATACCGGATTTAATCCGGGAATCCGTTTTTTTGGGAACCGGAAACCGGTAAATCCGGTATCCGGTAATTGCCCCGGGGTCCCGCCGCTAATATCCATCAATCACTATTGTAGCTCCTGGGTAATATTTGTGTACCTAGTAAGAATACTGTTCCATGATGGCTGAGTATGATTCATTCACAGCCCATTGGATCCTATGAAGAAGAGTCCCACCATCAAGCACAAATGTCACTCCACTTGCTGGCCTGCAGACTATAGTTTTGTCTGCCTGACATACTGTTTGAACAGCATGAAGAAGTTCAGGTTTGTTTGGTTTTCTGAAAAGGAAGCTACTGTCAAGCAAAGATGCTGGGTGGGAGCACAATTCATATCTAAAGCAATCTTCTTCTGAAATGTTGCTGGATTTGGCAATGAGGAGGAACCTCTGGAACAGAAGTGTTGGGTCCAATCATTTTATCACTGCTCTAGGTGTTTGTTTTGTAGTTAGTTGTATAAGTTTGTCCTTGCATTTTAATGAACCATCTTTAGCAGTCTCTCCAATCATTTTGTTTATTATCTTTTGTCCAATTTCCCTAGCTATATCAGCATTAACACCTGCTGATGCAACCATTCCTATGGCTATACTTCGTAGTTGAGGATCACCTTCAAAGGGTGATGATTCTGATAAATATTCAAGTACTATCTGAACATCCTTACAGTCTCTTTCCTGTCTGGAGTCCCGGCTTTCCTTATGTTGGTCACCTGTTACATATATTGCTTCAGTCAGCTTCTCCATCAGAAAGTTGACCTCCAAACAAGCTGGATGAGATAATATCCGAACAGAGCGCTGAATCTCAGTCATTCCCCTGCCTTTTGTCAGTCCTCCAGCAGTCTTCAGGCTTCTCATAAGTTCCTGCTCAATGACCAAGTCTGGTGACAGACCTGCCCAAAATCTGTCAGACCTTCTAATAACATGCATTCCATTTTCAAGTTTTGAGAAAACTGTCCTTTCTGCTCTAATAGATTTCCGCATCAGTCCAACCATCTCCATATACTATAGCCACAATGCTGCCGTACATGCATCAGCCAAGTGAATCTTTCTTATTTGAAGTAGTTGAACAACCTTCCTGACATTAGGAGATAAGCAAGCATCACAAACATCCATCTTGCCTGTCATTATTCTGTCATAGACAATCTTCAGGTCTGTAACATCTTCTAGTGACAAATACTGTTCAGAGGTTGCATCTTCTGGTGACAAACACTGGCCAGAGTCCAAGAAGTCTTCGGGTTTGAACATGTCATGCATTAGTAAAGCATGAAGGGCGGAGTCAATTATATTATGTGCTCTGATACAGCGTGAAACTGCTTTCCCCATTAGAAGGTGCGGAACAGTATTTTCTGCATAAATAAATTCCAGCACTTCACGCAGCCCAGATCCATCCATTATGTGGCCTATACATCCTAAGAAACTCATTAGAGTGTGAAAGCCACCAAGCTTCAATACAACATTTGCCACAACACTTTCAGTCAGTCCTGAAGAGACTATTTTCATAGCTTTCCACCGCAGTGGTTGGTCAAATGTCATGATGGGTGTAAAGTCATATTGATGAGCCTGCATGCTGATAAACATTAAGGTTGAGTATATACAGCTTTCATCACTTGCAGAGAGGTCAATCATTGGGAGGAAGGCTATACTTGCTTTACCTGGATGATCACCAGCCATTATAGTTTGCATCGTACCATTCCAACCAGGTCGTGGTTGCCTAAGAAACCAAGAAGCGAACCAAAGTACATCAAGATTAGCTATGGGGTCTTGTAGTAAAACAAATGGTTCAAGCTTTTCAAATGTGATGTTTCTTAACACAGTGTCATCAGTCCTGTAGTGGATTATTTCAATGGGTGAAAACAGAAATGACGCTAACCACCCTTTAACCACCCTTGGTGGTCATTTATGCATGTTTCAGGGCTGCATAGGGCACCAATACAGCCCTGCAACATGCATAAATAACCACCAATGGTGGTTAAAGGGTGGTTAGCGTCATGTCTGTTTTCACCCAATGTTACCGGCCTTCACAATCTCCTCATTTAGCACATCATGGCGAGGAGCACATTCCTTCCTACTTCTCAGGGATGGTGCGATTGTTGCTATTATTCCCATTCCATGGAAAGTGTGTTTGCCATCCAGAGTGCAACTGTCATGATCAGCATTGTCAGCCACATATTGAACAGTATGCTGTGATGTTATCCCTTCAGGTGTTGAGCCACAGGAAACACTACATGATCTCTCAAATCACACAACTTCATGGTATGGTGCACAAAATCCAACAGCATGTAGCGTGTCAATCAAGTAACGTGAACCATAATGGTGGAGTAGTTGGATTGCCAGTCCGATCTGCAGTGGAGCTAAGAGGACTCTTGGTCTTACTGCTTGCATGATCGATTGTCCAATTGCATCTGTTTTAGTTTAGTTGTTTTTCCCAACAAACAATGGGTATTTTCAGACGTTACGGGGCCGCTTGGCCCCATACTGAAAACAACCCTTTCATTCTCCGCCGGGGTCACCCCATCACGCCATATCAGACGTGCCGGGGGGATCCCGGCGGGGAATGTGGGAGGGGGCGGGGCCGCACGGCGCAACGTGCGGACGCATGGCCCCGCCCCCTCCATGCACTCCGCCACCCGCCCTTCAGGGAGACGGGCGGGTGGCGGGGCCACTGTGGCTGCTGCGTCGGGCCGGAAGCACCATGGCCCGGGATCCCGCCGGGGATCCCGGGCCGTGGCAACCGGCCAGACGTGACTTTTTCTTGGTCCCCGCTGGGGATCTTTTTGACCAAGCTTCCCGGGACATTCCCCCGGCTAGCCCGGGAAGCGTGGTTCAAATTGACCCCATGTGGGTATTCACCGTGGCGAACATCTGGCGGCCGCCAAACAGATGTTCGAGACACGGTGACCACAGGTGGGTATTCACCATGGTTCACCGTGATCTCGTAAAGTCTGAAAATACCCAATGTAGCCAGGAAAACAGCAAGGCTATTTGGAAGACAGTGGTTATTAACATGCTCCTCTACAGATAGATACTCCAGCAAGTTGTAGCTACCTTTCCTTGCTAGGATCTCCTTAATGTCTGTCTGGATCAGTTTTGCTGCAGCTGTTATTAAATGCACTTTTTCTTCCTCTGAATTGCATTGATCTTTAAGTTTGTAGTATTCCTGCAATACTGTGGATGTCTTTCTTTTGAAAGTCACAACATCAGGTTTGCCATAAATCTCCACAACAACCACCTCATCCTTGAAGTACTCAAGTACTTTTTTCCTCATATACTGTTGCCCATATGGCTCTGATACTTCACCGAGGAAACCTTTCATCACTTCATTGATGTCACTAATGGTGATGGTCTCCTCATCGTTGTCCTTAAAATATGACATAGTTTTGGGGAAAGCTTCGTGTCTGATATCATCTATAGATCTTGCAATTTTTTTCTTCTTCGATTGAGGCTCAGACATGCTTACAAACTGTAATGGCATTTGTCTACCAGTACGGACATTTGTGTTGCAAAGCTGATGGTACATGGCATCAGCAGCATACAAATCTGATACCAAACAGATGCGCCGACATACGCATACTGTCCACTCATCATTTCGTGATTCGCACAAATCCCTAATAGGCTTATCAAATTGTACAGTACAGACTTGGAAAACCTTACATCTTTTTCGATGTACTTTAGAGTTATCAATGGTAGTGCCACAAAAGAAACAGCATTTCTTGAAACTGAAATCATCTGTTTGGGAACGGCATATGCATCTGCATTCCTGCAGTTTACACAACCACTCTTCTCTTTCGACAGTATGACATTCACTAATATGACGCTTGTGTACATAGTCTCGTCTACAGTCATCATGAACTAAATTGCCTGCTTGTGCTTTTTTTGTATCTCCTCTTTCATGATTTGCTGTATTTATCCCCAAAGCTCCTTTCTCACCAATTTTTGTCCATCCACTTTCTTCTACTTTTATGCTCTTGTCACATATGAGGCAGGTTCCTTCTGTGGCTGACATCTTCAAGCTAGTTATGTGACCTGAAATAAAAATCATCGGTGTTGTTTCAGAAATTATTGTCATGCAGCATTTGGGGTAATAGAAGTAATATGTTGTACTTATAAGATTGTAAATATATGCTGTTTTCTAAAATTCAAGGATTCGTAATTCAGATTAGAATTTTATTTATAATAGACTCATTCAGGTCCTTAGAAACCAAGATGTTACAGTTACAAGTTATTAATTTCTAAGATTCCATAATTTGTAATGCAGATTGGATTTTCATTTATAATCAGAGACACAAGTTCACTGCACCAAGAAATCTTAAAATCTGCAACAAGTGACGCCAAATTCTGCAAATTCACCATGAGCATTAACATTGGCATGATTTACTTGATTTACATAACTGTGCAGCAATTTATACATGCCAATTTGGTTACCAACATGCTTTTTCAACAGAATTGACATAGAATCCTCTGGAATTCCAGTGTCCCAGAACTCCCACCTCATGTTAAAGCTCCAGACCTCCCTCACCAAGACATAGGGCCCTAAGACCCGCTCACCTAGAATTCATCTCCATGGGGCCTATTCACTCTCGGGATTGTGATCACACACCTCCCTAACAGATGCCAGTTGCATCAGCAGTTTTAGTTTGGACTCTTGGTGACAAGTTTATGCCTGAAATCCTGAATGAGGATTTCAAGATCTTGAAGACAGCTCTTGCTGCAGTTTCAGCCTGTCACTGCGAGGATTGGCTGATTCTGCAAAATCACTGCCAACGGCAGCAATGCTGTCAACTCTGGTCCCTGTTTACAATGGACCCATTCGGCCCCTTAGAAGTTGAGATATTAGAGTTACCCATCATTGTTATTATAGGGTCCCCCACTCCCTCCAGCCCCCCCCAAACTACCTCTGCCCACGCACACACACACCCTCCATCCATCCCTCTCCGCCCTCCCACTCTCAACCTACTCTGGCATCTACCTACTTCTCCTCTGTGTTGCCCACTGCCCTTCAGCTACTTGTGAGGCCTTCAAAGTCCCAGTGCTGGCTGCTGAGGCCTCTTGCTAGGCTCTAGGAAGGGGAAATGCCATGCTCTGATCCAACAGGAAGTGGAATCTTTTAGCTTCCTGTTTGGTTAGATCATTTCCCCTCCCTTGTCAGAGTCTGAGAAAAGGCCTCAACAGTCGCATTGGGCCTTTGAAGACCATACGGTTGGCTGGAGGCTGGACTGTGGTGCCTGAGGTGCTTGCCCCTAGCCACACTGTGGTAAGGCCAGCCTGACAATTGGGGACCAAAAAAACACGTTTTGCATCAAGTTGGATATTGCAACTTTTAGTATGTTGTTTCTAATGGCAGTCTGATTGGTGTCTCAAAAAATCTTTTCTTTTGCAAGAATTTGAAAGTTTGCATGAATTTCTCGCTATCTTTACTGGACTAATATTTCCTTGCAGCTTTTAAGGTCAACCAAGAGTGCTTTCTTGGAAGTTCTGTCATCGCACCTAGTCTATATGACCTGGGCATACAGAAAGGTGTTCTCGATGGCTGTTCCACAGCTTTGGAACTCCCTTCCCTAGGAGGTTTACCTAAGCCCTAGCCTGGAGGCAATGTAAGACCTATTTATTTGGCCAGACATTCAAAAGTATAAGTATAATAATTTATTGTGGGCCACATGGCCATAACAAATAAAGACATAACATACAATAAAAACCAATCTAGTCATTCTGTTACATAAACATCAAATCGTCAATTTCACCAACCCTATCACAGCTATATAACACAACCGCAAGTGAAAATTTAAGTTTTCATCTTCCTGACATGGTCCCTGTCCTCTTCTCTACATTACTCCGGCCTCAGCTTTTAAGCGGGTGTGAATAGACCTGACAGCATAAATTGCAACCGCTTTTGTCGTTGCAGAGTCGGTGTCATTTAAGAGATACAGTCATTGTTGGATCACTGGATGCGACTGATCCCAGCCCACAGCCTCCTGTAGCTGTTTACGTTGACTTTCATGAAAAGGCCACTTTATCAAGTAATGTGCCAAATCCTCTACCTCTTTACCACGCACACAGATTCTCTTCTCATACGGGATTTGCTCATATCTTCCTTGAAGAACTGGTGTCTGCATAGTTTGTAGTCTCAGATTGATGAAGGCTTTCCTAAGGGCTGGATTCCCTAACTGAAATATATAGCGTACCCCTGCCCTCTAGGAGGTACTAAATATTTATAATATGGGGAACAACTGGAGCTACTAACAGTGGTCCTCAAATTTTGTCTATCTATATCAGCTCTTCTTATTTTGAGCTGCTTGATGACCACGTCGCTAGTGTTCCTACCAAAAAAAGGCCTCTTAAAAGCCTAAAATCTGCAGACGTTGATTCACCTCAGCCCATCAAAAGTCCACCCCCGTTTCTTTGTCCTGAAGCTTCTCTCACATAGCTAGTGCCACGAAGGAAGCCTCAGGTGCATCTCTAAGTTTTGCCCAGAAAGACAGAATTTTTATCTCTATTTGGGCCGCCAGGGATAAATTTCCCCATTCCAGATTTAATAGAGCCGCAGTGGTTGAAGTTGGGATAGCCAGAAGCCTTCTCCAGAGACCATTTATTACCGCCGTGATTCCTCCCAAAGCTCGGGGTTCAAATTCCCGAACTGGTACACCATATTATATGCTTGCAATAATCTAGCATTTTAACTGCTCTAATAGATTGCTGTCTGTAACGCATAAAATAGCACTGTATAGCTAATATTTCTATCTTTATTTTTTGTTTTACTGCACCAATATGATATTGCCATGAGCCTGTGTGAGAAAAGATTATCCTAAGGTACTTATAGGAGCGCACTTGCTACAACCTATGCCCCTGTAAAATCCAGGTGTGTTTGATGTAGCGTTGAGCAAATACTAGCGTTTTGGTTTTATCAACATTGATCGCAAGCCTCATTTCCTTACATCAGAGTTCAAAATTAAACAAGGCTCTATCCAGCCCTAATTTGTTTAATGACAGGAGCACCATATCATCGGCATATGCAAGCATATAAATCCTCCTGGTACCTATTTTAGGACATTCAAAAGGCAAGGGTAGGATTTGGGGTTTTATGTGTGGTTTTATGGGGTTTGTTTTCTGTATTTTATATGGATTTTTTAAATGATACTGTTAGTCACCCCCAGCCTTTGGAGAAGGGTGGAATAGAAATCCAACTAAAATAAATTAATTAATTAGTTAAATAAAGCGGGTTCCAGTGCTAGCTGTAAAATCCCAGCTGCTGTCTCTTACAGTTACATTGACCAGTATGGGATGTACGTTCAGGAAACTGTGCTACCTTGCTGGCATATAGCCAGTCTCTTTGTTTATTGTACGGTTTGATACATGGAGTTTTCAGCTAGGTAAATTTCTGCCGACATCCCATGTTAGGATCCTGCTAATGTCATGCTTATGGCTTCATGTTACTGATCCCAAAGGGGACTGTGCGTATAATATGGACACAAGCTACAGTGATGCATCCATTTCTAAGAATGTCTCCTTTGCACTTATCAGGCCTGGTTATATGAATTAACCTGATGTGATCCCCTGATATAGACTTATGGAGCACAGCAAAAAATGCGCATACTATATTATGGGGTTAGATAAGATAGAAAAAGTGGTTGAACATTTCTTCCTGTGTTGAAACTAATTCCTGTATGTTCTCCTGCCTGTGACCTTTAGATATTTTGTGGCAGTAAAATAGATCCTGTTCTCACAAGATGGAAAATACCCTCTCACGAAAGGATGTCTCCAACATTAATTCAAATGCTCAGTGCATGCGAGTCATTATATTATGAAAGGTTAGTATGATTTCAGCACAAGGATGCCCTCTGCTTTAATGCAATCTCTCTGACCTAAGTTCAAATCCATCACGGGTTGGAGCAACAGCAAGTAATTCCTCTGTAAAGATTTTGTCGGAAGTGAAATGAGTTAGAGTCAAAGGTCTGCAGTGTTATGGAATATATGACTAAACTGCTGGAAGCTGGTGATTGGCAATTGGCAAACGAAGGTGTCCGTTTTAAATCGTCCTTGGAGGTGTTGTCATCCTCAATCAAATCTCAGCTCAATGTCAGCGAAATTAAGAGTTTGCCTGCAAGAACCATCTCTCAGCCTGCTGATGCAATTTGAAGGAGGAGGAGTAAAAATGTGCTTTTCTCATCCCCCACAAATGTTATTGACTAGAAGGCCATGGGCCAGAAGAGTCTGTGCTGATTTATACCCAATTTAACCCTCCTCCCATCTGTGGGGGATGAATTAGCACAGAATTTGACCCTATGCAATATTAATGTCTGAGAGAACAAGTGTTAGTGGAATGTAGGCTCTTTTTTTCTTTTTTTTTAAAGTGAACTCAGTACAGAAAAAGCTTGCTTATTTGGATGTTTCCAATCAAGACTTCTCCATATCCTAGACAGGTGTTATGTCCATGCTGTTTTTATGGTTTCATTTTCAATACCTGGCTGAACAAGGATCGGTCTGTGATGCTGTAGGGAGAGCAGGGGGTTGTACTACATAACCCCGGAGAACCCTTCCCGCCATAGATTTCTAGAATTCTTTGTCTCTTCAGTGAGGAATGGCTTTTCTCCACTGGCATGCCCAGCCCTCAGTGATTGATTAGCTGAACCCTCATATATCTAGACTAGAGCTGCTGGTAATACTCAAAAGAAGCCTGTCCCTTCATATCCAGACTAGGGATGACAAGAAACAAGACACCCTTTGGCGAGATTTCAGGCTGGGCCCTGAGATCTTGGCCCCAGTATGAGATTATGTGAGATAGTGTGAAAATAAATAAATAAATAAATAAATATCGCAGTGCTTGTGCAAAATGGCTGCCAGGCGCATTGGCGTCATTTTGGAAAAGGGCCGCCATTCTGTGCATGCACAGTGCCATTTGTACATGTGCAGACCGAATGCCCTTTTTCAAAAGCGTGCCAAGGCTACTGGTGCCATCTTAGAAAATGGCTTTGCCTACACAGAATGGCCCTGGTGGCCATTTGTGCATGTGCAGTGATTTTTAACAAATGTTTGCCTCCTCCTCACATTCCCCGTTCTTCCACAGAGAACAAGAACATAGAGAGACCTAGTGGCTGGAGCAGCCAGGTGAACCCAGGCAGTTTCTTGACTTGTTATCATTTGCAAGAACGAGCTGAGAATCCTGAGTCTCACTGAGAAAAGCAAGAATCTGAAAATGTTAGTTTCCCTGACACCTTAGGAGACATGGGTGGAACCAGGATGATGGCCACATGGCAGTAGGGGTGTGTACCAGGCCCCCATGTATGTTTTCATTTTTCGTTTTCGTTATTCAAAAATGTTGTTTTTGTCATCATTATTATTGACAATGTTGTTTTTGTTTTTGTTGTCGTTATCGTTTTTGTTATTATTTTAGGTATCGTTTTTGATATCGTTTTTGTTGGTATCGATATTGGTATCATTTTTGTTATCAGTATCGATATTCGGTATCGTTATTGATATTGTTATTGATATCAGTATCATTTCAAACAAAGATTTTATTTTTGGTATCAGTATCATTATTGATTCCTGTGCATAACTAATATTTATCTAAATCTAAGGGAGACAGGGGAAGGGGAAAGGAAAACTATCTATTATCTATTCAATTATCTATATAACTCTTATAATCTAATCTATATGTCTATAATTAATCAAAACAAAAAACTTAACAGTTTTAAAAAATCTTATGTGCACAAAAGTTTTCTTCAAATAAAAAATAATAAAAAAACCTGGACAATTACAATTCAAAAAACCTTCAACTCGATACATTGCAACAAAACATAAACATCAAAAAAA
>QEPC01011901.1:6775029-6803378 GCA_003113815.1 Sphenodon punctatus | reverse complement strand
ATGTGATCATGAAGCAGGGGAGGTTTGTGTGTGCATGCATGTGCATATTTCAATCTTGTATCTTGTACATGTGTGTGTACCTTGTGGTTCTTGGGTATATAAAGATTTTGGTAGGCAGTCCTTGGGACTTGGAACTTTGGCCACCACTGGCATATGTCATTATCACACATTCTTATTACGTATTCATGCTATTAAATTTCACATTGGTCTTCATTAGTGCTGAAAATAATTCCAAAGCAAATATAAAATTTGATGAATTCATTATGTTCCAAACTGTTTTAATAAAGCAGGTAAGAAGGGATGTCCAATTCCAACTTTACTTGTGGTTTCAAATTTTTGTATCAATATTTTGTATTTCATCATTTCAGTACTTCGGTATTTCTGTATTTGACACTTCATTGGTACTATTTGGTGGGTTTTAATTATTTTTTATAATGATAATGTGATCGCTTTGTTATGTCACAGAGAAGGATCAATCCTCTTCATATTCAACACCCCCCCCCAAACTAGTTTTTATAGTATTGCCAAATTACGCAGTACTGAAATGATCAAAATACTGAAGAAATCAAGCTATAAATTACGAAAAATATCATCCATCACATTCATATGCCTTGTTTCTCTACAACCTAAAACTACAATTGGAATAAGAAAAAATCTTAATAGAGTTTGGATGATTGCCTTGATCAATTCTTTCCGCACCGTCAATTCAATAAATCATGACATTCAATCGTATTTGCACTTGGTTTGGTTTCCATGAATGCTTCAGTAGAGTGGATTCCTGGCAAACATCCTCCCAGATACAGTGATATTTAAGTGAATATGAGAAGATTCACCCCAGCAAGCCCCCCAGCATTGAACTAATTATTGCTGAAACTAAATCTAAAGCAAATATCAAATTTGATGATATTTGATGTGAGTGAACCATGGGTGAAAACAAACAAGATATTAGCTGACATTAGCCCGTGATTCACCTGCCTGTCTATTAGGCGGCCACCAGATGTTTGGCCACTTCTGCCACAGGGTGGGTAGCTGGCTGCTACCTGACGTGTCATCCAGAGAAGGCGGTTGATGATGCAGCACGGGTTAAGGCTGGTTCAGCCGGGCTAATCTGGACTAATGTGCGTTGTCCCATCTGATTTATGTGAAGAGACTGGGTTTGTTGAAAAAATTACCCTTCATTATTCAATTAGTGGCAAGTATTCAATCACCAAATGGTTAAGTGAACTCTGAGAACATGACAGGCAGTAAGCACAAGCTAGAGAGAATTTGGGCATGTTGTCATTCGCTGTCTAATTTGTGTGGTCTTTAGACGCTCTATATGGGTGTGGGTCAGCAGGGAATGGATCATCCCATGACCTGTTGGGTACATGCAGGGATGCCCCAGGGTTTGTGAGGCCATGTGAGAAGTGTTGGTGTGGGGCCTAATTTGCATAATTAGGCCCCACCTACTTATGTAAATATGTAAATTTACATAAAATTTACTCCCTCTGGACAGGAAGGATTCCCATTCTCCACCCCTCTGAGCAGCCATGGAGAAACATGGCCTCCCCATGCTTCTCCCCATCCCCCAGCTTGCCACCCCTTGACTGCCTTACCTGGTGTTCAGCCAAGCGGCCATAGACAAGCATGGCCTCCGAATGCTCCCCCCACACACACATCCCCAGCCAGGAGTGGTTCCACTGCAGGGGCAGCTGGGCGGGCAATGAGGCGGGCACAGACAGACCGTCTGCATCCACTGCCTTACTGGGGGAGGGAAGTGAGCTTAGGCAGCCTGGCCTCCAGGGCCTGTTGCTTCTTGCTGACGGTGCCGCCTGTGCCTTGTGCACGCACGTGGTGTGACCAGTCTAGAGGTGCTGCTATCAAACACACAAGACATCCAAAATTCAGCCATCCTATTAAGTGCATTATGCCATGAAAAGAGACATAATATATATAACTAGTTCAGTTGTGCCCCCATAATCAATTCCTGCTGCCCCCACCCCATAAACAGTTCATTTGCACCCCCACCCCCCAATAATCAATTTACACTGCCCCCCCACCCATAACCATTTAATTTGTGACCCTGGGGCAGCATGAATTCATTATATGGGGGCACAAATGAACTGGTTATGGGGTACAGGTTTAAAGACAGTATTCCTGTTAGCAATAACTTCATTAAGAAGAGTTATTGAAATAGCAGTCATAATAATCTCAGAACCATATTTGTAGATTTTCCAAGATACAATAGATATTGCTTTACATCCTAAATTCCTACCTAAGATAGTATAAATAAGACAGTTGTGACAACGAGGCCCTTTTCACACAGGCCTCTCCCACCCATGAACACGCAGATTTCTGTGTGTTCAATGGGTGGGGGAGCCCCGTGTAAAGGATTCGGAGCACACGCCCATGGGGAGTTGGGTGTGTGTGCGTGCACACGCCTAACACGCATCCTCACTAATCCTCCACTCACGGAGCAACCGGGGAAAATGGTGGTTACTTTGTGCGTGTGGATGAGTGAGGGGTGAGTGGAGATGCGTGTGTGACTGTGTGCATGCTCTGCCCACGCACTGGCGTGCCCACGGACTCCCCACCCAGCGGAGCCGTGTAAAAATGGCCTGTGAGAAGCCACTCGAAGAACCGAAGGTTGCTGCCTTGTAAACAAGGTTCTTCGAGATGGCTCCTAACATTCTCACAACAGCCACCCTTCCAGCCTCGCATGAAATTTTCTTATATTCCTAGAAAAGGTTGGAAAAAACTGTCATTCTGAGGGGGGAAAGTGCTTTTCATACTAAAGGCACTCGAGACCATTGCATGGTCTATTATTTGAATATGGTGAGCATTCAGAACTCAGTTGTTGGGAGCTATTTAGAAGAACCTTCCTTATAAGGTAACAACTTTCTGATCACTCACATGAGGAGTTGTTTGTAAACAAACAGCTTTATCTCCTAGTCCAATCATGTTTGAGCTGCTGCTGCTGCTGCTGCTGCACTACTAGGACAGAGACAGAGGCAGGTAAGGGCTGGGGGCCAAAGCCAGGGAGGGGAGGCAGAAGAACTTATTGGGGGAGAAGCTGGCTGCAGCCTGCTGCTCAGCCAGGCAAGCGCGGGGCCCCAGCTGACTGCAGGGCCATGTGCAGCTGCACATGTGGCACATGCCTCGCGCTCTACGTGGGGCTTCCCTTGTTCTTGGCCCGGAGGCTGCAGCTGGTGCAGAATGCGGCGGCCCGTCTTCTGACCGGGACGGGTCGCCGGGAGCACATTACACCGGTGCTCCGAGCGCTGCACTGGCTGCCGATAGTGTGCCGGGCCAAGTTCAAGGTCCTAGTAATGATCTATAAAGCCCTATACGGCCTTGGCCCCTCTTACCTTAGGGACCGCCTCGCCCTTCGCGCCCCGGAACGACTCCTGCGGTCTGCCGGGGGTGCCCTCCTGGAGATCCCCCGTGTTAAGCGGGGGGCCACGATGGAGCGGGCATTCTCGGTGGTAGGGCCGCGGCTGTGGAACTCCCTTCCGGAGGAAGCTCGCCTGGCCCCAAGCCTTTTGACATTTCGGCGAAACTGTAAGACCTGGCTGTTTGCCCAGGCCTTTGGGAGGGAGGGGGGGGGGGGTGATTTTTAATCCCCCACCTATATATTTATTTATGACCGTACATGCCCTGTTTTATTGATATATTTTATAGTTGTATTTTAAATGTTTTGAAAATTGTTTTTATTGTTGTGAACCGCCCCGAGCTGCATGGCAGGATGGGGCGGTATAGAAATCTAGAAAATAAATATAAATAAATATAATAAATAAATAATATAAATATGCCTGGGGCTGGCCCTGAGTACGTGGCCCAAGAGACTGAGATTGGCCACTGTCAGAGACAAGCTCAATGGACCATTGGTCTGACCCTGGATGGTACTTACTTATTTTCTTATGTTGTAAAAATGGGTAGAGGAAGCTATGAAGAGGACGCATCCTCCACCCACCCAGTTTGGGGAAAATCAGGTGGTCTTCACCTTAATTGTGGTCTTTATTCTAGTCTCTATCACAAGAATTTTCATGCCAGTTTCTATGATACATTCTACAAGATTGGTGGACAGTGTGATTGCATGAGTGTATTTGCATGAGTGGGCATTTGAAAGTGGGCATTTGAATTAACTCAGGTGCATGTGGCATGTGGTTAAGCAGTGGCATTTGATAGTGAACATTGGTGCTGAGGTTGTCCTCTTGCAGTCTGGACTACTGTTACTCTACTGACTAGAACTATGCAACACCAGGCACCTGCATGCAAGTCAAATCATGAACACATAGCTGCATCGACATCAGTGGGATTCTGCAAGGGACCTGGAGGTCCCTCGTCCTGGTGGAGCCATTTGGACGAACGAGGACTAATAATAACTGCTAGCATGGAGACATTCAGATTTATCTCAGAACCCATACAATTTCCTGGAATCAGAGTTCTGTGTTATATTATTCTTACAAGTTGCCCTCATTAGGAAGAGCTGGTTTTGTAGAGCATAGAACTGCTCCAAAGGATAATTATTCTGGTGGGGCCAATCCGATGGCCCGCGGATCTTGCGTGTGCCCCCGCTGCATGTACGTACAGTTCCTTCATGGCACGGTTTGCCAGCAATGGAGGTGCACAAGGTTCCTGCGTGGGTGTGCGGGTGTGCATGGGATATATGGGCCATTGGATAGGCCTCATTGACTGTACCACTATTGTTAGAATTTTTTCCTTCTCAAGTGGAGCTTCTCATTGGGAGCAAAAAAAACAACAGGTGAGGTAATCATGCTACTTAAGTGCTGTGGTCATTCATATTCTACCTCTCCATGATGCTGGCAAGAGAAGTAGTCTCATACATGAAGCAAGTTAGTGCTAAAATGGGTGATGGACTTATTATTTGAGGGTACAATTTGTATTTTTGTGGAGGGTACCCTGTGGAGGTACAATACTCCACAATAGTACCTTGCTTCCTCAACCCTGTCCCCCAGCTCTGCTGCTGCCCCTCAATCCCCAATCCATAGCCCCCCCTCTTCTAGTCCTGAGCTCTTCCTCATCTCTCCTGCTGCCCCTCAGTCCTCACCTACAGCCCCTGCAGCTCGCTCTCTTTGCCATTCAATCCCCACTCATACCCCCTGCTCCTTCAGCTCCTGCTCCCCAGCTCTACCACTGCCCCCAATCCCCACCTGCATCCCCTGCTTCCACAGCCCTGGGCTCCCCCCATCTCTGCCATTGCCCCTAAATCCCTACCCACAGTCTCTGCTTCCCCAGTCCTGGGCTCCCCCCAGCTCTGCTGCTGCCCTTTACTCCCTCCATTCCCCAGCTTCAGTGTTGCCCGCAACTTGCAGAGGAACCGAATTGTGACTGAAAGACCAATGCAAAGTGTGGAGGCATGGAGCCTAAGATGGAATCAAGCACAATTGTGAGACTGTACAACATCATTACTGCTTACATGGCTTGCATGTTAAGGCAGAAACCTTAACTTGCAATTTCCATCCTAGTGCATAGTTAAATTTGCAAGAGCCTTAACTGGAGGATTTGGGGATTATGGAATATCCTTATGTTCTTATGTAGTTGGGAGTAGCAGCTGGAAACTGATTTGTTCAGTTGAGATGAGATTGGTAGGATAGGAGGGAAACTGGTATTGCCACAGTCCCCTGGTGAGTGCGGAGGGTATGGCCTTGGGAATGGGGAATGAAGACTCCCTTGAGTGAGAGATGTGGGAGTGGGTTGGTGGCATGGAACTCCTGTGCGTGAGAGAGGCATTGGAGTGGGGATGGGTATTGGTATAGGATTTTGAGGGGTGGGCTTATAGAGGGTCTTATGGGCTTGCATTATCTTTTAATTATATTGTAAGCTGCCCTGAGTCCTCAAAAAAGGTGGGGTAAAAAGATCTAAATAAAAAGATTAATAAACAGGATGACCGCTGAAGCACATCTGAATCTAGGTTATTATCTTGTAATTCAGGAAGTGCTAATTTGATGGGTTTACCTGTTTTTCCAGGTGCTCATTTCTAGGAATGTGCGAACACCAGGGGGTTCGGTGTTCAGCCCGTTTGGGTTGCGGCCCCCCTGAAACCATTTGGTTTCAGGCTGTTTGGCCTGAACCTGTTCGGTTTCATCAAACCCGTTCGGGGGCGGGGGGAACCTAGGATCCCTCCCCCCTCCAGGCTGCATGGGTGGAAGGGGTGCCGGGGCTCACCCCCTCCCCGCCCAGCCTGGAAAAAATAAAACAAAAAACAACCCCCACCCCACCCCAGGGATTGATCTACCTGGTGGTGCTGGGGCCCTGGCCCTGGGTCTGACGGCGGCAGCAGCAGTGGCAGTGGGACTGGCTCCGGTGGTGCTCTGGAGTGCTTCAGGCCTTTTCTAGGCCTTCCAGGAACTGTGCTGGAGCTCTGGCCCTGGGTCCGGCAGCAGCAGTGGTGGCAGGTCTGGCTCCGGTGGCATTCCGGAACACTTTAGGTCTCTTCTAGGCCTTCCGGTTCAGTTCCCGGAAGGCCTAGAAGAGGCCTGAAGTGGTCTGGAGTGCCGCCGGAGCTGGACCCACTGCCACTGCTGCTGCTGCCACCACTGGCCCTGGGGCCAGAGCCCCAGCACCACCAGGTAGGTAGGTCCCTGGGGTGTGGTTTTTGTTTTTGTTTGTTTGTTTTTTTACAATGCTGGGCAAGGGGGGGGGAGGTGAGCCCTGTTGCCCCTTCCACCCATGCAGCCTGGAGGGGGGAGGAAAAAATGGGTCCCCTCTTGTCCCCTGCCCGCTTCCCAAATGGGTTCGAAGCCTGAACTTTGTTCGGCTGGTTCGGGCAGGGGGCAGTTCGGGTTTGGGGTGTTCACGAACAGCCCGAACACCCCCAGTTCGGGCCAAACTGAACCCTTGAACTCTGTTTGCACATCCCTACTCCTTTCTGCTCTGCATGCTCAAGAAAGGTGCCCTTGAGTTTCCTGAATGAATCTGAGAAACAATAATAAAATGTAAACGTGATTGTTCTGGGCACTGAAAAAATGCAGGCTAGAAATGGTCTCATTACTTAGGTAAGCGAGCTACAGCCTTTATTTCGGTCTATTGCTTTAGAGAAATGAAATGAAAAGCTGGTTGCTTGACTTGCGGTGTATTTACTTAGCAAACAAACCAGAACCCAGCCAGTCTCGACACTCTTGTAATTCTGAATCTCTTGCTGTTGCAGGTTGACATTTTGTGTTCTAACCTCCCAATACTTAAAAAAAACCACACACTCCCCAAACAAATGCTGCTAATCTCTGGCAGAAACAGATACAGTCGACCAATAATGATAAGACACTCTGAAATAGTAGCATAGTTTACATGCAACTGTACACAAGAGAGATAAGGTTGTAGCTACATCTTAATTCACGTCCTGAACAAAAAGACAAGAGTTTTTCCAAACAACTAACAAACACATCTAGGGAGATTGATCTGAAAATCACCTCATTTTCCTCCCATCCCCTCAACAAGAAAAGACGTATACATTTTAAAATAAACAAACAAACCAGCCCAGAAACTAGGGTTGGGAATTTCGGTTTCGGACAGAACTGAAATTACCCATAAATGTCTGTTTAGGATTTAAATCCGTACATCAGTTCTCTCTGCCCTTTGCCCTGGCAGTTTGACCTCATTCTCTGCAGCAATGTTCTGAAGCATTGAGTGTGGTATTAATTATTAATTATTAATTATTGATCATTAGTTGTCAATTGCCAACTGTCAGTTGCCAACTGTTAATTATTAATTATTTCATTATGGTAGTAGTTTGAAGGCCAATGGAAAGGACCCAGTAGAGAGGGAGAAATTGCTGATGTGCATCAAAGAGGGCACAGTGGTAGGGACCATCACTGTTAGGAAATGAGAGGGGACGAAATCAAGGGAGCAGGAGGAGGGGTTAGATAAAGAGAGGAGGGAGGTAACCTCATCAAGGGAAGGTTAAGAGAAGGAGAATAGAAGAAAGGCAGGATGGGTGAGAACAGGGAAGGAAATGGGGGAGGGAGAGGGTTGAGAAGTAATGTCAAAGAAGATTTCATCAATTTTGGGTGATAGCACAAGTGATGGTGGAGCGTCACTATTAAAATTTGATCCGGAAAGAGAAGCCACTGGCAACCCGGTCAGGATCTTGTTCGGATGTGAAACAAACGTCCATGTGGCCAGGCCTGGGAAGGAGGGTGAGCAGCCACAGTAACTTACCCACATGTTGAGCCCAGTGCTCTTCCCTCCACCATAACAGGCAACCATGGCGGCCTATGGTGGATCTGATTCAGGCCCGGCCATGGCGGTCTATAACAAACCTTTTCGTTCACTGTAGCCCACTCTGACCCAGTCAGGGAGATGGTAGCCTTGACTGCGACTGCAGAGGTCTCTGGGATCACAACCCATGTTAGCTGCTAACACGCCCAGGTGAACTCCAAGCCAAACTTCTAGAATGGCTCCAAGAAATGTGATGGCAGGCCACAGACCAAAGTGGGCCATAGTGCACCTCTTCCATCCTGAGCAGTGGATCAACACTTTCCTGGTCTGATTGTGACACATGCAGAAGACCATGCTTCTTTATAGCCTTGATTGGAGCTGCCACAAAGGCAATGGGGACCCTTAGCAACATGATTCCCATGGGCAAGGATCCATATTCACTGTTTTCCCTATTGCCACCAATGGAGAAAATGCAGTGAATGTGAATCCCTGCCCATGGGGCCTCTTGATTTTGTAGTGGAATGCAACCAGAGTAGAGCTGCAACTGAGTACCCAGCCAATTGGGCACCCTGTTGAATTTGGGGTGCCTGAGTTACCCTGGCGGCATATGGGCACCAACTGGTACCTGAATGAGATGCGATGGGCTCCCTGACAGTCCTGGGCCCTAGGCTGACTCATCCCACCAGACAGGCTGCTCCTCCTCTGGTCTGGACTCCTGATTGCTCCCTGGGACAATTCTCTGCTTGGCTTTTCCAAAGTGGAGGGTGGGGGAGCAAAGAGTCCTCTTCCCATCTGCATCCTCCTCCATAGTGGGTCCCTAATTCCTCGCTCAGAGAAAGTTGAGTGTGGACGTTTCCCTCTGAGCTGAGCTGAGCTGAACTGAGCTGAGCTGGGCTGAAGCAGAGTGCAGACCAGAGGAGCAGCAGCCTGGATGGTGAGGTGAGTCAACCTGGAGAACCACAGGTACTGGAATTAGCATCCTGTGGTGTTCCAGGGCATCCTGGGGTGTCATGGGATGACTGAGGGCATCCCATCACACCTCAGGATGCCCTAGTAATACCTGCATTTAACCAATGGGGAACCGGGGACCCTGTCTGGTACCTGCTGGGGGTGCCTGAAAATGTAAGCTATTACTCACTGCATCTCTAGTCCAGAAGCATTACAGCAGGAAAACTGGATGTGGGAGGGGAACAAGTCATGGTAAATGATGCCCCTGCCGAATAATGCTTTGGGGCATTGCTGCAGTTCCAGCATTACTGCTTAGGTTTCATATTTAGGTGCCCAAGTTGACTTGTGCATTTTTTAGAAGCTCATATCTGTGCCACAATCACTCTCCAGACTTGAGGTAGCAAAGCTAATATCCCGCCAATACCTTGAATGTGACATTCCTGTTAATAACTATTAAAATGGATTTAGAGGCATATGAGTGACAATCTGAGCCTCTGGAAGTCTGTCTAATTGTGATTGTTCAACACTTTAAAGCAGGCTGTGTGTTTAGCTGCTTAACAAGCTGGAAAACCAGTCTTATCCTGTGAGTCTTACCAAAAACAATCTATTCAGTTTATCAAAGAAAAGGTTGAAAGGTGGTCTGATCACTGTGTGTAATTGCACAACGGAAAGCAATCTGATAACAATCTCTTCGGTCTTACCCTAACAATAACCAGTGGCTAGACACTGAAGCTAGACCAATTCAACAGCAAAATGAAACCGAAGTTTAGCAGTGGGGGTAATTAACTACTGCAACGTCTTGCTCAAGGAAGGAGATTCAGGGGGGACAATCCAGCGGCCTGCTTATGCTGACCCTGATGCACGGTGCACAGTCAGAACGCACACGCTCAGACACGCACACGGTGCCTCCATGTGCAGCACAGTCCCACAGGGCAAAAGTGCAAACCCAGCCTATGCGACCCACCCCTGTGTGGCTGTGCTGCGTGTGGGGCACCGTGTGCACATCTGAGTGTGCACGTTCTGGCTGTGCACTGCGCATCAGGGTCGGTGTGTTAGGGGTGTGGGGTAGAAGAAGGGAAAGGGAAGAAAAGGAGTAGTAGGGTTGAGTCCTTGGCTAGGCTTCCAACTCTCTGACGATACCACGGGGTAGGTCATTCCCTCAGGGTCTTGTTTGGGCTTTCTCTCAATGACTGAGAGCAACCCGGATCATCGCAGGGAAGGAGAGGAGGAGGATGCTCAAGGTACAAGGCCAGGTAAAGACAAACAAGAATAACACTACTCACAGATTCCAAGGGTTCCAGGGCACTGTGATATGACTAGTGTGGAATGGAGGATACCAGGTGTTCCAAAGGAGTGACAAGGGGAGGAAGGGAAGGAAAGGGGGAAGGGAAAGAGGATAGGACTAGCACTCAGGGATGGGGGAAGGGGAAAAAAGGGAATAAGGAAACAAGGTAAGTGAGGGAGAAACTAGGCAGGCAATCAAGACACACTCACTCAACTAGAGGCAGAACACTGGAAGGGAAGTAGGGAGACAAGCACACAAGCAAGAAGTTACAGAGGGGGGAACAAACAGTAACAGGACACATGAACCAAGGTATAGCAAGCAATGAGCAAGGAAGGGGCCAGCCTCTCAAATGATTACCGGCGGGGATCTGCTGCTCCACCGGTACCTTTATACTATCAGAACAGGTGTGGGCATTTAGGTTGGAGTCATGGCTCCACCCCCTAGCATCCTACGCTGCCCCGCCAGTCTCATGCTGCGTCTGGGCGGGGCCACGTCTGATGGCCCTGCGGCAACCTTCTGCGGAGGCTGTGCTGGGCCCGCCGCTTCTCTATTGCCTACAGCTAGGGTGTTGCCCCTGATGTTACCTTCGGGTTGCCTAGCAACCCGCTGCTCACTATTTAGCCTGTGCGAGCTATGGCACGGCGTGACAGTTAGCAGGTCACTGGAATGTTCCCACTGTCTCTGGGAATCTGGAAGTCAAGATTGGATATCTTTCTAAATACATGCACTAAGCTAGCTGGATACATTTAACAGCTCACATATACAGGAAGTCAAGAAAAATGACCAAAATGGTACCCTCTGGTATTAAAGACTGAGAGTATGGGTGTTTTTAAATGAGCAAGGCTTGAGGAGGGCTCCATGGCCTCTGAGTGGCACGTCACCGGAGCACCCATGCACATGGAGTGACTGGGGAGTGATTCTAACAGCCAATTCCCAGTTGGCCACCGCACCCACACAGGCAGCCTCCATGCACTCCAGTCACCACAGACCAGCCCTGAAAACAACTCAGACAAGCAGCTGTTCCCCTTCTCTGCCACCCAACAACAACCCCTGCCCCAAGCCCTGCCCAAGTGCCCACCCTCTGCCATGACATACAGCCCAGACACCATGGAAACAGCGGTAGCAGCTAGTCTTTGTATTTTGCACAAGTGTCCTTTGAGAGCTCCCAATAAGGCTGGGGGCGGTACCAGGGAGGCAGCAGGGCCACGGACCTGTTCTGCTAGTGTGGGTGGGTGCCCTGGTTCATACAGGCGGGGGATGTATGGACACCTGTTCCCATGCACCTTTTTGGCTTGCCCCACACTGCACACTCCAGAGTTTTCGGCAGCGCCCCCATGAGTGGCCATACGTGGGTGCTGCGTGGGTCACGGGAGTACGTATCCACCCATACCACCTTCAAATAAGTGGTCAGGTGGATGGTTGATGGGTGTCCATGCATGGTAGCATCTCATTTTAAAACACCCTAGGACGCTAATGCTAGGCACCCAAGTGTGATAATTCTGGCTTGAGTGTGTAAATCCACCTGTGTGTGAATGCAGCATTTAGTAGACTAGTAGCTCCCAAATTTTGTATGGATGGCTCCAGTTTGAGCCTTAAACATATCCTGTGACCCCCCCAAAATCACCAAAGACATGTAAAGTATAGTCATTGGGATTGCTATCCTAGATGCAAATGGCGTAACCTCTGTTGGAGTCCTGCCTACTGCTGAACTGGGTACGCAAAAACAGGTATAGCCATTGAAACTGTAGTACCCAAAGTATCTTGGGCAGGTTGGGCACCAAACAGTACCAGTTTAGTGCCCGATAAGTTACCTCCATTACTGAGTTTCTGTTTTCCTATTTTGCTGCATTTTAGCAAGTTGCTGATTTGCTGTTTCTGTCTATTTCCATCTGTTAACTCTTCATCTATTTACCTCAGTATCAAGTTTAACTCTTTTTATCATTGGATTCCTAAATCTGCTGGATGCAACTTTTCTATTGGTCAAGGTGTGCGGAGAAGCTGGTGCCAGGCCAAAACGAAAAAACCTTTCAGTGTTACTTCTCTCCCTTTCTGCTGGTGACTTCAGCACTGGCAATGATGAGCGTACAATCTTATTTTGTGGGGTTTTTGGGGGGCACTGTGGGCATATGGCATGGATTTTCTCCCCCACCTCATGAAAACATGGCTCTTAGTAGGGATGGGCAAATGCGGTTCGGAAGTTCGGAGTTCGGCCCGAACTCAACCTGTTAGGACGACCGAACCCAAACCCAAATCAGAACACGAACTGACTGAACCGAACGAACTTCCGAAAGCCGAACTGACCGAACTGTTCGGTCAGTTCAGATCGCGTTCGGGTGAGTTTGAGTGGCAAAAAAAGGGTCACTGGAAGGTCAAATGTGACAGGGAGGGGTAGTCAGCTGAGGAGCAGACTTCAAGGCACCAGGGGTGAAGAGGCTTGCAAGAAACTAAACTATCTGCCTCCCCCCTTCCCAACACCTTCTGAGCTAGTCACTGTTCCTGAACAGCAGGCATTTCAGAAGGCTCCCTCTCCCAGCATTTCCCAGCTCTGCAATCCATTGCGATCCTCCTCCCATTTCACCCATCCAACCCATCTACCCCCATATTCTCATTCATTTATTTAGCTTAGCTTAGATAGATTTAGTGGTTATTTTTTGTTTTTACCCCTCCCTGTGTTCCCTGTGTTCAATCTTCCTTCCTTCCTCCCTCCCCCCTCCATTGAATCCTTTCCCTCTCCCATATATTCCATCCCAGATTCCCTTCCCTTCCCCTGTTTTTTCATTTAGAGTAGGATTATTAGATTGCTTTAAGTTTCATTTCAGTTTTGTACTGAAATGAAACTTAAACCTTAAACTGAAACCTTGTGTTGTTTGTGATTCCCCCCATCCCAGATAGATAGATAGATAGATAGATAGATAGATAGTTCTAGGAGTTAGCTTAGTGATAGAGATAGCGTTAGTGATTTAGTTTTAGTGTCTGTAGGAGTAGGCCTGTGTACTTATTAGATAATCCATTTAGTTCATAGCATTTAGAATAGTTAATAACAGTTAGATTTAATGTAGATAGATTATATATAATATTAGATACAAACATTAAATTAAAAAAAACATATAAAAACAAAAAAACCAAATAAAAAACCAAAAAACCATATAAAACCAAATAAAAAAACCAAAACCATATAAAAAAACAAACAAAAAAATCCCATAACAAAACATTTCCCGAATGGCTGAAAGGCCGAACCGAACGGCGGAACCCGAACCCAGAAAACTAACCAAATGGCCGAACTGAACGGCCGAACCGAACGCGGCCGAACCAAACGACCGAACCCAAACCGCGATCTGTTCGCCCATCCCTAGCTCTTAAATCGTATATAATTTTTTCAGCATATCCATTAGCTTACAGCTATCTGTGTGGACATCGGTAGCCGTCAGATTTTCAGGAACCAAACTGACAATAATGGATTGCTCACCAATAACCATTTATTAACAGATGGTTTAATTGTGCTACCACATTACTGTATTACCAATTTACGGTGTTTATTGCATTCCATTTCCCCACCTGTTCACTTACTGGCTAATTCCATTGTTCTGCAACTTCTGTTTACCCCCTAGACTCTAGTTCCGAGTTTAACTTGGGGTGTGTGTGTGTTGGGGGGGGGGAGGTGGGTTTTTAAAGGTTTGAATTTTCTTTGTTTTATTGCTGTTTTAAATTGTTGTTGTTATGCTGTAAGCCACCCAAGGATGCCATGGGAATGAGGGGGTGGCTAAGAAATATAAATAAATAAAAATAAATAATAATAACGTAGCCCGTTTTCACACGGAAACGCCCCCCCCCACATGTGGGGGTAGGGAGCCCATGGGAATGCCGTGAGTGGCGTGCGTGCACTCCTGAACTCCACCCACTTTCACCCATCACCCATACACGGAGCAATGGGCACCAATGCCCAATGCTCCATGCGTGGAGATGGGTGGAGGTGGGTGAGGGCCCGTGGGAAAGCACTGCCACGCACCGCCCACCCACCGTGGAACTCACCCACCCACCTCGCACTGCCGGCCCATTTGAAAAGGGCCTTACTTTCCCATTGGCTACCTGGTTTAAATTTGCTTTATGCAGCTTTCATATTGAACTAGAAGAAAACTTAAAATGACGGAACTCAGGAAACAAACTGGTTGTGCTGGAATGGTAAAGTAACTGGTATTTCGGTTAATCGGTTAACTGCTGTGGTATGTAGTTACTTATCAGTTAAGTGATTAGATATTTAGAATTTTGATTATTGATCATCATTATGGAATTAATTATCTGTTTCAGTGCTACTTTTTCTGACCTTTCCCCTTTTATGATCTTTTATTTGTTAAAACTTTTTTTGCTGGACCTTTGGTGTGTTTTTTTGTTTGTTTGATCTTTGGCGTGTTTTTCTGTCTTATGCCTTTCTTGTTCTTTTCACCTTCCCTGCTTTTAATATATAATTAATTGTTCTCTCTCTCTCTCCTCTCCCCGCCCCAAACTAATTTTTGATTTATCACTTTGGTCTTTTGAACCCTCCGAGGTGTGTCTGTGTAAAACTAAAACAATGGGTGTCAATAAACATAATACCAGTTTGACGGTGGCCCAACCTGGCACAGGGAGGAAAAGTGACCATTGGTTCAGGCTGTTGAACAAATGTACTGGCTGCCAGGCCATTGGGGAGGGCGGGATATGCACCAACTTGTGCCCACTGGGTCACGATTTGTCTTTGAAGAAATGTTTCTTTTTCATGATCTTACTTAAATCCATCAAAGCCAATTTTGGATGCCTTACTCATCTGGTATTTCAGGACTATGAAACTAGAGCTGAAATGATTATTGGGGCACTTAGAACAAAGTGCTATTCACTCCCCAGTCACCATTTATTTCATTCAACAAAATAAATATTCAGCTTGGATAGTTCACTTATTAAATATCCAATACTGTATTTTGATTGTTTAGTTATTTAGTTTGGGTTTATTTTGGTTGCTTTAGTAGTGCTATTTTGGGCTGCAATAGCTCTAATAGCCCTAAATAATGCTACCAAAGTGAATGAAATACCCCAAATGAATAACCAAGTAAACAAAAATATCTAAAACAAATTAATGGATATAGACAAATTGTGTTTGTGACCAAATATTATTTGGATACTTAGAGGGTTATATAAATATTCAAATTACATTCCTGAATACAAAATTGACCCTTTGGGCATTTTTACATGCTCCAGCTTTCTCCCGGACTTCAAAGTCCAGGTTTTGCAAACTCATTTGGGAGGAATGGGGCATGGGCGGGAAGTGTGTTTGAAGCACACACACCCTCGCGGAAGTCACCGGGCACCGTTGTAAACAGGCACTGGGTGACTCTAACATGTTTTTAGGCCTGGACTTGTAAGTCATTGATATCAGAGGTCTTACAAGTCTGGGTCTCAAAACATGCGGGAGTCATCCGGCGCTGCTGTTTACAGTGGTGCCTGGGTGACTTACTGAAGGGGTGTGTGTGTGAGCGTCATGGATCCTAATTCTGTGCTGTTCCCACCCCAACCCTCCTGCTTGTTACTGGGAAGTTGGAAGCATCTGCTTAGGAAAGAGCCAACAAGGGATTTACTTATGTCCTCTGTCACAGTGCTTCAGGATGTGTTTGGGATGGCAGTTGACCAGCTTGAATGTGTAAATCATGTCTCTTGATTGCTGGGCTTCTTCTCCCTCCCCTCTGCCTTGCTGCTTGAAGTCCTAGTTATGTCCTACAATTTTCATTTTTCTCCCAAAATATTCAGGACAAGTATTTGCACAACTTCTGTTAACATCACAAAAGTTCAATTGCTTATAAAGCTGGGACCCTTATCCATGGGACCCATAGCCAATCATAAAATTTGGCAGGGATGATCCCAAGTGTAAGGGGTAAAATCTTCCCAAGTTTCATCCAAATTGGAGAGAAACAAAGAAGTTCCAGATGGAAATGCATGCACAACTTCTTTAACTTCTATTAAAATCATGAAATTTCAATTGGTTATGAACTGCAACCCTTTATCCAAAAATTATGAAATTTGGTGGGCATGATCCCTCAGGTGAGGGGTATAACGTGTCCAAATGTCATGCAAAGCAGATTAAATGCAAAGGAGTTACACCATGAACTGTATCTCCAAAAGGTTTCACCCTCCAAAAAACCCAAAATTTATCCCCCCCCCGAAATGTTGGGGCTATTTTTTCTTTTTTGTTATTGCAATAACAAAAATGAAAATGGGATTTTCATTTTAGTTATTCAAATTAACTAAAATGAATGCATACCCCTAACAATTAACTCGTTACTGTATTATTGGGGTACTATTGAATACTACCATTAGTAGTCTGAAACCTGGTCTAGATTGGGTGAGAGTAAACAGTAAAAAGAAATTATGGGCAAAAGGCAAACAGCAGATTGGTAAACAGTGCACTACAATAATCGGGTAAATCTGCATAACTGCTTTAGCTCCAACTGTGGTTTCTTGCACTTAAAGGGTATTTTTTACATGTGACAGCATTAGTTGCCACCACACTTTGATCCTGTCTGGGGTGAGAGTGCTCACCCTGGGCAGGATCTGGCCCCACTGCTGAACAAACATGATGGCAAACGGGGCTGGGGAGGGGGTGGGAAGAGGATGGGGGGACATGCAGACATGGTCTGCCCGACCCCACCCCCCGCACTGCTCAGCGCAGCCTGTCTCCCTCCCTAATGGGTGGGTGTGGCAGCCTATGAGGCTGCCGTGCCTGCCTGTAAAAGCTCCAGCCATCGGCTGGAGTTAGGTAGAGCAGACCATCAGACATGACAGCCTTCCCCAGACTGTAGCAGGGCTAATTCTGGGATGTGTGCTGGCAGGGAGCCCAGCACACAAACTGGAGTTAATCCTGCCATGGTCCGGGGTATGTTTGTTCCTGTCCGTAGCAAACATCTGGCAGACAGGAACAAATATGACACCACCATAGGTGGTCACACCAGGTTAAGTGTGGCCATGTCACGTTGCATGCCTCTTTTTTTACAAATGGAAAGAGAGCAATGTTTCCCAGCATACAAGATCTAACTGGATAGGGCCACTCTTTTCCAAGTTGTATAAAATGAGTTTACACTTTACTTTGAAGCCAGACTAGCATAGCAGAGTAACGTAAAGACAATAATATTTATAAATAAATGGAACAAGAGAATCAGATTATAAAAAATAAGCATAGTTTACTTAAATTTAAATAGAAAATATCTGTAGCTTACATAGAATGGTATTGATAGTCAATCACAGTTACATGATCTAAAAAACATTTCTATTTTAAGAAAATAACTTCTAAATGCTTTAACATATTAATTAGATCAAAGGTATCAAAAATAATGCATTACTTTCTTTCCCAGTTCTTCCCTTTTTTCTGCCATGAGAAAAAGATCCCAACATCAGTTTAGGAACTCATTCTGAAAAAGCAAAGCCAGTGTCTCCCTTCTTAAAGCAAACTTGCAGTCTTGAGACACTGACGCTGATGATGTCAGTTATTATGGAAATACACAGGATTCCAATTGGTTCTCTTAATTCTGAGCAAGTAAGGAAACTGAACAAAGAGTCAGATTTCCTTCAAAGTTTGAACAAAACCTCATATTTTCATCAAAATTAATTGTCAGATTACAGAGAGAACTGACCACAGCTTCAGGGTTTCTTAACCAATTAGTTGAAGCAGCTGTGCCTACTAGGAAAAACTAAAACTTAAAACTTTCACTTTGGAGATGGCATCATATGTCATTTAGACATATAAACTGATAAGGCCCTTGGTCTGGCCTCCAACTTTAGCCATTTTTTTCTGTTTCCTTGGATACGGTGAAAAGTTCACTGAGAATTTTAAAAAAAGTTCATTGGAACACATGCTGAGGAGGCCTCAGCCTGAACCAAGGTACACGGGATTCCTATATAGATCGATTCTAAAAATCAATACATTGGATACAAATTAATACAGTAAAACACAAGTTCAATACATTGAAACAGAAAGTTAATATACTGAAACTCAAAATCAATACATTAGAAACACAGATGGCCAAAAAATATATGCTTATAATAGGAAATACATGACAGCCACCCATGGTAGCATCACGTTTGAAAACACACATACGCTTAATTAGAAAAGGGTCTACAGTTTCCCCACCCAGTCTCCCCTCCAGTATCTGCAAATACCCCAACACCAATTGAGACAGGTAATGACAAGAATGCGTTTTTCTCAATTGGATTCTAGAATTCAGGATGGTAGGTGGGATAAGACCCCGATGCATCAAAAGTTTTCCCCTTGTAATTTGGAAAATATAGAGGATATAGTGCATATTTTATGGAAATGTCCCTTTTATATGGAGGCGAGAAATAGGTGGCTCTCCCCTTTGATAAAGGGGAAAGAAGGGTGGTCGGCCCCCAAAAAACGAATTATATGATGCAAGAACAAAATATGGAGATACTTATAGTTTTGGCTAGGTATTTCTATACTGCACAAGTTAAAAGAAAGAAAATGTTGGAGAAAAATTGAAAAGGCACTCCCGGCAAGTAAACTGAACCTGAATTTTTGATACTCACATATACTGCAAAATGTATTTGTATGTTGTTTTCTGTACAGAGGGATAGTTATAAGGGTAAACAAATGTGTATGTGTTAGTAAAGAAATGAAGATACAGGCCAGTGTTGGAAATCTCAAAGCTGATTACATGTATAATGCCTATAATATCAATAGTTTGTTGGCTTAAGTGTGTACTGTGCAAGTAATTAAATGGATATAGAGACCAGTTGTAAAATGTTGAAATGTTTTAAGTTAATTAAGTTAATATAGGTAAAATATTTATGGTACAAATAGTAAGGTGGTTATAGTGTATTGTATAAATATTGTTTATTTGGCTTAGGCTGTTAATAAAATTTCATTTAATAGAAAAGGGTGAATTGTAGGGATGGGCGAATGCGGTTCTGAAGTTTGGCCCAAACTCGGCCTGTTTGGACGACCGAACCTAAACCCGAATCCGAACATGAACTGACCGGACAGAACTCAATTCCGAATGCCGAAATGACTGAACAGTTTGGCCAGTTTGGGTTGCGTTCGGGTGAGTTCGGGTGGCTAAAACAACAAAAATGTGGTGTCACTGGAAGGCCAAACGTGGCAGAGAGGAGGAGTTAGCTGAGGAGCAGACTTCCAGGTACCAGGAGTGGAGAGGCTTGGAGTAGCAGCCAGCCTACCCAATCACCATCCCTGTTCACCTCAGACCACTGGTTTCACAGTCTGCGATTGGCCACTGGCTAGGCTGCGCACGGAACCAATGGGGCTTGCGGTGAGGAGGGTGCAGAAAGAAACAAAACTGATTGCCTCCCCACTTCCCAACACTTTATAGCTAGTCACTGTTCCTGAACAGCAGGCGTTTCAGAATGCTCCCTCTCTCCCAGCAGTTTTTGTTCCTTCCTATTCCTAATCCATTGCCATTCTCCTCCTATTTCACCTATCTACCTCCATATTTTCATTTATTTAGCTTAGCTTAGATAGATTTAGTTGTTATTTATTGTTTTTATTCCTGTGTTCAATCTTCCTTCCCCCCTCCATTGAATCCTTTCCCTCTCTCTCTTATTCCATCCCTGATTCCCTTCCCTTGTTTTAAGCTTTGAATTTATTTAGAGTAGGGTTATTATTAGATTGATTTTCATTTCAGTTTTGTACCCCTCCCTGTGTTCTTTGTGTTTCCCCCTGTGTAATATTGTATAGATAGATAGTTAGTTATTAGTTATAGAGACAGTTAGTAGTAGAAGATAGATAGAGATACAGTGTGTTTGTAGGACAAGGCCTTTATAGTTAATTATTAGGATATTCCATTTAGTTCAATAGGTTTTAGAATAGTTAATATCAGTTCGATTTAGTGTAGAGACAGATATATTTAAAAAAAGATACAGCCACTCCAGCCCCAGAACCCACTGTCAGGGTTCTGGGGCCTACGTTACTGGCAGGGAGGGCTGTGGCCAATACCTAGAAGCTGCCACTCTAGTCCTGGACCCACCATGATGGGTCTGGGGCCATCATTCCTCACGCATTCCATGTACCATGGCCACCAATGTCTGCTCCTTCCAGTGCCAATGGCCTCCAGGCCAGGCCTATATGCTGTCTGTGCCATGATGCCATGGCATAAAGAAACAGCTGCTTCTGCCAGACCTATATGTTGTCTGTGCCAAGTGTTCTGTACCCCAGGTTGCTGCCAAGCTCTAAGCCTGCCTCAGCGCGCCTTCTTGCCTCTCATGCCAAGGTGCCTGTCTGCCTGCCCAGGTTGCTGCCAAAAGAGTGAGAGAGAAAGTCCACCCACTGCTTGAAGGAAAGACAGACACAATCCCACCCATGCTGTCACCTGCACTATATGGCCACATTGGCCAGAGAGAGAGAGAGAGAGAGAGAGGTTCCCAGCTAGAACTAGGGAGATGGGGGTTAGAGGGGGAGAGGTAGGTTTATCCTGGCTTCCACCTGCCAGAACCAGGAAGAACTCCCATCTGTGCTCATGTGCCCATTAATGCCCATTACCCACATCCAGCACAGAGCAAACCTACTGTAATGAGATGGAATATAACCCACAACATATTATATGTGCCTGCCTGCCTGCCTGTGTGTGTGTCCCTGTACCTGCTGCCCTGCTACCACCTATCGCCTGATCAAATGAAGTGTGCCCCATAAACTTTAGGCTGTCATTCCACTATCCCTGATTCAGTCATGCCTGCCCATCCCAGGGACCATCAACGGGATTCTGGGACCATCATTCCAGTCACTGGGGGCTGCATTCCATTCCATTGAATCCAGAAGCCTGGTGCCCGCATGCCAGCCTGCCCCCCCCTCCCCAAAAGCCTACTCCTCTGCACCCACCCACAGATGCCTGCTGAAGCTAGCTGCGGAAACTAAAAGCCCCTCTGACCACCAGCTTCCACCACCTGCTGCCGAGGAGCCTGTCTCTCTTTCTCTTTGTCACACCTACTCACACAAACACTAGCCCTGCACCTCCTGGGGGGCTTTCTGCTAGTTGAGACCCTGCTGCTGGCACAGCACATCTTTCGGTTAATAACTTCGCTACATGAGGTGGCAGGTGATGCTGGAAGGGATCGACAAGCTGTCTGAGATTCTGCCACCTGCCAGCCAGAACTTCAGCACATAGGGATAAAAGATTGGACACAGGTCAAACGAAGCTCGGAACAAAAAATACAACAACTTTTATTAAAACTATTTAAATAACAACAATAAGAACAAGCAGCAGCAACAACAGCAACATGTAATAAAACAAAAGCAAACATGTAAATGAAACGTATTAATTAAGCTAGTCTCTGCTGCCACTGGGCCTGTCCCCTGGGAATTGGGGGAAAGGCAACAGAGGTTGGGGCACTTCACAGGCCTGAGGGTCGGCGACCTCATACATGCTCAGCACACCGTTTAGCAGGGCAAAATCCAACCCCTCTTTCATTGCTGTATGCCACCTGGAGAGCGCCTGGTGGTACAGCTGCACGCGGCGCAGCTTGCCGGAGACATACTGTCCGTATGCCTCCACCTTCTGCCACTCCGACTGGACTGCCTGCAGCTGCTCCACCAGGCTGTTCTCCAGATCGCCAGAAGAGTGCTGGACCGCCGCAACATGGTTCCAGGTGTCCTGCTGCAAATTGGCCTGAAGGGCCTTGGCCTCTAAGTCCTCCAGGGGGCTGGGGGTCTCCATGTCAGGGCTGGAGGGGGGGGGGGAAAGGGGAAGGGCGTGTATGCTGCCATTTGTGGGTTGCCTTTCCCCCCCTTCTTCTGGCACTGAGGCTCAGCCTCCGTGCCGCCTCACTTTCAGTCCATGGGTGCACTCATATGCGTTATGAGCCCCAACATGGTCCCCTCCCTCTGCCAGTGAAGAGCTTTCTTGCAGATCTAAAAAGAGCAGAAAAAAAAGATAGGAACATAAGAAGTGACATACTGTGTCAGACCAATGGTCTGTCAAGCCCTGCCTGCATTCTGTCTCCACAAGTGGGTGGACTGGGTGGCCATCCAATCCCTCTCTTCAGGGGACTTCTGTTCCTAACAGGTCATAGGACAATGCATTCCCTATTGTTCTAGTCCCTGTGCCATACCTTGCATGTGGAGATTCCGTCGCCCTTGTCGTAGAACCTCCAGACATCTGACATCTGGCACCAAATGTCTGGGGGTGTCACCACTGGCGACCTCCGCCTAGGGGACCGCTGAGTCCTTGAACTTGGCCTGGTCCTGGCAGCAGCACTGGGGCCGGCATCTGATTCCTCTATGAAATGGGAACACATTAAGAACACCAAAGTAATATCATGCATTTATGATGATGATGCCTCTAGACTAGTCCTCCCTCCTTGGGGTGCTAGGGATTGCAACTAGAAAGCACATGCAAATCCTGCCCTCCCGGGGGTGATAGGGGATGCTAGGAATTACAACTGAAAGACCCTGGCTGGCAACTGCAAACCCTGTCCTCCTTGTGGTGCTTGGGATTGCAACTAGGAAGGCCCTGGCTGGCACGTGTAAATCCTGCCCTCCTTGGGGTGCTAGGGATGGTGACGGGAGATGTGACCCTGGCTGAAGGAAAGAGCCTGCCCTTATTTGGGGGTGCGCAGGGAATGGGATGGCAACTGAAAAGTGAAGACCCTTCCTTGCCTTGCACATGTTTGGGTAGGGGTGCTGCTCGTGCCAGAGCCCCCCACACTACAGTACCCTCTCTCTCTGTGGCAGACATCCGCTGTCACGTGCTGATGCCCACTGTTTGTGCCTGACTGATGCCCACCACCCAGGCACACACACACCCGCACACCAGTGAGCTCACTCTAACAGATAGAGCCTTTATTGTCCTCAAAGTAAAAAAAAAGTTTACAAACCTGGGATCACCTCCTGAGCCTGCCAGTGGCTCCTCAGCTGAGGAGCCGGACTCCACCACTGGAGGTGTAGTAGGGGCAGTGCCAGCAGTGACCTCTACCTCGTCCTCCTCCTTCCCCTCGACCGGCAAGTTCGCCCCCAGCCGGGGAATCAAAACTACAGACTTCTTCATTTTTCGTTTTGTTTTTAAAACACACACACCCAAAAAGGTCACCCACACAACACACACCAACACTCATCAACCACCCAAACACACAGAACAGCCAAACCCAACACAAACACAGCCAAAACACACAAAATGAACAGCCACTGATTCAAACACACACTCACTCACCACACAGCTCCGCATGCACTCGAATTTCCGGTTTCTGGCTTCCCGTGCTCTTGTGAGATTTTTTCAGCCGAATGGCCGAACCCAAACAGAACGGCTGAACTGAATGGCCAAACCCGAACCCGGCAAACCACCCAAATGCACGAACCTGAACACACTAACTGAACGCGGCCGAACCGAACGGCCGAACCAGAACCGCGATCTGTTCGGCCATCCCTAGTGAATTGTTACATACAATATTTGTTTAACTTTAAAGCTTTAAACAAACATCAGTTAGTCTTCACAACTGTCCTAAAAAACATTACTAGAACTGAAACAGATAGTGAATGTCTTATTTTGGGGCAGGGCCGGCCCCAGGTATGTGCCACATGTGCCTCCACACATGACTCCACAGCCAGCTGGGGCCCCGTGCTTGCCTGACTGGGTGGCAGGCTGCAGCCAGCTTCTCCCCCAATAAGTTCTTCTGCCTTCCCTCCCTGATTCTGGTCACCATACCTCACCTGCCTCTGCCGCTGCTAGTAGTGCTGCAGCAGCAGTAGCAGCAGCAGAGGCGGGGCACCCGATCAGACAGGGAGATAAAGATGCTTGTTTCTAGACAAATCCTCCCCATGTGAGTGATCAGAAGGTTATTACCTTGTAAAGAAGGTTCTTCGAGATAGCTTCCAACATTCTCACAACTGGGTTGTGCATGCTCACCATAATCAACTAATAGACCACATTATGGTATCGAGCTCCTCTAGTATAAAAAGCACTCCCCCCCCCCCAGAATGACAGTTCTTGCCAACCCTTTCTAGGAATATAAGAAAATTCCATGTGGGGCTGGAAGAGTGGGTGTTGTGAGAATGTTATGACCATCTCGAAGAACCTTGTGTACAAGGCAGCACCCTTCTGTTCTTCGAGTGGCTCCTCACAGGCCATTTTTACATGGCTCTGCCAGGTGGGGGGTGCTTGGGCGGGGCATGCACATGGCCAGACACGCATCCCCACTCACCCCTCACTCATCTGCACACACACAGTAACCGCCGTATTCCCTGGTTGCTCCGTGCGTGGGGACGAGTGGGGGTGAGTGGGGATGCGTGTTAGATGTGCTCACGCATGCACCCCCACTCACCATGGGCACATGCGCCACGTCATTCACACGGGGCTCCCCCACCCATGAACACACAGAAATCTACATTCTCATGGGTGGAAGAGGCCATTGTAAAAAGGGCCACATTCTCACAACTGTCTTACTTATACTATCTCAGGTAGGAATTTAGGATGCAAAGCAATATCTATTCTATCTTGGAAAATCTGAAAACATGGTTCTAAGATTATTATGGCTGCTATTTTACTAACTCTTTGTAATGAAGTTATTACTAACAGAAATACTGTCTTGAAACCCCCACCCCATAATCAGTTCAATTGTGCCCCCCATATAATCAATTCACACTGCCCTGGGGGTGCAAATGAAATGGTTATGGGTGGGGGGCAGTGTGAATTGATTATATGGGGGAGACGGGGGTGTAAATGATCTGGTTATGAGGTGAGGGCAGTGTGAATTGATTATGGGGGCACCAGTGAACTGCTTATATATATGTCTCTTTTCATGGCATAATGTGCTTAATAGGCTTGTTGCATTTTGGGTGTCTTGTGTGTTTGATAGCAGCACCTCTGGACTGGTTGCACCATGTGCGTGCACAAAGCACAGGTGGTACCAAGAAGCAACAGGCCCTGGAGGCCAGGCTGGCAAAGCTCACCCCCGTCCCCTAGTAAGGCAGTGGACACAGTCAACCTCTTTGTGTCTGCCTCACTGCCCGCCCGGCTGCCCCTACAGGAGTGGTCATAGACGCTTGGCTGGGGAGGGGGGGGAGCATTGGGAGGCCATGTAAGACAGCCAAGAGGTGCCAAACTGTGGGGAGGGGAGAGAAGCATGGAGAAGCATGCATCTCCATGGCTGCTCGGAGGCGTGGTGAATGGGAATCCTTCCTGTCCAGTGTGAGGAAACTTTATGTAAATTTACACATTTGCATAATTAGGTGGGGCCTAATTATGCAAATTAGTCCCCACACCAAGACTTTGTACATGGCCTCACAATCCCTGGGGCCGGCCCTCTTTGCGGGTATTGTTCACATTTTTTGGTAGCCCTTTGAGTACCTGAATAATATTCATGACTAAAACAGGTATTCGCATCTCTATTTTTATGAGTATTCCATTTCATCAGTGTGGGTTTTGTTGTTGTTTTGGTCACTTTAGTGTTTTGGTTACATCATTTTCAGCAATCGAATATGTGTAATAGTGCTAAGACTGATGTAACCAAAATGTTGAAATGACCAAAGTAACTGAACCATCCCTGACCACAAATTATTACTTGAATCATCATTTTTGGTTAAGATAGGGTTTATTCAACAGGTTTACCCATTTGAGGGCCTATTTGTTTCATCTCTAAACATTACCCCAACTTTGCACCATGGGAAAACTGAGATACAGAAAGTTATGCAGTGTGTGAGGGAAGCAAAGGAAATGCAGTAGGTAAGTGGAAGAGCTTGATTTATAACTTCAGCATTCCTCTCAGTGAGCATTTTTAAATGAGAGGGATTTCTCCCACAGGTTAAAAATGCAGCTTGGGGAAACAGGGTGGGGGTGGGATGTACTCACTGCTCGCTGGACCGGAAGTTACCTGGGTGCCATTGAAAACAGCGGTGCTGGACGACTGCCAGACGTTTTGAAACACAGACTAGGTAAGACCTCGACAGCCGAGAACTTACCAGTTTGCATCTCAAAACTTCCGGGAGTTGCCCAGTGCTGCTGTTTCCAACGGCCCCCAGGCAACTTCTGGTCTGGTGAGGAGTGTGTAAATCCCCCCTGTGGGGGTTTCCCTGAGCCAGATTTTTAAATTGTGGGAGAAATCCTGCTCGCTTAAAAATCCCCAATCTTGTGTTTAGTCAGGTAAAGACCATCCATCTCACCCCCCCAACTTATAAATAAGTCTGAGCGACTATGATATCCTAGATTCCATCTACTATGCAAATTCCTCTGCGTGACTTCAAGGCTTTCCATCTGCCTCTGCATTTCAGGCTCTTCTTAAACCTGAATTTTAAATAACAGAGCAAAACTGGAGAATGCAGTAAATTGGGTACAAATCATTCATTTAATATTCAGAGCTTTCGTGATTTGTTGCTTTAGGTGTCAGAATTAATTAGTTATTGAGAAAATGAAAGTTGCCTCCAACAGAACAACTTTCACGTTTTTTCATCGGGTTTTCAGATTTAGGCAAAAACATAATTTTTTCCCTTCACAACGAAAACAGAAAACAGCTTAATTATTCCCATTACATCCTCCAATCACCTCTGTCACACTCCTTTTGATTCAGCAGCTTGCCAGAATTTACCCATTGGCACAACAGTTATTTTTAGGCATGTTGCTAATTTTTGACTAAAGCTCACTGTTGCGTAGAGATTATCCATTTAAGCATTGATTTGAAAATAATAATACATAGCGCTGAAGCCGTGTGTGAGGAAAGTATAAAACATAGTCATTCGGGAAGCTGTAATTGTAGACACCAGTTTATTTGGAAGACAATTTGAGTTTGAATGACATCCATAAGTATAAACGAGAAGTAAGGGAAAGTGGTAATTGAACTGGCCACCACCCAGCAGAACTCGCGCCTTCTCTCAACATCTTCTCATTTCTGTATCTGTGTTTAGTGGGATGCATTAATGAAAACGTCCCTCATTCCCTCTGACAGCTACCTACTTGAATTAGAGCCCTCTGACCCAACTGGACATAGCCCATTCAACCACTGGCATAGCTATCGGGATGTGGTGCTGCGATTGCATCCGGGGCTATGGCCCTGAGAGATCCATTGGGGCTCAGAGCCAGAAGTTAAAGACCAGGATTGAGGTCTGTCAGGGTGTGGGCACTAGGGATGTGCACCAGGGACCCTTTTCATTTTTCATTTTTGTTTTTGTTATTAAAATTTTTGATTTTTCATTTTTTGTTATCAAGTATTTTGGTTTACGTTTTTACATTTCATTTTTGTCTTCCATTGGTTTCAATAGGAAATGTATGTCCAGCTGTAACTCCTTTATATTTCATCTGATTTGCATGTAATTTGGAAAAAATGTACCACTCACTCAAGGGATCATTCCTGCCACATTTCAGAAAGGTTTGGATAGGATAACGGGTTATGCTATTATAAGCAATTTAAGTTTGTGGTTTACGCACACATTTCCAGCTGTAATGTCTTATTTTTCCATCCAGTTTGGATGAACTTTGGACTTTTCTACCCCTCATACAAGGGATCATCCCTGTCAAATGTCAGCAAGATTGAGTAATGGGTTCTGATTTTATAAGCAATTTAATCATTTCATGGTTTGCACACACATTTCCAGATGTAATGTATTTGTTTTCCATCCAATGTAGATGAAATTTGGACAGCTTGTTCCCCTCACCAAAGGGATCATCCCTGACAACTTTCAAAATGATTGGCTAAAGGGCAGGGCCCCGAGGGAAACGCGGGTCTGCGATTCGCAGATTTCCCGCGGAATTCCCCTCCCCCCGCGGAATCTCCTGCCCCGCTTACCCCAGCGCAGAATTTCTAGCCTGCGCTGGGGGGACATGGGGCAGGAGATTCCATGAGGGGAGGGGAATGAAAAAACCCTCGGGGCTTCCCCTCCCCAGCCTCCCCAGTTGCCAGGGCTTGCCTCCCCCCCTTTAGATAATTAATTAACTTACCAGAGACGGCAGCAGCAGCTGCTCCGTCCAGCGCGCTCGTACTTCCTGGCCCCTCC
>QEPC01011901.1:6764534-6774870 GCA_003113815.1 Sphenodon punctatus | reverse complement strand
TGGAACTGGCACAGGCTTCAGTGATTGTCACCCCAACATCTGTGGGGGCATTCGTGGGGGAGCAATGGTGCAGAGTTCTGGTTTTATGAGCACTTGCAGTGAGGCTGGAGAGAACAGCACACACAGACACACACATAATGTACTGTGCCAGCCTATGAGCCGTGCAAGATTTAGACATGGTGGGGGCTGTGCAGCTTGGCAGAAGCTTATATTTGCTTTCCAATGCCCACACCCAAGCTCCCCTGATTACAGGGACTGGGTACTGGCAAGTTGGAAGCCTGGGCAGCATCTCCAAAAAATGAGCCTTTCATACCAGGGATTCTCTCATGTCTGACATTGCCTGTTACAGTGGTCCAAGATGGGTTTGTGAACCAGCTAAGAGATCAGCCACTATATGGCTCAGCCTAATGATCAGAGAAAGAAACCATCTGGGAGAGTCAAGGATCAGAGACTCAGAACCTGAGCTGTGATGAGCTGGGCAGGGCACTGGGAATGGGACACAAACACACACACTAGCACACATTACGCACACACACACACCAGCATACACAGACAGTGATGACAGCTTGACAGGAAAGTGAGATGGGACTCTCTCTCTCTCACACACACACACACTAGCACACATGTACATACACACACACATGCACACGCACACATTACACACACACACACACACCAGCATACACACACACGCACACACACCAGCATACACACACACGCACACACACACACCAGCATACACAGACAGTGATGACAGCTTGACAGGAAAGTGAGATGGGACTCTCTCTCTCTCACACACACACACACTAGCACACATGTACATACACACACACATGCACACGCACACATTACACACACACACACACACCAGCATACACACACACGCACACACACCAGCATACACACACACGCACACACACACACCAGCATACACAGACAGTGATGACAGCTTGACAGGAAAGTGAGATGGGACTCTCTCTCTCTCTCACACACACACACACACTAGCACACATGTACATATACACACACACAAGCTCGGCAAGGCAGTTGGATAGGATACACACACACACACGCGCGCACATCCACATGCACTAACACCCACCCAGCTGGGCAGGCAGTGGAATGGGACACACACACAAACAGCTGGGTAGGGTGGGGAACTGCACAAATGTGCATCTGGCCATCCCTGTCCCCGCACTGCTCCTAGCGCCATGACAGGCAGCTGGACCTGATCTAGGCCGGGTCATGATGGGCCATAACAAAATGTATAGTCTGCTGTAGCCCGATCAGGCAGATGCCATTCCGAGCTGTAATCCCGGCGGTGTCGTCGCTGACACGCTCAGGAGAAACCCCAGGTGAATATCTGGTGGGGCACTGACTAATGTGCTGGGGGCTTGCGGGTCAAAGCAAGCCTCGACAGGCTAAAGGGGTTCACCATCAAGTTCGTTAACACCAAAAGTGACTCATTGACCTTAGCTGCGGTAAGTGGCGAACTAAGAGAGCTCCACTATAAGAGATCAACCACGATATGGCTCAACCTAATGATCAGAGAAAGAACCACCAGGGAGACACAAGGATCAGAGACTAAGATTCTTGCTCAAAAGCCATTTCTATTCCCATCTACCTTATGACTCTACGAGGAAGCCATTAGTTTCAATACTTGCACCTAGTGCCACTAAGCAAACATCTAAATTTAGGGATTGTGAAAAATTCTATAATAATTTACTGTGACTGAAAACTTAAACTGTACAGGTACATTCCAAATGTTTAATGAAATAACCAGTAGTAGTATTTTTATTGTCTCAACCAAATTGGTTGCAGCAATTTAAAACATTTGAAAACAATGCATAACAAATACAATAAAATAAAACCATACAATGTATTAAAACGAAATACAACAATTGCTCCCTAATTACAACATGAACACCATGGGGTGACAAAAAATACATAACATAGACCATAAATTCAACACCAAAGGTGCATTCAATGAAGGGGAGGAAAATTAAATTAAAACTGACAGATTCAATATAATTAAATAACCAGTATCAAAAATCACATTAGATTTCATTAAATTGCAGATGCCCTCAATAGTATATTATGTCTGTGGCAAGTTAACGATTCGTAAAGTACACTTACATTAAAAAGCAATTTTGAAACACTACATCAATGACACAGATAGTTGTTAAAACAAGGAAAATAACACCCAGTGGATGTACTTGACAGTTTTGAATTGTTGAACTTAATGGAAAGTAGTTTGGGATTATTCTTTTTATCAGGTTATTCCATGCAATGATGCCAGGTCAATCAGGGCTGACACTGCCATAAAGGCAGTGCAGGTGGTCGCCTAGGGTAGGAAGTTGAAGTGGGTGGCAAAAACTGTAGCTGCCCCTGCCGCCAGAAAGCTCTGCTGTGGGATTGGGGGCAGGAGAGGTGGGGGAGCCGGGGCCACCTAGGGCGGCAAAAATTCTTGCGCCAGTGCTGGGTTGCAATTAGTCACACTGATTGGCATCACTTTGGAAGCTTATCCAGTATGAATACAATCAATCTAGTTAAGTAGAGCTCAGTTATTTTATTTCATTAATATTCAATTGTTTAAATGCAATCCCATCTCCACTTTTTTATGCCTAACATTGGTATCACCAAGTCAAAGATAGTCTACGATCGTGGAGAGGGCCATGCTTGTACCTTTAGAGCTGGGTCAAAATGATCATTTCAAACACAATACAAGATTCGTATATCTAATGAATCATTAGATCAATAGATTAATATATCTAATAATATATATCAATTATGATGAACCCAGAAACAATGAACACAATTATGTCTCAGGTGAGAAAGAATGTAAAACTAGCAAGTTATTCTCTTTCATTGTGGACTCTCAAATGGTGTGAGTTTGGAAGATGTACTGTCTAAGATGGGTGTGGCCAAGAGGTAGAAGATTGTGATCTACTGCTCTTGAGTGGTTTACCTCATTACTGGATAGGAGAACCCAGAGAGTAGTGATGGGCGGTAGCTCATCATCCCTTTTGAAGCTCCCTTGTGGGGTTCCGCAGGGTTCCTCATCTTGACCCTGCTCCTGTTCAATGTGTTTCTGAGGCAAATGGGTGAGATTATTAGGAGGTTTGTAGTGAGGTGCCATCAGTATGCTGACGACACCCAACTCTCTCTCGCTCTCTTTCATCTGACCCAGGGGCTGCAGTCTTGGTGCTTACCTGGTGCCTGGCTGACATTGGGGACTAGATGTGGGTGGGCCAATTGAAGCTGAATCCAGACAAGACCGAGGTGATGATGGCTGGCCAGATGTATGACCTGGGTGACATTGAAACCCCTCTTCTTGATGGGGTCCAGCCTCCTTTGATCACTCAGGTTTGCAGCCTTGGGCAGCTCCTAGATCCGTTGCTGCCCCTGGATGACTAGGTTGTGGCGGTGGCCAGGAGTGCTTTTCACCAACTTTGTCTGGTGAGAAGACTGCAACCTTTTCTCTCTGACTCAGACTTAGCCACCATCATCCATGCCTTTGTAACCTTGAGGCTAGACTATTGCAATGCGCTCAACGTGGGGCTGCCTTTGATGACTGTTTGGAAGCTGCAGTTGGAGCAGAATGTGGAGGCCCACCTTCTGTTGTGGTGGGTCACAGGGAGCATATTACACTGGTGCTCTGGGATCTGCACTGGCTGCCAATCACTTTCTGGGCATAAATGAAGGTGCTGGTCTTGACCTATAAAGCCCTAAATGACTTGGGCCCCAGTTATCTGAAAGATCGCCTCTTCCCTTATGTTCTGTTGTGGTCTCTGAGGTCGGCTGAGAGCACTCTTTCAAGTACAAACTGCCCTTGAGGTTTGTACAATGAGGGCATGCAGAGAGGTGTTCTTAGTGGCTCCTCCACACTTAGGGAACTCTCTCTCCCCTTTGAAATCTGCCTAAGCCTGAGCCTGCTTACCTTTCGGAAGAGGTGTAAGACCTTTTTGTTTGACTAAAGCGTTTGGCGTGCTGGGAAGGGCTTGGGGGGGGGAGAGGGGTTAGGGAGAAAGTGGGTGGGTGAGTTTGGGTTTCTTTTAATTTCTTATATATGTATATATATATATATATAAGGGCAGGATAAAAGTAAGGGCAGGATAAAAGTTGAACAAACAAAACAAACAAAAAACAACAACAACAACAATAAATAATAACAACAGTAGGTCACAGTGTAGGCAGGAGGACTAGGGCCTCAGGAAGTGTCTCCAGGGAGGAGATGGGTTGATTCCCTCCTATGCAGTGAGGAAGGCTCTCTCTGAAGGGGAGTGCTCCTCTCCACTCTTGATATCAGTTGCTAAGGTGCCTTAGAACTGAAAGCCCGTGGGAGGGGTCCTGAGCAGGAGGGCTTTAGCCGGCAGGAGGGTCCTGGTAGAACACCTGAGGTTGACACCTGTATGAAATGGATCGCAAACATCAGAAGTATGACTACTTATAAATCTAGGAACCTAGCTACACAAGTACCCCTGCAATGTAGACTAAAGTGACATTCCAAGAACTTCACCAGTCTGTAAAAATTAGACAAGATACAGGCTTAGGGTGCAATCCAGTGACCGGTGTGCAACGCCCGCTACGCGCCTACCTGGGCAGTATGTGATCGCTGCAGGCCTGCACAGCACAGCCGCACATAGCAAAGGCACAAACTGGTGCAGGCTAGAGTGTGTTGTCATCTGGTTTTTAGACTAACCTTACTTCAGCCCAAAGAATTCTGTTCCTATCCCACAAAGGCCATATTGCATCTAATGCATCTATTGGATGTTACCAGAGTCCCCTAATTCTTCACTGCTGCCATCATAGGTATTTTTGTAAAAAAATTGCATTTGGACATATCGTCATAGAAATTGACTCTGGCAATGCAGAATAACAGCCTCAGTAGGGAGCACTATGAAATAGCCAATGAGATGTAATCAGTGTGCTGGCATTGCTAGCAGCTGATATATATATTCTGGGGCCATCAGAACCTGAGCCATGGACCCTTTTCACACGAGATGTCCCAAGCATCTCCACCCATTGAACACATGGGCAATGGCCCATGTGAACAAGGCGGTGAGCGTGTGCACGCTCCTGCAACCCACCCATCTCCACCCATCTGCATGCACGGGGCAACCAAGAAGGAGTCAGGTTGCTTCCACACCTACCGTCCATGTGAACAGGAAAGCACACCCACCCGGTGGGCGGACCAACCCAAGCGATTGAGAAGGCACTGAGAGATGGGTAGAGAGGCACAGCAGGTGCCCGCATGCACACACATACACACACACACACCCTGCCTGGCCAGAAGCCCTTAAAGGACACGCATGTGAAGAGACGGGGGCCCTGGCTCACACCACAGTTAGGGATAAGGCAACGGACAAAACCAAAGGAGTCAGCGCCAGGAAAGGCACCACAGATAGCCAGGTAAGCACACGGGACCCCAGCTGGGTAGGGGAAGAGAAGCTGGCCCTCAACGGCTGGGGAGGGGGAGCCTGATGACAGCTCACAGGTAGGGCTGTAGTGGAATGTCGCAGCGGTAGCTATTTCCGCCGGAAACAGCGTTTCCACAATTAGTGGTACGGCATCGCAGAGGCTTTCATTCTGCTAGTTTCATTTCGCAGGCTTCTACTTCCACAGGCTTCGCAAAATAGTGGAAACATGACATTTTCGCTACTTCCGCCGTTCCGCCAGTGCCACAAAATAGCGGAATGGCAGTTTTCTGACAGTTTCCACAATTTTTCCACAATTCCGCAATTTGCAGAATGCTGGCGGAATTAGCGGAATGTCCGCAGAAAAGCCGCAGTGTGGCGCGGGCAATTCCGAAATGGCAGAACCGAATCGCGGCACGGTAACAGCTGCTGCCGCATCAGCCCTACTCACAGGTACAATGTCCCTAAACAGGAGAGCACCCACACACCATAACACGCCCCCCCAAGACAACCAGGTGGGACATCAAAGAGGTCCCCCCCCTGACAGTCAGTGAAACACAGTGGAACCCCTCAGAGCCAGGGAAGGGGACAGAGCACCCCCCAGCACCCGCAGAGGCACAGCCGGATGAATGCTGCCGACAATGCATCCCCTCCCCACAGGCGAGCACCAGTTCCGAGGCCACCACCTTCAGTCTGACCTGCCCCCCACAGATGCACCCCAGAAGGGAAAGCAGTGGGCATATGATGAGATCCAAGTCTTCATATGTCTGTGGGAGGACCAGAAGGTCAAACACAGCTGTGTACAAAGGCATCTCCCAGGAAATGAGGTGTCTGGGGTACAATAGGGACATGAGCCAGCGTCAGCAGCAGGCAAAGGACTTGAGGTCTGGATAGAAAAAGATCCATGACAACAATGTCAAGTCTGTCCGAGCCCGGCGCACAGCCCCATACTATGAGTGGCTGGATACATTCCTCTGTGTGGACAGGGAGATCATGGCTTCCCACATCCATGGGTCAGCCTTTGCCGGGGGCAGGATGCAGGTGGAGGAGCCACCCCCTTCCCTAACCCCACACAGCAAGGGGAACCTGCTGCACTTGGTGAGGGAAGACAACAAGCAGGAGGCAACCACGCCCCCATCCAACAGGTGGAGGCGGCATTCTTGGATACTAACACCAACCGCCTCACCCTCCATGTGTGGAACAACACTCAAGGGGATGGATTATGGGAATGTGAGTGTTATCAATGGCCCCAATGCAGTGCAGGAAGCCCAGGTATTTGAATTTGAGGATGACCTCTTCAAGCTCCATGAGCTGGATAACACACTCCATCAGCTGCTCAGTAATCAGCTCGCAGACCTCATGCAGGATGCTATTGATGGCTGATGTAACTGCTCTGCCACACTGTGACACAAGTCAGGGTTCGCCAGGTGCCAAATTGCTATAACCAGACACTTGCTCGGCAGGATCGGGTCTCGCATGTTGGTTGTGCTCCTCCTCAGGTGGGGAACGAGAAGGCTGGCAACCCAGGTCAACAGATTGTGGGGCATCCTGAAGTGCCTGATCCAATCCTTTTCTGCCTATGTGACAAGGATAGTCTCCCACCAGTCTGCACGCTGTAGGTGCATCCAACCCTGCCTCTGCGTGGGTATGGTCAGACAGATCCCACGGATGATAAGGGGCACTGCTGAGTGCACATGTTCCATGAACCGGCATTGGGCCTCGGTCATCTCATCCAGCCACTTGGCACTAGCCTTGTGGAACCAGTGGTTCACTATTAATTATTATTATTATTATTATTATTATTATTATTATAAGCATTTATATAGCGCCAACGATGTACCTGGCACTTTACAGAGAATATGGCCTTGAGGCGGTCGCGGCACCCTCTGCACCAAGTGCTGTGGGCATAAAGGCTGTCTGCAGTGTCCAGCATCATGGAACAAGATCTCTTCTTCGAGGAAGGCTCAGATGTCCTGATCCATAATGCCCACCATCGTTCTCAAAGCTCTGTACCACACTACTACCACCATACACCTCTAACTCACCATAGGCCCATGCAGTTACCTCTACTACTTATATAGGTGAATGGTACATGGGGGTGGAGCCAAGGGAGGGTTCAGGAATGCTAAGCATGGCCACACCTGCAAGCTGTGTTGTTGTTGGGTCCCCTGGCTTCCATTGCACCTGTTACAGTTTGCTTTACAGCATGCTATATTGCCCCTGGTGTGCATGAGGATATTGCTACAAATGTGACCACCTGTTGCATGACCTGCCTGTGAGCCTGGGGCTTGGATCACCTGTTGGAACTCTTGATACCATTCCTGTGACGTACCCCTATGCACGAATGGAATGGCAGCTGGCATGGTTCTCAGCAGTTCCCACAGTAAGCAAGCTGTCACACTGTGGCTGTCCTGCTGGCAAGGGCTAGTAGCGCTGACATCTGCAGTTGAGCACATTGAATGAATGTCAGTATCGGACGATGTCTCATGGAGCAAGGTACCCCCAGAACTGCTCCCCCCCCATGCCAACTCATACCTGTCATCATTAGCGTGAAATGCAGACTCTCATTAGGGTGACCAGGCTGGGTAGGGATGTCTGAACAGAACGGTGTTCGGATGTTTGGTCATTTGGTTCAAAAACCAAGTTTGGGTTCGGTCATTCAGTTAAAAACTGAGTTTGAGTTCAGTTGTTCGGTTCGGTTGAGTTCAGTTTGGTCGAACATTTGGTTGTGTTCGAACCTGCCCTGAGGCTTGGGGTGCTCTAAGGACCCCCAGGGGTGCCTGTGGTGGCACAGCAGGCCATCAGAGACCCAGCAGCAGCAGAGACTGGGACGGTTTGGTGCTTGGCACCCCAGGTTGCTAGGGCAGGCAAGCTCAGCACTTGGCCCCTGGGGGTGCCCGCGGCGACATGGCAGGCCATCAGAGACCCAGCAGCAGCAGCATCAGGCCTCCAGTTCTGCTCATTATATGCTGGCTGGGTTCTCCATTTCTAGTTGCCATCACGGTAGGAGGTGGCTGGCTGGCTGGCTGGCTGGCTGGCTGGCTGGCTGGCTGGCCATGTGAATCACCACTGGGCAAGGCTACTTGACCAATTTGCAGAAGAGTTGGTTGAGATCTGGCTAGTAGGATGCCAGCCTGTAATGCCTGGCCCCGTATGGGTGCCATGCCAGCCACCAAGCCCTGGCCGGGCCTCTTCCCTGCCTGGAACGTAGGCCCTAGAACCCTGAGGGTGGGACCTAGGGCTGGAGTGGCTGGCTGTGATGCAGTGGAATGACAGCTACCTGTGAGTGGAATGACGGCCCCAGAACCCTGACAGTGTGTCCTGGGACTAGAGTGGCAGCTTCTAGATGACATGGATGGACATCCCCCCATGCCTGTAATGTAGGCCCCTGAACCCTGATGGTGGGTTCTGGGGCTGGAGTGGCTGACTGCTTCTTGATGCAGTGAAATGACAGCTCCCCATGAGTGGAATGATGGCCCCAGAACCCTGATGGTGGGTCCTGGGACAGGAACGGCAGCTTCTGGATGAAGTGGAAAGACAGACCTCCCTGCCTGTAACATAGGCCCCAGAACACTGATGGTGGGTTCTGGGGCTGGAGTGGCTGACTGCTTCTTGATGCAGTGGAATAACAGCTCCCCGTGAGCAGAATGATGGCCCCAGAACCCTGACAGTGGGTCCTGGGACTAAATTGGCAGCTTCTAGATGACATGGATGGACAGTCCTCCCTGCCTGTAATGTAGGCCCAAGAACCATGATGGTGGGTCCTGGGGCTGGAGTGGCTGATCCTTGAAGCGGTTGAATGACAACTCCCCGTGAGTGGAATGACGGCCCCAGAACCCTGATGGTGGGTCCTGGGACTAGAGTGGCAGCTTCTGGATGAAGTGGAACGACAGCCCTCCCTGCTTGGAACGTAAACCCCAGAACCCTGATGGTGGGTTCTGAGGCTGAAGTGGCTGATTCTTGATGTGGTGGAATGACAGCTCCCCATGAGCAGAATGACAGCCCCAGAAATCTGAGGGTGGGTCCTGAGACTAGACTGGCAGCTTCTGGATGAAGTGGAACGACAGCCCTGCCTGCCTGGAACGTAGGCCCCAGAACCTTGATGGTAGGTCCTGGGGCTGGAGTGGCTGGAGAACTTTGAAGGCAGAAGTGGAGAAGGGTTCCATGTGAACAGCCATTGAACGTGGGTCAGTCAGTCCTAAGAGATAGGTGAGTGCCAGTCATGGCCAGGAATGGTCTCAGCACGAAGACCGTGTGAGACAGGATCTCCCATTTCACCCCATTGTTCACCCAGCCCCTGGCTAACGGTGCTCTCATCTGAGCTATGGCCATCTACAAGACTGAGGAGCAAATGGCTGGCATGCAGTACCAGCAGCAGCAGCACACATTGGATTGCCAGAGCACCATAACTGCGCTTGGCACCCCTGCTCCGCTGGGCGTGCAGGCTGGCTGGCATTGGTGGAGCGGTGGCAGAGGCCCGGCCAAGGCTCGGTGGCTGGCATCCCTGCTTGGCTGGGTGTTGCAGGTTTCGGTCGTATTCCGAACTCCAGAAGCTCTATTCCAAATTGGGCAATCCTTGCCTGGTGGTGAATCTCATGTTCACCCAACTCCCGGCCGCCGGCACACTCATCTGAGCTATGGCTGTCTACTAGGGGTGGGAAACCGGTAGAATCCGGTATCCGATAATGCCGGTATCGGGCGTACCGGCATTATCGGATTCGACCCGGTAATCCGGACCCGGTACCAGATTCCGGGGTACCGGATTTTTCTTGCATTGCAGCCATTTAAAAATGGCTGCAATGTAAAAAAAACTGCCCCAGCAAAAATGTTTTTTTCAAAAAAAACCTCCCCGAGTCCAGGCTGCGCGGGTGGAAGGGGGGACACCCCCCACCCACCCTGCCCAGCCTGGCTTTTTGTTT
>QEPC01011901.1:6748424-6760431 GCA_003113815.1 Sphenodon punctatus | reverse complement strand
TAATAATAATAATAATAATAATAATAAATATCAACATTTTATTTTCATTTTTGTTTTTGTTTTCGATTTCCATTGGCTTCAATTGAAAAAACATTTTCAGATGTAACTTTTTTGTTTTTCATTATGTTTTGATGAAACATGGAGGGATTATATTTCCATTTGAAGGAATTATGTGTACCAAATTTGAGAAGGACTGGATAAAGAAATCCAATTGTATAAGCAGTTGAAATATGTTATTTTGCAAAAATCTTCATATACATTCCTGGCATTACCTTTTTTGCCTCCCATGTAATATAGATGAAACATGGTGTGTTTATACCCTTCCCCAACTTTACTATCTATGAAAAGGATTGGATAAAGGGTCCTGGTGGAATAAGCAATTAATTTATAAATGCATGCCTGACTGTAATGTCTTTGTAGTCCAACCAGTGTACATGACATTTGGCAGGGCTCTATCTCACACCTTCAGGATCAATTCTGCAGAATATCATAAAGATGTGATAAAGGGTCCCAGTTTTATAAACCTGACCAGCATATGCAGAGAATGAGCCTTTGCCAGGGATTCTCTTACGTGTCACTGTGGTATAAGAGGTGTTTGTGATGCTAATTGGTGAGCAGAAATGTCAACCAAATACCCTCATTCTGTGCTATGGCCACCCCAACTTCTCTCCCAGAGTTGTTACTGGGAAGTTGGAAGCATCTGTTTAAGAACGAGCCAATAGAGATTCTCTTATGTCCTCTGTCACAGTGCTGCAGAATGTGATTATGATAATTGGCCAGTCTGGATGTGTAAACCATGTCTCCTGATTACTGGGATGCTATCTCCAAAGTCCCAGTTATGTTCCTTCTATGCACGCCTCAGGGCCGCCCCCTATGCCCACCTCGAAGCCACCACCAATTGGTACTGTAAAGCTAGAAGCATGCAGTAACTGGCCAGTGAAGTGTCTATCCATTTTTTGGGTTGCTCCACATCCTCCCTCCTACAGCCTCCCTCACCCTGCCATTTCAGGTGCCTGCCTCTGACTGGCACTGCATGTGCTGCTATTTATCTGAATAATGGTCTTCAAGAGGACAACTTCAATTGCTTATTAAATTGGGTCCCTTTATAAAAAATAGGGATGTGCAAACAGAACTGAGTTTGGAAATTTGGTTCGGTTCAGTTTGGTTCAAAAATCAAGTTCGGTTCGGAAGTTCAGTTCAGTTGACCGAACTAGTTGAGTTCAGTCAAATTCCGAACTTTTGGACCGAGTTCGTACATTCAAAACCAGTGTTTTAAGCTGTTTTGGGCCTTCCGAACTGGTTCAGATTCGACCAAACAGTTCGGTTGAATTCGAGTTCAGTTTAGAAGTTCGGTTCAGTTGACCGAACTAGTCGAGTTCGGTCCAAACTCCAAACTTCCGAACCGTGTTCGCACATCCCTAATAAATAGTTTGACAGAGATGACAGGGATGATGTAGATACATTCCTGCCCAATGTCTTGTAAACAGGATGGAATATAAAAATGTTACAGTCAGAAAAGCATTTTCAAGTTAATGGCTTATTTTATTTGTGTTTTTATATAATAAATAAATAAATAAATAAATAAATAAATAAATAACATCAGGACCCTTTATCCAATCTTTCTGAAATTTGACAGGATAGGTAATCTTGTGGAGGGACATACTGTTCCCAGGTTTTGTGTAAACTGGATGGAAGATAAAGCAGTTGTAGCCAGACATGTGTATGCAGCTTTTCTTAAAATCACAACATTCAATTGCTTATAGAATCAGTTCCCTTCATACAATCTTTCCGAAATTTGGTACACGTGGTGCCCTTCATTGTGAGTACAATCAATTGGAATGGAATAAGAAACAAAAAAAACTATATCCAGAAATAAGTTTGTCAGTGTTTTCCCACAAAAAATCATTTTTGCTTTTGTTTATGTTATTAAATATATTATTATATTTCATTTTCATTATTACAATAACAAAAACCATTTTTTTTGTTTTCATTATAATAATGATAATTAATTGCACACCCTTATATAGTATTAATAAAAGAAAACAGTTTGGCTAATAAAAGGGGCCCACCATTTTGGTTGAGATTGGAAAGATTCTGCAGATATACAGTCTCCTGGTGCTTTATTACTATCAAATGACTGTTTTATTGGTAGTACCTACTGCTCTGAGACTACTAAGGAAAATACCTCATGTCTTTGCCGTGGAGGGACACATGGGCTCAGTGACTTCTGCCCTATTGGAGGTCTTTTAAAGATCCCTTTGAAAAAAGAAAACCATTCCTCTTTACTAATAGAGGGGTCTTCATTATCTACTGAGTGTTGAGTTCCTAATGAGATCAATTGCCAGAACTTATCAGAATCCTTTAAGCAGGCGGTTATCTGCAGCTCTGACCATAATTGATCAGCATATAAATGCTTTTTGCCTTTAATCAATATTTTGTATTCTTCTCTGGCCACAATAAATTCCAAATAATCTTGGAACTTTGAAACTCTTTTCGCTAAATTGGTGAGTGCATACTTAGGTTACCTGCACTCCTTATTGTATCATTTATGTATGAAAAAAGAATGGTATTTATGCTTACATTTGTCTTCACTATTGGTGGGGGGAGACATAGGCCCTTTTTATATGAGACGCTCCCCCGCATGGACACCATCATCCACATGGGAGAGCATCCCATGTAGAGGGTGCGTGGGTATGCGCTCCCACAACCCACACATCCCCACCCACTGCCCGCGCATGGAACAACTGGCAAAAACTCAGGTTGCTACGTGCATGGGGATGTATGGGGAAGGGCGGCGGTTAGAGCAATGGTGGCATCATTCGTGTTCTGGAGTTGACCAGTTTTGGCATAGAGTCTGGTTACATACCTATGCCATTGCGGTGCGGACAGCAAAGAAGGTTTTCTTTGCTGCCCTCATTACGTCTGTTAAGTCCCACCTGGCTGAGCTGTTCTGGGTGTTGAGGGGCTGGTCAGTCCAGCCTCCGTCAACCTGGACGTAGAACCATGAAATGCTCGCTGTGATTTGTTTGTGGACTTTTTTTGAGGATAAAATCGCTTAAATTCACCACAGTTTTGATGTGACTTTTTTAGCAGGGAATGGGTCAGAGGCAGTAGAAGCCCCTTCTTGTCCTGGGATGAGTTTCAGGCAGTGTTGCCCTCAGATGAGGGGGATGCTCTTGGGACTGTTCAAGCCACCTATTGTGAATTAGATCCATGCCCTCCTGGCTGGTTAAGGCTAGCCGGGAGACATTGGGGCCATTTCTGGCAGGGATAGTCAATGCCTCCCTCAGGGAGGGCAGGGTGCCAGGCTATCTCAAGAAGGTGGTGGTGCAGACCATGCTCAAGAAACCATCTTTGGACATTGACGCCCTTGCCAGTTATTGGCCAGTCTCTAACCTTTCCTTTTTAGGGAAGGTTATTGAACAGGGTGGTGGCTCAGCAGCTTCAGGGGCATTTTGACTGGGTTAACTTTCTTGATCCCTCGCAGTTGGGAATTCATCTGGGTTATGGCACAGAGACTGCACTTGTGGCCTTGGCTGTGACGACCTCTCCAGTGAGTTGGACCAGGGTCATTCAACCCTGTTGATCCTGTTAGATCTCTCGACTGCATTTGATACCAATGATCATGAGTTGTTGGTGACTCAGCTTCAGGACTGGCCAGGGATTGGCGGGACTGTTCTTGAATGGTTCTGCTCTTTCCTGGCTGTGAGAACCCAGTGTGTGGTGCTGGGGGAGTTTTCCTCTTCCCCCTGGGGCCTCGCGTGTGGGTTCCACAGGGTTCCATCCTATCCCCTCTCTTGTTCAGTGTGTACTACGGGTGGGGATATCGGCATCGGATAAATCCGATACACCCGATAATCAGGTGCATCAAATTAATCCGATAATCCGATATTCACCGGTATCGGCATACCAGATTTTTAACGTGGGCCACTTTACTGGGTTTTTTACATTGTGGCCATTGAAGTAAATGGCCACAATGTAAAAAAAAACCGGTAAAGAAGCTAATGTTAAAAATCCAGTATGCCGATACCAGTAAATCCGATACCGGGGAGATCTGATACCGGTAAATCCAGTATCCGGTATTCTCTCCAGTATCCCATCCCTAATGTATACATACAGCCTTTGGGAGTTGTTAGGGAGTATGGAGTGAGATTTCATCAATATGCTGATGACACCCAGCTATATCTCTTATTTTCCTCCAACTCAGGCCCGGCGGTCTTGGTGCTTACCCAGTGTTTGTCCACTGTGGGGGATTGGATGAGGTTGAGCCACCTGAGGCTAAATCCTGACAAGACAGAGGTGATGGTTGTGGGGAAGGTTGAGGGAGTGGTAGCCCCCATCATTGATGGGGTCCATCCTCCCCTGGTTTCTCAGGTCAGGAGTCTGGGGGTGCTCCTGGACCCAGAGCTCCAACTGGATGCCCAGGTGGCAGCTGTGGTGAAGGGAGCATTTCACCAGTTACATCTGGTGTGTCGGCTTAGGCTGTATGTCTCGGACTCAGATCTGGCCATGGTCATCAATGCTTTTATTGCCTTGAGACTGGATTACTGCAACATGCTCTATTTGGGGCTACCATTGGTGCTGGTTCGGAAGCTGCAACTGGTGCAGAATGCGGAGGCCCATCGCTTGATGGGGACGGGCCGACGCAAGCATATTACACCGGTGCTTCACTTTCTGTACTGACTGCCAGTAGGTTTCCGGACCCAATTCAAGGTGTTGGTGTTGACCTTTAAAGCCCTAAAGGCTTGGACCCTGCCTACCTGCAGCACCGTCTCACCCTCTGGGTCTTGGATCGACCCCTGAGGTTGGCTGGGGGTGCCCTCCTCAGGGTCCCCTGGGTTTCCTAGGTGTCTACTATGAGGAGGGTGTTCTCTGTGACTGTGCCGCGGCTGTGGAACTCCCTCCCATCAGAGATTCACTTGACTGCCGGCCTCCCCTCTTTCCGCAAACAATGTAAGACTTGTTTGTTCTGCCAGGCCTTTCCCAAGGGAGATGGGGTGGGTGGGCTGGGTTAGGGTAGGGGAGGATGGGGTTTTATATTGTTTTTTAAATTGTAATCATTACTGTTTATTTTAATGTTTTAAAATGCTTTTAAGATGTTGTGAGCTGCCCCAAGATGCCTGTGGCAGGAGGGGGCGGCATATTTTAATATAAATAAATAAATAAATAAATAAATGAGCACCTGTGTGTGCCCACCCTGGCCCACACCCTCAGCGGCGTGCTCATGGACACACACACACCAGCCATGGCCCATTTAAAAAAAATCCATAGTGACAAAAGTTTTAAGTGAATCCATCAAGGAAATGTAAATTGTGTTCGTAACAGAAGTAGAATTAGAAGAGATGATCATTTCTCAAAGAAGGAGAATTTCAGGCCCTTTTAGTCTGTTTGTAACTTAAGGGCAAACACCATTGACCATTTAATACGGACTCTCTCTAGCTGCTCAGGGGTTTTTAGGATCATGATAGTTCAGAATACACACACGAGTGACCAGTGGATGATGGTTGCTTTCTGGTCGAGGTATTATAGAAAAATTTAGAAATAAACTCCAGTGTGATACTGGAGTAACAATGTAATCTTTTACATGGGCTCCATTTGAGGAGACATAGGAGAAATGCCCCTCCAAAGATGGTGGGAGTCTCCCATTTAAAACCACCAGATCACAAATGTCCCTACATTTATTAAGAAACTGACCTGCTTGATTAACATATAAATCTTTGGAGGTCTGGGAAGGAATACCAAAACCATCATAAAAATGTGAATCTACTAAATTATTAGAAAAAGGGCCAAGTTTGGCATTAAAATTGCCCGCTATGATTATATATGCCTGTAACAGAGCAGAGTCCCTGCGGGCTACTGGCCCTTTAAGTGAATTAGCGCCAGCCCGAAGACTGTGCTACTCAGGCTTCAGGTGCTGAATTAATGCAGGACTTTTCCTAATTGGGAGCCTGCTGAGTGAGGGCATGGCACTAGTCAGTCCTAGGGAGCCAAGCCTGCGGTGGAAGGAGGCAGCAGGTTAGCAGGACCAGTGAGAAAGTTCTCCTGCTGAGACAGGTAACAGCCAAGGGGCCTCTGCTGGTTAGGACTCTGGGGCAGTCAGAGCTGGGAAGCTTGGCTGAGAGACTCTGGAGTGCTGGAAAAGACCTGAAGGGAGTAGGAAAACCCAGGAGATTATTTGACCTAAGACGAGCTCTTGGGGAAACAGGTTGCCCAGAACCTTTGTGTTTGGAGAGAGTTCCTGAGGAACATTGCTTGGCTACCTGGATGGAGAATAACCTGCCAAAGGACTGAGTAACACTATATGGTTATGCTAAGGCCTGCTAAAGCCAGAGGCTTACAAGGGGTCAAAGGAGTTTGCCTGACCCTGGAGCCTTGGAAGAGACTGGGACTTGCCAGAGCCTGAAAGAGGGAATACGGCAAGTGACGAGGGCTTAGACTTGGAAGCTTGTACCCTTAACTAACTTGTATGTGGGTACAGGGAGACTGCAACTGCCAGTGCCCTATATTGAATAATGGAGACACTGGAACTTATTCCCCAAAGTGAAAGTTTCTGTGCGCCCTAATCCTGACAACACTCACCCACCAGGCACACCCAATACTGTTACAATGGGTGTTTTCAGACATGACTGGGCCAATTGGCCCCGTCACAAAATCAATGAATTGATCCCCCGCTGGGATGACCCGTAACGTCCTAACAGATGTGCCGGGGGATCCCGGTGGGGAATCGGGGAGGGGACGGGGCCGTGCGGCACAACGTGTGACTGCACGGCCCCACCCCCTCCACACTCCCCACCGCCCGCCCTCTGGGGAGACGGGCAGCCACTGAGGCCAATGCTGCCTCAGCGCTCGCCCGTTATGGCCACGGGCCGGAATCCCTGCAGGGATTCCAGGCCGTGGCCGCCATCCAGATGTGACGGCGGGGGTCACCACAGTGGGGAATCGCCTTCACCATGCTACAGCCTCCGGTCCCGCTGCTGCGGCCGCTCGCATGGTGAATGTGATTCCCCGCCATGGTAACATCTGGGGGGGAACATCCGTTCCCCCCAACAGAAGTTACGTGGTCCAAGCCACCACAGGGAATTGACTGTGGTTGACATTGACCACGTAACGTCTGAAAATACCCAATGTCGATGGGTATAGGCGATTAAGTTCAGCCACACACTTTCCCAACATTAACCAAATATTGCAGGAATAAGATAAAGAAGAACATGGTGGGAAATAAACATTAATAATCAAACTTCTGACTGAAAATTGCAGTTCCCATAGTAAAATTTGAGTTTGAATAGAGCTACTAAAGCTTGGAAGGGTTTTACAAGTAGAAGATAAAGCAGTAGAAAAAAGAATAGCTAGACCACCCAAAATATGGTCTCTGGCTGCTTCTTTAGTGCCAGGGAGAAAAAAAGACTGAAATCCATAGAAATTCATTGCTTCATTTTCCGCCAGCCAAGTCACTTGAAGGCAAATGATATCAAATGAACATTAAAAACCAAACTGTTCCCTATCACCTAGCTCGTTTTTCCTATTTGTGTACCGGCTTCTATGGTTTGCACAGAAACAGAAACTCTCTCGGTCTATGGCAGTGAATCCATCATTATTTTAAAATATTGGTCTAGAATCTTACGTTTAGGTTCCCACAAATCACCTCCCTCTGTCTGAAAGAACAGATGGACCACAAAGGATCCTCTGAATACCCTTGTCTTAAAACAATCAATTTTCTACTCACACAGCTAGGTTTTTGTTATTGTTTGTTTTCTACAAGAGAAATCACATTTACAACAAAATGTCATTATTAAACAAAGGATCACGGTCTCACAAATATTACTTAGCAAGATGACTTAGCTAATAATCACCAGTTGAAGTTAGACCCATAGTATTTGATTCTGAACGTGACCCCCTATCTTAGAAAGTTATTTAGTCCAATTACACAGTCCCCTATTAGGGAGGTCATACACTCTAGCCCAATTCCAATTTTTCAACTCTGCTGCCTTCCAAGGACACTATTAAAAAAATCCCTACAACCATAGGTTGCATCTATGTGGAACTGGGCAGGTCGAGGATCTAGTTCACACCTTGTTTGACTGCCAGTTTTATGGAGAGTTGAGGGCCTAATGGTTAGAAACATTACTCCAAGGGAAAGAGTTTCTCTCAATACTGCAAAAATTAGAGTTTCTTCTAGTCTCTAATGATTTCTTGATTGTTAAGTCAGTAGCAATTTTTGCTTTTTTAATATTCCGGCAGAGAAATATTTTAGTTAACTCCTAAATTGTTTGACATATTCAGGCTTTCTTTACTGTTTCTTTTTACTGTCTTTTATTATCAGGGACAGCCTTACCATAGGGCAGTTCGGGGTGGCCGCCCCGGACCCCGCTCCTGGGGAGGGGCCCCCAGCTCCTCACTCAGGGCCCCCAGCTCCTGGTCACTGTCTGTCTCAGTCAGGAAGTGAGGTAGAGGCTCACTCTCCCTCACTTCCTGGCCCCCTCCACTGCCTGTCTTGGCAAGGGAATGAGGGAGAGGTGGGACCTCTGCCTCTCTCTCACTCCCTGGATGAATCTGAGACAGGCAACGGAGGGGGCCAGAGAGTGAGGGAGAGGCAGAGGCCTAGCCTCTTCCTCACTCCCTGGCAACCTCCGGTGGTGGCGGGTAGGGCTGATGTGACAGCAGCTGTTACTGCGCCGTAATTCCATTCTGCCCTTTCAGAATTGCCCGCGCCACACTGCAGCTTTTCTGCTGACATTCTGATAATTCCGCCGACATTCTTCAAATTCGGAAACTATCGGAAAAATCACGGAATTTTCGGAAACTGTCGGAAAATCGCTGTTCCGCTATTTTGTAGCACTGGCAGAATGGTGGAAGTAGCAGAAATGTCATGTTTCCACTATTTTGCGAAGCCTGCGTAAGTAGGGGAATGAAATTAGCGGAACTGCAGAAGTAGTGGAATGAAACTAGCAGAATGAAAGCCTCTGCCATGCCATACCGCTAATTGCGGAAATGCTGTTTCCAGTGGAAATAGCTACCGCTGCGACATTCCGCTACAGTCCTAGTGGTGGGTGGTGCGGCGGCAGAGTCAGTCTGCTGCTGTGGTGCCCAGCCTGACCAGGAGCCGGCAAGCTGTGGTGCCCAGCCTGACCAGGAGCTGGCGCAGAACCCAGACCAGCAGCAGTGGTGACGGATGGGATAAGTGCCTGAAAAATGGCTGGACTTGGGGATGGATGGAGGGCAATGCCCCCTCCTCCCATCCCTGAGCCCAGGCCTGAGTAGTACCCCCAGACCGAGCCGGGGAGCACCCCCTGAGCCGGGGAGCGCCGCATAGGCTGCTGGCCTCCGGCGGCACATTTCTCCCCCGCCCTGGGCCTTGCAATTGCTACGGGCGGCCCTGTTTATTATATGATATTTTGTTTCTATTATATATTTTTGCATTCTTATGCATTCTTTATATTGTTAAGGATAGTCACTAAGTAAACATTTACGTACCACTAGGAGTTGTTGCAGAACAATTTGAGTACAATCATGAGGCAAGTAAAAGAAAGCAGAAATCAGACCTTGCTTTGGAAGTGAAGTAAAATATGGAAATATAAAACCAATCAAAACATTTATTCAGCTGCTAAGTCAAGAGTGTTTAATGACAAGAAAGGGTTGTATTTTGAAATGCTTTAACATTTTCAGGCTTTCTTTACTGTTTGTTTTTACTGTCTTTTATTAAATGCTATTTTGTTTCTATTACATATTTTTACATTGAGTGAAAAAAACAGACATAACACTAACTCCACTTTTACAACACTTTAACATTCCTTATGCATGTTGCAGGGCTGCATAGGACAGCAATACAGCCCTGTAACATGCATAAGAAATGTTAAAGAGGTGTTAAAGTGATGTTAAAGTGGAGTTAATGTTACGTCTATTTTCTTGTATTCTTTATATTGTTATGGCTAATCACTAAAGAAACATTTACCTACCTAAAACTAACGATTTACATAGAGTCAGACAGACAGTTTATTGAACTAGCCTTCAGGCCATGTCATACTACCAAAAGTTACAATCCATAAATAAAAGAGTACAAAAATTAAAACACCCTATCCCCATATAAAATAGCACACACACACACACACACACACACACACCCAATAACATAATGATTACACTAATAGTAATCAGGCTCTTCCCTCAACTGAGAGGACCTAACAAATTGGGCCTTCAGTTTGGCCACTGAAACTGCAAAAGAAGCAGAGGCCAAGGTCACTAACATTGGTGTCTTTTAATAGAAATATTAACTTGACAAATGTTGGACCAATCGCTGTTTAAATTCAACACCTTAAACATTTTTGCAAGAACTCCAGCAAATAGAGGACAAAACAGCAAGTAATAGACCAAATCCCCACAAATACACAGTCATTCCAAATAGCTTACCCCTTTATATCGTCTGAATGTAACCACTGTATGCATGGTTTTCAGTCTAAGCTCAGTAAAGGCCTTCCTTTGTGTAGAGTGCATCAAGGCCAACAAGGAACTACATCCACCAGGCCCAGGCATCCAATACCAAGGGAAAACTCTAGAAACAACAGCAGTTGCCCAAGAGGTTTGCAACTCAATATATCTGGACCATTGCTTTAATTGCCTTATAGCCTCTTTGGTTGAAATAGATAGCAAATAATCAATGAAAAAACCCAGCAGCCTAATATTGTCAATAACACAAACCATCCAGGAATCACTAATATGGGGTAGATGTTCCATCTTTTCAACAAGACAAAGCTTAGGGAAGGATGCAGGTTGGTGCTGGACAGCCTTCATCTAATAGACCAATAGGGACAAAATGATCCTAGAGGTAATGGTTCTAGTTCCTGTTTCCAGCCACAGCACCAACAAGGATGTTGCCTTTGGCGCACCCAACGGTCCTCAACATTGGTTTTGTATCGACTCCAATGAAGCAGAAACTGAAGAGCACACACACACACACACACACACACACCTATGCACCATAGGGGATTTGGGTCAATACCTTAGCCTCAAATATCTTTATGGCAGGTTTGATCAAGCAACCTCCTCTAGAATGAAAAAACCCCGTAGAAGAGGTGGCATACTGACTAATAAAATGGCTATGTGGGCCCCATGACCCTGTAGAGGAAAATACAATACCTAAATATATAAAATTGCATACTTGTTCTAATTTACCACTGTTCAAAAACCCACTCATATCACTTGAATCTGGATGAGTACACCATAACTTTAGTTTTGTCATGGTTAATAGCTAACTCCTCTTTTTGACATATAGCACCAAAATCATACATTAGGCGAATGAGGTCCAACCAAGACAGGGAGAGAAAAACAGTATTGTCAGCGAACATCAAAATAGATAGTCTCCACTGACCAATTTTGGGAACCATGTAGCAGCGTTATCCCTCAGGCTTATAACTTGATCATTAACATAGGTGCTAACAAACAGTCCTGTCTAACTCCACGTAATGTGGAGATTGGAGCCATTAGGGACGGGTACCTATCCATTCTACTCAGACCTGGAGGGTAGTGTCTGAATAAAGTGACCTAATAAGCAATAGTAACTTCCTGTCAATGTGGTTGACAGGAGGTTTTGTCCATAGCCTCTCACGATTGATGAAATCAAAAGCTGATGAAAAATCTACAAAGGTAGCAAGGAGCTTTTGTTTCCTCCTATTATACTTCCCTACTAAATAGAATAAGGCAAAACAGTGATCTACAGTACTCTTAATATACAAAAACCTGCTTGCTCCTTGGCCAGGATTTCATTCTCATTTATTCAATCAATCGGTCTTATTAGCAACAACTTTCTGTATGGTTTTGAGATAATAAAAAGGAGGCTAGTTGGTCTATAGTCTGCTCTATTCCCTTTCTTAAAGACTGGAACAATCACTCCCATTCTCCAGTAATCCAAGATCCTGCCTGAGTTATTGATGAGTGTAAACAAATTAGCAAGAGTCAGGTGCATTGCTGGTGCTATATAAATGGCTGCAGGGAAGATTATTACGCTGTGACTCAG
>QEPC01011901.1:6714374-6740156 GCA_003113815.1 Sphenodon punctatus | reverse complement strand
TTTAGACATAACGTTGTTCAGTGTTCTGTAACACAGTGTCCTACCATTACAGTGTTTAGACATACCGTCAACACCGTGTTCACCCCAAACACTGGGTGTCTTTAGACATAACATCAATGGGTGTCTGAACGTGTGTTTTGACCTTGATATGAACACCGGTTTGGCCCTGTGTTCACCATGTGGTGCTGTTTAGATGCACACCACATCTTGGGGCAAATGTTTTGCTCGGCACCTGATCTCAGCATGCAAGCACTGCCGTCTCGTTCCCCGTGTTGTACCTGCTAACATACCACACGATAGCATCAGATTCAGCTTTGGCCACAGGTTCAGCAGGAACACACAAATTATCCTTGTGATGCAATGGTATTCACACCGCATGTTCAGCGGGTGGCCAGATTGGTGTTGGGATTGTTATGGTGCTTATACACATTGACCAAACATGTGCTTAGGGGTTTTGGCACCTGAACTTCGTTATGTCTAAGGATGTCCATGAATAAACTGGCAGTTGTTCACTTCCAGTGTTTGGGGTGAACACTGTGTTGACGGTCTGTCTAAACACTGTAATGGTAGGACACTGTGTTACAGAACACTGAACAGCGTTATGTCTAAATATGCCCAGAGACAGGGTGCTGGGCTTGATGGACCATTTGTCTGACCCAGTGTGACACCACTTACGTTCTTATGTTCTTACACGATGGGAGGAGCAATTGAGCTCCGGCCCTGTATTAAGTGCTGAGTGTCAAACTAACGGAATTCCTTACCACTCTGTTTATGGCAGTTTTACATCCCCTTTGTGCTCTTAGGCTGCTTGCACACGTTCTGAATCTCACAAGAAAATTGCAATTACGTGAGATCAACATGGGCTGCATACCCACATTAATTTCTCTGGTGTGTTCAAACGGGGATGGATCCGTTGTGAGCTGAATGGATCCAGGCCCACGTTTTGTCTCTGCAGCCCCCCCCCATCCTTCCCAGCCCGCAGTCCAGCAACTAACCTGGCCAGCAATACAGCAGCTACAGCAGCGCAGCCCAAGCCCAGTGCTTTAGGGCCTTCCTCTGTGGGCGTGGTCTGATGACGTGGCTGACCTGCACCCGCAAAGGAAGGCCCCGACACACTAGGCTCGGGATGCACTGCCGGAGTTACTCCACTGCCAGCCAATGGAGTCTCCCGGATCCTCAACTCACCCGGCCTGCCTGGCAGCAGCGAAATCCTGGTGCAGCACCTGCGTCGGACTTCCCTTGTTGCTGGGTGGCCCGAATTAGTCCCTCCCTCCTCCTGGAATGTCCTCCCCAAGCTTCCCCTTGGCTGGGCTGGCTGGCTGGGTGTGTGTGCGTGCGTGCGTGCCTGGGGTTGCCTCCTCCCACCCCCTTGCCAGTGGCCCCCCTCTACCAGTGAGGAATTCCACANCAGAATTAGATAGTAGGATTCCTTATGTAATTTGTACTTAAGATACTGTAACTATTTCTTCTCTAGAACGACTGCATGCATGTGTAGGAGTGTATTCTTATACACATCTAGATGTGTATAAGAGACAGGTGTGTGTGTGTGTGTGTGTGTGTGTGTGCGTGCGTGCGTGCCTGGGGTTGCCTCCTCCCACCCCCTTGCCAGTGGCCCCCCTCTACCAGTGAGGAATTCCACATTTCTTTAAGTAAAGTTAAATTTGAATGCACTGCACTCATTCAAATTGAATGTTAGTTTCTACTCACATGAATAACAGGGCTGGATCTTCAGCCCTGCCACCTGTGATGGAAATAAAGTTGATTTCCCTTGCCGAATGAGGAAGGCAGCCTGCCTACATTATACAATGTAACGTTAGACAAGAAATAACGTTAGCATGTGTCACGCGGGCAAGCAGCGTTATAGTGTCACAAAGCAAAAGGGTGTGGTTGAGTAAAGAGGAGAATTATGGGTGACATGATAACTGTCTTAAAATATCTGAAGGGCTTGCTCTAAGAAGATGGCAAGGAACGGTTCTCCGTTGCTGCAGACTAAACACAATGGACTCAAATTACAAGTAGATTTCAGTTGGAAATCAGGAAAGATTTCCTAACTGGAAGAACTGTGCTGCAATGGAACAAGTTGCCTAGGGAGGCTGTAGGCTCTCCATGAAAAAGAGGCTAGGTAGGCAGTCATTAGTTGGGGACGTTGTAGCTGTATTCATCCTGCATCTAAACTGAGGGTTGAACTAGATAACTCTTGAGGTTTCAACTCTATTATTCTAAATGAGATTTTCCCAAATGATGTGTCACAAGCCCAAATGCAGTTGTGTCATATGCTGATGAGGGGGGTCACAATCCCAGCTGTTATTAGATCTCCTCTGGATATCTTTGCTACTGTCTGATATTATATTTAGGTCTCAAAATGGGGTCACACAAGGTTTTGATACATTTTCATGGCGAGTATCTCTGCATTTCATTGCCATTCCGATTCTATTCAGGTTCAAGTCTTTCCAAATTGGTTCATTGTGTTTCACCTTTGCAAGGAGGACAATATATTTCCTGTGGACGTGGTGGTTCTGAACAGAGCAGCCCCATAGGAGCCTAGTTCTGTGTGATGCCTTAGGATCAACAATTTCACATCAGAAATATGAGCCTATCACAGAAAGGCGACTCAAGGGATGTGGAGTTCAATAGATTCCAGTTTTGTCACTGAGCTTCAAGCCATAAATAAAGTATTTTCCGTTGTAAATAGAAATAAGATTCTTGATTATAGAGCAAAACATATCCAAGCCCTTTCCTAATAGGAATAAATATCTGTCTTAATGGATTTGTCTGCCATGGAGTTGCTCATAGTAATGGGAGCAGAAGATGTATTCATAATGTGACTGCAAGCATTTTAGAGTGCCAGGTTTCAGAGTTAGTTAATTGCTCTGAATTATCATTTTTTTATTTTCCTTGTAGTGAAATAATAAATTCAAGGAGACAGACATATTCAGAAAATATAGATCACAGGCTTTGGAGCTCTGGCATTTTCTGTTTTCCAAAAAGGCAGAAACATCTTACAAATTGAGCAGCTGGGGACATTGGGGTTTGCGGATTAAACAACACAGCCAGAATGTAGTCAAGATCACTGCTCTCCTTAATTAGACTTGACCTGCTTAGCACTTTCATGCTAAGAAAGTTCTGAGCTATTTTGTATTCCTCTACAATCTCGCTGATCATCAATATTCTCACTGATCACCTGGTGAATATTGATTAAAGACTGTAAGCCTTGTAGGTTTGAGTTTGTGGTAATGTCCCCCCCCCCTTTAATAGTCATTAAATTTACTGAAATGTACTGTAATTTTCAGACTAGGGTACCTGCCTTTCCATCACACTGTGAGAGTTCTATTCTCACTGGTGTCAGCAGAGCTGTTGGACAGGCCAGAGCAGACAAGGACAGAGCAGCAAGCATGATGGATGCCCTTAATTCAATATTCTTAGCCTGTCTTTGATGTTGTTTCAGCACCAGTGAGAGAACCAGCTACTGAATTAAATTAGCACTGCATTCACTTTGTGTTTCTCCTTCGGCAGCCAGAGGGAAGAGACGCTTGCATCGAGAAAGAATTGAAAGTGAAACTGAAACTTCTTGCCCCTGCTGGAGAAATTCTTTAATAAGAATGACACAACATTGCAACAAATAGGCAGGATCTCGGCTGTTTTCCTATCTCGGTATAAGTTGGAGACTGTACTTACCCTGAGAAGGAAAATATTCCAGTGCCAACAAAGAGGGATGAAACCTCAACATGTCCAAAACTGAACTCATCTTCCCACCTAAAACCTTCCTCTCTTGGGCTGTTTTTACATGGACAGGAGTGAGTGGGTGTTCTGGCGCGGTGGGTGGAGATGGGTGTGTGTCCCTTTAAACAGACACCCACCCACCTCCACCCATCTCCACCCACGGGACCTCCTCTGGTTTTCCAGAGGGCTCCGTGGGTGGAGATGGGTGGGTTATGGGTGGAGGTGGGTGTTGCACGAGAGCGTGCATGCACCTCCACCCATCGTCCAAGGTGTTCACATGGGCAAACATCAACCCCACACCCACCCCGACATCCACCGCTGGCCGTTTACACGGACGCCTCCACCGACAGAACACCCTCCTGTATACCCAGCGGGTGGGGGAGGAGGGGCGTCCGTGTAAAAATGGCCTTGTTTCCATCTCTACTTCAATTCATGGTGCCACCATCCAACCTGTCCCTCCCCAGGCACATGGCCTAGAATTTGTTTTTGACTCCTCTTGCTCCTTTCCACCACAGATCCAATCTGCTGCTAAAGCCTGTTGATTCTGTCTATCTACATAACGTTGTTAAATTCTTGCCATTCATTCCCACTGCCAAAACCCTAGGCTGTGCTCCATACCCATCAACATTTGACAGAGAGAAATAGGTACACTTCATGCCACCTCTAATTTTGTATAAATTTGCTTGAATTGATGATGATGATTATGATGATGATGACGATGATGATGATTGATTTGATTTGTAATAACCCTCTGACTAAGGCCTTTTTCACATGGACGCTGCTGCCAGCCCGGTAGGTGGAGAAGGGTGGGCGAACACACCCAGTGGACACCTGGCGGTGCCGAGCCAGGAGACGTTTACATGGACGGCATCACGGAGGGTTGTGGGATGGAAGAGGAGAGGCCAGCACACACTCATCGTCCAAACACCCACCCCGGGAAACATCGAGCAAACATCCATGACATTTACATGGACAGCCGAGACACCGAACAGTGGGGAAGCCCCACCCAGCACAGCAACGTGACAACATGGCTGACTGAGGGCAAATGAAGCCGCATCATGAAGCTCCGCCCTTGAACTGCCAGACCCTGTGCAGGTGGGGTAGGAGGGATCAGAGATGACAGGAGACACAAAGTAATGGCCCCCAGGCAGCCCTGTGATGAGGCTAGACAGCCAGGTGCCACAGACACACACGCCCCAAACCAGGACCCGCCCACGCACAACCGTGAACACAACCACACAGGGAAGGGTCACATGGGCAAGAAGGCAGGGGGACCTCGGTGGGGGGGGGGCAGGTGGAGGCCAGGAAGGGGCACAGGGGAGGAAGTTAGAGGGAAGAAGCAGCAGGGGACCCCAACACAAATACCCGCACACACAACCCCAAGCCCCCATAAAACGAGCCGGGAATGGGACACAGGCAGTCATGGCGGCAGGTACGGAAGCCAACAGCATAGCCGGGTTGGCAGGGAATGGCAGGCAGGGGGGAGGGGACCCCTTAACCCACCAACCACCAGCAAACCCTTTGCAGCTCTCCAAAAACCAACAACGGATGTGTGTGGGTGAAGGGGGGGGACCACCACAAAGGCAGGAAGGGGGCAAGGCACCAGGACAACAGCCAAGGGGACGGACTCCTGGCCCAAGGGACCACAGGGAAAGGGGGGCATTGAGACAGGGCCAGAGGGGGACGGAAGGAAGCCAAGACAGGCAGCCGAGTGGCAGATATGGTGCATGGAGCAGGAAATGGAGCAGGCAGGGGATGGGGGTTCAAGCCAGGCTGGGCTGCACACTTGCCGCACGTGACTCCTGTATGTGAGCATGCCATGAGTGCATGGAGTATGTGTGTCACATGCATTGCATGTACAGGCAAAGCATGCAGGGCATAGGACTGTGCCCATAGTGTCCAGTGGCTTGGTAGCTTTAGTAAGACATGTACTGTGCTAAGGCAGTTCAATTTCCCACTAGTGTGTTTTCTTCTAAGATAGTTGTCCATACATCAGCATGCTTCCTGACCCGCATCGAGACTATATTGTCTTGCAAAGGCCAAAACGTCTTTCCAGACCTATCGTCACCTCCACTAATTTTATTTGCTTTGTTTTCATGGACAGACTTCAAGTTCATTCCATAACGTCAATAAGAGTTGTGTCGGCAGGGAAACGAAAATGAGTTTTACACTGTTAAGCTGCAGGAGTATTTACAAGATTTAGTATGATTTTCCAAAGCCTAACCTTTCCGTTGATCCCTAAAACAACACAGAACTGAAACAGAACTTACTCTAGAAAGCATTCGCCTCCCAATCCCCCCTTGGTTTGAGCTAGGCATTGCCTGTTAATTACTACCGAGCAATTGTTTAGTAGAACCAGCCAAACATATTCCTAGAGCCTGTAAAATTAACAAGTAGGTTACTCATCTATGAGAATGACAAGGAGCAGAATAGCCACTTGGCATTACGAATGCTTATGGTCACACTGACCCAAGGATCAGATGTTCAGTAGAAACATGAGGGATTTTGTTTCAGGGGGGGATTCGAAAGCCAATGTAAAACACATAAATAGAAGTAGCTTGAGAAATACCAGCTTTATATCAAACCAAAAAATCAGAACCTCTGAAAATAAGAAACATAGAATCATAGGGCCTTTTAAAATGAGCAGGATTTCCCCCGCAGTTTAACCTGCAGATCTGGGAAACCCCTGCAGGAAGTCACCCGAGCATCATTAGAAACAGCGCTGCCACCCAATTCCCAGATATTTTGAGACAAGGCGTAGATAAGACCCTGATAATCGAGGTCTTGTATATGCTGTGTCTCAAAACACCCAGGAATCGTGCAGCGCTGCTGTTTCTAATGATGCCAGGGTGACATACAGTTTACAGAGGCATGTTTAAAGCAATCCCCGTGGGGGTTTCCTAGAGCTGCAGCTTTAAACTGCAGGGAAATCCTGCGCATTTAAAAAGGCCCATAGGGTGGGCCTATTTATTCAAATTGAATGCCCGTTTGAAGAGATGGTGCGGAGAGACGCGTCGCATGCTTCCGTGACCCACATAATATCCACTCATGGCCACACACGGGGCACTATGGAAAAATCAGGAGTGCCCTGTGCAGGGAAACCAAAAATTGCATGCGGACAGGTACCCACACATTCCCTGATTGTAGGAATAGGGGCACCCACCCACGCCAGTAGATAGGTCTAAAGCCGGGTGCCTCCCTCGTCCCACCCACAGCCCTGACGGAAGCTCTTTGGGGAGCTCTGAAAAGGACATGTGTGTGAAATTCGACACCACATTGGCACAGAGCACAACAAATCCCTTGCGATGCACGGGAGAAGAGCCAATGCTATGGAGAAAAGCATCTTGGACAGCAGTGTCCTGTGTGTCCCATTCAGTATGCACCTCCATTGTTGGCCAGCACTGCCAGCGGCTGCACCAGCCCCTGGACTCCTGGGCAGGAAGGGGTTTCTGTCTGCATCAGCCGTTTCCATGGCATTCAGGGCTGTGTGTCATGGCAGAGGGGGGGAAGTTGGGCAGGGGTTGGGGTGGGGGTTGATGCTGGGTAGGGGAGGTGGGGAATAGCTGCCCGTATGAGTTGTTTGCAGGGCTGGTCTGTGGTAGCAGAAGCACGTGAAGGCTGCTAAGGTTGGCGCATTGGCCACCCTGGCAGCCACCCATTAGAAATGTTCCCCACTCACTTCACGTGCATGGCCACTCAGAAGCCATGGACCCGTCCTCAAGCCATGCTCATTTAAAAACTCCCTTAGAAGGTGCATCAAGGGCCATCTTGTCCAACTCCCTGCTCAGATGCAGGAAGACTACAGCTACAACATCCCGAACAGATGGCTGTCCAGCTCTTTTAGAAAACTTTCAGTGACACAGAGCCTACAATCTCGGTAGGCAACTTGTTCCATTGGCGCACAGCTCTTAGCGTTCGGATGCTTTTCCTGATATTTAACCAAATCTACCTTCCTGTAACTTGTCCTTATTATTTCTGTCCCAGCTTTCCATAGCAATGCAGAACACTTCCTTGCCGTCTTCCTGGGGGCAGTCCTTTGGATATTTGGAGACTGCTATCATGAGTCCTCATAATATTCTGCTAGCCAGACTAAACAAATCCAGTTCCTTCAATGTTTCCTCATAAGACTTGCTTTCCAGACCTTTTAATCATCTTGGTTTCCCACCTGTGAACCCACTCCAGTTTGTCAATGTCCTTCTTAAAATAAGGCACCCCAAACTTCACGTAATACCATGAGCGTAAAACTGGATTCAGCTCTACATGTAGGCAACGGAATGCTTTAATCAGAGATGCAGCAGGGAGGGAGCATATTTGCTACCCACAGGGAATACCTGCATTTCGGGCACCAGAGGGCATCTGATAGGATACCCAATCCCCCCACCCCACATGGTGTCCGAATATGAGGGTATTATTACTGGCAGGATTCCCCAGGATGCTAATCCAGGCACCCATGGCTCCCGCAGCTGGCTCACCTCACTGCCGGGTTGCTGCTCCGCTCCTCTGGTCCTGGTCGGTGCTCCCTGCTTGCTGCTCTCTGCTCACCCCTGGTCTGTATGCTGCTCAGCTGAGCTGGGGACTTCCCTGCTTGTTTTTTCTGAGTGAAGCTGATAGAGGGGGGAAGGGGAAAGTGAGGAGGCCTATTTCTACCTGCGTTCACCTTCCTAATGGGTTTCTTGTTCCCACGGGGACCCATATCAGGGGTGTTGTCATGTATCCTGCATGCACTCCCATTTTGGGTCCCCCTGGGCACGCAAGTGGGAAGAGGCCTCCACACTTCCCCCAGCTCGATCTCAGAGAAAGCTGAGCAGGGAAGTCCCCAGCTGAGCTGAGCAGCTGGTGGGCCGGGGACGTGTAGGGAGCAACAAACAGCAAATGGGCCAGAGGACCAGCATCCTAGCAGTGAGCTGAGTCAGCCTTTAAGTCGGGAGACCATCGGGTCACATTCAGGTACCAACTGGTGCCCAAGCAAAACCAGGGTAAGTTGTGCACCCCAATCTGGTTGCAGGTCAAGCTGTAATTGCCTTATGGAAACTAAGCTGCTTGGGTCCTCAGCTGCTTTTGATACCATGGACCATGGGCTGCTGCTCAGATGGCTGTGAGACCTGGGGGGTCTGGATGGAACTGTCCTTGGGTGGTTCTACTCATTTTTCTCGGGGAGAAGCCAGCGGGTGGTGCTGGGGGCTGAAACATCAAGCCCCCAGGCCTTGACCTGTGGCGTTCCACAGGGTTCGATCCTGTCTCCGTTATTATTCAATGTGTATATGCAGCCCCTGGGGAAGATTGTGAGAGGGTTCGGGGTGCGATGTCACCAATATGCTGATGATACTCAGCTGTACCTCTCGTTTTCAACTTATCCAGGTCCTGCTGTCTCGTTGTTTTCCCAATATTTGGAGGCCGTGGCGGATTGAATGCGGCAGAGCAGACTGAAGCTCAATCCCGATAAGATGGAGGTGATGGTGGTGGGAAGGGTGAGGGAGGTGCTGGCTCCTCCAGTAGGGCGGGTCCGCCCTCCTGTAGCCCAGCAGGTTCGGAGTCTGTGGGTGGTTTTGACTCGGGACTCCGTCTGGATCGACAGGTGGAGGTGGTGGCTAAAGCCGCTTTTTGCCAGCTGTATCTGGTACGGAGGCTGCACCATAAATTTCCAGGCCCGACCTGGCCACCCTCATTCATGCCTTCATCACCTCAAGGCTAGACTACTGCAACATGCTCTATGTGGGGCTTCCCTTGTTTCTGGTTCAGAGGCTGCAGCTGGTGCAGAATGCAGCGGCCCATCTCCTTATGGGGACGGGGCGGCGGGAGCACATAACACTAGTGCTCCGCACTCTGCACTGACTGCCTATAGCGTACTGAGCCAGATTCAAGGTGTTAGTATTGGTTTATAAAGCCCTACATGGTCTGGGCCCCTCATACCTCGGGGAACGCCTCGCCCTCCGCACCTCAGAGGGATCTCTTTTGCCTGCCGGGGGCGCCTCTCTGGAGGTCCCCCGTGTTAAACGGGGGGGCCACAATGGAGAGGGCATTCTCGGTGGCTGGGCCATGACTTTGGAAGTCCCTCCCGGAGGAAGCCCGGCTGGCCCCAGATCTGCTAGCTTTCCATTGAGCTTGCAAGACCTGGCTGTTTGCCCAGGACTTCAGCGGGGAGGGTGGGGTAGGTAGGGGAGATTGGGGATTTTATAGATATTTTTTTTTAATTGTTGTTGGGGTTATTTTTAAATATTTTAATTATTGATGATTTTTATCAATATTGTCTTTGTTTTATTTGTGTTGTAAGCCGCCCCAAGATGCTGTAGGCATGAGGTGGTGGCCAATAAATTTAAATAAATAAATAAAATAAAATAAATAAAGGCACAAGTATGTTTGGGTGGGGTGGGGTGTTGGACTAGATGACCTTTTGATTTGCTTCCAACCCTGTGAATCTATGAGGTGCTGTCAGCAAGATGCATAGAAAGGAATGAGATTGAAAGGTTATCCTATGTAGCATGAGATAGCAGCTCCCCGATCAGCCCAAACAGATTAGAAACCAGACAAAAATGGAAATTTCATATTAAACTGAAGCCTGTAAGGAAAGATTTGCCCAGAACAAGATCCCTTAATTCAGGAGGCTAATGGACAGACATGGGCCGAAATTTGTGGTTCTGGCGAAATCTCAAACCAGGTGCATTTCATACAGCTTGAGACTTTGCAAGGCTCTAATATGCATAGACCTGAGTATTCCCTGAAGCACATCTCTAGAAAAAAAATTATTTGACATTCTCCCCGGTTCTTTCTCTCTCTCTTATTTTAATTGGCTTAATACTGTGAACAACACAAAGGGAATTTCCTGCTAGAGTAGTCATGGGGTAGAGAAACCTCTTACAGGTACTCCTGTCAGTGGACTGTCTCAAGCTCTTGTTTACTCATGCGAATTCAGCATGCACATCATTTTAAGATGCCTCTTTATCAACTTATGGGCCAGTACTAAGCCTTTTGGAGACTTTTTAAATAGGAAATGCGAGATCTTTTTATTTGGCCAAGCATTCAGCAGGTGGGGATGGGGAGGGGGTGGGGTGGGGTGGGGTCGTGCATAGGCAGGTGATGGTGAGCCTGGGATCATGTCCCAATTATGGGTCCCCCGAAGGGCAAGGGAACAGTGTTTCTAAGGTCCGGGGGCAGGCCCCTCACGTCTACAGCTGCGGCTACTTTAGGCTGCCTCAGGGCAGTGTTTGTGTGAAGAATGCATCCAGGAACTACCTCAGGGCAGTGTGTGTGTGAAAAATGAATCTGGAACTTACTTGTGGACTTGTAAAATCAGAGGTTTTGAAAAATCCGGAACTATAACTTGTGTGTAAAAATGCCCAATATATTATAAACAAAGCTCACAACTTGCCATTGCTATAGCAGCACAAAACCTATTACTGTCATGTGGGTGCATGAAGCTCAAAAACTGGGCAAATAAACCTTTGCGTCATGTCTAGAGCACTGGATTTTCTTTGTAGAAAATCAAACTGATTTCTTTGCATCTGTCTTCAGTACAGATGGTGTACCCCAGATGTATCCAATCTAGATTTACTCTCTTCTGGTAATGATGATGTGAGGTTGTCAGAGACTGGTTTGTCAGAAGAGGAGATGTTAAAACAATTTGAGAAGCAAAAGAACAAAGACTCGATGCTGAACAGGTGGGAGTCCTGAAGGAACTTAGGGATGATGGTGATAATTTAATAGCAAGCTTTTTAACAAAGCATTCAAATTATAATTAAAAATCAGCTGGTATAAAGAACAGAAGGATAGGAAATATTGATCTGTCTATTCAATGCATATTCATTAATGCTGAAATGGGTAGTAGGTAAAACTGAACTGGTTACCCGCAAAACTGATATACTTGCCCATTTGAGATACCCAAAAGTACCTGAAATGAATCTAATACCGTATCTGAATTACTGAAACGAAATACTGAAATGAAACATCAGAATTAGATAGTAGGATTCCTTATGTAATTTGTACTTAAGATACTGTAACTATTTCTTCTCTAGAACGACTGCATGCATGTGTAGGAGTGTATGGCTTGCACTAGGAAACTACAGAGATCTGAACTCACCTGGCTTTGGGTTTCATTACAAACTTGGAATTCAGCCCAGGTTTGATGAAAGATTCTTTGAAGTTTAAAATCCTTTCAAATGAGCCTAGCACAATTTATGCTTTTGCATAATACTGCTGCCAAATTAATGGTTTCACCCAGTTTTGAATGAGCAAGCTGTTGTGAACCCCTCAGTTTAAATAAAAGGGAAAAAAATAATGGCACAGATGAACCCATCAACCAGAAGGTACAATTATAAGTGTTTGCAAATGGAGCCTTTGATAAAATCCCGCTTTCATTTTAGATAAGTAATGGATTTGAATGGACTTCACATGAATGAGGAAGAGTGAATTTCTATTTAGATAATTTCCCCATGGAGGGCATGAGAGAAAGGACTCTGTTCGATGTGATCTATTCTCTCACTGAGCTTACATGTAAACAGGTGTCATGGAGAAGGAAAGAACTCTCTATTCCATATGGTACCTAAATATATTTTTCAGAAACTCTGGGAAAATGTCTTTCTGCTCTGTATCTCCTGAGACTTTCTGCTTGGTTTTCTCTAAGCCTTGTGGATACACAATTCACAGGGAAGAGTTTGTGATTGATAAACTTTCCTTGTTCTGGCTTAGTGAATTGTTCACAGACAGATCATGAAATTCTCAGATCTTCCAGTTGTTTGAAAACATTCACTAATGCCTTCACTGAACCATTCTGGGTCTATGTAGGTCATCCCGCTTGTAGTTCACTGTGAATATATGCAGCTGAGGCTCTATTAATTAAGGTTAAAATGTTCAGAAATGCCCAAATTCCATTTTCCAAATGTGGCTCAGGCACTCTGGAGCCTGAATCTCATTGATTTTTAATGAGACTTAAGATGGCGAAGGGATAAATTTCCAATGGCATATAGGTGTCAAGTAGTATGATTCCTCTGGTTGTTGAGTGCCAGAGTTAGCCTTTAGTGGCAGCAGCAGCAGTACTAGCACAAGTCTCGTTGAGTGTCTTTAGATGAACGCAGGGTATGTTGTCCCCAGGAGCAAGTCCAGGGGTACCACTGCATCTGCCTACTTGCAGCAGCTCCTAGGTCTGTTTTAAATGGACCCAGCACTGCTGCAGACCATAGTTCACCCATGCAGTGCCCTCCTTCCCCACCCTATAGAGCTGCGGGAAGAGCAGCTGCCTCTTTAGGCTGCTAATTGCAACTCTATGGCATTGCCTGGGGCAACCCTGAGCCAGGAGTGAAGCTGCAGCGGCTGTCAGCTGAGCAGAAAGACTGCTGCTCCGCCTCTAGCCAGTGCCCCATGTTTGAGTGGCCCACTCAGCTGCTGGTGCTCTGGGATGTCCTGGAGCACTGCTAGCAAGCAGGGCTAGAGTGGATATACTCTGCTCTGCCCGCACATCTACCGGGCCATCTTTAAATGGACAGCCTGCTCAGGTGTGGGGCGGAGCAGAGGTGTGGGTGTGATCCACGTAAAACCACCCATTGAAGAGAATAGAATTCTAGCTGGCACTAAGGGGTAGGCCTGGCACTAAATAGCCCAGAGTTTGTGCCCTAAATTCCATTGTAAATTGATGAGTTACTCACATAAGTGTCTAGCACATACGGCTTAATTCTCCATCACTGAAGTCAATGGCTTCACTCCTATTGACTTTGATAGGTGGAGGGTTGCTCCTTGTTATTTTTGCCTTTGAAAAAAAGAGTTTTTTGAAAATAGGACATAGGCTTATAATGCTGGAATCTGGACCCCTGGCAATGAAACATCTCCTTCAGTTCCAATGAGGCTCCTGCACAGCATGAGGTTGGAGGATTGAGGCCAAAGTCAATGAAAACTAAAATTTGAAAACCTTACATGAATTCCATAATTTCTGTGGTATTGCTTTTGCTCCATGAGAAGATGGTTTGTGGAAAAAGCCAATGCAGTACAAACTCTGCAGGTAGTGGTGAAATATGCAATTTGACATTTACTTTTCATGACTGATGCAGTTTAAAATTTTCTTTCAGGGGTCAAACTCATTTTTTTCAGGAGAGAGAGACAAAAAGACCAGCATTCAAGCCTCAGGAGTCTCTTTCCTGGTTACCGCTCAGGAAAAGCATTTAAAAGGGACAATGGGGAGATGATGGAATAGCAGGAAAATAAGATAATTGATAAGAATAGCATCTGCACTTTATGTCCAAGTTTATTCATGAACCCCAAGAGTTGGAGGCCTCTTTGGGATCCCGCAAAACATGGAGCCCTGTGCAATATACAGTTGCCAAGATCTGGGAGGTATGTGTATGCATCGTAATTTTGTGGGGAGTGGAGCTTATTGGCTGAAGAGCAGAGCTTATTGACTGAGGGGTGGAGCTTGTCCCTCATTGGCTGCTGGAAATTGTGAGAGTTATGTTTGTCCGAATCTGGCATTGGTGAATGGTCACGTACTAGGATATTTGAATAAAGCCCACATGGAATAGTTATGGATTTGTTCAGTTTGAAATATGCTTTTAAATTGATATGAATATTCAGACTTCTTTTACCTCTAGCTCACCTCTGATTGAAAGTATGTTGTATACTGTGTGATTTCCTCTCACTTCAGCATGTGAACACTTGTTAAAATCAGAAAGAGTTTTCTTTTGTAAATCCCATGCAAAAATATTGACAGACATTTCTTATATTATGTGCCCATACATTTTACTACCCATTATGTGGAATTTGAAGATGCACCCCCCCCCCCCCGCAACTTCTCTATGTGGTAGGCTAATCCAGAGATGTTCTGTAGCAGTACCAGATCCAGGGAAATTGGGGCCCTGTGGAAAATGGTAGTGTAGGCCAGAGCCTTGGTAGCGTGGAAATAAGTAGCTGCAAAATGGGTATATTCATTGAAATTGTCATACTTGACCTGTCCTGAGTCTTCAGGGATAGGGTGGGATACAAATAAATAAAACTAACAATAACAACAACAGGTACTAATTAGCACTTCTAGCACTAATTTTTTGAGTTTCTGCCCTGTTTTTTCCATGTTCCTGTACCAATTTACGATTTACCAACTGGTAAAACGGTAAATTGGTAACTTGGGCCATTTTTAATGGGGGGCAGGGCCATGTGCGCTCAGTGGCGCACACCTGCACTTTCGGTGCATGAGGGAGAGTTTAGATGGTGGTGGATGGGTGTGTGCTCAGTGTTTTTCTGGGTTGCACCATGTGGGGAGATGGGTGGAGGTAGGTAGGGGTGCATGGATAGCTGGAGCGTGCACTTCCCCCCCCACACTTTTACATGGGTGCTACCACACTTGTCCACTGGGTGGACCTGCATGGTAGCATCTCGTGTATAAATGCCCTGGGTAACAATAATACACAGTATTTCTGGGTAATTGGGTGCCCAATTGTTACTTGGGTACCGAGTTGGGCACCCGATATGATACTCAAAACTGCACGTATTACCCATGGATAGGAAATAAACTACTCCTTTCAGCTCTGCTCCTAACTTAGTTTATCTGACAGATACACACTGGCTCAGCCATTAGAAAAAGCAAAGTAGGTTCATATATTACACAGCAGCTTTACACATGTTGTAATTTCAAGTTCATTCATGGACCTCAAGTATTGGAGACCTCTGTGAGAACCCCCAAAACATGGAGCCCTGAGCAATCTGCATTTGCTGGGATCTGGCCCTATTTTGCGGGTGACTTCCTGTCCTGCCTTTCTGGAAAAGGGACCAGAGGGATAATGCAATGGATTAAATGCATGTACAGGTCGGTTTCTGTAAGTCAAGCATGGCACGATAAAGAGGGACAAAATGTTCATTTCACTGGAACTTTGCAACAAACTTCACTGCTACCTTAACTGTGCTGAGACAAAATGTAAAGATTTTATAATCCTCTTATAAAAGTTTATCTGCCAGACAGCATGCTTACTCTTGGTCTTGGGAGATAAGTGTATTTTAAAGACATATGTTCAGAAGGTGTGCAGGGAGCAGATTGGGAACCCCCAGGATTCCGTTGCAGTAGGAGGCAGAACAGGAAGGATTTGCATAAATGCTTCATTTCACGTTACCCAATAGACTGATCTAGGGGAAATTGGTAGGAAGAGACTGATAGGTGACTGCCTGGAGGACTGTCCACATATTGAAAACCAGCTAGAGAATTAACACGGGGAGTGTTGGTAGAATATCCTGATTGCATGCCATGCTATGAAATGATTTACTGCTCATATTTTTTTTGAAAGTCCAACATAATGAATTTGCATTTATTTTCATAAAGGACTTAACAAACTGAGACGCCGGCAACTGTTCCTCACTCTTCATTTTAACAGGTTTTCACATTTAAAATTTAAAACACAATGGCATTTCATCTGCTTGGCATTTTTCCATGACTTAGAACTTGAAATGAAGTAGAGTTACTTTTAAGCTGAGAGGGGAAGGATGAGAGGAGAAGAAGAAATAAGATGAGAATCTTAACACTGAGGAAAGCAATTCTACCTTATTATTCATTTGTGATTATCATTAATGCTTTTATATAGCACCAGCAATGTGCCTGGAACTCAACAATCATTAAGAAACAGGTCCCTGTCCCAAGGGGTTTACAGTCTAGGATGGGAGTGGAATATAGGGAGAGATGGGTGTATGTGCTTAGATTAGTTACAGAGGAGAAGGTGCTCATGAATGCTAAGGTGGGAGAAGTGTGTGTGAAAGCACCTTCAGTGATTAAGATGTTTTACAGTCTTTATCTAATTCTCCCTCACAACAGTCCTGTGAGGTAGGTCATTATTATTCCCATTGTACAGAGAGAAATGGAGGCAGAGAGATAGTGGCCCTTTTTACACAAGACACTCACATGCACGGACACCCATCATCCATTATTACCATTTGATCCCTCTCCTGTGTTCGAACCCTCTAGTGTATTATACACTGACAATGCTTTGCCCGTCAGTCTCGGGGCAATCACAGGCACCCACAGGTCTGCTGGTACGTCGTTGCACCTTCAGATTTTCTCAAACATGGAGAAGAATTCCTCAATGCACATCTTCTCCTCGAAGGGTGGGATTAGTTGCCTGTATCGTTGGATGTGCTGTTCTCTTGGGTTGGTGGGGTTGGCTGGCTCTGGATTGTCTCTGGGAGGCCGGTTTCCTGTCTCCCTCGCCATTTCCAATTCGTGCTGTCATTGTTTGTCTTTTTCCTCTTCCTCGTGATGCTGTTGTTTGTCTTTATCCTCATGTTCTAGTCTCAGGTGCTCCCTTTGATTTTCCAGTTTCAGGCGTTCCCTTTCGTTTTCCATCTTTTGGCATTCCATTTCTAGTTTGAACTGCTGTTCCATCTGGAGTCTCTTGAGTTCCAGCCTCTCTTTGCTGGTGCTCATTGTCTCTTCTCCATTGGAGGAGGAGACTTGCTCTTTGTCGTGTGAGGTGGATGCATCGTCTGGTGCCCAGTGCTGCACGTGCTCGCTGAATTTCTGTTTCAGCTGTTCTACATTAAGTCCAGATGTGTCTATCTCCCTCTTGTTGCATTCAGCAATAAGTTGTTCTTTGTTCAGGCCTGTGATTCTCTGAGCCATATTTATTTACTGTCCCTATACCCAAAATGAATTCAAAGTACAGTGTTGCACCCTCTGATCAAGTTCAACCTGTTATTGCCACCTGGTGGCCTTTTCATGTCAGCACCCTGCTCTGCAACACTTAACACGTGCTGCTACCTGAATTTCCAAGAAGGCTAGTCTGGGCTAGTCCCTCTGGCCCTTGTTGCTCTTCTTAAGCATTTTATGGGGTTCAAATAGGGTACTGCAGAGTACTGGTATGGCTCGCCACTGTCACGGGGATCGGGGTCCCCCTCTCTCTCTAGGCTGTCCCCCGAATGCCCACCAGGCCAGCCACAACCCTGTTGTCTGTATCCGCATTGGTTTCCATTTGATCAGAAACCCTTACCGCAATCAGGGAGCTTTCGGAGGTCTGTACCACCCAGAAACGCCTCCCCCTGATCTCCCAGCTCAGCCGTAACTCAGAGAATCTTCTCTGGCCACCCATAGCTTGGAAGACTTCACAGTGGGGTTTTCTTCTATGAAAAAGGTCCATCTAGGCTCTCACCCTAGATAGAATACCCCCTTAGTCAACCCCCCAAGGCCGAATAAACACACAAGCATGCTAGGCTTGGTTATAAAACATATATTTAGTACATACAAGTATAAGGCTGTTGATCAGATAGTGCAAGTCAATAAATCAAATGTAAAACAAACACATTCTTAAATCCCCTAAGATTCCCTAACTGTCCCCTTACCCTGAGGCTCAGTCCAGATTGGGTCAGTGCTTTTTGGCCTGGATGCTGAGGCCAGGTTCAGTTCTTTCAGTCCATATGAAAGTCTCTAGTTCATGTTTGTGCAAGATCTCTTCTGAGCTGCTTACTCCTTTGCTGGTCACTATGGAAGAAATTTTCTCTCAAGATCCTGTGTCTTCACCTTGTTTTCAGGGGGCGTGGGTCACTTCCTCTTGCTTCTCTATTGTTATTTCAATGTTCTTGTAGGTGGGTTGCCATCCCCCCCCCCCCCATCAGCCATGTGGGCAACTGATGGCTTGTTTTGCCTGACAATGGGTTTTTCTGTCCCTCTACCTTGTCAAGACAGTTCAGTAAGGTGATAAGGCTCACATTCTTGTAATCTTTAGCTTTAGCTGTCCTTCTTAGTAGCTAAATTTACCCCCAGTACCCCAAATTCTGTGTCCCATCACCCCAAATGCCTGTGTTGCCCCCTTTTCCCCATGACACCCACGTGGCTCACTCATGGACCCTTTAAAAACAGACAGTGTATTCTCCAAGTCTACCCAGTGAGCTCAGGACTAAGGCTGCTTGCCCACGTTTGTTTTTTTACATGAAAAAAGCACTATCATGAGATTGCATCGTGGCTGTGTGCCCACGTTAATTTCTTCCATGGTTTGGATTAGTTATAAAAAATAACGGATCCATGCTCACGTTAACACACCCTAGGAAATCCCTGGGGAGGGGGGAGGGGGGGGCCTGTACCTCAGTTCCCCCATCAAGGAACCCCCTAGGGAAGCAGAGCCTAGGCAAAGTCACTTTGCCAAGTGCTGCTACTGTTGGACAGGGAGAGAAGGGAGGGATGATCCATGCCTCTAGCAGTGCTCGGCAAAGAGGCTTTGCCTGGACAGCATCGCTTCCCTAGGGGTTTCCCTGGTTGGGAAGGGTTGGGGACTCATATCCCAGTCTCCCCCTGCCAGGAACCCCCCTAGAGAAGCAGCGCCCCAGCAAAGCCCCTTTGTCATGTTCTACTAGCTGGGTGGGAAGGTATGGATCCTCCTTCCCTTCTCTCTCTGCCTGACACTAGCAGTGAATGGCAAAGGGGATACACACCTATCAAAATTTCACAGTGACTTTAATTAACATTAAATTTGCATGCACACTTTCAAATGTAATGTTAATTTCAATTCACGTGAGTGACAGGGCTGAATTTCCCAGTCCTGTCATCTGTGATGAAACAAATGTTAGTTTCACTGACGCTTGAGGAAGAGGGCATTCCCACGTTACACAGTCTCACATTAGATCAAAATAAACATGAGACTGTGTAATGTGGGCAAGCAGCCAAAGATGGGATTTGAAGCCTGTGCTTCCCAATCCAAGGACAACACTTTATCCACTAGCCTACACTGTCAGAGGTTGAACTGACCTAACTGGTCTGCTAAAGATATATAATCGCATGATTCCTTTCCATGGTGAGTGACAGAAGCACATTGCCGAGAGTCCTTGCTTATTGTTCTCCCTTTGGTGGGCAAAGGTTTTGCAGGGTTCAGAGTGTATGAGTGGGGAGGGGAGACAAGAAAAAATGACAAACACACAAAATACCATTACATTTTAAATAGGCTCTGTTAAAATGAAGAGTGGGATCATTTGCAGGAGTCTCAGTTTCCTAGGTCTTTTATGAAAATAAATGCAAGTTCATTGCACTGGACTTCCTTTAATAAGAGCAGTAAATCATGTTCTAGTGTGTAGTACAATCGGGACACTGCCTCTGCTCCCAGTGCTTGCTCAATTCCTAGTAATGCAGCTCCTAAAATTGTGGATTTTAGAACTGCCAAAGGAACTGCAGAGGCTTCCCCTGTAGTCTAGCAGCTGTGATTCCCACGGCTCACGATACAAGGATAAGAGAGACCCTACTGAGTAAACCCTTCTCACAGGGATATACCATTGCAGAGCTGGAAGGGGCCTAGAGGGGTTGTTTGGTCTCTTCCCCTGTACAGAGGCAGATGTTTCTCTAACTTATTTTTAAAAAAACTTCCAATGGAAAGGGATTCAGCAACCTCTGTTGGTAACCAATTCTATTGCCTAACTTTTCTTATGGCTGAAAAACGTTTCTAATGCCTAGCTTCAATCTTTCTTCTTGCAACTAAAGGTACAAAACAATGGGAGTTTTGCCATTGTTTTGGGTGGAGGATTGTGTCCTTAAGATTCTTGAGGATGGATTCCATGGATATTTTTCAGATGTGGACAGGGGGAGAAACTGGAGTCCATTCCTGCCCTTATCAAATGGTTAAGAAGAAAGAGCAGCTTTTACTGAAGGGGTGTGTGTATGTGAGGAACATGGGTCCATGGGCAGTGGCCAGTCCTACACCGTTACTGTCACACCTTGACATTGGCTCTCATACTAACTTGAAGACCCTCTGTTCTCATTATGCCACACCCCCAGGCCTTCTGATTGGCCTGGGGGTGTGGCTTTCCTGCTTACTAGCCCTGTTGCTAGTCCTCACCTGTCTCCATTTCTGCTTGCTGTACATTCCTGTTCCTAGCCTTGCGTGCTCTCAAGTCTTGCCTGCTTCCCAGATTTTCCAGTTCTCATTCTGCCTGGACCCAACCCTGTCTTGGGTCTGCCTGGACCCAAGTCTGCAATGTCTGTTCATGTCCCAGAGCCACAACTGGTAGTAGATCTGAGTAAAGTTGGAACATGTCCCAGGCTGTTTTCCATGAGGAGTGCTGACCCTATCACCGGATGCCTCCCACTAAACTAGGGTTATGCTCTGTTTTGGTGTACAGGAGCGGTGGAGAACCTTTTTCCTCCTGGGGAAATTAGTACAATAGATGTCCGGCATGGGGCTGCTTAAGGGGTGCGCTTACGAAAAGGAGGGTCCAGATCATGGATCTGTGCCATGGAGCTGTCCCCTCTCCTTGTGTGCAAGCCCTGCCCTCATCTCTGCTCCCTTACCCTCAGCTCAGTCTTTCAGAATTTGGGACTAGCAACTGAATCCAGGGACAATATCTGTGAACTGGATGGAAGGCAAATAAAAATTAACCATGGGCCACATCAGGTGGTTCCCCGGCCCTGATTTATAGTCTATAAATCTGTTTGTTTGTGTGTTTTTTTGTTGTACAAGCAATGTTCCTGGCACTGAACAGTTGTGATTATTAGACACAAGTCCCTGCCTCTAAGGGCTTACAATCTAGGGTAGACAAGAGAGAGGAGGCAAGGAGAAAGGGAGCATAGGGGGAGACAGGGATACATTGAAGAAGTGAAGAAGTTGCAGGTGCATGTAGCTTAGTCAAAAAGGAAGGGGGCACCCTAGTAGATAATAATACATTATAAGAACTAGTATAAATGATCAAATGGGATGAAGAGCTAGGGAAAACATCTCCATCTCCTGCCAACACAGGGCAACCAGACTTTCCTTGTAAATCTGATATACTATCTAGGGTAGACAAGGGAGAGGAGGCAAGGAGAAAGGAGACGTTGGCAGGAGATGGAGACATTTTCTCTAGCTCTTCACCCCATTTGCTCATTTATACTGCTTCTTATAATGTTTTATTATCCACTAGGGTGCCCCCTCCCTTTTAAACTAAGCTACATGCACCTGCAACTTCTCCACTTCTTCAGTGTATCCCAGTCTCACGCTCTGCTCCGTTTCTCCTTGCCTCCTCTCTCTTGTTTACCCTGGTTTGTAAGCCCTTAGAAGCAAGGGCTTGTGTCTAATCATGACTGTTCAGTGCCAGGAACATTGCTTGTACAAGCAACTCAGTGCCAGGAACATTGCTTGTAGAACAAAAAAACAAACAAACAAAATTGTAAAAGGCTAAAGACGTTCAGATTGTTGCCTCCATCTCTAGGTTTATAGCTGCATTGTGTCACTAGAATGGTGCAAAATGGGTGAAGCATTCTGGTAAATTCCCTCCCCCACCCCCATCCACAACTGCTGAAGAATAGACTATGTTGAGAAGCTGTCCTGCAAGGGGCTAAATCAGCCCTACTGAATTATTCTTTCTGAGACCCTTCTGCAAATAATATTGCTTCCCCCCCAGCTCAGTAAAACAGCTCCTTTGCCTGCCTTCAGCTCTGCTGCTGCAGTGCCTTTTGCAAAAGCCATCGGCATCAGCAACTGGCAAAGCGGCAAATGCAGAGTTCAATATGACTGACTGCAGACAGCTTTCCTCTTGCTTCTTTTCAACCCTGGCATTTGTGTGAATTATTTACTAGCCTCCATTCATGAATAGAGTCTTGTGAGGTTGCAGTGAATCTGCATACTCTCCCAGCTGCCTCGGTTATCATTGCCTGAGGACGCCGCAACCTTCCTGAGGTTGGCCTCTCTGCTTCCCCAGTGCCGTCGCCCAGCGAGCCAGGTCCGGTGAGGTTGCAGTTCATCTACATACTGTCCCAGCTGCCTCGGCTGTCATCGCCTAAGGATGCTGCGACCTTCCTGAGGTTGGCCTCTCTGCCTCTCCCAGCACCGTTGACCAGAAAGCCATAAGAATATTTCACACTCCTGCAAGATCCGTCTACAACTGCAAGATCCATACCATCTCCCCTCCCTCTGTAACTGAACCACCAAGATGCCTGTGCTTTTCTCTCTTCCATCTCCTCCTTCCCTCTCACCTGCTCCTCCCTCTACTTCTCTCCCCTCTCCTCCTGCCTCCCACTAAGCCTGTCATCTCTCTCCAACGGCCCCACACCTCCTCCTCCTCCCCCCCTTTCCCTCTGCCCCATTGCCCATCTCCCGCCGATCCCATCACCCTCCTTCCCCTAATCTTATCCCCATTCCTTGCCTCCCCCCGATCAACTCCCAGTCTCCTGTTCTCTCTGGAACTGTCGCTCCTCTGCTAATAAAGCCCCCAATATCCATGACCTTTTCTTCTCTCGCTCCCTTCACCTTCTCGCCCTCACTGAAACCTGGATCTCCCCCACTGACTCTGTCACCCCTGCCACCCTCTCCTTCGGAGGTCTCTCCTTCTCCCACCAGCCCCGCTCTGAAGGCTGGGGTGGTGGCGTAGGCCTCCTCCTCGCCTCTTCCTGCCAGTTTCAAACCCTCCCTCTCCTTCCCCTCCTTTGAGGCTCACTCCATACGCCTCTACTCCCCTCTCCACCTCCGTGTTGCTGTCATCTACTCCCCCCCCCCGACTCCCTCTCCTCCTTTCTCTCTGAGTTCGAGCCCTGGCTCACCTTATTCCCCTCTGATGACATTCCCACACTGATCCTTGGCAATTTCAATATTCATATTGATGCACCCTCTCAGTCTGGCATCGCCCTTTACCTCTCCTTAGCCTCCTCCTTTAATCTCCACCTCTGGACTAGCTCCCCCAACCACACTGATGGTCACTTTCTTGATCTCATGTTCTCTAGGAACAGTTCTGTCTCCAATCTCTCCTTTGAGCCCCATCCCATATCTGACCACTTCCTTCAACCTCTCCCACTGCTCCCCCTCCTCTTCCCCATTTCCCCATCCCTTCCATGATCTGCAGGCGATTGTGCCCCAGGACGTTGCCTCCTCCCTCTCTCCTCTTCTCCCCTCAGTCTTCTCCTCCTTCTCCCCCAATTCTTCCATCTCCACCTTCAACTCCTCTCTTGCCTCTACCCTCAACTCCCTTGCCCCCTCTCCTCCCACCCATCTCGCTCCCATAACCCTCACTCTTAGCTCACCCCCACCATTCGCCATCTCCGCTCCTGCATCCAGGCTGCTGAACGCCTCTGGCGCAAATCCCACTACTACGCAGACTTCCTCCACTTCAAATTCTGCCTCTCATCGCTCAATTCTGCTATCTCCCTCGCTAGACAGCAGTACTATGCCTCACACATTGAGTCCTGCTCCCAGGACCCTCGCCACCTCTTTTCCATCTTTAACTACCTTCTCAACACCACCCCCCGTCCTCCTCCTCCCTCTTCTCTCTCCGATCAGGATCTTGCTCTCTTTTTCACCTCTAAAATTGACAAGATCCACCTGGAAATCGCTTCCGAGTCCTCTCCCCTTACAACTCCCCCCTCCCCTCACCTCTTTCCTGTCTTCCTTCCCTCCTGCCTCCTTTGAGGAAATCTTCTCCCTGCTCTCCTCCTCCAACCCCTCCACTTGTCCCCTGGACCCTATTCCTTCCCGCCTCCTGACCTCCATTGCTTCCACCATCGCCCCTCCCCTCCTGCACATCATCAACCTCTCCCTCTCTACCAGCTCCTTCCCCTCTGCCTTCAAACACGCCACTGTTTCCCCCATCCTCAAAAAGTCCACTCTGGATCCCTCTGAACCCTCTAATTATCATCCTGTCTCGCTCCTCCCTTTTGCTTCCAAGCTCCTTGAACGGGTTGTCTACTCCCATTGCCTTGACCTCCTCTCCGCCAGCTCCTCCCGTGACGCCCTCCAATCTGGCTTCCGCCCCCTTCACTTCACTGAAAGTGCTCTTGCTAAGATCACCAACGATCTTCTTTTGGCTAAATCCAACTGCCTTTACTCTATTCTTGTCTACTTGAGCTCTCTTCTGCCTTGGACACTGTTGACCACTCACTCCTGCTTGAATCGCTTCACTCCCTGGGATTCCGGGACTCTGGCCTAGACTGGTTCTCCTCCTACCTTTCTGACCACTCCTTCAATGTATCTCTTCCTAACTACTACTCCTCCTCCTCCCTACCTCTCTCGGTCGGGGTTCCCCAAGGCTCTGTCCTTGCCCCTCTCCTCTTTAGGGATGGGCGAACACAGTTCGGAAGTTCAGAGTTCAGACCAAACTCGACCAGTTCAGTCGACCAAACTGAACTTCCAAACCGAACTCAATTTTCGAACCGAATCGAACCGAATTTAAAAACTCGGCTCTGTTCAACCATCCCTAAAAGATAATATTCCATTTAGTTCAATGGGGGTTGAATTTCCAAACTTTGTTCGGATGTTTGGAGTTCGGACCAAACTCGAATAGTTCAGTTGACCAAACCGAATTTCCAAACCAAACTGAATTTCCGAACTCGGTTCTGTTTGCCCATCCCTACTCCTCTTCTCTATCTACACCCAGTCCCTAGGCAAACTCATTGCCTCCCATGGTTTCCAATACCACCTATACACTGATGACACTCAACTCTGTCTCTCCACTTCTTCCCTCTCCCCCTCTGTTCAAGCTTAACTCACCAACTGTCTCTCTGACATCTCTGCCTGGATGTCTCAACGCCAACTCAAACTGAACATGGCTAAAACTGAAATCCTTATCTTCCCTCCCAATCCTTCCTCTCCCTCTTCCCTGTCAATTGCCATTGCGGGGTCTGTCTCCATTCTCCCTGTCCCCCAAGCCCATAGCTTGGGCTTCATATTCGACTCGCACCTGATCTTCAAACCCTACATTGACTCCATTGCCAAATCCTGCCATTTCTCCCTCCACAACATTGATAAGATCCGCCCTTTTCTGTCTGTCTCCTCTGCCAAGACTTTCATTCATGTCCTAGTCATCTCACACCTTGACTATTGTAACCTCCTCCTTGCTGGCCTTCCCCGCTCTCACCTTTCTTCCCTCATCTCTGTTCAAAACTCTGCTGCCAGGATAATCCACCTAGCCCATCGTTTTGACCATGTGCAGCCTCTCCTCTCCTCTCTCCACTGGCTCCCTCTTCCTGAGCGTATTCTGCACAAGCTCTTTGTCTTCACCTACAACGCCCTTCACAACCTTGCTCCCCCTACCTCTCTGCCCTGATCTCCCTCCGAACCCATGTTCGAGCACTCTGCTCCTTTTCTATCCCCTCCCTCACCCTCCCACGCCTCCCCTGCCCCCCCAACTGCCTTTGTCCCTTCTCCCTTGCTGCCCAGCATGCCTGGA
>QEPC01011901.1:6701802-6714288 GCA_003113815.1 Sphenodon punctatus | reverse complement strand
TTTAACCACCCTTGGTGGTCATTTATGCATGTTTCAGGGCTGCATAGGGCACCAATACAGCCCTGCAACATGCATAAATAACCACCAAGGGTGGTTAAAGGGTGGTCAGCATCATGTCTGTTTTCACCCTTTGACTCCATCCTTCCTAACTCCTGCTAATCATCCCCACCCAGGATTATCTCCCACCTGTTATCTGTATACTCCCAATTTACTGTAACCAAGCCAAGAACGTGTACCTGAGTTTTCGCATCCTCATGAATGTCGCTTCCCTTGTCTCTTCCTCTGTTCCCCCTTCCCTGTCTCCCCTCCTCCTGTCTTTAGATTGTAAACTCTCGGGCAGGGACCATGTCTATCTTGTTTTTCGTAAAGCGCCAGGTACATCGCTGGTGCTATATAAATAATAATAATAATTAATAATAATTAATAATCAATAAATAAGGTGTCTCTAACCTGCCTGAGTTCTTCCTGCATCAGCCCCTCACACCTTCCCCCCTTTTCAGTAATAAATCTGCAATGTAGGCTTGACCCATTCTTTGAAAAGGTTGATTAAATAAAAATTAAAGGTAAAATTCTGAAACTGCTGAAGTCATCAAGAGTTTTGCCATTGAATTTAATACAGTTATAATACTCGATGGGCTACCCATTTACCAAACATGTACCCAGATACCCCCCCAAATTGATAATTTTTAGTACTGATGTTTTTCAGTTTTCTAGTTACTGATTAGTAAATTGGAACAGAACACTGAAAAATTGGGAGTGGAAAATGAAATTATGATACATTTCTGGGAAATGTTGGGCACTCATATTGGGTCAAAATCGAGTACAAATTGGTTCCTGACATTTTCAAGTTGATTCAGGTATCGAAAATCTGATGGGCATACCCATTTTTGTGGGTACTCATTTCATCTCTAATCTGGATGCTCCATAATGGGTTGGGCCCACAGTAAACAGGAGTGAGGAAAAGAGACTTTCCACCCTCTTCCTGACATGGCCACACCACCTTCTGAATGTTGTGACATCAACACACTCCACAAAGGGCGGAGCTACATCCAAAAGAAGTGAGACTCCCTGGTGATGTCCTGGATCTCATTCAAAGTTTGGGAAACAAGTCACACATACATAGAATTGCACTGGGGTTTATTTGGGTTACTTTTTACAAAAAATATAGTAAGTTCTTCTTTACCCTATGTTCACATGACAGAGTCTAGTGCAGAGGTTGTCAAGCTATGGGTTGTGACTAGGACTGAAATGAGAATCAATTTGTATCTCGTGAAAATCTCATGAGAATTGAGAATCGTTACCGAGATCTCAGGATGATTTTGGTAATGGTCTGAGATCTCAATAGAGAATTTTTCTCAAGTTACCATTTAGCGTGATTTACCATTTACCATGAATTACCATTTACCGTGATTTACCGTGTGCCATATACTGATTTACCATGTACCACTTACTGTGTGCTGCGTTCCTCCTGGTAATGTGTATGTACAAAATGGCCACTGCAGCTGCTCTGCTCATGCGTAGCCCTCTTCCAAGATGACACTGGCAGCATTACTGCCATTTTGCAAAAGGGCAACCACTTTGCACATGTGCATTAGTGGGATAAATGTGGTACATGACAAGTGGTACATGGTAAATCGGTATATGGTACATATTAAATTACGGTAAATGGTAAATAATAAACAGTAATCTCAATAAATGGTAAATCAAGAAAATGTCTTGTCCAAGAATGTGGCGAGAACCAGGGGTTTTCTCGATTCTTTTGCTAAAAACAAGTTGAGAACTGTGATTCTTGGTGAGAATCAAGAAAAAAATCAAGATTCAGTTTCAGCCCTAGTCGTGACCAAGGGCTGTGGCAGAAATCCATTCATGGGGAGCAGTGGGTGGGAGAGTCGCTTCCCCCAACCCTTCCTGATGTGATCATGCCCGTTTCTGAGCGTCATGACATCGTGACACATTGGAAAGGGGCATGGTCACCTCAGAAAGGGGCAGGGTAAGAGACGGCCGCATCCCTTACTGTTGTGACTACAACCCTTTTCCGAGCATCATGATATCAGGATGCTGGGAGGGGGTGGGGCCAGGTGGGAGCTGAGGGATGAGACAGCCCCTCTTCCCCCACCCCCTCCCGGAACCCATGGCCATGACCCTATGTAGGGTGTGCTTCTAAATTAGATTTGATATACTCTGCCAGTCTCTTGATATCTGGAGTCATGGGATAATGGTGTCATGGAGGCAAAAATTTGGGAGTCGCTAGTCTAGTGCTGTGATGCCAGGGAGCCAAAAATATTAGAAATAGCAGTAAACAAGTTGCTTTGCTGTATATTATGTACTAAAACAGGGGAACCTCAGGCCTGGGGGCCAAATGTTGCATGGGATAAGTTTTTATTTGGTCCCTTTGCAAGTCCTCAGTCTGGTCCCTGAATCCAGCTTCCATCCCCAAACACTGAAAGAATGAGTCATGGGGAAGGGATAAGGGCATCAAAGATAGGGGACAGATCCATGATCTTATCCCTTCTCCTGCTAAGCTCCTCCCCTAAGTCCCTCTTCAGAGCTTGTACAAATTTTCAAAGTTGCCTCTGGGAAGGAAAAAGTTCCCCACCCCTGGCTCTAATGAATATCCAGTTTTATATTCATGGATATTATTTGCCTGTTTGGACAGCTCTCTGACTAGTCAAATAAATACAACCAAAACAAAGTTTGCCTATCCAAACCAAATAAGCAAAATGAACAAATGAAGTAGAAAATGAATAGCTGTTCTCATTTGCTTTGTTTGAATGGATCCAAAGTAGGTGAATTTATCGAATATATCGGGGTGTGTGTGTGTGTGCATGTATGTGTGTATGTTTTCTTTGATTTCTGCTGTGTGTACTGACTAGCTCCTTTCAGTGCATTGCAGTGGAGGTGAGGATTTTTTTAAAAAAAGCCAAGTTAAAGTAACAATGATTTCACATTGAATTTGATACCTATGAAATCAGGTAACTAAAGACACCATGGAAAACAAACTACAAGGCAGGCAGGCCCTATGGAAGTGGTTCCCCTTTTTCTGCCACTGATCTTGGAAGGAACTAGAGCTGAAGCGGTAACTCCTTTTTCCATTCTGCTATTTCATTCTGCCATTTCAGAATTGCCCATGACGTTCCGCAGCTTTTCCGCCAGCATTCTGCTAATTCTGCTGGCATTCCGGTAATTCAGAAACTGTTGGAATAATCGCGGAAACTGTCGGAACTATCACAGAAACTGTTGGAACATGCATTTTTCGCTACTTCGCAGTGCTGGTGGAAATTGCAGAAGATAGAAACTGTTGGAAAAAACATTATTCCACTATTTTCGCAGTCTTTGGAAGTAGCGGAATGAAAGTAGTGGAATGGCAGAATTAGCGGAATGTCTCTATCGCATCATGCCACTCATTGCGGAAGAGCTTTTTCCGTCGGAAAAAGTTACCACAGTGGCATGCTGCTTTAGTCCTAGAAGGAACATCTTTGCTGTTGCACTTCTGAGTATCTGGTGATTAGAGGCTCCCAAACAGTGTCATAATTGTGAGACATGAAAAAGTCACTAGGGGCTAGAATGAGACCACCAAAGCAGTTCTTATTTGTTTAAAGGATCTAATCCCACATTTCCAGAAGTGAAGGGCTGGTGCATTAAGTCTCTGTACTACTCAGCTTTTTCATCCTGCTTTCTCTCATCCTCCCCTGCAACAAATAAGAGGTGATTTGTATCACTTAACACACTCAACAGATCTTGCAGAATCATGGTATTAATAGACCTCCGAGCAGAGACTGCTTCTGTTCCTGCCTCTTAACAGCTGCTGCATTTTGTCAGCATTGCAGGAATCAGGAATGTGAAAAATTGGGATACTCAGAATGCAAGAGAAGTTGAATCCACACATGGCTTTTCAGGATATTATACTACGATAGCATATATAGCATCTCTGGATCTACTGTTTATACAATCATTCTCTGTTATTTTAGGCACTGTGTAGGCTCTGACCACTCTCGATCTCTACTTGAGGCACATCTTTATTAGAGGCTCTATTTCTTTGTTGGTATACTTTTCTATTGGGGCAGTGTTAGTGTGGCAAATCCTGTATCGGTGCAAGGGGCAGGACCAAATAACCTTTGAAATTCCTTCCACCGTTTGATTCTATGATTCTATTAGATTGCAGTGAGAGTTTGGGGGTACTGGGAAGAGGGCCTGTGGATGCTGGGGTGGGGAAAGAAGGCATCTGGAGAGGATGGCCCTAAGTCCCTGGGCTGGTGGAAGGGGAGAGAACAAAATGGAGGAAGTAGGAAACATTTCCAGGAAGAGTGTGTGTGTGTGTGTGTGTGTGTGTGTGAGAGAGAGAGAGAGAGAGAGAGAGAGAAAGAGAGAGAGAGAGAGAGAGAGAGAGTTAAACAAAATGTAGCCCACACCAGGCAGGTGCTCATTTACCTGCCTGTTTATCAGGTTTTTACCCCCACCGGGTATGAGGCCACTGCACACCGGACATGCAGCTAGGGCTGAGATGAGAGCAAGTGTTCCTGTTCCAAAGGGAAATACCAACTTTTCAGGAGTTCTTGTAACGAACAGATCGCGGTTCGGGTTCGGCCGTTCGGTTCGGCTGTGTTCGGTTCGGCCGTTTGGTTCATCCGTTTGGTTCGGCTGCATTCGGTTCATCCATTCGGTTTGGCAGTTTGGTTAGTCCGTTCAGTTCATCCGTTCAGTGATCCGTCCAGTGATTCATCCATTTGCAGTGATTCCACCATTCGTTCTGTCATTTTTGTCACTTTCTGGAACTTTTCATCACTTTCTGGGAATGTTATGGCAGCTTTACATTAGTTTTATGGCAATTTCCAGCACTTTCCTGGTGCTTAGCTGGCACGTTTTCATCTCCACAGCCCCCAGGGATGCATGTGGGGAACACACAGGGCTTGGGACCGGCCCTATAGCATCCCTGTTCAATTTGTCAAAAATATTGGAAAATGGTAAAAACAGCAGGAAAGCTGGTAAGTGTTGGTGCTGCGTGAATGAAGGTGAATTCCCTGCTTCTGATGGAACAGAGCTCGCTGAGATTTCTTGTTTGAACCATACATGCAGCCCCCACTCACAAAGGGGTCCTGGAACATGCAGAACCCATCATGTGGGCAAATGCAGTCTAATGTGTGTCCATGGGTATTTTCAGACGTTACGGGGCCCTTTGGCCCCGTACCATAACCAACGTCTTCGTTCCCCGCCGGGGTCACCCCTGCACGGCCCAACAGACGTGCCGGGGGGATCCCGGCGGGGAAAGTGGGAGGGGCCGGGGCCGCGCGGCGCAACGTGCGGCCGCACGGCCCCGCCCCCTCCACGCACCCCGCCGCCCGCCCTCCGAGGAGACGGGCGGGCGGCGGGGCCAATGCGGCCGCCGCGTCTGGCCGATCGTGCCACGGCCCGGGATCCCGCCGGGGATCCCGGCCCGTGGCACGCGGCCAGACGTTACTTTTTGTTGGCCACGGCCCGCGGTCCATTTGACCACGCTTCCCGGGACCTTCCCCCGGCTAGCCCGGGAAGCGTGGTTCAAATTGACCCCATCTGCAGATTCAGCATGGCCAACATCTGGCGCACGCTGTGCAGACGTTCAGGGGCCTTTCGCCCCGCCGCGGGGTTCACCGTGGTTCAGTGTGGTTCAGCGTGATCTCGTCATGTCTGAAATCACCCCATGTGTCTGCATCCCGTCAATTAGGTTGTGTGCAGCATCACACGTGTATGGATCCACCAGCACCATAGAATCATGGTCTAAGAGCCTAGAGCATTCCAAGGAGAAACCACTTCCAGCACCTCTCTCCACTCTTGCTCTTACTGGTATTCATGTAATATCCACCTTAAAAGCCCGCCACACCATTTTAAAACATGCATTATCCGAGCTCTTCCTGGTTGGCAGTATGTGCTCAACGCTTGCTCCTTCCAAGCCATTACATTCTCAAGAACGACTTGCAGAGGATTACCATTGCCAGGGCTAATACTAGGAATGGGACTTTTGGCAAAATCTCAGTACTGGGCCCACCTCTGGGAGAATGTTGAGTGGTCAGATAGCGTGATCAAGAAGGTGAGCAAGGAGATGAGTTAGATATTGGCACAGATGCAAGGCAACCTGTCCCAGTTTATCCATCTCCAGAGCTCCCTGCTTGAGCATATTGCTGCAGCAACCATGAGCATTGTTGCTCAGGGGCGGTAGCCATTTCCTAAACTTCATCAGTAGTTCACCCCTCTCTACATGAAACCTGGCCACCACCTTGGTTCCCCCAGTAATCCACCCTCGCATGTCAGGGAACAGTTCCTAGCTAGGTCAGGCATAGTACCTCCCCCCATCAATAATTCCCACATGCCTCCCATTAATACTCCTCCACAGCTGGATCTGTGGGAGGAGGATCAGGAAAATGTCCTACCACCCAAATGGCAATGCCCAGATGTCCCCAAAAGGAGCAGGTGCAAGAAAGAAATAGTATATATTTCTTGTAAATAAACGTCTTTAATTTTTCCTCTGTTATTTATTTGTTAAATAAAGTTCTTTAATTTTTCATAATCCACAGTTTCCAGGCTTCTTCTGGGATAGAATGAACTTTGGGGGTGGAAGGGCGTGTCTTGGAGAATGGAATCTTGGCATAGTGATAAACTGCTTTGGGGGCTGGGGTTTGAAAGAGAAGGGTGGGGAGTGGCAGGTGCACTGAAAACAGAGGATGGGGATGCCTGAGCCTTTCCTTGAACTGGCTAGCCTGCAAATGCCAAGAGGAAAATGAAGATGCTGAGGCCTGCAGCTGGCTAGCCTGCAAATGCCAATAGGAAACACAGAGCTTCAGGTCTGTAGCTAGCTAATCTACAAATACCAAGAAGGAATGCACAGGGAAAGGTCACCGGGCAGAGAAATAGCCAGGGGGTCAAGAAAGATCGCCTCACCCCCTGGGCCCCTGCGGTTGTCTGCGAGTGCCCTCTTGGAGGTCTCACGTTTTAGGCAGGTCCGTACAGGCAGGAGGGTGTTCTTGTTGGCCATGCCATTGCTTTGGAATGCCCTCCCAGCAGAGGTCCGCTTCAGCCCGAATCTCCTTGCCTTATTTAATTAATTAATTTATTAAACTCTCTTCTACCCCGCACCCTCCTGCTCACAGAGCAGCTCAGGGCGGCTTACAACAAAAGCCGTCTTTATAAAATCCACAGTGAAAATATACTCAAAATATAAAATTCATTAAAATATACTGAAAGGGCAGAACCAGGCCCTGTTCCCCTAACCCAACTCACCCTACCCGTCTCCCTCTCCAAAAGCCTGGCAGAGCAGCCAGATCTTACACTGTCTTCAGAAAGAGGGGAGGTCTGGGGTCAGGCGGACCTCTGTCGGGAGGGAATTCCGCAGCCTAGGAGTGGCCACCGAGAACGCCCTCCCCATCGTTGCCACCCGGGAAACCCGGGGGACTTCCAGTTGGGCGTTACTGTCTGACCGCAGGGGCTCCGATACGGTCCGAGGCTTGAGGCGGTCTGCAGGTAAGTGGGGCCTTAGCCATTTAGGGGTGGCATAGTGTTAAGACCTGGCTCTTTCGCCAGGCATTTGGCGAGGAAGAGGGGGTGGGTTGGGTTAGGGGGCTTTGAAGGTTTTTTTTTTTTTTACTTTTTACAAACCTTTGATGTTTTAATTGTGTTTGTTTATATTTATAGTGTATTTTATATTGTATTTTATACTGTATTTTTATTTATTGTTTGATATATTGTTTTTATTGTAAACTGCCTTGAGTTGGCTGTGCAAGAGAGGAAGGATATAAAAGAAAGAAAGAAAGAAAGAAAGAAATCCATCCTAGCGCAATGGGGGCGGGGGCATGGATGGGCCAGAGGAAAACACAGTGACATGCAGGAAGCATTTTAAAGGTTTGATTGATACGACAAAAAGATGAATTGAAACAGTCCCCTCATTAAATTCTCATGCTCGTTAAATTGTCATTGTAGGTGAATGCTTGTGCTAGCATTGTGGTTGATGTGCTGGCACAAGGCATCCTGGATCTCTCCAGCTATGCACCGCTCTGCGGTTCAGCTGCTCCTAGAACAGGGGCACTGCTCGCCAAAGCTAACTGATGGGGTTTTTTTCCCCAACATGGCCCTGCTGGTCTTGCAGATGTTGTGCAGAACACAGGTGGTAGTTGTTAACAGGGAAGTGATCTCTGGCTGGAAAACAGACCTAGCAGCTATTGATGTCCATTGTCCAGCACTGTTTTAATAGCCCCAAAGTCCTCTCCACTACAGAGTGAGTGGTGTTGAGCTCCTGGTTATAGAACCTTTGCTCTGAGGTGCGGGAAACGCTGTATGTCTTCATGAGCCAGGGCTTCAGGGGGTAGGCTAGGTCCCTGAGAACAATAGGCCTCATGAGCACCACCTCAATGCATGTTTCTGTGGAGGGTACAAAGTCTCCTGTGTAAATACAGCCAAAGGAGGGGGACTGACAGAATATGTGGACATCCTGGTTTTCCCCTTACCACTCAGATACCACATGCATGAACCAGGCATGGTGGTCCACTATGGCCTGAAAACCACATAGAAGAACCCCTTCTGGTTCAGGTAGTTTTCCTTATTATGTGGTGGGGAGATGAAGGCGATATGGCTCTGATTGATCACCCCTATACAGTTTGGGACCCCCCCCCCCGCCAAAAGCCCTTCATTATCTCCATGGACTAAACCAACTGCACCACCCTTTCCAGCAACACTTCCATAATCGCTGTGCAAACCTCCATGAGTATGGTGCCCACTGTTGAATTTCCAACGCCAAATTGCTGGGTGACAGAGAATCAGGAGTAGGGCTGAACCGGCAAGCCACTGTGGTAGCTTTTTCCAATGGAAAAAGCTCTTCCGCAATGAGCAGCACAGTGTGATAGAGACGTTCATTCCACTACTTCCGCCATTCTGCTACTTTCATTCTGCTATTTCCACTGTCTGAGAAAGTAGTGAAAGAATGTTTGTTCCGACAATTTCGATCTTCCGCAATTTCCGCCGCCACTGTGAAGTAGCGGAACAATGTTTGTTCCAACAGTTTTTGAGATCGTTCTGAAGGTTTCTGAATTAGTGGAATGCCAGAGGAATTAGTGGAATGCCTGCAGAAAAGCTGCGGAAAGTTGTGGGTAATTCCGAAATGGCGGAATGAAACAGCAGAGCAGAAAAAGGAGTTTCTGCTTTAATCAGGAGTCTGGAGGGGTGAACTTCCAGATGGTGATAGCAATGTGTTTCTCTGTGAGAATGGACAGTTGCATCACCTTGCTCTGTTTCCAGTCATGGGCCTGAGGATCTCAGCGATCTCCAGGATGAGGTGGTGTGGCATCCTGAAGTTTACGAAGAAAAACCAACAAGCTACTAAGAAGACAAAAAATAATATCTATATATCTATTGACAAAATATATACGAAAATAGTAATCAAATGCTAAAATATACAACTATGTCTAGACCACTATTATATAACTCAACATTACATAAATCTGATTATTATATAACCCAATGCGTTTTGGCTGTTATACACCCCTCTTCCAGGGTATCATAGATGAATATATATTCTGAACAGGTACATAGCCTCTAAAGGATAAACAAAAATCATCTTCCTGCACCATTCACTGTATAATCACTTCCACTGGCCTGTATGTATCCAAACATTCTTCAGAAGATATCCAAAAATGAAAAAGATAGCAACAGTCTCTCTTAGCTCAAGAAAGCTAATCTTCAAAAATATTCCATAAACCTCAAGCAAAAAGACTCTAGGTGACTAATTCTATGATGAACCAGCTTCCTAAAGTGATACCCCCGAAGAAGGGTGTATAACACCCAAAACGCATTGGGTTATATAATAATCTAATTATACAATGTTGTTATATAATAGTGGTGTAGATAGAGTTGTTGTAGCACTTGATTACTAATTTTGGTATATATTTTGTCAATAACTGTAAAGATATAAATATTGTGCATGTGCAGTGATTTTGTCCCCATGAAATAAAATGGAAAAAACAAATAAAGGAAAACGGTAGAGTCCTTTGACCCCCCCCCCCAAAATGAAAACAAAACAATGATGAGCGTTCTGCACACCCCTCTAAATGTCTGCAATTGGTTGAAAACGTTTTTGCAATGCTGGTGCTGGGTGAGCGTGCGTTGCTGCACCGGCACTGCCAATCCAGGCGGCTATTCAACTGCATCGATGTTTCTGTCAAAAGCACGTCAGTGCACAGGCCGACTCATCTAAAAACATTAGAAATGATAGCACCCCGAAACATGATTTTTTTATGTGGGGTAGGGTGGGGGGGGAGGGGATACCACTGAATGTTAAGAAATGGGCAGGTAAGAGGTTCTGATAGGCAATAAAGGCCACTGTGCTCAGAATGTAGGTGGGAGCAGAGATGTCCATTGGTTAAATGCTACAATTTTTGCTTGCAACTAGAGCTGCAACTGAATATCCAGTAAGTTGGGCACCCCATCAAATCTGGGGTGCCTGACTCACCCTGGTTGTGTTTGGGCACCATGTTGGTATCCAAACATGACCAAACAGGATCCCTGGCTCCCCAGGCTGACTCACCTCAGTGCCAAGCTGCTGCTTCTCCAATCCAGTTGCCGTTCACAGCTTTGCTTCCTGCTCCTCTCTGGCCTGTGAGCAGTGGGGACTTTCCCCTTGGCTTCTTCTGAGCAGGGTGGGTGGGGGTGTGAGGAGTTCTGTAATGAGAGTTGCTTAAGTTGACTGCTCTTAATTTGGATGTTCAAGTACATCAGGTAAGGGGTGAAAGGAAATATATGGAAATATTCCATTGCTGATGGATCCATCCAGTTGGCAAAAAGCAGACCAGACTGTAATCCGGTTCATGTTTCACCAGAGTTCTGGATCTAAAAGGTGTCACCATTTGCACATGTGAAAATGGTATTTTAAAGTACTGAGCATGAGCTAAATGGCAACAGCGGGTATTTTCAGACGTTACGAGATCATGCTCAACCCGGTCAATTCCTATGTGGTGAGCACGATCCCGTAATGTCTGTTTAGTGTTACGCCAGATGTTCACCCCCGTGAATCACGGGGGTGGGAATCAGATTTACCATGCTTCCATCCCTACTCACCAGAGGAGGGATGGAAGCGTGGTAAATCTGATTCCCCCCCGCGATTCACGGGGGTGAATACCTGGCGTCACACTAAACAGACGTGACGTTGACACGCTCAACCACGGGAAAACCCCGTAGTTGAGCGTGTCAGCGCCACGTCTGGTCTCTGACCACAGCCCGGAATTGGCGGTGAGCACAGCCGCCGATTCCAGGCTGTGGTCAATGTCCCGGGGCGGGTGGGCGTGGTGGCCACATTGGCCACAGTGCCCACCCGTCTCTGGGTGGGTGGGCTGCTGGGGGAGCATGGGGGGGGGACAGGGCCATGTGACTGTGCGTTGCATCGCGTGGCCCTGCCCCCTCCCCAGATTCCCCACTGGGATTGGGTGGCACGTCTGTTGGATCCCAGCGGGGAATCCCGAAGGTTGTTTCCGTAATGGGGCCAATTGGTCCCGTCCCGACTGAAAATACCCAGCCTGATGTTTGGGCTTCTGAACAGGAAAGTGCTGCCATCCTAAATGTTCACAAGATGGAGGTGCCCTGCCTTAGACTGACACACAGAGATCCACCACAACATAAAATACTACAGCAGCTTTCCAGACGGAAATCCTGACACTGAAGAGAATGTCCAGGAAGAGAACAGGGCTGATTTGTTTGAGCCCAATGGTGGGCCCGATCCTATGGTCCGTAGATCCTGCATGCAGCTGCATGGGAGCCACACGCATCTCCATTGCCGTCCAGGCACATTGTGCCGTGGGGAAACCGTGTGCATGCATGCATGCACAGCTTGTGCGCAGGGATCTGCGGGCCATGGGATTGAGCCCATTGGTACAATGTGCAAATGACCCTTTGCAAATCCAAGTGTAAGAAGCACAACCTCCATGATTCCATAAGCTCTCCAACACTGCAACAGCTTCTTTGTGGAAACCCTTGTCCTGCTTCACTATCCCACAGAGATAATTCAAAAACGCAACAACCTCTTGCAAGTTTATATAGAAAGAATGGGATTCTCAGAGTACTGCCTCTGTAACTGCTGTATTACATGCTCAATTCACAAGAAGTAAAGTCAGGTAACAAACGTCTCATAGCAAGTTCAAGCAGTGTACTTTCTTCTGCATCATTTTCAGCTAGAAAGTAGGGATGGGCAAACGCGGTTTGGAAGTTCTGAGTTTGGACCGAACTCGGACTGTTCGGACGACCGAGCCGAACCGAACTTCCGAACACGAACTGGCCGAACTGAACTCAATTCCGAACATCAAAATGACCAAACAGTTCGGTCAGTTCGGATCGCGTTCGGGTGGCAAAAAAAGGTTCACTGGAAGGTCAAACATGACAGGGAGGGGTAGTACTAGTCACTGAGGAGCAGACTTCCAGGCACCAGGGGTGGAGAGGCTTGCAAGAAATGAAACTATCTGCCTCCCCCCTTCCCAACACCTT
>QEPC01011901.1:6656829-6691982 GCA_003113815.1 Sphenodon punctatus | reverse complement strand
GTTTTTCCCGAGGGAGATGGGGTGGGTGGGTTGGGTTAGCGAGCGTTTGGGTAGGGGTTATTTTAATCTGGGGATTTTATGTTGTTTTAATTGCATTTTAGTTATGTATTTTAAAATGTTGTTAGCTGCCCCAAGATGCTTATAGCATGAGGGGGAGGCATATAAATTTTAATATTAAATAATTACAAGATTCCCTCACTTTACTCCCCCTTGGACAAGGATTCCTTTCTTGAACACCTCTGCCCACTCTGCAGAGCTCCCCCTGTACTGGGTTCCATATTGTGTATTCCTTGTAAAGTGCTCCCCTTGTGCATGGCTTTCACTGTGGAAGCTATTTACAGAGGCTTTGCTCCTACTCTCTTAATGTCCCCCCCCCACCTTGTGTATGCTCCCTTCCTCCCTGCTCCCCCATAGAATTTCCCTCTCTTGGCTGAGGCTCGCTCTTAGAGTCCTTCCAAGAATACTACTTGCCACTCTGCCCCACAGGGCTGCTCTGCACAGGACCCCACCATCTCCCTGCCCCCTTCCTGCAGAACACCCACTGTATCAGCCAAGAGCACCCGCTTACCCCTCATTCCTTAGTGGGGTTGGGAAAGTCGGAGGGAGAAGTGCTGAAAGAAGATTCCTGCCTGTAGCCTCCTGTCCCTGTCTCCAGGATAAACCTTTGCTCCCTTCCTACACCTGGGACTATCCCAGGCAAATGCTAGCACTCCAGCCCCAGCCATGCTCCTCCAATGGGCTCTGTTGTTTAGCCATCTCAGCATTCCTGGCCCCCAAGCTGAGACGCCCGCTGTGCGGGATCAGATAAGAATGACCTTCAGCTTTCTCCCTTCCACAGACCTTGCTCTCCTCCTCTCCCCACCAGATCAGCTCTAAACTTGGCTGACCAGTCACTCACACTGCCCCCTGGGATGTGCAATGCCATCTCTTTTTTCCCCAGCACTGATAGGATCTGGCAAGTAGTGCCTGCTGGGAGTTGTAGTCCCCAGTATTCAAGACTGTTTGATTTTAAACAGTCTGTGCATTACACATACAATGTTCACAAGCACTCCACACTCAGGATGGTCTCCATAGGCTAACATTAAAATTTCAAGTTGTCATAACTTAAAAACTACTAACTGGATTTACAAAAAGTAAACCAGAAAACACCCACTGGCAGCCTCCTTGAATTTTATAAAAGGTTTACACCTCCTCCCAACCAACACAAAACCCCTTTACCCTGCCAAGATCAAGATGGTCTTATTTTTGAAAAAAAAAAAAAGGCTTTCAAAGTGCAGTTTTCAAACTGTGATATTTCATCTACTATCCACCCAATTCGGTTGGAATTTGGACAGAATGACCCTCTCACTCCAGTGATCTGTGACTACAAAGTCCAGGAGCCTAACTTTAATCATTCCAATTGTATAGCAAATAGAATGTAGGGGCTTTATAATGGAGGGTGTAACACACCTTAACTATTAGAGCGCTCCTGCACTCTAATAATATACTACAACTAAAAACATTAAAAAACAGTCATAAAACCCACAACAAAGCATAAAACATCCCCACCACTCTCAACCCCCCACCCATCACCTGTCTACCTCAACAAAAGCCTGACGGAGCAGCCAGTTCTTACATTGTATTCAGAAAGAGGGGAGGTCTGGGGACAGACCAACCTCTGTCAGGAGGGAGTTTTACAACCGTGGTTCAGCCACCAAGAACACCCTCCTCATAGCAGCCACCATGGGGAACCCGAAGAGGGTGGTCCCAGTCAACCACAGGGGTCGATCCAAAACCCGGAGAATGAGTCGATCCTGCAGATAGCCAGGGCCCAGACCACTTAGGGATTTATAAGTCAAAACAAACACCTTGAATTTGGCCTGGAAGACTATCGGCAGACATTGCAGAGAACGGAGCACTGGTGTAATGTGCTCACAGCAACCCGTTCCCATAAGTAGATGGGCTGCCGCATTCTGCACCAGCTGCAGTCTCTGGATTGTTACCAAGGGTGTATCTCATGTGGGGGCAGAACAAGGGGGCCCAATCCATCTTATACTCCAGGGCCCATTCTAATTATCTAGCCACACCTCTGCCTGGGGGTAGGGTGGCAGCCACTGACAGACATGACACCGGCTCCTGGCTCACCGGGGAAGGTACAAGCAGTTCCGGTAGAGAATAGATAAAGCAACATTGATGGCCCAATGGAGCTGGCCTTACTGGGCCCCCTTGAAAGCCTGAGTCCTAGACCAGTGGCTCCACTTGCCCTATCTTTAGCTTCACAGCTGAAGGGACAAAATTCTGGCATACAAGAGGTTCAGGTAACCCAGCACAGAACAAGCTCTTGTTATTCTTTAGTTCAGTAACTCTCATTCTTATTAAATACACCCTAAAGTCCCCCTGACTTGGAATATTATATGCACAAGTGGCAGCCTATGGCAGCCCTCTATTGGACAGAATCAAAACTCATCTGCCTTGTATTGTATATATTTTACTGCTAATGGAAATCATCTTCTTTAGTTCAAGGTGATGGTCATTTCCCCTTCATTCACATAAGCAGGTGAGCCTGATTTCATCACCCCTGTTGTAGCCGATGACAATGGGGAGCATCATTAATAAACATGAAGCTACTATGAAGCTTTAGACCAGGGGTAGGGGAAAGTTTCCTAATCCTGAGAGCAGCATCCATTTACCACAATGGGACCAAAGAAACACGTGGCTGTAGAGCCACCATTTTCCTACTTCTGCTGTGGAGTTAAGAGTGTGAGTAACAGCTTTAATATAGAATTCATGACATTGACCACAATCCCAAACCCCTCCATGTGGAATCCGTGTGGATTCCACGTGGTACAATGCATTCCCGATGGACATGTGCATAGGTTGCCATGGGATCGGCCTCACCGTTAGTACCTTATTATTGGTAGTGGGATGCTTAGAAGTGTAAATCCACAAGTTTGGTGAAATGATGTAAGAGGGTGAGTGATGGGATGCAGGTTGCACAGGAAAGAAGCAAAAGTACAGTAACACTCACCCTAGCAGCAAACCAAGAACTAATCTTTACTGTGCTCCAGTAGAAACCACCAGCAGTGAAAGAGACGAGGACACAATCTATAGAAAGGCAACCACTTTTCTATAGACTGTACCTCGCCAGAAAGAACATATCATCATAGAATTCATCTGAATTCTGAACAAAAATGGCTTGGACTATTCTACCAAGAAAGGTGGTACTACCGGAAGACATCTGTATTGTAAACACACTAGTGAAAATGGTATTTATCTTACACACATTTGACAAGCTGTTAGTGCAATCTTGATATTTGCAGCCAAGCCATCACGGGACAAGTGTTCATTCGACCTGAGCAAGAACACAATTAGGCCATCTATTTATCAATCAAAGTTGGCTTCAATCATTGTTGGGCATATATAATACCATGCAGTTAAATTCCAGTCTTGTATCTTCAAACTATCTCTATGGAAAAAATGAAAACCTAAATAGATCATCTAAATGCTCCAACTTCTGGAAGAGACTTTTGATAGAAATGGAATGCAGCAGGTAATTTTAGTCAAGATTCCATAGTCTTTACCAAGGAAAGCAGCTGAACTCTAACATGGTATAAAGGATCTGATCCTACTGAAACATTCACCAGCCATAGAGCAGAGACGTTCTTGAATACATCAGTGTGTCTGAGCAGTACAGCTGAGGCATTACGTATCCACTGGAATAATCCTTCGAAAAATCACTGACAATACCCAACAGAAGCAAATAGATTGATACTTCAAGAAGCACATGCTCAATTTATGGAATCTTTTTGGTAAAACAGAATGGGAAAATCATATAAAAGTAATCTGCTCTTAAATAAAGAAGCTTAACCATTGAAATGGTACAAAGGGGTATATTTAAGGCAATTAGACTCGTAACTGGCAATCATTGCAAAAGGCATACAGAGAGAGATTACAGCCAATGGCACACTGATTACAAGGAAAACTGAAGTTAGTGGAGCAGCAGAAATAATATTACAGCAGTCTGTTAAATTCAGAAACAGTGGATGACTAGAGCACCTGGTTAGACTTGGGGATACACTCCTAATAAAACCATAGCCCGTTCACTAAAGGAAGAAGAATTCCTCAAAGCGGCAATGCAACAAGAACTTGGTGGGGAAGAATGACATTAACAGTGCTCAAAAAGGACAATTTGTACTAAATGAAATACTGTAGGTCATGTTCACTGCATTGCTACGGTTATATAAGAACACCGGGAAAAAGAGGAAGTCATAGTTAGTTGCTGGGGGATGGGACAGCTTTGGAATGTTTAGCTGGCCTGGACAGTGGGTGTTTTTACACACACATTTCTCCTGCATGTTTGCTGTTACATCTTGAACTTTCTGTGTGTCTAAATCACTCACCCAGAGCTAAAACATCTGGCTCTTTGGACTTCTGCATAGAACTTCTCCCAGAACGTTTGTGTGTAAAAAGTTCTCCTGGTAAACTGCTTTGCTCCAGGCAGCTGTGGTCACTTGGTTTCCATGGCAGCCTGTCACGTCTACAGCTGCGGCTACTTTAGGCTGCCTCAGGGCAGTGTTTGTGTGAAGAATGCATCCAGGAGCTGCCTCAGAGTAGTGTGTGTGTGAAGAATGCATCCGGAACTTACTTGTGGACTTGTAAACCCAGAAGATTGAAAGACCAGCACTTTAAGGTGTGTATAAAAATGCCCAGTGATTGGTGAATTTTATAAGAGCAACTGATCAGGGTGGACTGTTGAGGGAGATAGAAGGCAGAAGGGATTATGGTGACTTGTCTTGAATTGATCTTATTTGTTATCTGAACTTGAAACCTGAACTGTTACACGTTCTTTATATATATTAAATTTAATTGTGTTTACGCCTAACCTGGAGGCTGGGGTACCGTCTGTCTTGCTCCTGCTTGGCTGCAACGCTGCCAATAGGGGATCACCACCAGGAACCAGGTCTGGAAAAGGTGAAACACCACTAGAGAGAGAGCAAACCTAACCCAAGGGTCAGGCCTGTGTACCCTTGGGAAGTGAGGTGTAACAGGCTGGTGGCAGCGAAAAAACCCAGAGTCCAGAGGGATCGCCAGAGCTACCAATTAGGGATGGGCGTTGTGGATTCAGATTAATCTGCAACTGTCTCTAAGAGGCGGTTGCAGATTAATCCGAAAAACACCACCTGGTTGCAGATCGATATTATAGATCCGTATTAATAATAATAATTAATAATATATTTATTTTTTACTGTGCATGTGCAAAATGGCTGCAGGGCCACTCTGCACATGCATAGTCCCTCTCTCAAATGGCAGCGACAGCATCGCTGCCGTTTGGGGCAAGGGCAGTCAGTCTGCCCCTGTGCAAATGGCTGCCACACAGGCTCGCACCGGCCGCCCCTTCCCAAATTGGCGGTGTGACGTTGCTTTCACCATTTTGGAAAAGGGAATGAGGTTTTTTTTTTTAAAAAAATTATTAATTTAAATATGGATCTGTAATCCAAATCCATATTTAATTTGGAAAAAAAACAGAAAAAGAAAAAAATATCTGGATCTGGAATATGTCCATCTCTCTGACAATGGGGAAAACATTGGGTATTTTCAAATGTTATGAGATCACGTTCAACCACAGTGAATCCCCACATGGTGATCGTGATCCCATAATGTCTGTTGGGGGGAACGGAAGCTCCCCCCCAGATGTTCACCCCTGTGAATCACGGGGGGGAATCCCATTCAACACGCAAACAGAGGTCCTGGCTGAACCATATCTGTTTGTGTGTTGAATGTGATCCCCCCCCGTGATCAAGGGGACCGTAATGTCTGGCCCCCTACCATGGTCCGGAATCAGCAGCGGGATTCCGGGCCATGGTCAATGCGGGCAGGAGCTGTGGCTGCATAGGCCGTGGCGCCCGCCCATATCCCAGGAGGGCGGGCGGCCTAGGAAGTGGGGGGGGGCGTGGCCGTGTGGCCGCACGTTGTGCAGCGCGGCCCTGCCCCCTCCCTGATTCCACGCCGGGATCAGCTGGCACGTCTGTTGGACATGCCGGTTTGATCCCAGCGGGGGATCAATGGGTGATTCCATGACGGGGCCAATACAGGCCCCATCACGTCTGAAAATACCCGTTGTGAACACGGTTCTCAGATTTTAGGGGAAATTGTAATGATGTAACCAGTTCAAAAAGAAAAATTCTGAATTACACTAAACCCCAGCTGGGCTCTTTGCTAGAAGCAAGTCAAGCACTCAGGAGAAGTAGCTATCAGTTGTGCCAGTCCTTATAGATTTTGTCAAAGCATTTGACTTAGTAAGCAGACCTGCTCTTTTTTCAATTATATTATTATTATTATTATTTTATTTTATTTTATTTATATAGCACCAGCGATGTACCTGGTGCTTTACAAAAAAATAAGATAGACATGGTCCCTGCCCGAGAACTTACAATCTAAAGACATGGGAAGGGGAGACAGGGAAGGGGGAAGAGAGGGAGGGACAAGGGATGCGACATTCATGAGGATGCGAGAACTCAGGTACGCGATCTTGGCTTGGTTTCCGAGAAGAATAGATGACAATAACAATTAAATCTCTGTACTAGAGTACTGAGTTTTGCATTGTTACAGGATAAACAGTTTCCAGTTCTTTGAAGGTAGAGAAAGGGTGGAGGAATACATTGGCTTCATATATATTCATTTTTGTGGAATTTTGTCTTTCAGAGGGTGAAAACAGACGTGACGTTAACCACCTTTAGTGGTTATTTATGCATGTTGCAGGGCTTCATAGGGGACCAATACAGCCCTGCAACATGCATAAATAACCACCAAGGGTGGTTAAAGGGTGGTTAGCGTCATGTGTGTTTTCACCCAGAGTATGAAAGTTGAAGCTGGCTTTGAAATGGAAGCAACCGGTTACATCTTACAACTGGAGTTCAGTCTTTAAAAATAAATACAACTCACCATGCAAGCACCTCAAGGATCTTAGTGAAACAGCAGGAAAGATAGGACTTAGAATAAGTGCACAAGAAATCTAAGGGACAGAGACTTGATTTATGCATTAAGCATTATGGAATGTTTGGGCAATTCCCCCTATTGGGGCATTAGTCTGCTAAGTATGGCATATGATGATATAAGAGATTCCCCCAAAGGGAAGGATTTGGCTCTTTAGGTAATGATACAGAAGCTTTGGGGATGCACAGACAGCTCTACCTATCCAATGATATTTGTAAGAAAGCATTTCCCTATGAATGTGAAACATGAACTTTCAAATTCAAATGCAATAAATTATTCCCAAACTACAGCTATACAGCATGGCGATTAAACTATACAGCCAAGTGTCTAATTCCACCTTTTATCAAATGACAAACCACCACCACTATGGTTCATCAATTACAGAAGCAGTAGCTCCAACACCTGGGTCATGCTCTAAGAAAGGGCCACACAATTTGTTTTCAGTCACTAGCGCTTTCTCCTCTGAAGCATGACAAAGAGAAATAGATAGTCTAAAGAACAATAGGCTCAGTCCAGCCCCAAACTAATAAATCCTGACCAGACACCAGTGCCTGTGGAACTCAGAGAACTGGAACAAGGTTGAGGGATAAGGAACCGATGATGCTTTTAACCCTTGATCTGTTTATACTATTACAGAATGAATGATAGGCTAAGGCACCCATTCTGCAAGCATTTACACGGAACATGACCAATGGAAGTTACGGTTTTGTTTATGCAAAAGTTTTCAGAATTGTAGCCAAAAAGGCTAAAATAAAATTCTTGTGAATGGAATGGGGAACCATCCTGTGAATTTGGCCAACATTTGACTGCAGTTTCAACATGCTTTTCTGTAAAACTGAGCTCCAGATTCTAATGGTGGTGTCTGTGGCTTAATGAGGGCTCCAGCAATCTCAAGACAGGGGTAATTTAGGAGTGTGAATGTTGTTTTTGTTATTACAATAACAATAATGAAAATTTTCATTTTCATTAACAACTGAGAATAACAATAATGAAAATGACAACTGAGAATAATGATATTGATACTGAAAATAATAACAATAATGATAATGAAAACAAAAACAATAACAAAAATGAAAGCGACAATGTCGTTATCGTTGTTGTTATTATTAGTGCGGTGGTAGTTCGGTGTTGGAGGGAAAATGTGGAGACTGTGGGGAGGAGGGAGCAGACATCTCAGAGCCCTAAACAGGGCTGAACTCTTGAACTGTGCCTGTGTTGGGAGGGGCGAGCAGCTCAGCAGTACCTGATGGATGTATCACTGGCCAATGAGCAGTGCAAGCAGGCCCCAGCAGTCTCATGGCACTCTGTGATTGCTCAATGCCTGCTGCCTCCCACAACCAATCAGGGGATCTCTGGGGGAGGGCACTGCAACCCTTTATAATGAGAGGGCCAGGCTTTTTCTCTCCGTTCTGTGAGAGCTCTGCTTCTCAGGTTGCGTTTACAGAACTGTGGTGTTTGCACACAAACAAATTTTCCCTAGCCCTCATTGTATTATCAATACCTTTCCTTCCTCATACCCTATATTTTACCTTCTCCCTTTCCCTGTCCTTCTCCCCCCTGTACATTATATATAGATAGGTAGTCTAGATTAGATATAGATATATATTATAGACATATAAATTAGATTATATTAGATTAGAATAGTTATATAGATAATTGATTTAATAGTTTTCCTTTTTCCTCTCCCTGTCTCCCTTAGATTTAGATAGATATTAGTTGCTCATGGGAATCGATAACGATTCTGATACCAAAAATAAAATCTTCATTTGAAATGGTATCGATACCAACAACAACGTCAACGACAACGATAACAATATTGTCGTTAACAACCATAATGAAAATGACATTTTTAATAACGAAAATGAAAAATGAAAACATGGGGGCCTGGTTCATACCCCTATTAACCTCTGACTAAGCCTCATTTTTAAACAGCAAGTACCAAAAGAATATGGTACACTGAAGTCTGTGTAAGCTTTCCAGTGAAAATATTAAATGGCATGTATAGTTTTAATGAGTATCTAACATTCAGTCCTGTAGGAGTACAGCAGAATCAGTGGAGTTTTTTTTAGGGAGAGATTAGGATAACAGGAAACCTCAGATTTCAATGTAAGCCATTGGCCACAATCCCAACCCCCTCCATGTGGAATCCACGTGGGTCCTGCATGGATTCCACGTGGCACAATGCGTTCTCAATGAATATGTGCACAGAGTTGTGTGCGGGTTTAGTTGGAAATGGGATTGGCCCCACCAAATATGCACCTGTACATCTGTTTGTGCATGATTTGCAGTCATAAATAGGGCAAGATTTTCATAACAGAAACAAAGGAATCTCTAACACATGAAGTAAAAACAATGGAATGTTTATTTATAAAATAAAGGCCTTATCCACCAATATCTATTAGCAACAATGATGATTTAAAAAAATACCCTGATCCATATGCATGGGGACAGCCCAACAGCGAGGCAGCTGTGGAAAGAGTTGGAACTGAAAGTTAAATGATGCTGCCAAGTCTCTGCTGAAATTTACACGCCAAACTGGGCTTACATTCTCCACAAAGACTTTGGTTTTTGCTAGCTGCAGTGATCACAATGTGCAATAAGGATGTGCGAACAGAACTGTTCGGAAATTCGGTTGGTTCGAAAATCGAGTTTGGTTCGAAAGTTCGGTTTGGTCGACCAAACTATTCGAGTTCGGTCGAATTCTGAACTTCCGAATCAAGTTCATACATTCAAAACCATTTTTTTGGCTTTCCGAACTGGTTCGAATTCGACTGAACAGTTCGGTCGAATTCAAGTTCGGTTGAAAGTTCGGTTCGGTTGACTGAACTATTCGAGTTCGGTCTGAATGCCGAAATTCCGAACCGCGTTTGCACATCCCTAATGTGCATGATTTTACAGAAATGGAAGAGTAATATATTATGCCCACAGTAGAACCATGGTGTTTGGACCTATCAATGTTGGCAGCTAAAGAAATAATAGCTTCCTCCCATGAAGAACAGGGCTGATAAGGGAAATTTGGACTTTGCTATCAACCACATCCAGATAAACACTTACAAGTCAGTGAGATTGCATGAAAATTACCAAATTTCTATTCTGCCTAGTAATCTACTCCTCAGGACCCATTTCTCCTTTCTCTCCTTCCCCTCCTTTTCCTGACATTTAAAAAAAACAAAACACATTACTGAGACCCCAGCAACTGGGTGTGGCTGATTGTACAGAGAAACCAGACTTGCAGGAAAGACAGAGGCTGCAGTTTAGAATCTGTGACAATTGGGTTGCTGTATATGCAGATTTTTAGAGGTTACTTATGAGAAATGCAGGTTGCAGGGCTGCATTGGCAGCTCCAGTGCGGCCCTAAAACCTGTATTTCTCATAAGTTAAAGCTAGTAACTGTGAGTTTGGCCCCACAATCAATGAGATGATTTGAGTAAAGTTCAAAATAGACAGAGGAGCAGTGGCCTTGCCCTGCCACTGAGTATATTGGACTCAGGAAGGAAGAAAAAAACTCACAAAAGTCATGTGACCCTTGTAACTTTTGGAGGCGCCTGTATAAAGGGAGCAGCCTATATTGAGTATCATGTCCAAGGAAGAGAGACCATCTTAGCGTTTTATGTAACTGATGTAACAGTAGGTAGGTAGGTAGATAGAGCAGCATGTGTGGCTCTGAACCTAATTCTCTGGATTGATCCTGTAGGCACAATTGAGTCTCTGACACAGGAAAGCCTTCTTGCCACATACTGGGATGGATTTGAGGGCCTTGGTGAATTTGAGGGAAAGCATCACATTCACACAGATCCCCAAGTGACCCCAGTTGTGCATGGATGCCCAAAGATACCCTTCTCAGTACTTGACAGATTGAAAGGTACTTCACACCCAATTGAAAATGCAGGAATCCTATCCAGAGTCAAGGGGGCCACAGACTGGGTCAGCAGCCTGGTTATGACTGAGGAGAAGAATGAGAAGTTGCAGGTATGCCCGGATCCCTGGGACCTGAACAAGGCAGTACACAGGCCGCATCACACCATCCCCACAACGGAGGCTAAGCCGCCTCGCAGGTAAGAACGGTTTCACCATTCTTGATTAAAAGGATGGCTATTGGCAGAGAAACTGGATGGACAGTCTTCATGACTTTGCACATTTAATACCGCCTGGGGGGGATACTGATTTAACCGCTTACTATTCAGAATTTAATCTCCAAGTGAAGTCTTCCAATGGAAAAATGAGGAAACTTTGGGCCACATACCAGGAGGAAATATAATAGTGACTGATATTATCATAGCTGCAGAGACAGCAAAGCAGCATGACCGAATCCAATTCCAGGTGCTCTAGAACTCACCAGCCAGGAAGGAGTGTCTGGAAAGGAGAAGCTGATTGAGGTCTGACTCAGGCTCTTACAGGTTCCCGGTAAACCCCAGAACTCCTCAGCTGGAGGACTGACTGGGGGCACGGAGGAACCATATGCTTTAATGGAGGCGTGATTTAGGGGAGAGGACTATTGTATGGACGAAGGCTGGACTGTATATATGTTGGACACTTAGCATTTCACTGTCAATAAGGCACTTGGAGAAAATGAGAATATGGTGTGGGCTCTGCTGGGGGAAGGATACTGGAGGAATAAACCTGTGCGGGGAGGGTCCCCATGACAGGGTCATATGATAGACTTATTCATAAACTCGAATTATTTCTGACAGTCTTCATGGCAGTGGAAGTCCTGCTTAGCACCGTCATAGTCCAATGCACATTCAAACTGCAATGCAAACAGCAAGCTTTACAATCCCCATGGGAGGAAAGATAGTAAGTAGGGGTGAAACGAGAAGCATTTTTTTCCCCATGAAAATATCACAAGAATCGAGGATTGACAGTGAGATCTTAGTACAATCTCGATAACAGACAGAGATCAAGAGTTTTTTTCTCAAAAAACCATTGCTGTTACCGTTTACCGCAATTTACCATTTACCATATACCAATTTACCATGTACCACTTACTGTGCACTACATTAATCCCAGTAATGTGCATGCACAAAATGCAAAATTACATTTTGCGCATGTGCATTACTGGAATGAATGCGGTACACAGTAAGTGGTATACAGTAAATCGGTATATAGTAAATGGTAAATTGTGGTAAACAGTATTTCAAGAAAAATTTCTCGACCGAGAAATGTCAAGAATTGGCATTTTTCTCAGTTATAATTTCTTGCTTAAAACAAGTCAAGAACCGTGATTCTCAATGATAAGATTCTAGTCTTCACCTATAAAGCTCTTCACAACCTTGCTCCCCCCTACGTCTCTGTACTTATCGCCCTCCATACTCCAGTCCAGCCCGTGCACTTCGCTCCTCCTCTGTCCCTTCTCTCACCCTTCCACGTCTTCCCTGCTCCCCTAACCGCCTTCATCCCTTCTCACTTGCTGTCCCCCATGCCTGGAACTCCCTCCCTGTCCACATCCGCCTTGCCCCCTCCCTTCATACCTTCAAATCTCTCCTTAAAACTCACCTCTTTCGCTCTGCTCTGTCTGACTCTTTATCCTGCTGAGCCACTATTTCCTATACCTACGGTCTGTTTACCCTTATCCTTGCCACATGGACCTGCCTGCTGTCATTCTCATCGTAACCAAGCCAAGTACGTGCACTTGAGACCTCGCATCTTCATGAATGTTAGACCCCTTGTCTCTCCTTCTGTTCGCCTTCCTATGTCTCTCCCCCAGCTCCTGTCTCTCAGATTGTAAGTCCTAGGGACAGGGACTGTGTCTATTTTATTACTTTGTAAAGTTCCAGGTACACTGCTGGCGCTATATAAATGTTTGTTATTAATAATAATAATAATAATAATAATTAATAACCGAGAAAAACTTGAGATCAAGTTTCAGCCCTAATAGTAAAATTAACCAGTAGTATCAGCCTCTTATACAGATGGGAACACTGATGCAGATCAAGGAGCATGCCCAAGGTCATACATCAATTCAGTATTGAAGATGAGACTATGGAGTCTGGGATGCATCATGGAGCAGCTGACTGCCTGCCCTCCACAGAATGTGGCAGACGTCTGACGGTCCCTAGGTACACACATGAGCCAGCCACTACATCATGTGGCTCGCTTGCCCAGGGAGGTGTAAGGCTATCCAAAGAGTGGTAGCCTCTCCAACTCATCTCATGTGGCTGCACCCGAGGATTTGTATTGCTGGAAGTGGACAGAACCGCCATTATTTTGCCTTCCCCAGACTTCTATCTGGAGGAGCAGAACTAGGTAATTTACTGACAAAACAGCAGCCTTAAAGTTGAGCAGGAGGAAATCTCCTTCTCTAGGAAAATCCAGGAAGGGAGATCACCTCCCTTTTGTTATGCTAGTGTTCCCAAACTAGATACTGTTGTGACCACGGCTGGATTGTGCAAGCACAGGTTGTGCAACCACATTTGGTGTCATGTGTTAAGGAGGCTTAGCAACCCCACCCCACCCTCCCCAGCGAATACATCGGGTCCAGGAATAAGTGCAATCAGCAGTGGTTTAATCCAGGTCCATAGGATCTCAAACATGGATTCAGGTAACCTACTAATCTACTGCAACTTGTGAGGCTGCCCCAGTCGCAACTCAAGAAACCCATAAATAAACTAGAAACAACATATGTGTAACATATAGGCCTGAAATGCAGGAAGATCCAGCCCCTGAAAGGGATGTTATGTTTAATTAAGCATCAAAAGTTAATTACGGTACCATTTTCTTTCTTCTACAGCAGGGATGGGGAACCTCAGGCCAGAGGGCCAAACATGATCCACAGCTAGTTTTTATGTGGCCCCCAATCAATTCATAGATCAGAACCCTGGATTCAGTTCCTATTTCTAAGCACTGAAAAACTGAGCTCAGAATTAGGAAGCAGAGATGCAGGTACCCAAGGATAGGAGATGGATCTAGGGCACAGATCCATGATTTGAACCCTCCTGTTCCTGAGCACACCCTACATCCCTGCCGCAACTGGTAGGCAGCCCTTGGAATGTGTTCTAATTTTTAAAGTATAGCTGAAACAGGTAGCTGATTTGCGACCTGTGGGTAATCCCTGTATTTTTGAGTGTCACATTGGGTACTCAATGGGATACTAGATTATCGATTGAGTACCAGTAATTTCCAGTACCTGAGTTTCCAATGACCAATTGGTATATCAAGATGGAAAACTGACAAATCAGGATGAAAAAAAAAAAAAGGTATTGGAAGTCAAATAATTGGTACCGGAAGTTGATATTCCAGGACCGGAAGTCAACATTCTGGGACATCGGTTACCCAAATCGGGTCTAAATTGGGTAGCAATTGGTACCCAATATTGTCGTCCTGATTAGGGTACCAGATATTTGGTGGGTATAACTGTTTTTGCGGGTACTTTTTCCACCCTATGTTTGCCCGGGAAAAGGTTCCCCACCCCAGTTCTAGAGGCATGAGTCAGTGAGTGTCCATCAAACATTCCATTGTTGGGGGGAGGGGGGCACATCATCATTTCATGCAGGACCTCAACTTCCCGAAATCTTGTCACAGGTTGTGACTAGCATCAACTACACAATCAAGTATATACATAAACATTTTTAAAAATGGAAATTCTAAATTAAGCTCATCTTGCCCCCTTGACTCACCACCACAGTAGCCGATTAGATGTAACACACCTGTCAAAGTCCATTCACAGTAGATAACATTACCCGTACTGACAGATCATCTGACTGAGAACCAGCCTGGCTGCTGTCATGGCCAAGCAAGGGATTCTTTTGTATTATGGTGATTTTTGCTGAAATCCAAGAGCATCTGAATTACAAGCCTTTGTTCTACTACAGAATCGTAAAATGAGACACTTTGCATTTCTCCACAGCCTCCCCTGTAAGAACTATCTGATCTATTCTGTGAAATGCAGCTTCATACTATAATGCTTTGACCTTTGCAAGATTTTTTATTTTGAGCATCTGGCCATTCTGCCTTTCCCAGAGGCTAGTGAGTCTGTAAACAGAAGAGAAAGTAGAATAGCAGCCAGTCTAATTACAGAATGTTGAAAAGGTCAAGGAAATTTAGCCAGCTACTATTATTTACAGAATACGAGAGGCCACAAAAAACACTGATGAAAAAAAATTGCAACTAGAATAAAAGCATACTTCAGAATTATTCCAAGTACATGCGGAAAAAAATCTCTTTGCTTTTCCATTGTTTCCAAACACAAGGCCATGTTTTTTGAGTGTGACATATCCTGAACCTCTGTGCAGTAAAAGTTATGCATAGTTTATGTGATATGGGAACATCATCATACATATCAGGCGAGGCACAAAGTAGGGACTGTAACAGATGTTACATTAGCCATGGGGGAAATCAACCTTGTGATGCTTCCTACAAAGTCATTCCATGATGCAGCAGCATGACCAAGTTTTCATGCTGTTTAGTGTTCATGCTGCCATCTTATGGACTCAGACCAATAGGGAGAGCCCATCAGATGTCGGCATGAACACTGAAAGCCCCACTGGTGCATTTGATAATGTAAAACTCCCAACTGCAAGGCAAAGCTCCCCGCTGGCGAAATCATCAGGGTAAAGCTCCCTGTTGGTGTTGACTTGGCAAAAATCCATTGGAGAAGTTGAATCAGCAAAAACCCACCAGGGTGGCAGTAAACAGGGTGGCAGTGTTTTGGGCTGTTCTGTAGGTTTCCTGATGTGTTGTTCACTGGATTTGTTCTGGACAGTAAAACCCTTCCCCAACCTGTGTGCCGTCGGTGGTTAGCTCCCAGATTTGCTTGAACAAATGTAATACTTTCCCCTGTATTAAGTGACTGGAACAGAGGCAGACATTAAATGTAGACACACCCATAGATTAAAGCTGCAATCTTCCAAGGGCGTGAATCTCATTAAAGTGAACAGAACTCAGGGTCATAAAAACATTAACACCAGTGTAATCCATTCACAGGACTGCACTGCCAATTAAGGTAGTTCCTTTTTGAATTAGACAGCTTGATCAAGGCCTTTATTTGTGACCAATAGATTTCATTCTGAGAGGAATGGTTGGGAACACTTCTCCCTGAGGCTACAATAATCCTGCAGCCCTTTTTTTCTGACTTAGACCTGGCCACTGTCATCCATGCTTTCATCACCTCGAGGCTAGATTAAGGCAATGCGCTCTACATGGGACTGCCTTTGATGACTGTTTGAAAGTTTCAACTGGTACAGAATGTGGCAGCTCAGTTCCTTTCAAGGATGAGATGCCGGGAGCACATTACACTGGTGTTCTGAAGTCTACGTCGGTTCCTTATAGTTTTCCAGGCACAAATCAAAATGGTGGGTTTTACTTTTAAAGCCCAAAGTGTTCTGGGTCCAATATAGCTGGAAGCCTGTCCTACCATGTCCCATTGTGGCCTGTATAGTCAGTCGGAAGCATCCTCTTGCAGGTTCCTAGGGTGTGCACCAGGCCCCCATATTGTTATTGTTTTTTGCTATCATTTTTGTTATTTAAAATGTCATTTTCATTATCGTTATTAAAGACAATGTCATTTTCATTATCGTTGTTGTTGTCATTTTCGGTATAGATGCAAACAAAGATTTTATTGTTGGTATCTGTATTGATTCCGATAACATTATATATATAGATTGTAAGGGCTTGTTTAAATGCTGTGATATAATATTTATACAAGAAACATGGGCAGATTTCTTAATCAGATGGCCAGGTTTTGAGGTTTATACCTCCCCGGCGAGATCCTTTAAGGCAAGGGGGAGGCTTAGTGGAGGATTGGCTTTTTTCTTTCGCGATGCATTGTTCACAAGAACAGAACTGCTTGCCACAGTGGATTCCCAGTTTTGCCTATGGTATTGCATGACTAGGGAGGGCAAGGATATTCTTCTTGCCAATGTTTATATTCCCCCTGCAATGTCAGCATATTACTCCCCAGATATCTGGGAACAAATGGGGGACGCAATCCAGGCTGCATATAGGCGATTCCCTGGGGTGATGCTAATACTTGGAGGGGACTTGAATACACGAATGGGAAATCCTGCCAGTGAAAGGAGTGGTGGACTGTTGGATTCCATAATAGTCCCCCCATATAATAACATCCGGTGCTCAAGGGACGAGTTTGTGTGCCCAAGAGCCCCGCTTCTATGCCAGTTCTTAAGGAGATTAGATCTGGAAATCCTGAATGGGAAGGTACATGGTGACCTCAAGGGGGACTTTACCTTCTTGTCTACCCGGGGGACGAGTGTAATAGACTATTTTTTGACTCAACAAAGTTTTGTAAATGATGAGCTAGAACTTAAGGTTTTTGCCTCAATGGAAACAGAACATTCCCCTATGGTCCTTAAGATCAGGGACTCCCTTCTGGGTAAAAAAGCTTCAGTACAGAGGAACTATGAACAGCTGCGGGGAAACAAATTGCAAGAAAGGGTTAGGAAGAAATGGTCTCCAGACCTTGTTGGTATCTGTTTGAAGTTTATGGAGTCGAGCCAGGGACAGGAGCTAAGAGGATTGGTGGAGAGTTCGACTAAGGGTGATGTGTCGGCTTTTGAAGCACTGACTAGAACTTTTGGCCAGTTGCTGTCCTTTTCCCCAAAGGGTGGGGCATTTTGTAAGCCCCAGGAGACGTGGTTTGATGACTCCTGTGTGAGAGCAAGGAAACTGCTACGACGGATGGTTGGGAGGATGAAAAGGGACCCATCGAAGGATATTAGAAACAGGGTAACAACTGAAAGGAAGCAGTATAAGCAATTACTGCGTAAGAAAAAAGTAATTTACTTTGAATCTCAATGGATTTTGCTCCAACAAGCAGTACAAGCAAGAGATAGTAGGGGTTTTTGGAAAATGATCGCAGGGGCCTTGGACAGTAAGGGTCAATCATCGGGGAAACTACCCACACTAGATAGTTGGGAGGGCCATTTTATAGCTCTTTTTTCCCAACCGCAGCCGCGACTTTCTCAAGTAGAGACGCAGCCAGCTGATAGATTTCCGGAATGGCCGCCAGTTTCACCCGAGGAAGTTAGGGAAATGATTTGCTCCCTTAAGGATGGGAAAGCTCCGGGCAGCGATTTTATCCCCCCGGAGCTGTTAAAACTTAACCCAGGGTGGTGGGCAGGTCTGCTGGCCCCTCTTTTTACTTCAATAAACGCTACGGGAGTGATTCCGAAACACTGGTTGCAAAGCGAAGTGGTACCTATCTTTAAAAAAGGGGATACCCTAGATCCGGCTAATTATAGGCCTATCAGTTTACTATCTATTATTGGCAAATTATACACCAAATTTTTGCTGGCCAGGCTGAGGGCATGGCTGGACGAAACAGGTATAATATATCCAGAACAAGCTGGATTTAGAGCAGGACAATCAACAACTAATCAAGCATTTATTCTCAAGTTATTATTTGATAAGTACGTGGGGCAACAAAAGAGAGCCCCTGCCCTTTTCTGTTGCTTTGTAGATTTACGGGCTGCGTTTGATTCTATCGATAGGGAACAACTATGGACCAAACTGAAACAGACCCCGATAGATGGGCGGTTGCTCTTCTTAATTATAAAATTGCATAATAACAACACCCTACGGGTTAGAGCTGGCAAAGGTTGCCCTCTAACTAAACCTATCAATTTGGACAAAGGGGTCCGACAAGGTTGTCTTCTAGCTCCAGCCCTTTTCAATTTCTATCTAAACGATATGGTCCCATTTCTTGATAAAGCAGAGCTACATGCCCCCAAATTAGGTTCTAGGAGGCTGGCTTTGCTATTATATGCAGACGATGCGGTGCTTTTGTCCATGACACAGATTGGACTGAGGAGAGGTATGCAGCGACTTGCCCTTTACTGCAATCAGGAAAGGTTACTTATCAACTATGAGAAGACAAAGGTTTTGGTGGGGGGAGGCTCGCGAAAGGTGCATCGATGGTTTATTGAGGAAAGGGCTATTGAACAGGTTAAGGTATTTAAATACTTGGGAATCATATTTGATGCGGCTGGGAGTTGGAAGCCTCATTACAAGGCAGTATTACAACAAGCTAGAAGTACTACTAAGGCGTTGATAAAATTTTACTATACTCGAGGTGGGAAACTAATTGTTCCAGCCCTTCGCCTCTTTAAGGCTAAAGTAATTCCGCAATTACTGTATGCGTTGCTGGTATGGGGTAGTGAGCTGACCGATAGACTTGAGCTCCCACAGAATACTTTTCTGCGCACCATTTTGGGCTTGCCCCTGTGTGCTCCAAGGGCGATCCTGAGAGCAGAGATGGATATGCGAACAATAGAGTCCCAGGCGACAATTATATTATTCAAATTTTGGCTTAAAATAGTGATTCTCCCTTCTAATCCCCACTCGCTCATGCAATTTACCTTAGGAGAAAAAGTTATGGATATATGGTTGTACCCTATTGAGAAAGCCTTTGCAAAACTAGGTATGGCAAAAGACCGTATAAGGTCTTTGGCTTTCGGCCAAGCAGTAGCCGAAATAAGGCAGAGGATATTGGACCAAGAGGCCCAAACGGAAGTAGCAACTATACGCGCACAGGGGATAGCTCCTGAGTATCCTTGCTTTAGGACCAATGGGCCTAGGCCGAAATACCTAGACTGGCCACAATCACATCATAGGCGTGTGCTAACGCTCTTTAGAAGTAATCTATTCCCAACAGCGTTAGTAGAAGGGAGATATGCAAAAATACCAAAAAATCTTAGACTGTGCCAGAAATGTGACAAGGCACTGGTGGACTCAGTGCAACATTTATTGCTGCACTGTTCGAGGTATGATGATATGAGAAGGGAAATACTGGACAAATATTTAAAAACCTTGCCCAGCCTTGCAGGAGATGACCTGAGATTACGCCTTCTACTAAAAGGGGATGACTCTAGCTGCTCCAGGGCAGTGGCAGCGTTTGGAGCCAAGATTTGGGGCGAAATGGTCTGACGGCTTGTGGGAGCTAACTGGGGGCTAAGCTGCAGTAAGGTATGCCTTGGGGAAAAGCCAGGCATCAGCAGTAATAGAGACCTGTGAGTTTCTGAAGATGGGATTAGAGAGGGAAATGATCAAACGGGGGATAAGTAGAATTGATATTGAATTGGGAAAGGTAAAGAAGTACCACTTCGCTTCCCTAAAGAAACTAATGCTATTAATGCTATTAATGCTACTAAAGGGGTTGTAGTAGGTGGATAGTTTATTGAGGCAACTAATAAAAATCGATTGCTATTTAGTGCGAAGAGGCAAACATATAAGCAAGCAACTAGCTGTGGCCTGAAGTACATGTGCTCGGTCCAAGAGTAGCTCTCTTATATATGTTTGTGTACCCTGCTGGATGATATTTGGGAGAACTGTTTTAATGGGTAGTATATATATGGAAATAGTATGCTTGTAATAAATTGAGAGAGGGGCCCAAAACAAGCATGGTTATTGTGCCCCCTGTGAATAGCTGAACCTAAGGGTGTTTTAAGTTCCAAGGCTGCATATCAGAGGCAAAATGTAAATAGTGGAAGGCTAGGATGAGGCAGAAGTAAATGTTGTAAATTAACAAACCAGCAAAAAGCTTTGGAATATCGCTAGGGAGGAGGGATGAATTATCCCCTGGGAAAGATAATGCCCCTACAGCATGAGTTGTCCCTTGTATAACTGCGAAGAACTCACACATACATACCTTTATTTATATGCCAACTGTTAAAGCCCTGAAAGTACAATCTATAAATTATATTTATTTATTTTATTTTCAATTTAGACTATATAATTCTCGGCAATACCCTGCCTCACCCTATGTCATTATGCCTCTTAATGTATGTGTGCTTTGGTTTTTTGTATTATCTGAGCGATATGTAGTATGTATTAAGTACTCCTGTGTTAAGGAGTTTTCTTTTAAAATTTTATTCTTTTCTTACTGTGGGGCATGGTGAAAGCTAGTTCCCACAATATTATAATAAATTCATTTACTTGTTACTTGTTGTTACCTATATAATATCTAATCTCTTTCTATATATACACAAAAAATATCTAAATTTAAGGCAGACAGGGGAAGGGAAAAGGAAGACTATCTATTATCTAATCAATTATCTATATAACTATTCTAAACTAATCTATGTCTATAATATATATCTATATCTAATCTAGACTACCCATCTATATATAATGTACAGAGGGGAGAAGGGCAGGGAAAGGGAGAAGGTAAAATGTAGGGTATGAGGAAGGAAAGGTATTGGTAATACAATGAGGGCTAGGGAGGATTTTTTCTGTGCAAGTACCACAGTTCTATAAATGCAACCTGAGAATAAGAGCTCTCACAGAACGGAGAGAAAAAACCTGGCCTTCCCATTATAAAGGGTTGCAGTGCCCTCACCCAGAGCCCCCCTGATTGGTTGTGGGATGTAGCAGGCATTGAACAATCACAGGGTGCCATGAGACTGCTTGCACTGCTCATTGGCCAGGGATACATCCATCAGATACTACTGAGCTGCTCACCCCTCCCAACACAGGCACAGTTCAAGAGTTTAACCCTGTTTAGGGCTCTGAGATGTCTGCTCTCTCCTCCCCTCTCCACATTTCCCCTTCAAAATCCAACTACCACAGCACTAATGATGACAACGATAATGACATTGTCATTTTTGTTATCGTTATTCTCCATTGTTGTTTTCGTTATTGCAATAATGATAACAAAAACAACCATTTTTGTTATCATTATTATCATTAACGAAAATGACATGCACACCCCTACAGGTTCCATCTATAATCCTTGTCCGTAAGATGGACATGCACATGCGGTTGTTCTACTCCCTTCCCCAGGAGCCTAAGCATCTTCTGGAGGTGGCGGTGTAAAACATTTTTACTTGAAAAAGCATTTGGCAGGCAGGGATAGGGGTTGGCTGGGTTTTTGGGTAGGTTTGGCTGGGAGGGTGGGGTTTTTTATTGTTTAAATTTTATTGTTTTATTAATTGTAAGCCACCCTAAGCCTCTAAGGGAAGGGTGGTGTATACATTTGAATAAGTAAGTAAATAAATAAATGTGTCTCACCGGGGTCAAGACAGTCACTGGAAACATGGGTCTCTGTCACCTGCTTATGCATGACCTCAAAATTGACTTGCATTCAGTTTGCATTTCCTTGATTACCTGCACCCTGGGTGGGTAAAGACTGGAGAAAAAGGGAGAATGGTCAGAACCTCTCCAAAATCCCTTCATGATCCACCTGGCTAACTGTAACCTTCCATCCAATCCCTCCCCTCCCCCCACCAGGTTGAAACAGTTTGCACTGACAGGTAGTTGCAGCATTTTTTTTATTTATTAAAATTTGTCAAATGTTTTATTAAAATGTGGGGACTCCATATAAAATAGAACTGAAACTCAGTCCTCTGAAAACTTCAGAATACACCGGGGATACCGGTACTTGTTTCCTAATTTCCAAAGTCCAACGCTCCAAGTACCAAGGCCGGTGCTCGGAAAACTTCGGAAGCCTCAATCGAGTGCTGATGCCATTGTGCGTGTGACTGGTGTGATACTGACGGTTGACCTCCTAGCTTCTCTGAGCTAGGAAACGAAACGTACTGCCATATTTGGTAGGAGGGGGATACGGGAGAGGACAGATGAGTGATGGACAAGCCAGATCGCAAGTTTTGATTGGCTGGCAGAGGCAAAATAAAAGTGGCTGTACAACCATTTTCCATTCTCTATTGCAGGGATGGGGAACATTTTCTGTCCCGAGGGCCACATTGAAAATTAGTACGAGCTCCCAGGGCCACACAGAGGTTGGGGGCGGGAGTGCTTAATGGGTGTATTAAAGAAAAGGGGGACCCAGAGATCATGAATCTGTCTCCTGTCCTTGTGTATATTCCCTCCTCTCTGCTCCCTTATCCTGCACTCATTTTTTTCAGTGCTTGGGGGTAGAGACTGGATCCAGGGGCAAGATCCAGGCACTGGAAAGGAGCCACATAAAAACTTGCCAAGGGTAACATTGGCCCCTGGGCCTGAGGTTCCCCACCCCTGCTCTACTGAATTTGGCTGTGTGTGCTACCCTGCTGATCTGTAAGTAATTGGCTTTGGGTGTGTGTGTGGGTGTGGGGCTGTCCTGTCCTGTCCTGTCCTGTCCATAGTGGCAATGCTAGGGAATGAGGGTTAGTTACTTCCACCATGCCATGATTTCTTTAAAAAAATAAGTGGGTGCCGCACTGCTTCTGCCTGCTGCTTAGCACCATGGAGGCCAGATGGCACCATGGAGGCCCTAACCCTAACCCTAACCCTTGCTCCAATTCCCCTGGCCTGGGCTGTCCAAGTTAACAGTGCCACACCAATACCATGCCTTTTAAAAAAATAAGTGAATGTCACTGTTGCCTGCTGCTTGCATTGCTTGGGCACCATGGTGGCCAGAGGGATCTGCCTAGTTCCACTTACCCTGGCCTGGGCTATCTATATACTAGGGGCAATCCTGGGGGTTTCCATCAGTGCCAAATATACTTAAAGTTTGGGTGTTGCTGTTTGCACTGCCTGTTGGCAAGTTGGCAGCACCCTAGAGGCCAGAGAGGGATCCCTTTGGCTGTGGTTTGTGTGGGTACCATGACTGTACTTTGTGGGTTTAACTTTGCCACGATGTGACTGACCACTGGGGCACAGAAATGATATACTTTCTTTCTGGTTAAAATAACATGGTGGGTGGGGAGGGGACTTACCTTGCATAGGTGAGCACTGGGCAGGCACAATAGAGGCTTTGTGTGGGGGGTGGGGGGTGAATGTCTGGTTTCTTTCTTGTGGGTGTTTTTATTATGTTTTCTGGGCTAGTTTTTTTTCCCATTTCTGCCCGCAGTTGCACTTTTGTAGGTTTGTCTTCTTGAGTGATTGTCCCAGTCTTGCTAGCCTGCTTCTATGGGCACTGCTTGGTTGGCATAATGATTGTAAAGTGGTTGCACTGCTGATGGTGGGCCATGCTGTGGGTACTGTTAGCTTTTTTGAATTTCTGCCCGCAGTTGCACTGTTTGGGTTTGTCTTCCTGTGTGATTGTTTCACTCTTGCTAGCCTACTTGTCTGGGCATTGCTTGGCATAATGATTTTAAAGTGGGTGCACTTTAAAACCATTACATGAAAGAATTCTGAAGTTCCAAGTTCTGGGGATTTCCAACGTCCGGAGTTCCAAATTCCAGGTCCTCCTCAGACAAAGTTCTGAAGTTCGGCTAAGTACCTGGACCGGATACTTGGAAATGGTCCTAGTACCTGGAAGGCCTATTTGGTGGTACCCTAATGTAAAGCGTCTCTTGCATCTCGCTGTAATATGAAGAATTTGGTGTGTGGCTCTTATGATGGGTAGCTTTGCTCACCACCACTCTATAGCTCTCCATTTTCTTCCCACAGAAGGTCTATAGTCCTTCAGCTGGGCCTAGAATCTTGCCCACCTGCCCTTCTTCAAATAGGTTTGTCATTTTCCTGTGTTCCATCATTGAAATAAACAGTATTGGGACATGGAGTGCTCTCCTCTGATAGTTCTATAATTGTTTAAAAAGCAGTCCTCTCTTCTTCCCTTTATTTTGGCCTAACATACGCTCTAATTGCAATTGCTTTAATGCTTTCCTATTGACTTCCAATGCAAGCTTATACTTATAGTTTCCCAGTACATGTGACCAATGGTCATGACCTTCCCCTCTCTCCTTTCTGGCATCCAGCTCTCAACACTTACAAATTCTGACCATCTTTTCCTTCACTGCAACATGGCACTTTGCAGGCAATACATGGCCATTTTGTACTAAGTGAGAAAAAGCTTCTGACAATGCAAACTGCTTTTGGTTGGAACTGTTTGTTTTGCTCAGTTTGAAGACTTTTCAGAGGTACTTCTAAAGAGCAGTATATCTGGAGATGCCCGTGCACACTAATTCCTGTAGAGATCTTATAGTCTAGAGGAAGAGCTGGTGCAACACTTTTCCTCTAAAGTTTTGGTGTATGAGGGTCCAGTCTAGGCTATGGTAAGCCTCTTCAGGATTAGGCCAAATAGTCACTCTCTATAGGGAATTACTGATCATGTCTTTACACACAATGCCACATAATGTCCTCCACCATATACAGTTTCCAGTTCCTCTATATAGTTCTATATAACCATTTATCTCTGAAGCCTATGACTTCTCCATTCAAGCCTCCATTCAATCCCTCCTCAGACCAAGTGCTTCTTGCACAATCTCCACCAACTTTGCAGTTCTCCAGACTAGGCGCAATCCCTCCTGCAGTCCTCAGATACTTCCAGTCTATTCAAATCCCTCTGAACTAGTTGGGTGAGGAGCCTGAACCCAACTCCCAGCTTCTGTCTCGATAACACTGCTGCTCTCAAGCAGCTCACTGTCTGAGGCAGAGACAATGCCTCCTACCTCTCCTACAGCTGCCAATGCACTGAGCCTAGCTCAAGCTTTTAACCTCTGCCACGTCCACACTTAGCTGCTTTATGTCAGGCGTTGTCCTCTACTTTGCGCAGCGGCTGGGGCCCTGCTAGCACCTGTAAGCAGGCTGGTTCTTGTCCTCTTAAAGGGCCAGTGTTCTCCTAAGGCTGCACCCTGCTAAATTTGTTGAATAAAACTTTGTTTACAATATTTTCTTTAAAATTTGATATTTCAAAATTTGACTCACACACACACACACACACACACACACACACACACACACACACACACAAATCAATGTTGATAAATGTCTACATTTTACTGTGAAAACTGTTGACAATGTAGATCAGGGGTTGGAAACTTATGGTCTGTGAGCCAAAGGCAGATTGTAATATTTTTTTATAAGTTGGTCCCTTTCCAATTCTTAGATCTGACCCATATACCCAGTCCCAAACCTCAAACCATGAAAGACTGAGCTCTGGGGAAGGGAGCAAAGATGAGTTGGAGATGAAACAGGTAGTTCATTTACTAGCTGTGCGTAAAATCACATTTTCGAGCAGTCTGTCGGGTGCCTTACCCCCCAAAACTGGGTATTATTGTTACCAAATTACCAATCTACCATTTTACCAATTGGTAAGCCAGTAAATCAGTGCAGAAATTGGTACCAGAGGTCAGAAAATTGGGATGAAAATGGTAAATCTGTAACTTGGCTAGCCTGTTGGTACCCGATTTGTACCTGGTGTTACCATGTCAGGTTGACTACTGTAATTTCAACAGGGATACCCATTTTGTGGGGACTCATTTCAGTTCTTGCACTCAAGAATATGGGAGGATCCATGGGCCCTCCCCTTCCTGAACTCGCCTCTTAAGACCCCCTTTTTACTTTTTAGAGTAAAAGCCAACATGGGAGAGGATTAACTCATGCTTTATTGTCAGCACAATTTCTGATTGTATTACCTAAAAGAAAATACATTTTCTGTTGTAAAAGTAAACTCAAGAACCAACTAAGAGTAATTTGGCAAAACATGAAGCATTTTTAAAATCTTCTCTCTGGTGGCTCTTACTTTTTATGTTTTATATATTTTCTCTGCATGTATGATACTTTTATTTATTTATTTAGGTGGTTATTTAGTAGTTTTTGTTGTATGTTTTTGCTAATGTTTCAGATATTATGTTTTTATTTGGGGGATAGTTAGTTGGTGTATGTTTGCTATTATATGTTTGTTAACAATATACTTTTTTCTGTTGTGGGCCATTTTTACACAGCCACCACCGTGGGCCTCATGGGTGGAGGTCATTGGGTGAGCATACGCAGCAGCATGAAGCAGGGAAAGGTTTATACAGACACTACCATGGGGAGTCATGGGAAAGAAGGGGAGGGGACAGCACACACCCATTGGGCACCCACCCACCCAGGGCAACACTGAGCAAACACCCATAATGTTTACATGGACAGCCCATACACCAAACAGAGGGAAAACCATGCCCAGCACAGTGATATTGCAACATGGCCAAATGAGGGCAAAGGAAGCCGAGGCACACGGCACCACACCTAAACTGCCAAACTCCGAGTGGGCAGGGGAGGAGAGACCTGGAATGCCAAGAGATACAAAGAAGAAGCCCCTGTCAAGCCCTGAGACACAGGCCAGACAGCCGGGCACCACGGACCCCCAAAACCCAGACCCTGCCCGCAGACTGCAGTTGACACAAACACACAAGGAAACCCACCAGGAAGAGGGAGAAAGGGGATCCCAACCAAGGAAGGGGGACTAGGACCAAGGACAGACACCAAGAAGAACAGGCAACCACACAAACCGCACACCCTTGGCAAGGACCACCGCCCACAGAACCCCCCAAACAATGAAGCAACATGGAAGGAATAGGAGAGGTGAGGTGATGGTGGCAGGTGCTAAAGCACACGGTGAAGCCAGGATCAGACGGCACAAAGAGGAGAGGTGCTGCTTAACATACACAAACCAGCTGCAATGCAGCAGCTGGTCACTAAGCATGGGGCAGGGATGCACAGGGAGTCCCACACCATGGCAGGGAAAGGGGGGCATATAGAGCAAGGTGCACGAGGATAGATGCCCCCGCACACCCTGACAAACAACAGGGAGGGCGGGATGGGACACCAGGGCTGGTGGGGAGGGGGGGACACAGAAACCCATGCAAACAGCTGAGGGAGTATGACCCAGAGGACAGGGTAACAAGGAGCCAAGTCAAAGAGGCCCCAGTGAAAGAAAGCACATCCATGGGAAGTGGGGGGGGGGAACACAGCAACGGACCCATCCCCTGGCAGTCAACCACACCAACCAGACACGGCCCACACAGAGGAGTACAGCAGAGGGAAGGTGAAGACAGACACCAGGTGGAACCAAGCAAATATAACTGTAATGATAAACCAGCTAGAGCAACAGGCTTGTGTCAAAGAACCAACACCAACACTGAGCGGCTACAAGGTGGGGTAGTGGGGTGGATCTAAGCCCTCAGTAGGGCCTGCGACCCTGGACCCGGCTCCAGTGAGCCACTTGAGCACGGTCCAATTGGTGCACCCACAGCAGCACATGCATGACCAGCTGGACCACCCCCTCCCACTTCCTGGTCCTCTCATTAATCATCACCTGCACTGAAGGAGAGAGGGAGTGCGCCAGTAGGGCAGGTCACAGGTCGCAACATCCAGGGAGCCAACACATACAGGAGGGAGGGAGGAGGGGACATACACACAGGGGTAACTCATTGAACTACAGGTACACCTGGGCCCCAGCATGAAGCTCAGAAGTTGCCCTCTGGAGCTGACCAGTCATCTTCCCCAGCCATAGCACCATTAGGAACAATCAGAGCAGTTAGAAGGGAAGAAGAAGCGGGAGATGGGGATGGGGATTGGGCAACAACAGTGGGAGTGGGTTGGTCGCCACGAAAGCTCACAACAGCCCAACCATTCCCACTGGGCCCTTCCAGACACCGCCCCAGTGGTGGAGCCCAAGGGAGCGCACAAGGTGGCAGATAACATGCAGAAGGCCACCCAGACTCATGGTAAGTAACCCATCAATTACGGCGCCCCTCCATGACTGCAAAAGCAGGAATGGGGGACCGATAGGGGGTGGTAGACACAATGAACCATGGGGTCAGAACCAGAGTGAGGCCAGGCCAATAGGAATGCACAGTAACACACGGATAGAGGCAAGGACCATGCCCCATGCAGCATGCCAAACCACCTGAGAGGGGGTGGGTCGGAGACAGTTGGGTTGCTGGGATGTTCTGGGGTGGCTGGGAGCCCAGGAGGGGGCATCATGGAGGGTACTGGAGGAGAACCAGGAGTGGGGTGGGCTGACTGGGGGTCCCCCTTGTTCTTGCTGGAGGGCTATGTGGGGGAGGGGACCCATTCTGTCTTGGGAGGGGTAGGGTTGCTGCTGGGGAAGCCAGGGTTGGTAGTGATATGCAAACAGAACGTGGTTCGGATGTTCAGCCATTTGGTTGTTTGGCTTGAAAACCAAGTTCGGGTTCGGTTGTTCGGTTTGGCGGAATTTGGTTTGGTCGAACATCTGAAAATAGCGCAATCGATACCGATACCAAAATTGAAAATTTTCTTTCGGTATCGGTATCATTTGTCCCTGAAACCCCTCTGGTCTCCACCCCTGGTGCCAGGAAGTCTGCTCCTCAGCTGCCTCCCCCTTCCAGACATGTTTTTCCTGCCCAAAGTAATGTTTTTCCCGCCCCCGAACTCATCTGAACTCATCCGAACTTTTCCGAACTGTTTGGCTGTTTGAACGTTCGGTTCAGATGTTTGGTTGTCCAAACAGGCCAAGTTTGGCCTGAACTCCGAACATTTGAACCACGTTCGCACATCCCTAAGGGTTGGCAGATGAGCTGGGGAGGGGGCACTGGCACCTGTGGGAGGACACCGTATTGTTGTGCTCACAGCCCTCCTACTGCAGCAGGTGAGCCCATGTCGTGCTGGGGGAGGCACCGCAAGGCCTCCAGGATGTTGGCAATCAATTGGTAGGTCATTGCAGCGGATCCTTCCAGCGTGACACGGTACCTCTCTCTCCTGCCTGTCAAGGAGCTGTTTGCGGAGGAGGGCAGCAGCTTGGTACCTGTCCCACAGGTGCTTTGTGCAGAACTGGGTGAGCATTTCAGTCGGTCCCTGTCCCTTTCCCCTTTCCCTAGCTGTACCTCCCTGTTGAGGACCTGATCCTCGCTCTGTGAGTCTGCCAACCGCCTGGTTTCCACCAAAAGTTCCCTCCCAAGGTCCTCTCTCCTTCACTGGTTGTGGGCCCGCATCTCCCCGTTCCTCTCTGCACTCCCGGCGGTGACACCCCATTTAAAAATAAAAAATTGAGTGTTGTTTGCTGCCCCAGATGCCTTTGGGCAGGAGGGGCAAGATATAAGTTGTAAATAAATAAATAAATCCCCTGGATGGACTGGGCTGCTCATCTGTGAATGGCAAGGGGACTTGTGTTTAGCTTGGGGATGGGGACCTGCTCCTTTTTAACTGTTCTGGCTCCTGGGACTGAACTGGATTTTGGGGATGCTCGCGGAGGGTGGTGCTGCCCGTGTCGGTTTCCAGGGATGCTTACTGCACCAGTAGGATGGGGATGTCCCCTCCCACTTCCTGGCTAGCCTTTCCAGGGGCAGTGGGCTCCCCCTGCTCTGGGGGTTTGGGCAGGGGGAGGGTGTTGTAAGTGTCCTCTTTGGTCTTGTAGCTGTGCACCAAGTTGTTCTGAACCTCTTTGGCCCCCAACATGCGTATGAAGTCCAGGGTCTCGTCCCTGGTTCAAGGGTTCCCCTTTTGGGTTCGGCCTGTGGGGGCCATCCATCTTTGTGGCTTGGGGCCCGCCTGCTATCTGTTGTGGTAGTGGAGAGGGTAGTCTCCACTACCACAATTGGGGGACTGCATCGTGGTGAGCTGTTGTCCTGCTTCACCCCTGTTGCTTCTGTGGGGTGTTCCTTGCCCTCCTCCTTCCTCTGGGGGTTCCTACTGTTTTACCCGACTGCCATGGAGGCCCTCCTCGACTGTCTTCCCGGTGATGCTGTGCTCCAGCATTTGGGTGCTCTCCTGTGGAGGGGACCAGTGGAGCTGTCAACTGTCTGCCCGGCATTTCCTGGTGTTTGCTCAGGGCTTGTCTGCACCCTCCCCTGTGTGGGTGGGTTCCCCTGATCTTACCTTGCTGACAGATGTACTCTCCTCCCAGAGCCCCTTGGATGCTGTTGAGGGTGGGGATGCGGGTGCTGCTGGAGCTGCGTTGCACCCTCTGCCCTGTCTTGGTAGGGGAGAGCTGTCAGTTGCTGTCCTGCCCTCCCCCGACTCCGGTTGCCTGGTCCCCCCACCCCATGGCAGCCCAGGGTCCCTCTGCTTACTCTAGCCCTTCCCACGTGTGTTGTGGCACTGGATCCCTTCATCTTGTCTGATGCTTTCCTTCCAGACATGTTGAGAGCCGGCACACTCATGTCCTTGCTTGCTTTTCCTTTAAGGGCTCCTGGTTGGGCATTCGGTGTCTCTCCCGGTGGGTGTATAAGCTTACAGGCTCCTGCAGGGCCTCTCTATCCATGTCTCACTGGTTTTGGCTGACCCTTTCCATGGGTGGGTGTGTTTTGCTGTTTACACCTACGGGTGGGTGTTGAACACTCATCTCCACCCACCTCCACCCACGGAGCATGCCGGCTCCTTCCTGGATGCTTCATGGGTGGAGGTGGGTGTTGATGGGTGGGTCGCGGGAGCGTGCACACCCACCCATTGCCATTCACACCGACGCTCTTACACCCATCTGCTGGGTGTTCATGGGTGTTGGTGGGTGGGTGGTGTCCATGTAAAAATGGCCATGGATATAACTGGAGTGTGTCTTATTGGTGTGCTTCTGAGGATTTGTATCATTTTTGGGTTCTGTTAATGTTCTATATGTTTTGAGTGTTGTGATGATGGAGGAAGAGCAGATTCCATTTTTTTTTCCTTCTGGTGGTCTGTAAGTATTGTTTCCCCTTCCACTTTTTTTTGTTTTTATGGTTATGTATAATGTTGTTAATGAGTATGTGAGTGAAATTGTATGGGTTGAAATAGATATGAGTATAAGAAAGTGATTGTTGCGGTTGAGAGTTTAACTGGTCATTTCCATGGTTTGTGCCATTTTTTTTTTTTTATTGCATTAAGCATATGTTATTAGATGTATCATGGAAATGTTGTAGCTTAAAATTGATATGCCGCCCCCTCTTGCTAAAAGTATCTCGAGGTGGCTAACAACATTTTAAAAATACATATTAAAATATACAACAAACCAAAAATACAATTAGAACAACCTAAACCCCCTGAATTAAAACAATCCATGCCCAACCCCTCCCTAACCCAACCCACCCACCCCATCTCCCTTGGTAAAGACCCAGCAGAACACCCAGGTCTTGCATTGCCTATGGAAAGAGGGGAGGTCAGTTGTCAAGCGGACCTCCAATGGGAGGGAGTTCTACAGCTGTGGTTCAGATACAGAAAATGCCCTCCTCGTGGTCAACACCTGGGAAACCCGGGGGACTTCTAGGAGGGCGCCCCCGGCCGACTGCAGGGTCTGATCCAGGTCCTGGAGGTAAGGCAGTCCTGCATGTAAAAGTGCAAAGTAGCTAAAGGTGTCTGTAAGCAGGTATCATTTGTGGGCACCATCCTAGAGTTGTGGGCACCATCCTTGAGCGTTGGGCAATTGCCTGCAACTCTATGGTTGGGGGGATGCTGTGCAAGCAGACCATGGCAAGGGGAGCCTGCTGGGTCCATCTAAAGTGGACCTCGGTGGGGCTGGAAGCAGATGGATCAGGGTGCACCCCTGGAGCAGCTCCGGGGGTACATTGACCCAGTGTCAAGTCAATGTAAGATGTTAACTCATCAGAAACTAAAATTTCCATTAAAATACTTTTGTTTTGAAAAATGTTGTTGACCTAACAATGGTTCTAAATCCATTCCCTGTGAAGATTTGCAATCAATTCTAAGAGGAACAGGATCAAGCTCTTTGTAACCCCAAAGAAAATTCAATGTTCATCTCTACTTCATGAATTTCCAATGGAGCTACTTCAAGAGAAGTGATGGGGCTGTAGGTCAGCGCTGCATGTAGCCCTCAGTTTTCAGTAAGTTTTTTTTCCTATTCAGACATCAGTAGTCAAAATGAGTTGGACTTAAGCAGTCATCCATTCTTATTATTCAAGAGTGATTTTCCATCTGAAGTATCACTTAATTTTTATTGTCCGCTCTATATTTTCCTAGTGTACAATACATGGAACACACACATCCTTGCAATCTGTAGCCCAGAGAAAAGTTTAATGTCTAATCAAATGTAACAACAGATTTTGGGTGGCAACAAATGAGTGCTTAGCCCACTGGAGTCCGTGTTCATTCTCCCCGTGGAGCCGCCACTAACAGGTTCAGCACGTCCAACATAAATGGGCAGCACCCTGCTCTCATTTCATGTGCTTTCAGTAACTTCCACTGAGTAGCGCCAACAAACTCCCTGTCCCCCCACAGCTGCCTGTCAGCTGTGCCGGCTGGCTGTGCCCGTGATCTCCCTGTCCCCCTGGAGCCACCTTTCAGCTGGGTCAGCCAGCTGTGCCAACGATCTCGCTATCTCCCCAGAGCCGCCTGTCAGCTGGACTGGCCAACTCTGTCAGCGACCTCCCCATCGCCTTGTGGCCGCCTGTCAGCTGGGCCAGTTATCTCCCTGCCCCCCCTGGAGTCATTTGGAGTTTCTCAAAATTAAAGAGAAAAGACAAGGACTAGCCTTACCACAGGATGATCTGGGGCGAGAGCCCCAATGTCCACTTTTCCTAGGGGCCTCCCAGTGACTCCTGTTTTCACCAGGGCAGGGTGTGGGGGTCACTAGGAGGCCTGCATTTTATCGTCACCCTTGGACCCTCAAATTATAAGACTGGCCCTGAAGACAAGTGACTGGATAACCCTCCAAACTAATGTAGGGTTAGATTCAATGTACGACTTTACCGCTCCTCATCTCAAACCAGACTGCACCTTGGCAAATTGTTAAAGCACATTTTTTTATTTTGGAGGTGATAGTTGTAATAAACAATAATGACTAGCAAGTGCCTTATGATTTATGAATGAGCAGTCTAATGTTGAGTGCCTGTGAAGTCTTTAACGTTGCGTTGTCCACACAGAATTACAAGGGCACACAGCTGTCTTAAGAACACCATAGTACAGTCTTGGCTCCTTAAAATTCCACTTGTGCCACAGGAAAGGCGATTCTGCCCTCCCTCACCCCCCACAACCAGAAATTCACTATTATTCAACACGCTCTGCTCTGCAGGGTGAGAAGATCCCTGAAGGATGTAAAGGGATGGTGGTGGGACCGCGGCTGTGGAACTCCCTTCCGGAGGAAGCTCGNCTTAAGACCCCCTTTTTACTTTTTAGAGTAAAAGCCAACATGGGAGAGGATTAACTCATGCTTTATTGTCAGCACAATTTCTGATTGTATTACCTAAAAGAAAATACATTTTCTGTTGTAAAAGTAAACTCAAGAACCAACTAAGAGTAATTTGGCAAAACATGAAGCATTTTTAAAATCTTCTCTCTGGTGGCTCTTACTTTTTATGTTTTATATATTTTCTCTGCATGTATGATACTTTTATTTATTTATTTAGGTGGTTATTTAGTAGTTTTTGTTGTATGTTTTTGCTAATGTTTCAGATATTATGTTTTTATTTGGGGGATAGTTAGTTGGTGTATGTTTGCTATTATATGTTTGTTAACAATATACTTTTTTCTGTTGTGGGCCATTTTTACACAGCCACCACCGTGGGCCTCATGGGTGGAGGTCATTGGGTGAGCATACGCAGCAGCATGAAGCAGGGAAAGGTTTATACAGACACTACCATGGGGAGTCATGGGAAAGAAGGGGAGGGGACAGCACACACCCATTGGGCACCCACCCACCCAGGGCAACACTGAGCAAACACCCATAATGTTTACATGGACAGCCCATACACCAAACAGAGGGAAAACCATGCCCAGCACAGTGATATTGCAACATGGCCAAATGAGGGCAAAGGAAGCCGAGGCACACGGCACCACACCTAAACTGCCAAACTCCGAGTGGGCAGGGGAGGAGAGACCTGGAATGCCAAGAGATACAAAGAAGAAGCCCCTGTCAAGCCCTGAGACACAGGCCAGACAGCCGGGCACCACGGACCCCCAAAACCCAGACCCTGCCCGCAGACTGCAGTTGACACAAACACACAAGGAAACCCACCAGGAAGAGGGAGAAAGGGGATCCCAACCAAGGAAGGGGGACTAGGACCAAGGACAGACACCAAGAAGAACAGGCAACCACACAAACCGCACACCCTTGGCAAGGACCACCGCCCACAGAACCCCCCAAACAATGAAACAACATGGAAGGAATAGGAGAGGTGAGGTGATGGTGGCAGGTGCTAAAGAACACGGTGAAGCCAGGATCAGACGGCACAAAGAGGAGAGGTGCTGCTTAACATACACAAACCAGCTGCAATGCAGCAGCTGGTCACTAAGCATGGGGCAGAGATGCACAGGGAGTCCCACACCATGGCAGGGAAAGGGGGGCATATAGAGCAAGGTGCACGAGGATAGACGCCCCCGCACACCCTGACAAACAACAGGGAGGGCGGGATGGGACACCAGGGCTGGTGGGAGGGGGGGACACAGAAACCCATGCAAACAGCTGAGGGAGTATGACCCAGAGGACAGGGTAACAAGGAGCCAAGTCAAAGAGGCCCCAGTGAAAGAAAGCACATCCATGGGAAGTGGGGGGGGGGAACACAGCAACGGACCCATCCCCTGGCAGTCAACCACACCAACCAGACACGGCCCACACAGAGGAGTACAACAGAGGGAAGGTGAAGACAGACACCAGGTGGAACCAAGCAAATATAACTGTA
>QEPC01011901.1:6638439-6655533 GCA_003113815.1 Sphenodon punctatus | reverse complement strand
GAGTGGCACCTTCTCTCCTCCCCTATGATGATATGGGTTGCCTTCTATTGACGTAGGAAAGCCCACCCAACAACCTGAGGGGATTACCTTTCGCCCAGTGTGTCCTAGGAGAGAAGGCCACAAGCAATACCTTTGGTTCCAAGAACCCTCTCTGTTTCCCCCCCCCCTGGTACCCTGACAATTTAGTTTTCGTTATTGATATAATGAAAACAACATGCACACCCCTACCTCAGAAGCTGCCATGACCGCCCATCAGGGAGGGGATTGGGCCACTCCTGGTAGCATGAGGGTGGGCCCATGCGGACACATAGATGTACATCACCCCTCCCCCTCCCCAGCCCACCCCGGCCCATCATCATGTTTGTTTGGCACCCAGACCAAATCCTGCCTGGAGTGAGAACCCTCACTCCAGGCAGGATTGACGGATGATAGTGCTGCTGAAACACCCCGAGTAGACCATCAGATACTAATCAGGTAGCTTTGGGTATCTGATGTTTCCAATCAGGTTGAGTACCACAATTTCAATGAGTATGTCCGTTTTAGGGCTGAAATGAGAATAGTTATTCAAATGAGATTGGTGCCAGCAGTGTCACCGGCATATTGGAAAAGGGCAGCTGTTCTACTGATGTGCAGTGGCCATTTTGTGCACAAGCAGACCAGCTGCACTTTCCCCAAAGCAGCTGGTCTGTTCATGCACAAAATGACCACCGCACATGTGCAGAACAGCTGCTCTTTTAAAAAATGGCAGCAATGCTTCCAGTGCCATTTTGGAAAAGGTCTACACATGTGCAGAACAGCCCTGGTGGACATTTTGCGCACGCGCAATGGTTTTCTTGAGACTCTTGTCGAGAATGGTGTTGAAAATGGCTGATTCTCGACTCTTTCTCAATTGGGAAAAATCTCGCTGAGAGCCCAATTCTCGATAAGATTCTTGAGAATAGCAAGACCATGTTTCAACCCTAGTTTCTCTAGGTATATTTTTCAGCTCCAATTGCTTTCAACAGGTTGATTACGACTGACATTCTAGGTGATCCCAGTTCTCTGGCAAATTTACAAGGCTTGGAGACAGGGAGCTTTGTCACACCCATTTTGGCACAGCCTCACCTCTTTTTCAAGAATTATGACATCAAGATACTTGGAAAGGGGATGTGGCTATGTGAAGCGTTGCAGGGCAGAGGAGCTCTTCTGTGGCACTCTGAAAAGGGGCATGGATATGCTGGAAAGGTCAGTAGCAGAACTGCTTTCCCTCCACCCCATACATTTGCTGACTGACCTCCCTAGGTGGTTGATCACACAGGCCTGACACCTGGGTATGGTCACTCCCTGATCAGGCAAGTCTGACAGCTCCTGGTCTAATCTTTATTAAGTCATTAATAAGTAAAATAAAATAAATAATAATTGTGGTAGGCATGAAGTTCGACCCAAAGTCTCAAGCCTCATGTGATTTACTGAGGACCCCTCCAACTGACTCCCAGCTCTGAGGCACCCCAGAAAATGGTTTCAGGAGAGCAGCACTCCCTGTAGAGAGAACCTTCTTGACCACATTGGCGAAGCTCTCCTAGTCCCTCTCCTCTCCAGAGATGGGCCACTGGGTGCCAGTTCCGCTCTCTTCCCCAGAGGTGAACTCCTAAGGGCTGGTCCCACTCCCTGCACCTTGATCTATGGAGGCTAATTTCAAATCGGAGACTAATTTCAAATCTACCTCTTGGCCACCCCTGCTGTGCTCCAATAAGGCTATTCCATATTAATAGCAATCATTGTCTGTGCTTTGCTACTAAGTTTCATTTCCCCCATCGAAAATCCCATTGGCAAAGTGCTCTGTGATGTTGGGCATCTCTAGACATAACAAAGATCAAGTGTCAAAACCCTAATATAAGCACATGTTTGGCCGTTGTGTGTAAACACCATAACAATCCCAACACCAATTTGGCCACCCGCGTGATGTGAACACCATTGCATCGCAAGGACAATTTGTGTGTTTCAGCTGAACACGTGGCCAACGTTGTGCCTAATGATATCGCGTGGTATGTTAGAACGTACAACATGGGGAATGAGGCGGCAGCACTTGCGTGCTGAGATTGGGTGATGAGCAAAACTCCGATTTGCCCCAAGAAGGGCTGTGTGTCTAAGCAGCACCACATGGTGAACACAGGGCCAAACCAGTGTTCCTATCAAGGGCAAAACACACATTCAGACACCCGTTGACGTTATGTCTAAAGATACCTGTTGTCTGTGGCACTTCCCTTTCAACTGAACAGTTTCTGAAACACCCAAATCACTTCAGAGCCCAGCCTAGAGAATGACTCACATTCAGCACAATCCTGCTGGTTTCTTTTTCTTTCAAAAGCCCTACTTTGTTGGCACAAACTTCAATTTGTGCCCACTTGTCTACAGCAGCCTCTAATTTCATCAACAATGAAATGCCAAAAAGCAATCTGTGGGAGAAAATCCATTTCCTTCTTTAAAATAGCTATTTTTCTCATGCAAGATCCTTTTCAAAGAGATGAAAGTGGGTTTGGGCAGACCACCCCAAACATTTAGTTAACAATCTATGTAATCTCTTCTTTGATACTTCTTTGAGTTTCTGCCAGGGTACAGTTTATTTAAAAGGTAAGAATGAATTTGATTCCATGAATTGCCATTACATTGTTTTTACTCCATTTTAAGGGACTTTTTCATACAAGAATGGTCAATTATGCTAAAATACAGTAGCGACATCTTAAAATTCCTCTTTGGGTGTTACCAGTTAACGTGCCATTGCTCATTTGTTAGGTGGTCTGGTTTCCCCAGCATGTGTTTGTTGGTGGGTGCCCATGCATGACATCATAGCTGGGGAATATCATATGGGCTAATGTACACCCACATGTTGGAGTGCAATAAGTTGGGTTGCGGGCAGTATTTGCTTGCGTGCAGGCATCCAGGATCACAGACTGCAGTTGTTAGCTGGACAGAAGAGGGGGCAGAGGAGTTGGTGTGTTTTTGAGGTGAGAGAAATTGCAATGGATAAGTGGCAAATGATGATGATGATTGTTTCAATTTTATTCCGCCCTTCCTTGAAGGCTCAGGGTGGCTTACAGGAATATAGAAAATACAGAAACGTAAAAACATATGTAAAAAAAAAAAGTAATTAAATGATACCCTGTGCTCCACCCACCCTCTCCCTAACCCCTCCACCCCATCCCACCCAACCCTATCCTAGCCTGCCAAACGCCTGGCCAAACAAAAAGCATTACATCTCTTCCGAAAGGCAAGCAGGCTAGGCAGATCTCCGAGGGGAGAGAGTTCCATAAGTGACGTAGAGCAGCCACTGAGACTGCTTCTCTGCATGCCCTTATTGTACGAATTTCAAGGGCGGTTTGTCCTTGCAAGAAGGCACCCTCGGCCGACCTCGGAGGCTATGACAGACCATAAAAGAAGAGGCGGTCATTCAGATACCTGGGGCCCAAGCCAGTTAGCGCTTTATAGGTCAAAACCAGTACTTTGAACTGTGCTCAGGATTTCTCTCTCTGCCGTGTCTCCCATCTGCTACTCTCTGCCTTGAAGTAACTGCACAGAGCTCAGGAGAGAGGGAGCTCAATAGTTGCTACTAGTGTCTGAGGGGGAGGGAAGAAAGTAGCATCACATGGCTTCCCTGCCCCCCTGCTGCCTCTTAGGGCATTTCCTTCTCTCCAGCCCCCTCCACCCACCTGTAGGCGGTTTGTTAGGTTCAGCACTCATGGCATGTATGTGAGTGCAACACACACACTCACAACATTGTTATTGTGCCATTAGTTAACACTCCTTGGTCTGAGAAAAAAAAAAAATGGATACAAAGGTTGCCATCCTCCATCCACTGAAATCAATAGCAAAACTCCCATTAACTTCATATACAGGGTCTTTACAAAAAGAAGAAGCCACCATTTTCCTGGCATTTATTTCCTAAAGTTCGATCCCTGTAGTACTGTCTCTGGTATCACTGTGTGCAGGAATGCTGGGAGTTTAGAGTTCTAAATCAGTTTAGAATCAGTAACGGTTACCATAGTTACCCTAGTGACCAAGATGGCGGACAGCCTAGAACAGTTGCCCTACAGAACAACATAGAATGGTTGCTTCTTTTTGTAAAGACCCTGTAGTAGAGGAGTGCACCCAGAGTAGTTCAAATGATATCTTTCATCCAATCAACTTCTGTTGGGGAGAGTATGAAAGGTTTTAGGGGCCACACAGGACCCTTCTTGAGACTGACTTCTCACATACCCACAGCGGTCCCTGTTTTCACCAGGGCTGGCTGTGGGGCCTTTCCTCCCTCTCAGCAGGGCCCCAAACACAACCACCTGTAGGGCCTTACATTTTATTTTTGCCCTGGCCCCCGCAAATTCTAAGGCCGGCCCTGATACTCTCACCAGTAGAACTTGCTTGGTCTAATAAAAGGGATCATATGAACTACCTTGTCGCCTTCTCTTACATTTGGGACCGACACGGCAAACACACTTTTTTGCTTGAAGAAAGTGAATACATTTAATGAAGAGTCTTGTAAGCAAGATTTTCTTCTCCATGGGGAAGGATGCTTTGGTAACCAAAGCGTTGGAGGAAGTGTTATAAAACTCAGGTTCATTTCCACACTCCCTGTGGGATCAAACACAGTCCCTGACAACCCCTTTGCAACTCACCACTTGTTCCCAAATTGGTATTGGTCACCTACAGTAGTCAATGCATTCATGCAGCTGCTGCTGACTGCACTGCATTTCACTGCCCGTGTCCCCTTTGTTTCCTCAATAACTTATCTTATTTAACCCCACTTTTTCCTGCCTCCTTATATACCTAGTTCCTTCATATTCTATATTATTATTCCTAATTCTGTGTCTCCCTCTCAGCCACTCTCATACCCTGTCATATGTAGATTCTATGTTCCCAGACCCTTTCTTATGCAATTCCACTTCAACTTAGCTGTTTCTCCATTACTCCCCACTTATGTCTGTCTTCTACACATCCTTAGCAGCCCTGTTTTTCTACCTCTGCTTTTTTAGGTTGGGCACTTTTCTCTCTATCAATATAACCCACCCACCCCCCGCCCCAACTAGTCACCTTGTCTTATCTAACCATTTTATTTTTGACTGGCTATGCTACATGCCTGAGGAAGGGCTCTGTGTGGCCTGAAAGCTTGCTTATTTCCACCAACTGCAGTTGGGCCTATAAACGATATCATGTGAACCACTTTGTTTCTCTGTCACTTGAGACCAACACAGCGACCACACAATCGTCCTAATTCCAACATTCCAAGGGTGTAAAGAGGGACAGAAGCTCATTCCACTTAGGCCAGTTTCAGACCCCGCCCACCCCCCATGCGCATATTCTGGCTGTGGGAGGGAATGCGCAGCCAGGATATGCACGGGGTGCCTCCAGTCTGAAAGCCCTGCTCAACTTTGCCGGAAAACACCTGCAGAGATACAGAGCAGGAATCCTGCTCTGTATCTCTGCGGGTGTTTGCCTGCAAAACTGCGCGGGGGCGGGGGGGCTTCAGACCGGCAGCACCCCCCTGCATATCCTAGCTGCGCATTCCCTCCCGCAGCCAGAATGTGTGTGTATGTAGGGGGAGGTATGAAAGTGGCCCTATTTTCTTGTCATTCCATTGTCCTCAAGTGTTTTTCCTGGGAGGCAACCAAGAAAGAGGTGCCTGAGACTTGGGCCCTTTTTACACGGGCAGCACTCATGCATGAACACCCAGGGTGTTCATGCGTGGGTGCTGCCTGTGTAAATCCCGCAGTGGGTGGGTGGTTGCGCATGCGTGTGTGTGTGCGTGCATGCTTCCAAGCACATGCATGCACACCCACCTCCACCCATCCCTCACGCAGGGAGCAACTGGCAAAAACGGTGGTTGCTCCGTGCATGTTGATGGGTGGAGGTGGGTGTGCATGCATGTCTACACCACCCCCCATCCATCGCACATGAACCACAGCACACACTGACACACACACACACACACACACACCCATGCTGTGGCCTGTGTAAAAGGGGCCTTTAACTCCTGAAAGAAAAAGGAAAAATGACAGTGGGATTCAACACCAGAAGAGGGACTGTCACTCCTAAATAGGGAATTTGGGGAATTATGGAAAGGAGGAAATTTAAATTGCTACCACTGTGGCTGCCTTTGTAACTACTGTTTCTAGTGTAGCTGCTAATATAGTTTGATATTCTAAACTGTATTCCACTTGGGACAATAGACACACATTTGGAGATTTTGTTTCTGAAACACCAGCATCTTTACTCAGCTATTACACTTAAAGGTGGCCATACTCCAGCATGCATACAGATTTTTAATCACCTCTTAACATGCCAAGGAAATGAAGCAAGCACAGCTGAAGCAACTTGGAACTAATACCTCATCTTAAAGGTCACAGTAAGAAGCAGGATGCATAATAAATGGCCACATTGAATACCAGGTAAATTGCTGCATCTTTGGAGATGTTCTACCGATAGCAACTAACCTGTAAATAGATGTTATTTGTTAGTGAGATATTTCTCACTAATATGAGAAGATGATTTCCAAAGTTCACACATCTACATATTTTTAAAAATAATGTAAAAAGGCTGATTATTATTACATAGGGCGTTTTTAAACAAGTGCCTACCCACTCATTATCCACCGATTATGAATGTTGCAGGACTGCATAGGGCACCAACATAGCCCTGCGACATGCATGATGGGTGGATAATGGGTGGGGAGGCACTTGTCTAAAAACACCCATAATCAACACACTGGAGGATTTGCATTTTTGTAGAACAATGCATGGCAGTTTGGGCGAGTTGTGTTATAAGGGCAGACCTGCCAGGGTTAGGGATGGGCGAACGCGGTTCAGATGTTCGGAGTTCGGACCGAACTCAGTCTGTTCGGATGTCCAAACCAAATGTCCGAACCGAACTCTTGAATGATCGAACAGTTTGGTCATGTTCGGATGAGTTCAGATGAGTTCGGGGGCAGGAAAAGCGTCTTTTCAGGGCCATAAAATTAGGTTTTGGTTTCGTTTCGGTTTCGGTTTCGAAAGCACTATTTTTGACTGTTCGGCCAAGTTCAGCCAACCCGAACTCGGCTGCACTGAACTATCGAACCCGAACTCGGGTTTAGAACCGAACGACCTAACATCTGAACATCCGAATTGCATTCTTTTTGCAAGCAGCCGGGTCCGAAGGGCCAGGATTGGGTGGACGAAGGGGAGGGCATGGCCATTGGGGTCGTGATGGGGCGCGGACGGTATGGTCCATGGGGTGGGAAGGCACGGGCCCCTAGGGGTCCACGGTGCCTAAGGGAGGTGGAGGTCATCACCCCCCCACTAAGGGGGAGGGAGGTGCCGGGTCCAGGGTCCGCACGTGGGGGGCTGGTGCTGATGAATGCGAGGTCCGTTGTGAACAAGGCCCCGATTATCCACGATTTGATCTTGGATGGGGCCGTGGACCTCGCATGCATCACGGAGACCTGGCTGGATGATCTGGCCGGTCCAACTTTGGCGGATCTGGTTCCAGCTGGGTATGCCGTGCAGCATCAGCCCCGCATGGGCGGCCGGGGAGGAGGCGTAGCTATTGTTTTTAGGGAAGACTGGCCTGTTAGGAGGTATCCAGTGCCGGAGATTGTGGGTGTAGAGGCTCTGCACGTGGTGATCGATTTGGCTGGGGGCAAGCTAGGGGTGCTGCTGGTGTACCGGGCCCCTTCATGCCCGGCGGCATCCCTTACCGCTCTAGCGGAGCTGGCCTCGGAGGTGGTGTTGGGCTCCCCCAGGACTTTGGTTCTGGGGGACTTCAACGTCCACGCCGATGCCGGCCTTGTTGGGGCGGAGCGGGAGTTCATGGCCGCCATGGCAACTATGAACTTGTCCCAGGAGGTGATCTGCCCGACCCACGTGGGGGGACATACCCTCGACCTGATCTTCGGCTCTGGCCTTGAGGCGGGGGGTCCGGTTGTGGGGGAGGTGACAGCGGTGCCCTTGTCGTGGACGGACCATTACCTCCTTCAGGCCGGTCTTTTAGCGCGCCCCCTCCAGAAGGGGAAGGGACCAGTTAGGATGGTCCGCCCTCGGAGGCTGATGGAACCCCAGCGGTTCCAGGAGGTCCTGAGGGAGCTTACCCTGGATGTGGACGGTCACTCTGTGGATGAGCTGGTCCGGCATTGGAACATCTTGCTGGAGGAGGCCATTGACAGGGTGGCTCCGAGGCGCCTTCTGCCTCGGTCTCGTCACCGCAGGACCCCTTGGTTTACTGAGGGGCTGCGGTGTATGAAGCGTGTGGGCAGGAGGCTAGAGCGACGCTGGCGTCGGACTCGGTCTGTCTCCGATCGTCTTCTCCATAGGGCCCATTTGCGGTCCTATGTGGAGGCTGTGAGGACGGCGAGGAAGGAATTCCTCGCCGTCCTCATAGCGTCTGCGAAGTCGCGTCCAGCGGAGCTGTTTCGGGTGGTGCGGGGGCTGGTTAGTCCGGCCTCCCTCCGCCTGGATGGGGACTTGTCCCGGGCCCGCTGTGAGGAGTTTGTCATCTACTTCGCAGACAAGATTGCTCGGATTCAGGCCGATTTCGACGCTGGGTTGATAGCAGTAGGGGAAGAGCGCGGGGGGGCGGAGGGTCCGTCTGGTCCATCTTTATGGGGTGAGTTTCAGGAAGTGACGCCGGCCGATGTGGTGGATGTCCTGGGGTCTGTGAGGGCCACGTGTTGTCAACTAGATCCATGCCCGTCCTGGTTAATAAAAGCTTCCGGGGAGACGTTGGGGACGGTGCTGGCGAGGGTGGTGAATGCGTCCCTTCGGCAGGGGAGGTTGTCGCCTTGCTTAAAAGAGGCTGTGGTGCGCCCCCTGCTGAAAAAACCATCGTTGGACGTAGACGCGCTCGCCAGCTACCGACCTGTCTCTAACCTTCCCTTTTTAGGGAAGGTTATTGAGCGGGCAGTGGCGCTCCAGCTCCAGGGTCATCTAGATAATATCGGGCTCCTTGACCCTTTTCAATCTGGGTTCCGCCCCGGCTATGGCACCGAGACGGCGTTGGTGGCCTTGGTGGACGACCTCCGCCGGGAGATGGATGCGGGATGTTCGACATTTCTCATCCTGCTCGATCTCTCGGCCGCTTTTGACACCGTGGACCATGGGCTGCTGTTGAGACGACTGCGTGACCGGGGGGGTCTGGACGGGACTGTTCTTGAATGGTTCCGTTCATTCCTCTCGGGGAGGAGCCAACGGGTGGTGTTGGGGGAAGAAACATCGAGCCCCCGCGCCTTACCGTGTGGCGTTCCGCAGGGATCGATCTTGTCTCCATTATTATTTAACATCTATATGCAGCCCTTGGGGGAGGTCGTGAGAGGGTTCGGGGTGCGATGTCACCAGTATGCTGATGATACTCAGCTGTACCTCTCGTTTTCTACCGACCCAGACCCTGCTGTCTCGGTGCTATCCCAATGTTTGGAGGCCGTGGCGGATTGGATGCGGCGGAGCAGACTGAAGCTCAACCCAGATAAGACGGAGGTGATGGTGGTGGGGAGGGCGAAGGGGGTGGTGGCCCCCCTGGTTGGGGGGGTTTGCCCCCCTGTAGCTCAGCAGGTCCGGAGTCTGGGGGTCATATTGGACGCAGACCTGCGGCTGGAGCGGCAGGTGGAGGCAGTCGCTAAGGCTGCCTTCCGCCAGCTTTATCTGGTACGTAGGCTGCGTCCGTATGTCTCTGGCCCGGACCTGGCCTCCCTCATCCATGCCTTCGTCACCTCGCGGCTCGACTACTGTAACGCGCTCTACGTGGGGCTTCCCTTGTTCTTGGCCCGGAGGCTGCAGCTGGTGCAGAATGCGGCGGCCCGTCTTCTTACGGGGACGGGTCGCCGGGAGCACATTACACCGGTGCTCCGAGCGCTGCACTGGCTGCCGATAGTGTGCCGGGCCAAGTTCAAGGTCCTAGTAATGATCTATAAAGCCCTATACGGCCTTGGCCCCTCTTACCTTAGGGACCGCCTCGCCCTTCGCGCCCCGGAACGACTCCTGCGGTCTGCCGGGGGTGCCCTCCTGGAGGTCCCCCGTGTTAAGCGGGGGGCCACGATGGAGCGGGCATTCTCGGTGGTAGGGCCGCGGCTGTGGAACTCCCTTCCGGAGGAAGCTCGCCTGGCCCCAAGCCTTTTGACATTTCGGCGGAACTGTAAGACCTGGCTGTTTGCCCAGGCCTTTGGGAGGGAGGGGGGGGGGGTTTTTAATCCCCCACCTGTATATTTATTTTTATACCACCCTGTTTTATTGATATGTTTTATAATTGTATTTTAAATGTTTTAAATGGTTTTTATTGTTGTTAACCGCCCCGAGCTGCATTGCAGGATGGGGCGGTATAAAAATCTATAAAATAAATAAAAATAAATAAATAAAATCCCTAGCCAGGGTGCGAGTCTGTGACAGGGACGAGCCTTCCAGGCATAAGTCTTTACAGGTTCAGGGTCCAATTATAATGACATTTCTGGGAATTAGCTTTTATAGTCTTTATTTCACATCATCGCAGACTCTCTTAACACATGGTTTCAGTCTCTTATCTCTATTCCATATCTCCACCATCAATATAAAGTTTCTATGCAGTCTTTCACTATTTCGTCTAACACCAGGAAGCAGTCCTCTGACAACCCATTTCCTTGTCTATCTCTAGTATCCCAGTAATCTGCCAGGCACAGTCTTCTGGTTTTCAAGGTCCCTTTAAGCCAGGCAAGCTCCTCTCGCCTAATACTCACATACAACAGTCTCTTTAAGACTTCTGCGCCAAACTCTCCTTCCCAGCAAGCCTTCCCAAGTCCAGCACTCCTCTCTGGCTTGGAGGCCGATCTTAGCTCGTTTCTCTTTTAGTGTCAGCTGCCTTTTGCTCTTCTCTGGCTCTTCAGTCTTTTTATATTGACTATGCCACGGCCAAACAGAGCCGCTTCCTGCCAGGTGCTGTCCTGCACTTCTGTAGCACCTGCAGTTTCCTTAGCAACTTCCCCTTGCTGGTGCTAGTTGTGCTCTCTTAATGGCACAGCAGCGCTCAGAGACTCTGCCCTGTTACAGAGTCCCTGCCGGATGAGGGCCAGCTAGTCCGCACATGCTTTAGTTCCATGAACACACTGTTCAATTTGTTATTGTTGCCACTTCTAAACATAAACTTGTAGGAACAGCAGGTCCAAACAGAAAACAGAATTCTCTTCAAGTCAACGGCCTTGGCCCATCCTATCTCCAGGATCACCTCACCCCTCAGGTCCTGGATCGGCCCCTGCGGTCATCGGGGGATGCTGTCCTCAAGGTCCGTTGGGTTTTTCAGGGGGGCCATGCTGGGGAGGGCCTTCTCGTTGGCCACTCCATGGCTGTGGAACTCCCTGCCATTGGAGACCCGTCTGGTCCTGAATCTCCCTTCTTTTCGACGTAGTTGTAAGACTTGACTATTCCATCTGGCCTTTGGGGACGAGAGAGGGGTGGGGTGGGGAGCTAGTGGGTGGGGGTGTGTGAAGTGGGACATTTTTATCCTCCTTTTTATGTGATTTTAGATGATGTTGTTTTATATTTTTATTGTAAGCTGCTCAGAGCTGCCTGTGGCAGGACGGGTGGGATATTGAGTTTTTAAAATAAATAAATAAATAAATAAATAAAAACTCCTGCTCTGAGAGTTTCAAATCACCTATGAACAAGCCTCTTCTTGGACTCCCAGCTCTCCACTTTCCTCTCCTAGGCTTCTTGCCATAAAGGCCTGCTTGAGGCAGGGTTTTTGGAAAGCTCCTAAGCCCTGAGGTAGGCCATTAAGCTCCACTACTACACTCTGGTTCACCCTGGTGGGTCTCTCCACTAGGCTCCCAGCTCATATTTAAATCAACAGCTGATCACCTGACCTGCACAAGCAGCCTTCTGACAATCAGGGCCTTCAGCCTGGCATGCCTACTGGAAAATTAACCCTCTCTTTACCTGTTTCTATAGGAACGGTACGCAACCCATTATAGATTGCAGTCTTCATACCAATTCCTTTGGAGTAGGCAGACTGAGGTCAAAGGGAAGCATGTGGTTTGTGTCTTTAACGTGCAGCCATATGCTCTCATCAGGTGCTTGGATTTACATGGAATATATTTTTCATGAGTCTCTCTCCTTTTGAAACATCCATTAACCTGTGGGCATGAAATCAAGACATGTCTAACGTAATAATGGGATAGGACAATCTGCAGGGGCGCCAGCTACATTAAATGATTAATAATAATAACAACAATGAACCACATTGACTCACCGGTTTTCCCACCACAAGTAGTGGAGTGGTCCATGTGGTGGACAGCTCTTGCAAACAAGTCCTCCTTTTGAGTTGATAGCACTCCTTTGTAAATTTCTCTGTATAACTCACTGCTGTTTTACAAATGCAGAACCTTCCAGTGGGAAGAAGGGGCAGGTAGCAATTGTGGGTCAAGGGTAGTCTACAGGATCAGGGCTATTGTAAAGTATTGCAGAGTATTGTATTGCAGTAGGATCTGGCAACAAGCCAATGGGCAAACCAGAGCAGAGAGTTAGTGTGGGCAAGAGTCAAAACCAGGGATCAGACAAAACCATGTAAACTAAACCAAGAAGCAGCCCAACACAGAGTTAAAAAACCAAGCCAATTTATTTAATTATTTAGTTTTCTAACCTGACCTGGAGGCAAAGGTTCAGAGAGGGTAACGTAAAAGCTACATAAAATGAATCCCTTTAAAATATATACTGTATACAAATTTAAATTTTAAAACTTCCTAAAATCAAGCCCCCTGACCCTATCCCTGCTTCTCAAATGCCTGGCCAAATTTTGTATTGCCTCCAGAAAATGCTTAGGCTTGGGCTTTGGTGAATGCCTAGAGGAAGGAAGCTCCACAATAGTTTGTCACCCACCAAGAACGTGTCTCTGTGCATCCTTGATATCCAAGCATGGTGCGCCAATGGAACTTGCAAAAGGACACTTCCAGAAGACCTTAGGGATCATGGTGGAACAGTCTTCTAGTCAAGAGGTGGAATGCCAGAAAGTCAGTCTAAGGAAGACAGGTCAAAGGCTGCACAGGGTGAGGAGCACCAGGCATACAAGAGTTGGAGACAGGAACCTATATTCACTGTGTTTTCCCCATTGGATGCACTGAACACGGATCTGTGGTTGGAGGTCAGGGAAAGAAGAACCAGTAATCAAACAAGGCAGAAACAAGCCAACTCCAACAAAGATCTTGGATTTGTTCCACCCATGTTCCCATTCCCAATGAGCAGAATTTAATACCAGCAAATGGCCAATCAGGGCTGAAGCTGTGGCATGGTATGATATGAAAACTTCCTGAACTCCATGGAACTGCAGTGGTATTGAAGGACTGAGCATTCTTGGGAAACCCGAAGATGGCAGTTCAGAGGCCAAAGCTCCCGACAGCTATAGACATGTCTGATTCTCTGATGGTCCCTGTCATGGGGCAGATGGTCAAGGTAAAGTCCTTTCTGGATGCAAATACCCAATCAGCCATACCACACAGTATTTTCATCATCAATACTTTATTCCTTTTCACACAAAACTAGAGCTGAAATGAGTATGCACAAAACAGGTATACTTGATGAATTTCTGGTACACAAATTGACCTGACAACACTGGGTTGTGATTAGTACGTTATTGAAACCAGTTTTGGTACCCAGTGTCCTAGAACGTCAACTTCTGGTCCTGGAATGTTGACTTCCAGTATCAATTTCTTTACTTCCATACCGATGTTTTGATTTCCGTACCAATTTTTAAAATATATTTTCCTGTCCCAGAAAATTGATTTCCAGTTCCAATATTTCAGTTTTCCTACCTGATTTTTTGGTCTTCCAACTCATTTTATTTAATTATTTATTAATTATTGTTATTATTATTATTATTGAAAAATTGGTACCAAACGTTACCGAGTTTTCAGATTTCTGGGTACCCTACCAGTGCCCGAGTAATCCATCGAGTACCCGAGGCAGTATTTGAAAATGTGGTTATTACCTGTGGGTATTAAATTTAGTACCCATTTCAGCTCTACACAAAAACAAAAGTGGAGAAACCACAAAACAAGTGAAAGCTATATCAACAGCACCATTAAACCTTCTCCCAATGGCAAGCCCTTGATTAGGGTCCCAGCCTTATATCAGGGCAAGCCACTTACAGGCTCCCGGCCACTGATTTTTATCAGGCTCCCAAATGGCCTCTACCGTGTGCCTTTTCAGGACCTTGGAGAGCTCCCACACTGCCTGACTTCATTTCTGCCTCCTTGGGCAACCAAACACTAGGGGAGTGCGAACAGAATGCGGTTCAGATGTTCGGACGTTCAGTTGTTCATTTTGAAATCTGAGTTCAGGTTCGGTTGCTCGGTTCGGTGGAGTTCAGTTCAGCTGAACTTGGCCAAACAGTCGAAAATAGCGCTATCGATGCTGATACCGATACCGAATTTGAAGATTTTTTTTTGGTATCAGTATCATTTGGCCCTGAAACAACCCCTGGTCTCCATCCCTGGTGCCAGGAACTCTGCTCCTCAGCTGCCTCCTTCTTCCAGTCACGTTTTTCCCATCCAAAGTCACGTTTTTCCCGCCCCTGAACTCATCCAAACTTACCAGACATGACCGAACTGTTCGGCCGTTTTCGAGTTCAGTTCGGACGTTCGGTTCAGACGCCCGAACAGACCGAGTTCAGTCCAAACTCCAAACATCTGAACCGCGTTTGCACATCCCTACCAAACACAGAGTGCCAGGGTTCTAGCCTGTCACTCTGTATAGCACCTCGACCAAATGTGATGCACAGGTAAGACATAAAAGGCCAGCGGCTGATCCATCACATCACCTCTCCTCTTGTTTAGTATATTCCTCCATTAATTGAAATCAATGGCAAAATTCCCATTCACTTTAATGGTGGAGAATTGTGCCCCACATATACCCATCCCTTGACCTTGTTTAACATTTCCTTGGGATGGGTGGTTTCATGCTGCATATTGTGCTCATGTGTAAATTTCTCCCTTATTCTTCTCCAGCTGACAAGTCGAATTCCCCATGTCAGATAGGCACAGTCATTTATGCCACTCACTGTTTGCTCATAGGAGTATCTATTGAAAATATAATATGCTATTGTCAGGTAAGAATGACAGTGATGATAATGTGAGTTTGTCTGCACTCTGAGTGCCAATATTTCACTGTATTCTTTGCTGAGTTTCAAGACTCATGAAAGAGAGGGATGATTAACCCTGGCAATAGCATTGTGCAGTTTAGGAAGTGTGTGACTTACAAAATAAGAGAGAAAAATAATTTTAAAAAAACCAATTTTTGGAACTAAAACTAGTCTTCTGCAAATAATAAAAATAATATATTCTGTAAGCAGATGAGCAAGAGTCTGAATATGCATGGGCATCCCTCAGCCAATCTGTTAGATTATTTTACTTAGCTAATGTCGCAGACAGAAAATCAGCCCATTGTACCATATCCAAATGAGAATTTCACCTCCAGGACCCCCTAACAAAGATGTGTGATGTCACTACTTATACAATAAACACATTTCAGCTGCTGTGCTGATCTCTCAGTAAATTGCACTCTGCTTAGATCACATGTTGAGCCAGATTAGAATGTCATCTAGACTGGAGTAAATCTGACTTTGATGGAGTTTCCCTGCACTAAGTGAAACCAGTTCTTGTAAACTTTTATTCTTCACCTTTTTTGTGCCTGTGCATTCTGGGCAAGGAGAGAATTTCTAAAATCACAAGGAAATCGGGGGGGGGGGGGGGTTTCAAAAAGCATTCAGCATTGATCCGACTCTAACCCCATTAAAAAGGAATGGAACTTGGTGGAATCAGAGCAGAGTCTAGCAGGAGGAAACAGAGCAACAGAGACTAGGCTAATGGGATGAGAAGTCCCTGCAGGCCACATTTTCAGCTTTCAGTTACACACCGAAAATAAGTGACCAGCTTTTCAAAACAGTTCAGCACACTGAGTAATCATTTATTAATCAAGTTCCTGACAATGGAAAATAAGTACTTGGATTTTGAGCACCCAAATATTTTTAAAATCTGCCCTATGATGTCCAAGTATGTACAATGCTTATTATTGTGTTCCAGGAGCACCCACATTGTGCTGTAGTTATCCCAAGGCACATAAAGATATTATTCCTGCCCCATTTACAAATTATGAAGACATGCACCATACAAAGTGAGTCAGGAGTGAGGAATAAGGACATAACATAAGAACATAGGAACTGCCATCATGGGTCAGACCAATGGGCCATTAGCCCAACATCATGTCTCCTACAGTGGGCACTCTTGGTCGCTTCAGGCAAAGGCACAACAAAAGCATTTTCAGACAAGACACTCTCCACCAGTTCACTACCCACCCATGGGTGGTGTTGCCCTATGGGTGTCCTGTAACATGTATAGTGGGTGGGAGGTGGGTAGATAGTGGCTTAGGAGTATCTTGTCTGAAAACACCCAGTGATCCAATACCTGCTATTTATTCTCAGATTACAATCAGGGATTGCGGTCCTATGTTGAGGCTGTGAGGACAGCAAAGAAGGAGTTCTTTGCTTCCCTCATAGCGTCTGCAAAGTCACGTGTAGCGGAGCTGTTCTGGGTGGTGCGGGGGCTGGTCAGTCCAGCCTCCCTTTGCCTGGATGGGGACTTGTCCCAGGCCCGCTGTGAGGAGTTTGCCACCTACTTTGCAGACAAGATCGCTCAGATCCAGAGTAACTTTGACACCGGATTGGAAGCAGTAAGCGAGGGGCATGAGGTTATGGAGGCCCCGTTTGGTCGATCTTTCTGGGATGAGTTTCAGAAAATGACGCCAGCTGATGCGGTGAATGTCCTGGGGTCTGTCAGAGCCACTGGTTGTGAATTAGATCCGTGCCTGTTCTGGTTGGTGAAAGCCTCCAGGGAGACCTTGGGGATGGTGCTGGCGAGGGTAGTGAACGCGTCCCTTCAGCACGGGAGATTGTCACCCAGTCTCAAGGAGGCGGTGGTGCGCCCCCTGCTGAAGAAGTCATCTTTGAATGTGGACGGTCTCGCCAGCTACCCGACCCATCTCTAATCTTCCCTTTTTAGGGAAGGTTATTGAACGGGCAGTGGCACTGCAGCTCCAGGCGCATTTGGACAGCGTTGGTTTCCTGGACCCTTTTCAATCTGGGTTC
>QEPC01011901.1:6617325-6629583 GCA_003113815.1 Sphenodon punctatus | reverse complement strand
CTGCCAACACCTTCTGAGCTAGTCACTGTTCCTGAACAGCAGATGTTTCAGAAGGCTCCCTCTCCCAGCAGTTTTGTTCTCCTCAATCCATTGCAATCCTCCTCCTATTTCACCCATCCAACCCATCTACCTCCATATTATCATTTATTTAGCTTAGATTAGATAGATGTAGGTGTGTTTTTTTTGTTTTTACCCCACCCTGTGTTCAATCTTCCTTCCTCCCTCCCCCCTCCGTTGAATCCTTTCCCTCTCCCTCTATATATATTTCATCCCTGTTTCCCTTCCCGTTTTTTATTCATTTTGAGTAGCATTAGATTGATTTAGCTTTCATTTCAGTTTTGTACCCCTCTCTGTGTTCTTTGTGTTCCCCCCATCCCAGATAGATAGATAGATAGATAGATAGATAGATAGTGTTTAGAGAATTAGTAGTGTTTGTAGGTGTAGGCCTTTGTACTCATTAGATAGATAATCCATTTAGTTCATAGCATTTAGAATAGTTAATAGCAGTTAGATGTAGTGTAGATAGATATATATAATATTAGATAAAAAATGTAAATAAAAAATAAAAAAAATAAAAAATAAAAAAAATTATAAAAACATTATTTTGGAGGGAGAAATGGAGAAGGGAAGGAGAGGCCAGTCTGTTGCCTGTAGGGGAGGCAATGGGGCACATTCCAGAGGCAGAAGGAGCCATGTCAAGGGAGTGGCAGCAGGCAGCAGCATTACCCATGCACATTGCCACGCCCCGGACTCAACAGGCCTGCTTTAGGGCAACAGGCTTCAGCAGCTCAGCGTCACCGCCTGGCAGTGCCCTCCTCCACTGCCACACAGGGCACTGGAAGGCCTGCATTACAAGAGGCTGCTGAAGAAGGTGCTGCTGCTTCCAATGTTCCTCCAGGGCCACCAATGTCCCCCACTGCCAAGGCGATCCCCAGCAGTCCAGAGTTGGTGGATCCCACCCCAGCTGCTAGAGGCAGAGTCCGGTCCCCAGGCAATGGTAGTAGGGAGAGGAGTAGCAGCAGCAGCAGCAGCAGTAACAGTACTAGATGGGGGCACAGGGAGAGTGCCAGCAGCATGGCGGGCACGGGCAGTCTAGCCTCAGGGTCCCAGTACTCCCCTTCATGGGACATCACCATGATCGTGGACAACAGTGAGTCAGAGGCAGATACTAGTGCCGCAGAGGAGATGTCTTTAGCTGAGGCGATGGCTGAGCCTCCTCCCAGAGCTGTGTCACCAGTGCCACAAACTTCTCCCCCTCCCAGCAGCGCTGGCAGCAGTGCATCACCCGAGGCGGGCCAGAAGGCAGGACGCAATAAAAAATGCTCTGCTGCTAAGCAGGAAGGCAGGGGAAGTGGATGCCAGCAGGTTCCTGACTACAGCAGCCAGTCGCCCGGCTCCTTCAGTGGGGAAGCGTCCTGGTGGGTGGGTGCTAGGAGGGATGGCAATGGAGACAAGACCCTGGCTGGCACGTGCAAATCCTGCCCTCCTTGGGGTGCTAGGGATGGCAGCTAGAAAGACCCTGGCTGGCACATGCAAATCCTGCCCTCCTTGGGGCGCTATGGATGGCAACTGGAAAGACCCTGGTTGGCACTTGCAAACACGTGCAAATCCTGCCCTTATTTGGGGGTGCGTAGGGATGGCAACTGGAGAGTGGAGACCCTTGCTAGCCTGGCACATGTTTGGGTGGGGGTGCTGCTCGTGCTCGTGCCTGACTGTTGGAAGAGCCCCCCACACTACAGTACCCTCTCTCTCTGTGACAGACATCCGCTGCTACCCGTTGATGCTCACTGTTTGTGCCTGACTGATGCCCACCACCCACGCACCAACCCGCTCGCCAGTGAGCTCACGCTAACAGATAGTATTCTTCTTGTCCTCAAAGTAAAAAAAAAGTTTACAAACCTGGCAGCAGTGGCAGCACCTCCTGTGCCCGCCAGCTCTTGCTCCTCCTCCACCACTGAAGGTCCAGCAGCCGCGGCAGGAACCTCTTCCTCCATCACCAGTTCTGCCACCTTGGCCTTCCCGCAGGCCCGGCGTTTAATGGTCACCTTCTTCATTTATTTTTTTTAAACAAACACACTCTCTAACCAGCCAAACCAACAGTCAAACCGAAACCCAACACACAGTCCAACACAAACACAGTCAAAACACACCAAACACCCAGCCAGCCACAACACACACACTCTTTCACCACACAGCTCTGCATGCACTCGAATTTCCAGTTTCCGGCACAATCATGGGATCTCACAATACCTTTTTCTGAATGCCCGAACCGAACCAAACGCAACTGAACTGAACGCCTGAACCTGAACTCGGCGACTGAACCGAACGTCTGGATCAGACAGGACTGAACCCGAACCGCGATCTGTTTGTACATCCCTACTCCCTTCCTTTCTCTCTCCTTGTTTTTTACCCTGAACGGCAGCAGGATCCACTCCTGGGCAGCAGCGGTGGCGAGCCAGGGTGTGCAGCATGTGGCACAGATACTACCTCCACTCATGTGCTGTGATGAGACCAGCTCATGTGCTGGGACCCACCACCCGCAGCCAGGAGGAACCAGCTCTCTGGGTGCAGCTCTGTCTGGGCAGAGCCACACTGCACCCTGGACACTGGCCAGGGGGAACCGGGCAGGGAAGACAGTATCTTGGGCTGGGGATGGGGCCACGTATGGACTCCAGATGGGATTCCTTTGGCCCAGAGTCTAGGAGTGATCTGCTGCCACTGGCTGCTTTTCATGGGCTCGATCCTGCTTTTGGCAGCTGGTGGCAGCTGCTCCTGGGCTCAAGTCCTGCCCGTGTGTTTGGTTCCTTGGCCCAATCCGGGATGTGGAGCAGAGTAGCGGCTGCCAGGAAGCTGCACGTGTGTTCTTTTCTCCATGCCAGCACAATGTGTGTTGGCTGCATTGCCACTCCACGGGTTGGGCAGAGGATCCAGCTGGCTGCTGTCTCATGTTTTCACCCAAAGTCTCTCTTGTTGCTACCTCATCTATGTCACTTCTCTCAGCTGGAGAGTTCCTCAAGGCTCTGTCCTTGGGCCTCTTCTCCTTTTACACTCTACCACTGGGCAAACTCCTTGAATCTCATGCCTTCCATAAGAACATAAGAAGTGTCATACTGAGCCATGGTCCACAGAGCCCAGCATCCTGTCTCTGACAGAGGCCAGCTACACTAGCTCAAGAGAAGTACAAGTGCAGGTCATGGAGGTGTGATGCATCTCGTGCTACCTGCAGGTGGCAGGACTCATCTCTTGCTACCCTGTCCCATTTTCTGCTACCAGTAGGTGGCAGGACCCATTCTCTTCCTACATGGAGTTGTGACCCTCTCCTGCTACCAGTACTCCTGCTACCTCTCCCAATTACTGGTAGTTAAGGGTTAAGCGCCAGCTAGTAAGCATTTATGGCTCTATCCTCTACTAATTTATCTAGGTTCCGTTTGAAGCTAATTATGGTGCTAGATTTCACTGTCTCCTCTGGCAATGAGTTCCACAACTGTATTGTCAGCTGATTGAAAAAGTACTTCCTTTTGTTTGTTTTAAAACTGCAGCCATTTAACTTCAGAAAGTGTCCCCTTGTTCTCTTATTGTGAGAAAGGGCAAACAACAATTCCCTATTTACTTTTTCCACATCTCATGATTTTATAAACTTTTACCATATCCCTCTTAATTGCCTCTTCTCCAAGGTAAACAGCCCTAACTTGTTGAGTCTCTCCTCATATGGATGTTGATCCATCCCTTCTATCATCCTTGTTGCCCTTCTCTGAACCTTTCTCCGCTCTTATAGATCATCTCTTTCTCGAAATGGGGTGACAAGAACCGCACGCAATATTCAAAGTGGGGTCAGTATCATTTGTACTCTGGCAGAGGTGGAGACAAAGTAGTTTGAATGATATCTTTTATTGGACCAAATATTTTTGGTGGAAATAATATAATATGCAAGCTTTCCTACTTCACAGGGTCCTTCCTCAGTTCTGACTGCTACTTGCCTGACGAAGGACCCTGTGAGGTCCAAAAGCTTGCACATTTCCACCAACAATAGTTGGTCCAATAAGAGAGATCATTCAAGCTACTTTGTCTCCACCTCTGCCACTCGGGACCGACACAGCAATCACACTCTCTCTGGATTATACTCTGACAACACACATCTTTATCTCATCACCCCCGCTTCCTCCCCCTCCATCCATGCTCTAATCATCTCTTGCCCTGACTACTGTAACCTCATCTCCACTGTTCTTCCTTGTACTCACCTCACTTCTCTCACTTTTGTTCAACATTCTGCTGCCAAGGTCATTGACCTTGCCCGCTGCTTTGATCAGGCTTAGGCATTCCCTAACTCCTCATCCTGATGGTGAGGTCCACCCTCACCGTGTACTAGCCCATGATGTCGGCAAGGATCAGGCCTAGGAACAGTGGCCGCTGACATCCTGTCAGCTGACGGTGTGGGCCGGAAGTGAGGAGACACCTCCCTGGCTGCCTCTCAGCTAATGGCATGGCCGGTAGAAGCTGCTGCTGGCAGGGAAGCAAAACGGGAGGGACTGAGGGAGATGTTTCTTCCTGGCTTCTGCCTTGCATTTCAGGTCTCTTTTTCCCTGTAACTAAAGCATGTGCACCTGCATTTTCTCAACGTCATGAATGTCTCCCTGTCTCTCCCTATGTTCCTATTTCCCTTATCTCCCCTTCCTTGCCTCTCTTAGATTGTAAACCCCTAGGGGCAGGGACCTGTTGTTAAGTAAAGTTTGTGCAGTACCAGATACATTGCTGCTGTCACTATATAAGTAATTAGTAGTAATAATATTTCACTTTAACCTCACCTCTGTTCATGCAAGCACAGGGTTTAAGAGGGAAGGAGACGGTTTGTCTCTGTCCAAACATGTGGGGTTGTTGTGATAAGGAGTTTCCTCACTGATCTTATTCAGATTTCAAGTAAGGGAAACTTTTATGCTGTGAACACTCAACTTTTTAAACAGTTCCTTGTGATTAAGTGGCTTGGCTTCAATTACAGTTTGACACATATACTCTAATTATAAAGCATGAGAAGTGCTTACACCCAGGCCTCATTTAGCTTCGATTCATTCTGTTCTCAAGAATTAAAATTAAAATCTCCTGTTAATATGCACAGGCAGCTGAAATTGAGGGATGCAGGTGGTTGAGGTGGGAGCTTTTAAAACATTCTTTGGTTTCCTACAAGTGGTATGAGGATGGAGAGATCCTGAGATCCTGATCACCAGAGAGACATCTCCTTTATCCACAATCCTATCAAACTCACTGGGAGCTTGTGTGCTACAATATATCATTGTTTTCATCAACAGACAGCCTGGAGGCCTAATCTGGCCTGCAGAACCTGCTCCTGTGACCCCTGACCCTTTTCCACATGTAGCCAGCTCAGCCCGAGCTGCTGTAGCTGAAACTTTAACCGAGACCCGCGTATTTTTGCTCCTCCTCCCTTCCAAATTAGATGTGAGTGGGAGAAAGAGACTGGGACTAAACTCCTCTCTGATAAAGATTTGAACAGTGAAAGTATTAAATAAATAAGTGTTAATAATAATTTAACCCAAGGAGTGGTCACACCAATGGTTTTACCCTCTGGCAAACTAGCTCCGGGGCAGCCGTCCGTAGGAGTAAATTGTCGTCAGATAAGGAATGTTGTGTCATCAGGTCCTCAGGTTTAATTCCCTAATGTGCCACAGTTTTGATGTTTGAACAGGTCCATGCCTCAATTCTTCAGCTGTTAGAGATAAATACACTTCCCTGTCTTGTAATGTAATGAATACATTTAAAATTGTGAAGAGCACAGACACTATAGTCTAGGAAAACCACCATGTTATTTATTTATTTTTATATTTATTTGCCACCCCTTCCTGCACAAACAGCTCAGGGCAGCTAACAACATTTTAAAACATATAAAATTATAACATTAACCTCACATTCAAATAACCGCACAATAAAACCCCCACCTCATCTCATATTGCATAACTTTTTTCAGTGTTCAGAGTGCTTTACAATCCTTATCTAGTTCACCTTCACAACAACACCAGGAGACAGGTCATTGTTATTCCCATTTGCAGATGGGGAATTGAGGCTTAGAGACTTTAGGGGCTACACAGCTTGGGGAGGGGGTGGGCTTCCCTGGCTATGTCAGATTGGGGCACTGAGTGGACATATACCCGACAAGCCCTCTCCCACCTCACCCCTGGCAGGGGAAGAAAACAAATGTACAGGTGGGCGGCCCCAGCCCCCTACACCCTTCCATGATGGAAAGCCATGGTGGCCAAGCATGGGCAGCCATTGCTGCTGGTCATGGCGGTCCCCGATCCCTGGTGGGGGACAGCAGTAGGAACAGATGCGCAAACCCGATATGGCCCATGTTGGGCCAGACTGTGGGCCCGGAATCTTCCAGGGGACCACATGCGAGCCAGCCACCTACCCGGGCTGGGGTAGAAGTGGGTCCACATCTGGCGGCCTGGAAACTCACAAAATGGTGAGTCCCCGGTCCAGGCGGGCCATAGCAGTCCATGTTGTGTCTATTTCACCCAGTAACTTGTCCAGAGCCACCCAGTGAGTTTATGGGTAAGACAGAACTTGAACTCTGCTCTCCCAGATCCAAGTCCAACACCTTACCTACAGCCTACACAGGCTCTAGCTACCATCAGAGTGGCCACATAAACAAAGGGTTATGGCAGCTGTTCCTAAACCCATGGTTCAGGACAGCAAGTGATCTACATCACAATCCAGACTGATATGTGAAATAATTTGCATATCTTTGTTGCTTTCTGGGATCATGGGAATATATTTACATTTCAAAATATTTATTTATTTATTTATTGAGTTTCTAAGCTGCCCTTCCCACATGGCTCAGGGCGGCACACAATTCACAAATATATTTAAAATTCATACAATAAAGTTGTATGAAGTTCATACAATTGTATGAAGTTCATACAATAAATCCACAAAGTTAAAATTCATACAATAAAAAAAACCCTCAAACCCCCATCCTCCCCCGAAACCCCAACAAAACCCCCAAACAAACCCCACCTATCCCTGCCTGCCAAATGCCTTCCCAAATAAAAAAGTTTTGCACCACCTCCAGAAGCTAGCCAGGCTCGGGCTCAAGCAAACCTCCTGGGGAAGGGAGTATCACAACATGAGGGCAGCAACCAAGAATGCTCTCCAGCATGCCTGCCCCACGGACAAGGGGTAACGGACAGAACCTGCAGGAGGGCACCCCCGGCCAACGGTAAGGACCGCAAAATGACATAGTAGGATAGACGGTCTTTCAGATATATGCAACCCAGACCATTTAGGGCTTCAAAGGTCAAAACCAGCACCTTCAATTGTGCCCAGAAAGCTAAAGGCACCAGTACAGACTTCGGGGCATAGGTGTAACGTGCTCCCCGCAAGTCATCCCCAAAAGGGGCCGAGCCGCTGCATTCTGCACCAGCTGCAGCCTCCGAACAGTCTTCAAGGGCAGCCCCACATAGAGCACATTTCAGTAATCTAGCCTTGAGGTGATGAAAGGATGGACAACAGCAGCCAGATCTGAATCAGTAAGAAACGGCCGTAGCCTCCTCGCCAGATGGAGTCAGTGAAGCACTCCTGGCCACTGCTGCCACCTGACAATCCAGGAGCAGTGATGGATTCAAGAGCACTCCAAGGCTACGAACCTGACTGACCAGAGGGGGCCAGATCCCATCGATGACACGTGTCTCAATCCCCTCCAAGTTACAAGACCGGCCAACCATCATCACTTCATCCTTGTCAGGATTCAACTTCAATAGGCTCACCCTCATCCAGTCCCCAACAACAGTCAGGCATTGGGTAACCACCGAGACTGTGGGACCTGCGTCAGATGAAAAAGAGAGGTAGAGCTGAGTGTCATCAGCATACTGATATAATAGCGAACAAACAAGAAAGAGAACACCTCATATAAAATATATCACATACAATTTATTACATCTATAGAAAAAGCAGCACTTGGTAGAAATAAGGGGAGTAGCACACAATGAAAGGAATAGCTTTAAATACCAAAATGCCTAATTATCTATCCTTGAAACAGAGACCATAGTCTTAGCCAAACAAGGATGTTGCTGTAGTTTGAAGGATTTATTTTCTAAGTAAGCTTCATTCAAAATGGAACAGCTGATGGAATAGTCCACATCTTGAATATTTCTGTTATACTATCTTCCGTTATCCTCTAATTATTTCCAACAGTATAATCCTCTGTTTATCCTCCATGTCAATGTTTCTCTGTAAACACAGATTCTTCGGGAGGAAAACCATACATGGAACCGGGACAACTTTCCCAGTTATATTCTATTAAACATTACACTATTTTATAAATGCAAACTACAAAAAAAAATATTTATGATGTGCACCTTACGGTTAAACTAATTAAATAGATATATCTTCACCACCTTCTGAAGGCAGTTGTAAAATATTTCTTTTATAGAGGTAATGCATCTCAAGATTCAAATGGATTTGAAAAAGAAACATCAAGTTTAACAAAAACGCCACATACTGACTGCATTAAAATAATACCTTAAGCTTATAATTTTACCATATATGTTGGTCTAGGATATTACTTGAGAACTTTTGACTTTAAGAACTTTAAGGAACATTTAATCTTTAAGACAAGGACTTTAGGGTGAAAAGAACTTCACATTCTGGACACTGTATATAAACTAAACATATTGAATTTCTAAAAACTATATAAGTATTATCCAAAAGTCTCTTGAAAGTTATGCATCTTTTATGTTAACAAATAGTCAAATCTGAAAGGGCAGGGCATTCTCATATATTTACCAAATAATGCTCTAGTACTGTACTAGAGACCTTTAAAGTTTTAGAACTCAGGAAAGCTGTAATCTTTAAAAATATGATGAATTTCAATATATATGTATGTATAGCCAAATCTGAAAGGGCATAGAGGTGTGCATGTCATTTTTGTTATTACAATAACACTTATGAAAATTGTCATTTTCATTATGATTATATCAACAATGAAAATGATAAATAATAATAACAAAAATAGAAACAAAAATGACTCTTAGTTTCTGAAATAAAGGGAAAAAACTTAAAAACATATTTCCAGCTATAACTTTTTTGTTTCTTATTGCATTTTGATGAAACTTGGGGTGAATGTACCCCCAAGGGAGGACACCATGGGTAATTTCAGACGTGCCGCAGCAGCTCCCTGCCACAGCACGTAATCGTGAAATCATCCCCCTACAGAATCGTGCCAGCTGGTCAACAGCTGATTCTCCTCCGGTGGATTCCGGAGGAGAATCAGGGGAGGGGGCGGACCCACACGGCGCAACGTGTGGCCGCACAGCCTCATCCCCACATGCTCCCCAGGCTGCTCACCCTCTGGGAGACGGGTGGGGCAGCGGCCAATCTAGCTGCTGCGCCCGCCCACCTCCCAGGGTCTGGACCACGGCCCGGAATCAGCGGCAATAACATCTGCCGATTCCGGACCGTGGGGTGGTAACAGACGTGACATTACCACGGTCAATCATGGTGAATCCCCCTGTGATTGACTGTGGTAACTTAATCTCTGTTGGGCCAAAAAGAGATTCCCATTGGGTATTCACCCCCAGCGGGAATCGCTTTGACCACGCTTCCGGAGCTCCGGGCAGCCGCTTTCAGTCGTTGCTTGCACTGCCACTGGACATTGCATGGGCCCTCCCGTGCCTCCCACAGGCCTGGATACCCCCTCTGCTGCCTTGAACATGGACCACTAGGATGCCTCCCCATATCTCCCTTGCTCCCTCACCTTCCATCTCTCCCCTCCTTCTCTCACTGCCGCTGTCTCCCCTGCTTCTCCCTCTTCCTCCTCCAAAGGCCTTTCTCCAACCTGCCCACCCCCTGTTCTCCCCCTTGCCTATACCCCCTTACCCTCACCCCCCCTTTACCCATTCCCTGCAAGCCACCTCCTCCCCTCCACCCCCCTTATCCAGACTCCGCACACCCACCCACTCCACATCCCCCAATCTGATCCACATCCCTTGCCTTCCCCCAGATCAACTACCCTTCTCCTGCTCCCTCTGGAACTGCTGCTCTTCCATGACTAAGGCCCCCTTCATTCATGACCTCTTCCTTTCTCGCCCCTTTCAACTCCTTGCTCTTACAGAAACCTGGATCTCTCCCTCCAACTCTGTCATCCCTGTCACCCTCTGCTCTGGAGGCCTTTCATTCTCTCACCGGCCTCACCCTGAGGGCCAGGGTGGTGGCGTGAGCCTTCTCCTTGCCAATCCCCTGTCAATTCCAACCCCTTTCCCCTCCTCCTTCCCTCTCCTTCCCTTCCTTTGAGGCTCATTCTGTGCATTTATACTCCCCCCTTCACCTTCGTGCTGCTGTCATATACTGCCCCCCTGGCCCCCTCTCTTCTTTTCTCCCAGACTTTGAATCCTGGCTAACCTTCCTACTCTCGGATGATACCCCCACTCTTATTCTTGGCAACTTTAACATCAACGTTGACACACCTTCCAAGTCCCCCATCTCCAGCTTTCTCTCCCTAACCTCCTCCTTTGATTTCAGCCTCTGGACTGATTCCCCCCCCACTGATGGCCACTCCCTCGACATCATCTTCTCCAGAAACAGCTCCGTTGCTGATCTCTCCTTCGATCCTTGTCATAAATCTGCTCGCCTCCTTCAACCTCTCCCACCAACCCCCCTCGTCTTCCCCTGCTCCGTGCCTTTCCGTAATTTGCAGGCCGTTACCTCTCTTGACTTCACCTCCTCCCTCTCCCCCCTCCTTCCTTCAGTCTTCTCCTCCTCTTCCCCAGACTCTGCCATCTCTTCTCTTAACACCTCTCTGGCTTCAACCCTTGACTCTTTTGCCCCCCTCTCCTCCTGCCCCGTCCTACCCCAAAACCCCCATCCTTGACTCTCCCCTAACATCCGCTACCTCAGCTCTTGCACCCGAGCTGCCAAACACCTCTGGTGCAAATCCTGCTCCCACCCTGACTTCCTCCACTATAAATTCTCCCTCTCCTCTCTCTCTTCTGCTATCTCCATGGCTAGGCAACACTACTAGGGGGTGGGTTAGGGTTTTGTTTTTCTCCCCTACCCTGTTTTATTGTTTTTAATGCTTAAGTTGTATCCCGGGGCCCTGTTTTAAAAACATTTAACTTGTTGGATTGTTTTTAAATTGTTTTATACTTGTTTATATTGTTTTTATTGCTGTTGGAAGCCGCCCCGAGCTGTTTTTAGGAGGGGCGGGGTACAAATGCTATAAATAAATAAATAAATACTATGACTCCAGGATCGAATCCTACTCTCGCGACCCTCGCCGCCTTTTCTCTACCTTCAACTCCCTACTCAAGCCCCCCTGTCCTCCTCCAACCCCTACTCTGTCTGCTCAGGATCTCGCATCATTCTTCACCTTGAAGATTGTTGACAGGAATTTTGAGTTAATAGGTTCAGGCTTTTGAGGCCTAGATCATGGTTTGCATATTACCCATATTTACTCATATATTTACTCACTTATATTTACTCATGTATTTACTCACTCATATTTACTTACATATACATGCATTGATTTATTGGGAGTTATTAGCATTTACTTGTTTGGAGTTTTAGTTAGAAACAGAGTGAAGTTAGTGAAGCTAGAGTGTATTAAAGGCAGAACACAGCCAGCTCATCTTAAGGCGGTTGGAGATGGTGAAAGTAGGCTAGCAACAGGGAACTGTGAGGTGAACAACAGGAAAAGAACTCTTGAGGGAAAGGGGCCTGGAATTAAGAAATAACGCTCGAAATCAACCTTTTCATGATGATGAGGCTGATAGGAAGGAAAGTAGCTCACCGCAAAATGTAGACATGTTTTAGCAATATTTAGGTAATTTTCCATGACAAGTTCATGGACGTGTAGAATTAATGCTTTATGATTGGTTAGTGGTATTAGATTATTATTGGAACACGTAAGTTTCCTGGGTGGATAATGGGAGGAGATCAAAGGTAATAAAAACAGTGGACCAAGTGGCAGAGGCCACTTCTACTTCACTTCGACTTCCACTTTTACTTCTTTCCTATCTTGTATCGTGGTCCGGATCGATCGACTCCCTATTCACTTCAGAAGCAGGTCTGCTGAAGAGTAGGTAATTATATGTGAAATTAAGACATGCACAGAACCCATAGTATCATTTATAGACCAGAACCAGACAGTGGGCCAGAATATTTTCAGGCTTTGTATGCGAGATATTGGCCCATAAGATTGTATGTTCTATTGTCTTGCTTATCAATAATCTTTATTATTTCATATGCAGCAGTAGA
>QEPC01011901.1:6591872-6615162 GCA_003113815.1 Sphenodon punctatus | reverse complement strand
GATCGACTCCCTATTCACTTCAGAAGCAGGTCTGCTGAAGAGTAGGTAATTATATGTGAAATCAAGATATGCACAGAACCCATAGTATCATTTATAGACCAGAACCAGACAGTGGGCCAGAATATTTTCAGGCTTTGTATGCGAGATATTGGCCCATAAGATTGTATGTTCTATTGTCTTGCCTATCAATAATCTTTATTATTTCATATGCAGCAGTAGAGTTTTCCTTGTATCTTCATTGGGTACTTACTTCTAATAAAACAGCTGATTCTTCAACAAATCTGACTCAGTCAATGTCTCTGAATTAGTGTTACCCAACAGGAGAACCCAACAGTAATAACTAAATGAGTTTCTAAAGACACAAAGATAATTAGAGCCTCCAAAATATAATATAAATAATCAATAATCCTGTGGGCAACAAGATCGACAAGATCCGCCAGGACATTGCCTCCCACCCATCTCCTCTTCCCACTCCCTTACCACCCCTTCCACCTCCCCCCTCTCTCCTCACCTCCTTCCCCCTGACCTCCCTTGAGGAAGTCTCCACTCTGCTCTCTTCCTCAAACCCCTCCACCTGCCCTCTTGACCCAATCGCCTCCTGCCTCCTGACCTCTATTGCTCTCACTGTTGCCCCCACCTTTTACATGTCATTAATCTCTCCCTCTCCACTGGCTCCTTCCCCTCCGCCTTCAAGCATGCCAATGTTTCTCCCATCCTCAAAAAGCCCACCCTGGACCCATCCGACCCCTATAGTTACTTGCCAGTCTCCCTCCTTCCCTTTGCCTCTAAGCTTCTGGAAAGTATTGTCTACTCCTGCTGCATGGACCTCCTCTCTGCCAACTCCTCACTGGACGGTGGACCCTCTCCAATATGGCTTCCACCCCTTCACTCCATGGAAACTGTCCTTGCCAAGATCACCAATGATCTACTTGTCACTAAATCTAAGTGCCTCTACTCCATTGTTGTCCTCCTTGACCTCTCTGCTGCCTTCAACACTGTCGACCACTCACTCCTACTGGACTTGCTTCACTCCTTGGGCTTCTGTGGCTCTGTCATTGAATGGTTCTCTGCATACATCTCTGACCGCTCCTTTAATGTGTCTCTTCCCAATTCCAACTCCTCCACCCTCCCCCTTTCAGTTGGGGTTCCCAAAGGCTCTGTCCTTCGCCCTCTCCTCTTCTCTATCTACACCCTTTCTCTTGGCAAACTCATTGCCTTCCACAACTTCCAATATCATCTCTACGCCGACGACACTCAGCTCTCTCTCTCTCTCCCCCCTCTCTCCCCTTCTGTCCACTCATGCCTCATCAACTGTCTCGCTGACATCTCCGCCTGGATGTCCCAACGCCATCGCAAGCTCAATATGTCCAAGACTAAACTCCTTATTTTTCCTCCCTCCTCTTCCTCTTCTGCTTCCCTGTCCATCTGCATCAATGAAGTCACCATCCATCCTGTTCCCCAAGCCCGTAGCTTGGGCTACATCTTTGACACTCATCTTTCCTTTATGCCTTACATTGACTCTGTTGCCAATTCCTGCCACTTCGCCCTCCATAACATCTCTCGGATCTGCCCCTTTCTCTCTATCTCCTCTGCCAAAACCCTTGTTCATGCCATGGTCATTTCTCACCTCAACTACTGCAACCTTCTCCTTGCTGGTCTCCCTCGCTCTCACCTGTCCCCCCTTATCACCGTCCAAAACTCCGCTGCCAAGGTCATCCACTCAGCCCGTCGCTTTGACCACATGCATTGCAGCCTCTCCTCGCCTCTCTCCACTGACCCCCCCCTTCCTGAATGCATCTGGTTTAAACTCCTGGTATTCACCTATAAAACACTTCACAGCCAAGCTCCCCCCTACCCCTCAGCCCTAATCTCTTTACGCATTTCTGCATGCTCCCTCTGGTTCTCCTCTGTCCCCTCACTCACTCTCCCTCATCTCTCATGCTCCCCTAACCGCCTTCATCCCTTCTCCCTTGCTGCCTCTAAATGCCTGGAACTCCCTCCCTACCCACATCTGCCTTGCCTCCTCACTCCACACCTTCAAATCACTCCTGAAGACCCACTTCTTCCGTGCCACCTTTCCCTATGCCTGCTAGTTGTTTTCCCCAAAATACTTACAGGCTGCCCTCCTCTGCAGACTCCTGCCTAATTGTAACCAAGCCAAGCACGTGCACCTGAGACTTCACAGCTGCCTGCATGTTTGTTTGCTTCTCCCTTGTCTTCCCTTTGTCCCCTCTCCTTGTCACCCCCTCATTGTCTTTTTAGATTGTAAGCTGTAGGCAGGGACCACATCTTTATCTTTGTTCTGTAAAACACCAGGTACATGGCTGGTGCTATACAAATGTTTATAATAACTAAAATTAATAATTAATAATTAATAATTAAGAATTATGAATTATGAATTATGAATAATAAATTAAGAATTAAGAATAATAAATTAAGAATTAAGAATAATAAATTACCCTATGTGTACCACTTTTTGAAATGATTAGATAAGGAGAACCAATTTACAAAACAATTGAATGTTGTGATTTTAAGAAAAGCTCCACACACATTCATGGCTACCACTTCTTTATCTTCCATCCAATTTGCATGTAACCTGTATTTATTATGTCCCACCACAGGCATAACACTCTTGCCAGTTTCCAGAAGGATTAGATAAAGAGGCCTGGTGGTATAAGACATTAACTTGAAAATACATTTCCAGCTGTAACATTTTTATATTATATCCTGTGTACACGTAATATGACAGGAATGTATCACATACCTTCCATGTCATCTCTGCCAAACCACAGGACTATTTGAGAAAGAGAACCAATTTTATAAGCAATTGAACTTGTCCCCTTGAAGACCATTATTCAGATAAATAGCAGCACATGCAGTGCCAGTCAGAGGCAGGCACCTGGCATGACAGGGGGAGGGAGGCTGTAGGAGGGAGGATGCGGAGCAATCCAAAAGACTGACAGACACATTCACTGGCCAATTACTGCATGCTTCCAACTTTACAGGACCAATCGGTAGTGGCTTCGAAGCGGGCATATGGGGTGACCCTGAGACAGGCATAGAAGGGACATAATTGTGACTTTGGGGATAGCATTCCAACAATCAGGAGACTCAGGCTGCTTTTAAACGAGACAAGAAACGCGGCTGATCCTTTGATCATCCGCGTTTCTTTGCGCTCGTTTAAATTACAAACTCACATTTAAGCCGGCTCTTCCCCGCATCAGATCGGGCAGGCAATCCTGCTCCGTCCAACACGGATCGCCATTGTGCCGGCTTCACGGCACACTTCCGGGGTATGTAGCTGAGTGCGCATGTGCAGAAGGGTGCGCATGCGCACTGAGTCTCTACGCCGGGTCTGATGCTCTTCTGAGCATCAGACCCGGCGTAGAGAGAAAGGCGGGTGCCCGATCCCGCCTCTGAATGATCCCGCTTGTCAGCGGGATCGTCTAAAAGTGCTCATAGTTTACACATCCAGGCTGGTCAATTATCATCACAATCCCATCCTGCAGCACTGTGACAGAGGACATAAGAGAATCTCTATTGACTCTTTCCTAAACAGATGCTTCTGACTTCCCAGTAACAAGTGGGGGAGAGATGTTGGGATGGTCACAGTACAGAATGAGGATATTTGGTTGACATTTCTGCTGGCCAATTGGCATCACAAACCAATCTTATACCACAATGACATGTAAGAGAATCTCTGGTATAGGCTCCTGCTGTGCAGGCATATAAAATTGGAACCCTTTATCACATATTTCTGATATTTGGCAGAGATGATCCTGAACATGTCAGACACAGCCCTGCCAAATTCCACGTACTCTAGTTGGACTACAAAGATGTCACAGTCAGACATACTTGTATATGTTAATTACTTATGCCACCAGGACCCTTTATCCAATCCTTCTTAATGTTGGCAGAGATAGTAAATATGGGAAGGGGTATAATTGTGCCAACTTTCATCTACATTAAATATGAGGCAAAGAAATTACAGCTAAGAATGTATATGAAGATTTTTGCAAAAGAATATAATTCAACTGCNTAACCGCCTTCATCCCTTCTCCCTTGCTGCCTCTCCACTGACCCCCCCCTTCCTGAATGCATCTGGTTTAAACTCCTTGTATTCACCTATAAAACACTTCACAGCCAAGCTCCCCCCTACCCCTCAGCCCTAATCTCTTTACGCATTTCTGCATGCTCCCTCTGGTTCTCCTCTGTCCCCTCACTCACTCTCCCTCATCTCTCATGCTCCCCTAACCGCCTTCATCCCTTCTCCCTTGCTGCCTCTAAATGCCTGGAACTCCCTCCCTACCCACATCTGCCTTGCCTCCTCACTCCACACCTTCAAATCACTCCTGAAGACCCACTTCTTCCGTGCCACCTTTCCCTATGCCTGCTAGTTGTTTTCCCCAAAATACTTACAGGCTGCCCTCCTCTGCAGACTCCTGCCTAATTGTAACCAAGCCAAGCACGTGCACCTGAGACTTCACAGCTGCCTGCATGTTTGTTTGCTTCTCCCTTGTCTTCCCTTTGTCCCCTCTCCTTGTCACCCCCTCATTGTCTTTTTAGATTGTAAGCTGTAGGCAGGGACCACATCTTTATCTTTGTTCTGTAAAACACCAGGTACATGGCTGGTGCTATACAAATGTTTATAATAACTAAAATTAATAATTAATAATTAATAATTAAGAATTATGAATTATGAATTATGAATAATAAATTAAGAATTAAGAATAATAAATTAAGAATTAAGAATAATAAATTACCCTATGTGTACCACTTTTTGAAATGATTAGATAAGGAGAACCAATTTACAAAACAATTGAATGTTGTGATTTTAAGAAAAGCTCCACACACATTCATGGCTACCACTTCTTTATCTTCCATCCAATTTGCATGTAACCTGTATTTATTATGTCCCACCACAGGCATAACACTCTTGCCAGTTTCCAGAAGGATTAGATAAAGAGGCCTGGTGGTATAAGACATTAACTTGAAAATACATTTCCAGCTGTAACATTTTTATATTATATCCTGTGTACACGTAATATGACAGGAATGTATCACATACCTTCCATGTCATCTCTGCCAAACCACAGGACTATTTGAGAAAGAGAACCAATTTTATAAGCAATTGAACTTGTCCCCTTGAAGACCATTATTCAGATAAATAGCAGCACATGCAGTGCCAGTCAGAGGCAGGCACCTGGCATGACAGGGGGAGGGAGGCTGTAGGAGGGAGGATGCGGAGCAATCCAAAAGACTGACAGACACATTCACTGGCCAATTACTGCATGCTTCCAACTTTACAGGACCAATCGGTAGTGGCTTCGAAGCGGGCATATGGGGTGACCCTGAGACAGGCATAGAAGGGACATAATTGTGACTTTGGGGATAGCATTCCAACAATCAGGAGACTCAGGCTGCTTTTAAACGAGACAAGAAACGCGGCTGATCCTTTGATCATCCGCGTTTCTTTGCGCTCGTTTAAATTACAAACTCACATTTAAGCCGGCTCTTCCCCGCATCAGATCGGGCAGGCAATCCTGCTCCGTCCAACACGGATCGCCATTGTGCCGGCTTCACGGCACACTTCCGGGGTATGTAGCTGAGTGCGCATGTGCAGAAGGGTGCGCATGCGCACTGAGTCTCTACGCCGGGTCTGATGCTCTTCTGAGCATCAGACCCGGCGTAGAGAGAAAGGCGGGTGCCCGATCCCGCCTCTGAATGATCCCGCTTGTCAGCGGGATCGTCTAAAAGTGCTCATAGTTTACACATCCAGGCTGGTCAATTATCATCACAATCCCATCCTGCAGCACTGTGACAGAGGACATAAGAGAATCTCTATTGACTCTTTCCTAAACAGATGCTTCTGACTTCCCAGTAACAAGTGGGGGAGAGATGTTGGGATGGTCACAGTACAGAATGAGGATATTTGGTTGACATTTCTGCTGGCCAATTGGCATCACAAACCAATCTTATACCACAATGACATGTAAGAGAATCTCTGGTATAGGCTCCTGCTGTGCAGGCATATAAAATTGGAACCCTTTATCACATATTTCTGATATTTGGCAGAGATGATCCTGAACATGTCAGACACAGCCCTGCCAAATTCCACGTACTCTAGTTGGACTACAAAGATGTCACAGTCAGACATACTTGTATATGTTAATTACTTATGCCACCAGGACCCTTTATCCAATCCTTCTTAATGTTGGCAGAGATAGTAAATATGGGAAGGGGTATAATTGTGCCAACTTTCATCTACATTAAATATGAGGCAAAGAAATTACAGCTAAGAATGTATATGAAGATTTTTGCAAAAGAATATAATTCAACTGCTTATACAATTGGATTTCTTTATCCAATTCCTTTGGAATTTGGTACACATAATGTCATGCATTGGAGGTGCAGTCCTGCAGAGGTGCAGCCAAATATAATGAAAAACAAAAAAGTTACAGTCAAAAATGTGTTTTCCATTGAAACCAACGAAAAACAAAAGCAAAAACAAAAATGAAAATTTGGTATTTATGAAAAAGAAAATTACAGATTTAAATAATGAAAATGAAAAGTGAAAATGGCATAGGCCCCTGGTGCACACCTCTAAAGGGCAGGACCTTCTCATATATTTACCAAATAATGCTCTAGTACTATATTAGAGACCTTTAAACTTTTCGAACTCAGGAAAGCAGTAATCTTTAAAAATATGCCCAGTTTACATGGGAAGTTTGGGACTCAGGGCTCTCTGGGTGAAAACTGTAAGATACAAAACTGATCTTCCAGCTCTAGAAATCCTGATCCTTTAGCAAAGAGAGGGAATCCACATCAGCAAAGCTGTGTAACAGACAGAAAGTAGCCACACCTTTGTCAGGAGGAAATGTTTGCATCTGATGCTGTAATCCAGAATGTGTCCCAACAGCTGAATACATGATAAAATACCAGACATGTAACTCATTTTTAAAGTAATTTATTTCAACTAGGAGAAAAAGTATTAGCCAAATGCAAAAGTTTCTTTCTTATTCAATAGCTTTGAAGGATAACGTTTGACACATCTCTGCAAATTTGATTTATTCAGTTTGGGACAATCATTTTCATTTTTCCTTCTCATCTCTACAAACGAGATGGAAAATCAGCTGCTTTGAAGCATAGTAAGCCTGGCGCCATGTACAAAATTGATTTTACTGTATACAGTGGTACTAGTGCCTGATGCTGATGAATTACCCTGCTAGTGAAACACAATTTCTACTAAATCAACAAATATGTTGCTATAAAGGCCATAAGACTTACTCAGTTCCTCCAACAAAAGCTCCCATCTCTGACTCATTAATCCTTGTAAGTGAGATTCAATAGATAAGGAAAATTTCATTTCTGCATTTGGTGTTCTTGGCAATTTCCTTACTGTTATCTCCAATGATAAAGTGAAAAGGAAAAAAGAATATCGGCAAAAGTTATAGATGCACAGAACCCACAAATTACTTTTTGAAAGTTATTGTGTCTTGCTATGATTGTGTGAAATCATGCATTCACTTGCTAATCTTGCAAATGCAGATAATTTGAAAAGGGATTTAATGCAAGAAAAAGACATCAGTCAGAAGATTTCACCCCCAAACTATATCAGAACAAGAGTCCAAAGGCACAGGTTTTGAACAACAAGGGTTTTTAACTGAATTCAGAGGTAAAAATGACCATTTCTATTTTTGACGTGGTTGTTTGAAAATCAGTATTTGTTTTGGAAATTGGCACAGTCCATGTCGTAAAGCCTTCCTCAAAGGGATGAGACATAGGTCCTTTTCAAATGGGTGGCCCCCCCCTTGCACACGTGTGCTGGGGGGGGTGCATCCGTAGGTGGGTGGAGATGGGTGTGCGTCCGTGGGAACGGCTGCACACCTACCTTCCCCCACCGCTGGCACACACCCATCCCCCACCTACCGCAACCCACTTGAAAAGGGCCATAGTCCTGTCCCCACTGAAGAAGAAGAAGAAGAAGAAGAAGAAGAAGAAGAAATAAGTCGAGATTCAGGCCTGGGAGTCTCTTCTACATGCAGCCATTTCGACTTCACAGTGAAATACGGCAGAGAGACGCATTCCTCTGGTACTTCAACCACAAAATGGAACTAATTCCACACTTTCTCACATTTATGGTGAGGAAAATGTTCTTTCAGGGAGTCTTTATAGGTGAAATATTATTGGGATGCTTTCTTTCTTTACCCACTGCCATCCTGCCATAAAACAAAAATGAGATATCATACAGAATTTTTCTAAATAGAGGTGTGCACCAGGGACCCATGTCATTATTCTTTTTCATGCCATCTATATAGTCAGACATAGGGGTTGGAACCATGAGTTTGAAGAAAGCAACACTGTTGCTTTGCCACTACTATAATGTATGTAATTAATAACAAAATTTAGTAATCATTAGTCAGTGGCCACAATCCCAAACCCGTCTGCATGGGATCTATNATTGACTCTTTCCTAAACAGATGCTTCTGACTTCCCAGTAACAAGTGGGGGAGAGATGTTGGGATGGTCACAGTACAGAATGAGGATATTTGGTTGACATTTCTGCTGGCCAATTGGCATCACAAACCAATCTTATACCACAATGACATGTAAGAGAATCTCTGGTATAGGCTCCTGCTGTGCAGGCATATAAAATTGGAACCCTTTATCACATATTTCTGATATTTGGCAGAGATGATCCTGAACATGTCAGACACAGCCCTGCCAAATTCCACGTACTCTAGTTGGACTACAAAGATGTCACAGTCAGACATACTTGTATATGTTAATTACTTATGCCACCAGGACCCTTTATCCAATCCTTCTTAATGTTGGCAGAGATAGTAAATATGGGAAGGGGTATAATTGTGCCAACTTTCATCTACATTAAATATGAGGCAAAGAAATTACAGCTAAGAATGTATATGAAGATTTTTGCAAAAGAATATAATTCAACTGCTTATACAATTGGATTTCTTTATCCAATTCCTTTGGAATTTGGTACACATAATGTCATGCATTGGAGGTGCAGTCCTGCAGAGGTGCAGCCAAATATAATGAAAAACAAAAAAGTTACAGTCAAAAATGTGTTTTCCATTGAAACCAACGAAAAACAAAAGCAAAAACAAAAATGAAAATTTGGTATTTATGAAAAAGAAAATTACAGATTTAAATAATGAAAATGAAAAGTGAAAATGGCATAGGCCCCTGGTGCACACCTCTAAAGGGCAGGACCTTCTCATATATTTACCAAATAATGCTCTAGTACTATATTAGAGACCTTTAAACTTTTCGAACTCAGGAAAGCAGTAATCTTTAAAAATATGCCCAGTTTACATGGGAAGTTTGGGACTCAGGGCTCTCTGGGTGAAAACTGTAAGATACAAAACTGATCTTCCAGCTCTAGAAATCCTGATCCTTTAGCAAAGAGAGGGAATCCACATCAGCAAAGCTGTGTAACAGACAGAAAGTAGCCACACCTTTGTCAGGAGGAAATGTTTGCATCTGATGCTGTAATCCAGAATGTGTCCCAACAGCTGAATACATGATAAAATACCAGACATGTAACTCATTTTTAAAGTAATTTATTTCAACTAGGAGAAAAAGTATTAGCCAAATGCAAAAGTTTCTTTCTTATTCAATAGCTTTGAAGGATAACGTTTGACACATCTCTGCAAATTTGATTTATTCAGTTTGGGACAATCATTTTCATTTTTCCTTCTCATCTCTACAAACGAGATGGAAAATCAGCTGCTTTGAAGCATAGTAAGCCTGGCGCCATGTACAAAATTGATTTTACTGTATACAGTGGTACTAGTGCCTGATGCTGATGAATTACCCTGCTAGTGAAACACAATTTCTACTAAATCAACAAATATGTTGCTATAAAGGCCATAAGACTTACTCAGTTCCTCCAACAAAAGCTCCCATCTCTGACTCATTAATCCTTGTAAGTGAGATTCAATAGATAAGGAAAATTTCATATCTGCATTTGGTGTTCTTGGCAATTTCCTTACTGTTATCTCCAATGATAAAGTGAAAAGGAAAAAAGAATATCGGCAAAAGTTATAGATGCACAGAACCCACAAATTACTTTTTGAAAGTTATTGTGTCTTGCTATGATTGTGTGAAATCATGCATTCACTTGCTAATCTTGCAAATGCAGATAATTTGAAAAGGGATTTAATGCAAGAAAAAGACATCAGTCAGAAGATTTCACCCCCAAACTATATCAGAACAAGAGTCCAAAGGCACAGGTTTTGAACAACAAGGGTTTTTAACTGAATTCAGAGGTAAAAATGACCATTTCTATTTTTGACGTGGTTGTTTGAAAATCAGTATTTGTTTTGGAAATTGGCACAGTCCATGTCGTAAAGCCTTCCTCAAAGGGATGAGACATAGGTCCTTTTCAAATGGGTGGCCCCCCCCTTGCACACGTGTGCTGGGGGGGGTGCATCCGTAGGTGGGTGGAGATGGGTGTGCGTCCGTGGGAACGGCTGCACACCTACCTTCCCCCACCGCTGGCACACACCCATCCCCCACCTACCGCAACCCACTTGAAAAGGGCCATAGTCCTGTCCCCACTGAAGAAGAAGAAGAAGAAGAAGAAGAAATAAGTCGAGATTCAGGCCTGGGAGTCTCTTCTACATGCAGCCATTTCGACTTCACAGTGAAATACGGCAGAGAGACGCATTCCTCTGGTACTTCAACCACAAAATGGAACTAATTCCACACTTTCTCACATTTATGGTGAGGAAAATGTTCTTTCAGGGAGTCTTTATAGGTGAAATATTATTGGGATGCTTTCTTTCTTTACCCACTGCCATCCTGCCATAAAACAAAAATGAGATATCATACAGAATTTTTCTAAATAGAGGTGTGCACCAGGGACCCATGTCATTATTCTTTTTCATGCCATCTATATAGTCAGACATAGGGGTTGGAACCATGAGTTTGAAGAAAGCAACACTGTTGCTTTGCCACTACTATAATGTATGTAATTAATAACAAAATTTAGTAATCATTAGTCAGTGGCCACAATCCCAAACCCGTCTGCATGGGATCTATGTGGGTCCCATGTGGATTCCAAGTGGCACAATGTATTCCCAATGGACATGCACACAACTTGTGCACACATGCACATGTGCATTGCACGTAGGATCCACGGGGCATGGGGATCAGCCCCAGTGATTGGAACTCCACTGTCCTAGGTTCTGTACAGAAAAATAACAAAATCAGTCCATGCCTTGGGGAACACAGTAGCATTGAAAATATTTGCATGCACATCGCAAGCCAGATTTTAGCTAATATGTCTAAACTCTGGCTGCATGTCTTGGGGATGGGGTGCTGGGAGTGGGGCAGGGGTCCTGTTTATTAGGTGTTCCCCCCCCCCCCCAGGCCATGCAGGCTGTAGGACAGCTCTCCCGGCCGCAGGCACATTGGTTCTGTGCTGCTTGCCAACCTGGAAAATGGCAGCTGCAGTTTTCTGCACGGGCCGGGCCAGGGAGCTGCCGAACTGCTTGTATGTTCGTTTTTATCCCATAATAATGGAGAACAATAGGCTAGTGATAAAACGGGTAGTGGGTTTATTTATTTGGGAATATTCTTCACATTCTCATGTAGACCTTCTAGTACCTGAATGAAATCCATGACTGAAACAGGCAGTCACATGCCTGGTTTGTTTTTTTTAATTCCATTTTGTTTTTTGTTGTTTTTGGTGAGGGGGGGGCAGTTAGTTTGGTGGTTCAGTCATTTTGGTGTTTTGGTTATGTCATTTTTAACAACAGCGCATGCACCGAAAGGCATTCTGGGTGGCTGTCCCACAGCTTTGGAACTCCCCTCCCTTGGAGGTTCACCAAAGTCCAAACATGAGAATCTTCCAGCAGCAGTATAAAACCTTCTTATCTGACTGGGCTTTTAGTAGATGGAGATAGAGTTGGGGGGGAGGGGGAAATGGTTTTAAATCGGTATTTTATGCTGTTTAATAATTTGATTGGTTTTTACATTGTTGTATGTCGTAAGCTGCCTTGAACATGTGAGATATGGTGGGATACAGATCTAAATAAATAATGGCCCTTTTTACGAGACGCACCTGTGCATATGCAATCTGCGTGGGCATGGGTGGGTGAGTCCCTGTGTGTACAGCCGTGGTGGTGGGTGGGCATGCTTGTGCGCTCCCGTGAAACATACATGCCCACCCAACTCCACCCATCACCCACGCACAGAGCAACCATTGACAACACTGGTTGATCCATACATGGGGATGCGTGGGGGATGGGTGTGCACTGGTGTGTGCCCGTGTACACCCGCCCCCCCCCACTGCCTCCACACCATTGCGTACGCCAACCACCACCCCTACCTCAGCCCATTTAAAAAGGGCCAATGGTAATATTGCTGAAATGACCTAGCCAAAATGACCAAACAACCGAAATAACCAAACTTAATTTAAAAAAAAAAAAAACTTGGAAAAACGGAAACAGAATAACCAAAATGGATATCTGACATAGCCTCAATGGATACTAATAATTATCCAAACCACCGTTTTCAGTTTGGATAAGGTATATTCAATCAGTTAATCCTTTTTTCCGGTACTCCTTTCACCTCTAAACAGTACCAAAGATGGCCACGCTTCTCTCACTGGTATATGCCCAGGACAAAACAATATCCATGTAACCAAAACAGTTTTTTTCAGGTCCACACTTCAGCTGCCTCTGTCCATTTTCTTAGGACTCGTTCATTATTTCAGTCACTTGTTCACTGGGACCAAATCATTTGGGAAATGACCGTGTGAAAGGACAGAGTCCCTGTGGGCAGCAGTGACCCTGTAAGAGAGCTAGCATGAACCTGGTTTCAGGTGCTAGCGGGGTTGCAGGCACTACACCAAGTGAAGGACAGCGCCTAAGATGCAGCACCTGTGTGAAGGGTGTGGCAGAGTCGGTCAAAGGGATTAAGCTTGAGTCAGGGGAGACTACAGAAGAGATGGGAGATAGAGCTGCTAGACTGGAGCAGGAGACAGGGGACTATGATGGAGGCATAGGCTTAGAGGGAAGCTTGGCCTCAGAGAGTTGTGCCTGAGCTAAGGGTTCTGCTGGGCTACAGAGGAAGTGTACCTGGCCCAGAGAACTCGGAGAACTGTTGGAGACTGTAAGCATATCTAGACTGCGTGGAGAATAAAGAGACTGTTATTCCCAGAAGAGTGACTACTGGGCCCTGATCCTGCCAGGACTTACCCCAGGTGAGCCTGCCCCTGCCACAGACTGTCTGTGAACGGAGGTAATAATCTGCTCACTGCATAATGATCTTTCTCACATGCCTGGCCTGATTCCCATCTCCCTTGCACTGGTATAAAGCAGAATTACTGAAGTTAATTGACTTTCAGGCCACTTTTACACGAGAGGCTGGATGCAGTGCGTTGAAGAACACACTTCCTGAACAGCCCCATGGGGTGCATTTATACACACCGGACGTTGCCGGCCGCCAGAGGAATAGCAGCTCATGTGGTCTTTTTGAAGGCACATTTGCGAAGCCTCGATATCAGGGTTTCCCAAAAGTGCCTTCAAAAAGACGGTGTGAGCTGCGATTCCTACGGCGGCTGGCTACTTCCGGTGCAACTAAATGCGCCACGCTGGGCTTTTCGGGAAGCCAGTTCTTCAACGTGCTGCATTTGGGCCACTCGTGTAAAAGCGGTCACAGAGGTCGAAATGGGATCAGAATAAGTCCCTGTACCGCTTGGCAAGAGCTGATTCCCCCAGGTGTATGAGGGTGAAACTTTTTGTTCGCATTTGTAATTCTTGGCTCCCATTAGTTCAAAGACCTCCCCTCAGCCACAGGAACAGCAAGGTTTGGTTTTCTGACTGATGGGCTGATTGCTGTGCCTGACTAGTGACTATAGAACACAACAAAAAGAGCACAGCATGCCAATGATTGCATATTATTGTCTACAGTCACTCTGTGAGCTGGGCATGGATTTCTTTTTTTTTTTTCCCCTCCAGTTCATACATTATGCCATTGATGAAGCAATGCTGCAGTGGCTTTTCAAAGGCAGCAGAAAATCCATAGCACTAAGCTACGCATTTTTAATTGCGATTGCTGTAGACGCTATGCAGACTGGGCATAGATTTCCTTTGGGTTTCACCACAATCACTGCAAGGTGCCCCAGTGAGTGCTGAGATAAATCATTGGGGACCTGTGTTCACTACTTTTTATGGGTCCTCGTGAATAGTAAATGTCATAGTTTGCAAATATCAAGCACAAGCTGCTAGTATTTACTTTCAAGGCCCTTCGTGTCATTGTCCCCTCCCATCTTTCTGCGTTTGTTTCCCACCAGACACCCAGCCAGAAACTCCGCTCCTCCTCTTTCACCTTCAGCTACACATAACTTCCTTGCTCCTCAAAACGTATCTGCCTCTTTTTCCGTTGCTGACCCTCATAGCTGGAATTCCCTCACTAAATACATTTCTGCTCCTTCCCGCCCAACCTTCAAATCCCTTCTGAAAACCTACCTCTTCTGTCAGGATTTTCCTAGCTCCTCATCCCCTAAGGCCGCTTTTAGACAAGCAGGCCGATCTAGTGCGTTGAAAAACGCGCTTTGAGAAAAGTCGTGGCGGGGTGGGGTATTTAGACAAACTGGAAGTCGTGAGCCATCATTGGAATTGTGGCTTGAACGTTATTTTTAAAAGCACATTTGAAAGATCTCGATAGTGAGGTCAACTGATAACATTTTTTAACATACTAGAATAGTCCGCTTGTCTAAAAGAGGCCTAATCTCCTTTTTCAGATTTTCTTAAGATTTTCTCAAGATTCCCTTCTTCCTATAACTAAGCTAATCATGAACACCTAGAACTTTGCAACTTTATTCTAGAAATGTTCCTAGGTGTAGCCACACAAGATGCCTTGGGTAGGCTACCACACACTGGGCAGCCGTAACCCACTGTGGGCAGTAGTACCACATGATAGAGCCATCGTGTGGCTGGTGGCTGCCAGATGTTCCCCCTTCTGCATGGTGGGGCAAGCAGCTGGTTTCTATGCAATACATCTACCTGGAAAAAGGCAGAAGATGCATTGCATAGAAGCCTTACCCAAATGTCACTTTATTCAGCACTGGCGAGACCTTGCCTGGAATACTGTGTTCTGTTTGGGGCACTGTGCTTCAAGGAGGTTGTTGAATTCTTCTTCTCGAGATCTTGCTGCCTGTTCTCAGTTCTCACGATAATCATTTCAATTCTTGTTTCAGTCCTAATCTGGACTCCATCCTCCTAAACACACCCTCTAAGCTCTGCTACTCTCAACTTCTTTGCAGCCTTCAAAGCGTGTACTCATTTGTAAAGTTGCCCCTAGGAGTTAAAAAGTTCCCCACACTCTCCTGGCCAACAGCATCCCAGTCAGAGGCTTGTTCAGCCGCATTTTGAAAACATACAAGGATGGAAATTCCACAACATTTCTGGGCATTTCATCCCATTACACAACAGTTCTTAGAGTGAGGAAGTTTTTCCTAATATCTAGCCACACTGCTGCAATTGAAATTCATTCCCTCTTGTTCTATCATCTTCGAAAGAGAACAAATGTTCGCCATCTTTTTTGTGACATCTTTTTAGATCTTTGAAAGCTGCTCTCATTCTTAGTCGCCTTTTCTTTAGGCTAACCATACATACCCAATTCTTTCTGCCTTTCCTCACATGACTTGTGTTCCAGTGCCTTTGCCATCATATTTGCTCACCTCTAAATTGTCCACATCCTTCTTGAAGTGTGGTGTCCAGAACCGAAGACAGTATTCCAGGCAAGGTCTCACCACATGCTGAATAAAGTTCATCTTGGATATGACACACCTGTCAATGCAGCCCAAAATGACATTTATCTTTTTTGCGACAGTTTCACATTACTGACTGATGTCCATGAGTCATTGTGGGTATGTTCATCTGGATGCTTCACTTATTTAACCCATTTTGGGCTTTCTTGGAAAATTTTTGGGACTTGGTCATTTCAGGACTTCATTCAGCAATTTCAGACCTATTGGGTGCAAATCCAGTACTGATCTTGTCCCAGCTAAGTAATCCATACAGCATTAACCATGGACAGAGGGGTGGTGTGGTGTAGCCATTATTTTCAAGGATAGTTGGACTGTGAGAAGGTATCCTGTGAAAATTGGGTCTGGCATAAAAGGACTCCATCTTGTGTTTGATTTGGCCAGAGACAGATTAGGGCTACTGCTAGTATACCATGCACCTACGTGTCTGGCAGCATCTCTGCACGCTCTAGCAGAGCTGGTGTTGGAGGTGGTCTTGCGGTCCCCGGGGATGGTGGTCCTGAGGGACTTCAACATTCATGCCAACACCAGCCTTGCAGGGGTGGAGTGTGAGTTCATGACTGCCTTGGCAACCATGGGACTGTCTCAATTGGTTGTTGGTCTGACACATAATGAAAGGCATACTCTGGACCTGATTTTTTGCCCAGGCCTTGAGGCGGGGGATCTATTGGAGGGGGAGGTGTCAGCTGTGCCCTTGTCATGGATGGATCCTTACCTCCTTCAGGCCAGTTTCCTGGCCTATATCTGCCCCTGAAAAGGTGCGGAACCAGTTTGGTTGTTTTGTCCCCGGAGACTTATGTAACCAGAGAGGTTCCGGAATGCTCTAAGTGAGTTACCCTCCAATCTCAATGATTGTTAGCTCAATTATCCTGTAGCTCTTTGAAATACTCTGCTGATGAGGCCATTGACCAAATGGCTCCTAGGAGTTAGCTCCCTGACTGCGGACAATGCAGGTCTCCCTGGTTCATGGAGGACCTGCAGCAGATGAAGCAAGAAGGGTGGCGGTTGGAGCAATGTTGGCGTCTCGTGCTGAAGCTGACCAATTGTGGCATAGAGTTTGTTTATGAACCTATGCCGTGGCTGTGTGTGCAGCAAAGAAGAGGTTCTTTGCTGCTTTCATAGCATCCACAAAGTCACGTCCAGCTGAGCTTTTCTGGGTGGTGAGGGGTCTAGTCAATCCAGTCTCCCTCCATGTGGAACTGGAATTTTCCAGTGCTCGCTGTGACATTTTTGTTGACTATTTTGTGGATAAAGGTGCTCAAATTCACCACAACTTCAATGCTGCACTTGCAGCAGTAAGAGAACTAGAGGTAATGGAAGCCCCGCCCTGTCCTGTTTTGTGGGATCAGTTACAGTGAGTGTTGCCCACTAATGCAGAGGATGTCCTTGGGGTGGTTAGGGCCACCTTTTGTGAACTGGACCTGTGGCTGTCCTGGCTGGTTAAGGCCAGTCGGGAGACATTAGGACCATTCTTGGCTGGGGTGGTTAATGCCTCCCTTAGGGAGGGCAGAGTGCTGGGCTGCCTGAAGGAGGCAGTGGTGCAGCCTGTGCTCAAGAAGAGAAACTATCATTTGGATGTTGACTCCCTTGCCAGCTGTCGGTTAGTTTCTAACTTTCCCTTTTTAGGGAAGGTTATTGAACAGGTGGTGACTCAGCAGCTTCAATGGCATCTGGACCATGTCCGTTTTCTGAATCCTTCGCAGTCTGACTTTCATCCGGGTTTCGGCACTGAGACTGCATTTGTGGCCTTGGTCAGTGATCTTCACTGTGAGTTGGACCAGGGTCAATAGACTATGTTGATCCTGTTAGATCTTTGGGCTGCATTTGATACCGTTGATGATAAGATGCTGCGGACCTGCTTGCAGGACTGAGCTGGGGTGGGCGGGCCTGTTCTTGAATAGTTCTGTTCCTTCCTGGCTGGAAGAACTGTGCATTTGGTGCTGGGTGATTGTTCATCGTCTCCCTGGGACCTCACACGTGGAGTCCCGCAAGGTTCTATTCTGTCCCCTCTCCTGTTCAATGTATACATTAGCCCTTGGGTGAGATCATCAGAGGGTTTGCTGTGCAGTGTCAGCAGTATGCTGATGACACCCAAATTTACCTCTCCTTTTCAACTGACCCAAGCCCAGCAGTCTCGATGCTTACCCGATGTTTGACGGCTGTGGGGGACTGGATGAGGGTGGCTCTCTGAAACTGAATCCTGACACGAAGGAGGTGATGCTGGTGTGAGGAGCTGAAGGAGTGGTGGCATATCTGCATGATCACCTCACCCCACCACCCCCAGGTCCTGGATCAGCCTCTACGGTCAGCCAAGGGCGTCTTCCTTGGAGTTCCCTGGGTATCTCGTGTGGGAGCATTCTTGGTGGACACACCACAGCTGTGGAACTCCCTTCCGACGGAGGTCCACCTGGCCCCCAAACTCCCCTCTTTCGGGAGACAATGTAAGACCTGACTGTTCCATCAGACTTTTAGCAAGGGAGACAGGAGGTGGGTTGAGGATTGGAAGGGGAGGGTTTTATCTCCACCTTGGGGTATGTTTTGTACTGTGTGTTTTATACTGATATTTGTAATTGTTTATTTATTCATGTATTATTTATGTTTATTATATTATATTATATTTGTTATGTTTTTAATATGATGTGAGCTGCCTTGGGCTGTTGTGGCAGGAGGGGGCAGTCAAAAAATTGAAGAAAAATAAAAAATAATACTCCATTATTGAAAGGACCAAACAAAATACCAGAAATGACTGAAATAGCCAAAATAACCTGTATGGAGTTACCAAAACAGACAAATAAAGCAGGAATTAATAATGCTTTGTATCCCTTTCTTAAGTCCTGAATCGAAGCAGGTGAATTCAAATTCAGTTGATAAAAACAGAAGTGATGGCTGCATGGCAGTGACCTGGCCCGCCCTGCCCCAGGTTGGGAAGGTGTGGTGGATACTGGATTGAGGCGCTGAACAGACCTGCCCACAACCAGTGAGGGTAGGGAGCATGCTGAACATGCAGCTGACCAGGCCCGCCCGTGAGCTGCACCCAGTGCTCCACCTCCCATCATGATGGACAGACATGTCAGCCAATGGCAGCCAGCCCTGGTGGTCGACCATGGCAGGTCTGGGCTGTTTTGGCAGCCCAGGAACAGACATGATAGCCCACAGTGGCTCATTTTGGTCAGGTGGGCCTTAGCCCAGGCTGTAACTTTCGGGGTTTCCCGTGGTCAGAGCCTGGGCTAGCTGTCAACATGGCCCACAGCAACCCCAGGCCATTAGGGAACAGAACCAAGTTCGGAAATTCGGTTCGGTTCAATTCAGAAAATCGGTTCGGTTTGGAAGTTCGGTTCGGTCGACGGAACTATTCGAGTTCAGTCCTCCGAACTCTGAACTTCCGAACATAGTTCGGAAATTCAAACCCCATTGAATTAAATGGAATATTATCTTTTAGGGATGGGCGAACAGAGATGAGTTTGGAAATTCGGTTCGGTTCGAAAATCGAGTTCAATTTGGAAGTTCGGTTCGGTCGATCGAACCAGTCGAGTTCGGTCCAAACTCCGAACTTCCGAACCACGTTCACCCATCCCTACAGGCCATCATCTGGCGGCATGGTAGAGGTGAGGTCCAGGCCAAAGCGTGACAAAACAGGCCACAGTAGTCCGCCATCATGTCTGGTTTTACCCAGTATTTGCATCAGAAGTTTGTTTCAGCTCTAACCCCATAACATAAAAGAAGTAAAGGGAAATGGGTGCTGCCTGGTGAAGTTCTTTACTTGGCTGGAAAATTCAAACTATATAGGCTTAATAGGCAGTGATTTTATAACATAAAAACTGGACTGCCTGCCAAGCCTTGCAACTATATTCCTTAAAATAGAGATAAACAAAGCATAATCCCATAATTACCGTACCAGATTTTGTAAGATTTATGAAAAGCCCCCAGACATAGGGTGATATTACCAGATGTATTTACATATACACCAGCTGAGGCAACCATTAAAAGAAATGCCATGCAAGGAAGCATTGTCCAGAAGACAAAGCACAGAGTTGGAAGTTAGGAGTTGGATACATGCTCTGCAGTGACAACCTTGGATGAGTGACCTTCACCTCTCTGTTTCAGTCTCCCCTTTGGTAAAATGGGGTAAATACCTTCCTAGCTCACAATGGCATGGCATTTTAAATGGCTGTTTACAGCTCTATGGGTGTTAACGAGTGTGACGCCACCTTGTTTGTCCCACTCTGGCCAACCTGGCCCAGCACCAAACCCACGCACCTGTTCCGGGTCCGTCAGATGTGGGCCCGGTTCACACCCCGGTGGGGTAGGTAACCAGACTGGAAACGTGGGCCCAGAAGGAACTGTTGGCAGACATGGCTGCCCATCATGGTGGGGTGAAGTGCGGGAGCGGAGCCAGCTGTCTGCTTGTTTCTCTCTGTCCCCCCCGCACAGCCGAGCCAGGCTGGGTGTACTCTGTCCTGCTGACCTGACCTGACTGGGGGTGCCCCCATCCCGCCCTCGTTGGGATATGCAGCCACTGAGGCATCTGCACATTCATTTTTACTCTATGCTTCAGTGCACTAAGCAGGCAAGGGCCCCAGTCTGAACCTTGTGACTAAGGACTTTGAAACTTCTAAAAATCAACATTAGGAGATAATTTGAATCCATTAGCTTGAGCATAAGCATCTAGCATTTGTTTATTGCTCTCACTTAATCATGATTTCTTTTTTTATGAAATGTTGATGGGCTAGAAGCCTATTGATTAAACTCAATTAAATAAGCATTAGGGAGATATGCGGGACTCGTTGTTAAAGAAAAGTAGATGTACATTAAAAGGCATTTCAGCCTCTTAACCTGGGAAAGGAATAAATCCCACTTGCCTGAGTTTTGAGCACTTCTACTTCTAATAAAGCAAAAGAGAGAAAATAAAATCTTTACTGGAAATAAATGTAACGTTCAACTGAAGCACTGGTGTGCCTCCCCACCACAGAAGGTCATTAATAGACTTAGACATGCTCTGTGTAGGAGTCCCTAATGCAATCACATTTGAGTCTCAGTCCTGGTCTCTCCCATAGCCCAGTCATAAAACCATTGGACTGGAAGGGAACTTATCTTGTCAACTTCCTTCAAAAAGGCAAGGAGAATTGTAGCCTTTCCTAACAGACAGTTAGTCAACCTATTTTCAGCTTGTTTTCCCATGGAAAGAAGGCAAATGAGATCACCCTATATGCATCTCCCTTAATAACGTTTTGATTCCATAGGCCTATTACAGCCAAATTTGGGACAGGAGGAGAGGCCCAGCAATAAAAAGGTATCCACACTTTTGTTGTGATAGGTGACCCTGAAGGAGAAATACGGTCCCTTTTGCAGCCCCAAAGTCACACTGACTCACTGAGGTATTATCCACTCCCAATCCCACTTTAGGAAACGTACTTTCGATGCATAGCATTACTTGTCGACATTTTTCTCCTCCTCTTCATAGCTTATTTCTCTGCCCAACTGTTCTTACAGTTGGGAAGCTTTTCCTAATATTTAACCTCGATATATCTTTCCATATTTTAAGCCGATTAAGCTGAGAAGAGCTGATATTCATTCATTCATTTATTAGATTTTTACCCCGCCCCTCCTAGAAACAGTTCAGGGCGGCTTACAACAATAAAAAAAATACATATAAAATATATCTAAAAACAATTAAAACATATCCAATACAATTCAAGTATTAAAACAGGGCCCAGGAACTCAATAAAACAATAAATAGGATATGGGTAGTGACTTTATTATTTTGAAGGTATTCTTTGTATTTTTGGGTAACACTTTGGGTCATTTTACACGGGCATGCCCCCCCACAGCACACGTGGGGGTGGGGGGACTCAAAGGGCAGTTTACTGAAATATTAGTTTCCTGCAATAAAACACTTTGTGACTAGCTATCAGGGCGAGGGTGTGTGTGTGCGGTTACGCCTGGGCCTGGTCAACGGGGACCCACCAGGGTCTGGAGCAGGACGTTAACAGCAGGGGAGCAGGCTGGGTACACACGGCAAGTTGGAACAGGGACCGCACCGTGGCCGCCATTGGCTCTGCCTGGCTCTGCTGCCTGGCCAAAGGGAGCCCCATGCAGTTGACACTCCGGGAGGATGCTGAGACTGCCTGGGGACACAGTGGAGATGGGGAAAGGAGTCGCTCCCCCACCTCCCCAAACAGCTACTCTTGCAGAGCGCATGCTTGGCCGGCAGGGTGCATACACCCTGCCCTGCCTGCCCAGTCCTTCCCTGACTGCTAGGGATGGGCGAACAGAATGCGATTCAGATGGTCGGATGTTCGGTTGTTCGGTTCGAAACCCGAGTTCAGGTTCGATGGTTCGGTTCAGCTGAGTTCGGGTTGGCCGAACTTGGCCGAACAGTCAAAAATAGCGCTATCGAAAACAAAAGTGAATCCAAAACAAACCCGAACCCTAATTTTTCGCACTAAAAAGACGTTTTTCCTGCCCCCGAACTCATCCAAACTCATCTGAACACGACCAAACCCTCCTTCACCCAGTCCCTCCCACCTAACCCAACCCCACCTGCACCTCCATCTCATTCCACCTAACCCTCTAGCACCCAGCCCCTCCCACCTACCTTAACCCTACCTGCACCCCCATTTCCCTCCACCTAACCCTCCTTCACCCAGCCCCACCCACCTAACCCAACCCCACCTGCAACCTATCTCATTCCACCTAACCCTCCTTCACCCAGCCCCTCCCACCTCACCCAGCCCACCTGCATCCCCATCTCCCTCCACCTAACCCTCCTGCACCCAGCCCCTCCCACCTAACCTAACCCCACCTGCACCTCATCTCCCTCCACCTAACCCTCCTTCACCCATCCCATCCCATCCCACCTAACCCCACTTGCATCCCCATCTCCCTCCACCTCACCCTCCTCATCCCACCTAAGCCAACCCCACCTGCACCCCCGTCTCCTTCCACCTAACCCTCCTTCACCCAGCCTTTCCCATCTAACCTAACCCAACACCACCTGCAACCCCATCTCCCTCCAGCCAACACTTTACCCCAGCCATGCTAATCTGCAACCCCCACACCCCATCTTCCCCCATCCAACCCTCCTGGACCCCACTTCTTCCCACCTGCAACCCTCACTCCATCTCTGCTAACCCCGCCTACCTAAATCCCCCAACCCCTTCCACCCACCTGCACTCCTAATTCCAACTCCTCCAGTCCCTCTCACCCACCTACACCCCTATCCCCTCTCACCTGCACCTCACTCCAACTCCCCCAGCCCAGCCCATCCAATTACACCCTTAGCCCCCCACCTGCACCCCACTCCAACTCCCTCAGCCCCTCCCACCCACCTGCACCCCATGCTCCAACTCCTACAAGCCAACACTCTTGCACCCCCAGATTCTCACATCCACTTGCACCCTTAGTTCCTCCCACCTGCACCCACTCCAGCTCCCCAACCCCTCCCATCCACCTGCACCCTTAGCCCTTCCCACCTGCACCCCACTCCAA
>QEPC01011901.1:6528963-6591147 GCA_003113815.1 Sphenodon punctatus | reverse complement strand
GGGCCAGCCGTGCTTCTTCTGGGAAGGAATTCCATAACTGCGGCCCAGCCACTGAGAACGCCCTCTCCATTGTAGCCCCCCACTTTATGCAGGGGACCTCCAGTAAGGCACCCCCGGTGGACCGGAGGAGCCATCCTGAGTCGCGGAGGGCGAGGTGGTCCCTGAGGTATCCAGGTCCAAGACTGTACACGTCCTTATAGATCAAAGTCAATACCTTGAATCTGGCTCAGCACGTTACAGGCAGCCAGTGCAGTGCATGGAGCACAGGTGTTATGTGCTCTTGTCGGCCCATCCCTGTTAGGAGACGGGCCGCTGCATTCTGCACTCGCTGTAACCTCTGGGCCAGCGTCAAGGGAAGCCCCACGTAGAGTGCGTTACAGTAGTCCAGCCTCGAGGTGATGAAGGCATGGATCAAAGTGGCCAGGTCGGGTCTGGAGAGGTACGGGTGCCACCTCCGCACCAGATACAGCTGGTGGAAAGCCGCCTTCACCACCCATCCACCTGCTGATCTAGATGGAGGTCCGCATCCAATAACACCCCCAGCCTCTGAACCTGCTGAGCCACAGAGGGGCGCACCCCCTCCACAAGAGAGGGCAACACCTCCCCTGCTCGGCCTACCACCATCACCTCCGTCTTATCGGGATTGAGATTCAGTCTGCTCTGTCATAACCAGCTCACCACGGCCTCCAAACACTGAGTTAGCACATAGATGGCAGGGCCTGGGTCGGTTGAAAAACAGAGGTAAAGCTGGGTATCATCATCAGCATATTGATGGCAATGCACACAAAACCCTCTCATGATCTCCCCCAAGGGCTGCATATATACATTAAACAATAAAGGAGACAGGATTGAACCTTGCGGAATGCCATAGTCCAGGATCCGTGGGCTAGATGTTTCTGCTCCCAGGACAACCCACTGGGTCCTCCCCGAGAGGAATGACTAGAACCAACCAAAGGTGGTCCCATCCAGACCCCCCAGGTCATGCAACCGTCTCAACAGCAGCCCATGGTCCACTGTATCAAACGCTGCCGAGAGATCTAACAGGACCAGTAGTGTCGAACATCCTGCATCCATCTCCTGGCAGAGATCGGCCACCAACGCCATCTCCGTACCATAGCCAGGCCGAAACCCTGATTGAAATGGGTCAAGAAATGCTGTCTAGGTGAACCTGGAACTTCAAGGCCACTGCCTATTAAATAACCTTCCCTAAAAAGGGAAGGTTAGAGACAGGTCAGTAACTGGTGAGTGCGTCCACATCCAAGAATGGCTTCTTCAACAGGGGACGCACCATGGCTTCCTTGAGACCGAGGGGCAGACTCCCCTGCCAAAGGGACACGTTGATTACCCCTGCCAGCACCGGCCCCAATATCTCCCTGGAGGCTTTCACCAACCAGGATGGGCAAGGATCTAATTCATAACTAGTGGCCCTAATCATCCCCAGGATCTCCATAACATCAGCTGGCGTCACTTCCTGAAACTCATCCCAGAAAGATGGACCAGATGGCGCCTCCATCACCTCACACTCTATTCCTACTGTCTCTAATCCAGTGTCGAAGTTGCACTGTATCCGAGCGATCTTGTCTGCAAAGTAGGTGGCAAACTCTTTACAGCGGGCCTGCGACAAGTCCCCGTCCAGGCGGAGGGAGGCTGGACTGACCAGCCCCCGCACCACCCAGAACAGCTCCGCTGGGCGCAACTTTGCAGACACTATGAGGGTGGCAAAGAATTCTTTCTTTGCCACCCTCACAGCCTCAACGTAGGACTGCAAATGAGCCCTACAAAGAAGTCGGTCGGATTCAGCACAAGTCCGATGCCAGCGTCGCTCTAGTTGCCTGCCTTCCTGCTTCATACCTCGCAGTCCCTCAGTAAACCAAGGGGCCCTGCGGTGTTGAGACAGGGGCAGAGGACGTCTCAGAGCCACCCTGTCAATGGCCCCCCCAAGCAAGATGTTCCAAGCCTGGACGAGTTCATCCACAGAGTGGCTGACAGAGTCCAGGGTTAAATCCCCCAGGGCCTCCTGGAACCATTGAGGTTCCATCAGCCTCCGAGGGTGTACCATCCTAACTGTTACCTTCCCCTTCTGGGGGTGATGCACTGAGAGACTGTTGATAAGGATTTTACTGGGATTTGTATTATGAGGAGTCCGATTGAGCCTGAATGGACAGGTGGCAGCGAGAGGAGGTAATGCACAGAGTCTAGACTGCAAGGACTCTGAACAGTGGGTTCAACACAGACAGAAATAAGGTAGGGTCTGGTACTAGCATCCCCTGCTCCCCCCCACTCAGCAAGTTCACACCAGGTCAGGAATTTCTAACTATTACGTACAGTGCGGCTTGTTTTCAATCATTTATTTATTTTACCTCTGAGTCACCCTGGGGTGAGGGGGTGGAATAAATGTGGGCTGAGCCTGGGCCCTCCCCAGCCTTGCTGCACCCCAGTCTTGGACAATGTACCCTGATACTGATACTGAGTCTGACCTTGCCCTCCTGGACCCGTTCCACAACATCCACCCTGGACAGCAGGTCCTTACATAAAGTAACCAAAACACCAAGTCATCCAAATACTGAAGTGATTATTTCACAATCCAACAGTTCATACAAATGAATCTGAACTGACCAAATTCAATGAATTATTCATTTTCTTTTAATATTCATTTCACCTCTGGCTACGTTTTGCTTTGCTATTTGCTTATTTAATGAAATCATTTCCAAAAGGAGGTAGCTGGCCCTAGAGTCGCCCATAGAGAATTGAAAATTTTAGACCATAACATGTTGGACTTGATGCTGGGAGTCCTGAGACAGAATCCTGGTCTCTTTGGATGACCCCAAGTCAGTCACCTCTCTCACCCTCAGCTTCCTGGCTATAAATTGGGACACTGGCTGCCAGTCTGGCCAACTGGCTGATATACGTTGGCTTCAGTGGAAATGGAGTGGCACCTCACCATCGTATTAGTCTTAAATTCAATCAGTGAGATTCCCATGGTCTTCTCAATACTTTCTGTATGAACAGCTGATGTAGACCAGAGGTAGGGAACCTCAGACTTGGTGGCCAAATGCAGCCCCCAACGGGTGCAGTCACATGAGACAGGCTGGGGAGGCTACCATGCCTTAGGTAACCTCACCCCTCCCTGGGTGCATGAGTCATGCAATGCAGTGGCTCATATGCCCCAGGGTGGGGCAAACAGGTGGTTCGCTCCATGCTCCATGATGCATCCTCGAAAAAACTCTGAGGACACATTGTGGAGAAGCCTTTCCCCAACTTTCCCAGGTGGTGCGCCCCCTGCTGAAGAAGCCATCTTTGGATGTGGATGCACTCACCAGTTACCGACTGGTCTCTAACCTCCCCTTTTTAGGGAAGGTTATTGAATGGGCAGTGGCACTGCAGCTCCAGGTGCATCTGGACAGTGTTGGTTTCCTTGACCCTTTTCAGTCTGGGTTCTGCCCTGGCTATGGCAGTGATATGGCATTGGTGGCTTTGGTGGACGACCTCTGCCAAGAGATGGACGCAGGACATTCAATATTTCTGATCCTGCTAGATCTCTCGGCTGCTTTTGATACAGTGGACCATGGGCTGTGGGGTCTGGGCGGGACTGTGCTTGGATGGTCCTGCTCATTCCTTTTGGGAAGAAGCCAGCGAGTGGTGCTGGGGGCAGAATCTTCCCTTTTTAGGGAAGGTTATTGAACGGGCTGTGGCACGGCAGCTCCAGGAACATCTGGACCTCACCGGTTTCCTTGATCCCTCCCAGTCTGTGTTTCGGCCTGGGTATGGTATGGAGACAACATTGGTGGCCTTGGTTGACGATTTCCGTATGGCATTGGACCAGGGTCATCAGACCTTACTGGTCCTGCTAGACCTTTCAGCTGCATTCGACAGTCGATCATAAGGTGTTGGTGACTCACCTGTGGGACCATGCCAGAATTGGAGGAATGGTCTTGGACTGGTTTCTTTCATTCCTGGCCGGGAGAACTCACCGGGTGGTCTTGGGTGAGTGTACGTCTTCCCCCTGGGACCTCACGTGTGTACTTCTTCAGGGTGCCATTCTGTCCCCCCTCTTAACATCTATATGCAGCTGGTAGGTGAGATCATGAGAGGGTTTCAGGGCATGCAGTATCATCAGTATGGTGATGACACTCAGCTCTACCTCTCCTTTTCCATCGACCCAGGCCATGCAGTCTCCTTATTTCCCAGTGCCTGTCAGCTGTGGGGGCTTGGATGAGGTTGAGCCATCTGCAGCTGAATCCTGACAAGACAGAGGTGATGTTGGTGGGTGAGGACTTGGGGGACCCGGGGGTGGTTGAATCTCCTCTTGTGGGGGGGTTCGCGCCTCCATGGTCTCTCAAATGCAGAGTCTGGGTGTGCTCCTCGATTCGCAGCTCAGCCTGGAATCTCAGGTTGTGGTCATGGCGGGGAGTGCGTTACGGCAGTTATATCTTGTCCGGCAGCTTCGGCCGTATCTCTCAGACTCCGAACTCGCCAATGTCATCCATGCCTTCATCACCTTGAGGCTGGACTACTGCAACGAGCTCTACATGGGGCTGCCTGAGAAGCTGGTCCAGAGGCTTCAGCTGGTGCAGAATGCTGCAGCCCATTTCCTTACGGGGGTGGGTCGCAGGGAGCACATGACACCAGTGCTCCGGGCCCTGCACTGGCTGCCTATGAAACACCGGGCCAGGTTCAAGGTGCTGGTTTTAACCTTTAAAGCCCTTCATGGCCTGGGCCCTGCTTATCTGCGCGACCGCCTCACTCCCCATGTGCCCGTGTGACACTTGAGATCATCCGTGGGAGCCTTTTTGGAAGTTCCCTGGGCGAGGCGGATGGCCACCGATGTTAGATCTTTTTCGGTGCCTGCCCCTGTGCTGTGGAATTCGCTCCCGGAGGAAGCTCGGTTGGCTCCCACTCTCCTGCTGTTTCGACGTGTGTGTAAGACCTGGCTGTTCCATCAGGCTTTTGGCAAAGGGTGGGGGTGGCGTGTTTCCCCACATTGTATTGTATGTTAAATTGTTTTAAATTGTTTAAATTGTTTTTTAAAAAATTTTTATTAAATGTTGCTAGCCGCCCCGGGCTGCCCTGTGTGCAGGAGGGGCAGGATATACATTTTAAATTAAATTAAAATAAAATAAAATTAAAAAAACGCGGGGCCACAATGGAGAGGGCATTCAACTCCCTTCCAGAGGAAGTCTGCCTGGGCCCAAGTTTATTGGCTTTCCACCGAGCCTGCAAAACCTGGCTGTTCACCCAGGCCTTCGGGAGGGGGGGTGAGGGGTGAGATAGTTTTCTTTGGTGGGGGATCTTGGGTTTTAGAAGATTTTTTTAAAAAAGATGTGATTGTTGTTTTAGTATGTTTTAAATTGAATTTTATTGTTGTATATTTATTTGTTGCAAGCTGCCCCGAGATGCCATTGGCATGAGGGGGCAGCTAAAAAATGCAGGAAATAAATAAATAAATAAATTAACTGGAGTAAGACTGCCCAGGGTGCAGTAACTCATGTAATGGTGCATGTTTGTCCCTCCGTGCTTGGTACAACACACTGCAGGGATTCGAATGATGGGCGCTAGTGCCTGTTGCAGTGTCACACATGGGCCACGTCACAGTTGGGACAGGGGTCTCAGCCTGGCCAGGGGAGGGAGTCAGGGCACCTCAGCCCACCCCAGTCATGGTGGTGGTGGCTCCAATGGGTGCTGGGCCACCAAGCTTCCCCGCAACAATCAGGCTGGGTCCCTGCATGTGCCTTGCAGTGCGGTGGCAGCAATTGCCCGCCACAGGGCCACATGGGGATTGGGACCTTGCAGCTTATCTGTCTGTACCTAAGATGTTTTTATGGGGCCCCTTTCCAGTTCCTGGATCTAGCCACTGGATACATTTCCTACCCCAAGGTATGGAAAAACTAAGTTCAGGATAAGAGAGCAGAGATGAGGGCATGCACACAAGAATAGGGGACAGATCCATGTTGTGGATGCTGCTCTTCTAAAGAACACCCCTTCAGCATCCTGCCACCAACTTCTAGGTGGTCTTCGGAGCTTGTATTCATTTTCAAAGTGGACCCTGGGAGGGAAAGGTTTTTCCCCCCTGATGTAGACTCTAGATATGCAGTAGGGATGGGACTATCGGTATCAGATTCATGCGATAATGCTGATAATTGGCAATATCGGATTAATCCGATAATACCGATTGTCAGACTCCAGGGGTGCAGCCAGGGAAAGGGGAGGGGGAAAGGAATGGTCAGAAGGGGAATCAGATGACTCCAGGGTTGGAGTCAGGGAAAGGGGAGGAGCAGCAGGTAGGAAGGAGGGGGGATGGGGTATAGGGAATCTGGGAGGTCCCTTAGTACAAAACAGGGAAACCTCTTAGCCGCTCTCCGATACCAAGGAGATAGGGTGTTCAGCATATATACCAGCACTGCTGGACTAAGAACTCCTACGGCTCATCATTGAGGTCAAGGGACAGGGACCCAGAGGTAGGGGCCAGGACCCAAAGGTAGGGGATGGGGAAACGAGGCCCTGGAAGAAAGGGCCTTGGCAATAAACCAAGACAAGGGGAGCGAGGGAACCCTACAGCAAGGGAGTACACTGGAGGCATGGGGAGCAAGGGAAACCCCGGGAGCATGGAGGGGAGCAAGGGAAACCCTGAGGACAAGCGAGGGAGTGAGGGAAACCCCGAGGACAAGCAAGGGCGGGGGGAAACGAGGGAAACCCCGAGGACAAGCAAGGGCGGGGGGAAACGAGGGAAACCCCGAGGACAAGCAAGGGCGTGAGGGAAAGAGTAAAGAGAACAACTAGAACGCAGAGACACCAGCCTACACAGAAACTAGGGGGCAACGATAGGAAGGAACAGGGAGACAAAAACAGCACACAATAGGGAACTAAGAGTAGGACATTGAGGGAACAACAAGAAGACAGACTAACATGAAAACAAGGCAGGGTGTGAGAGGGAAACAACCAACATCCATCCTGGTGTGGGTAGATAAGGGAGGAGGGAACTAGGCAGAATCACACCAACCCACAAAGAACACACAGCATCACAAAGGGAGGAGAAAGGGCCTCCCACACTCAGAACACAAGAGGGTGGGGGCGACAGTACACAGAAACTTACCACCACCAGACACAAAACTCACAACAAAGACAAGGAGAGCAAAGTGCATGTAGAGGAGAAAGAACAAGGTGAGTGGGTCAAACACAAGTCCAAGAGGAAGCAACTTAAAGCTCCACACCTGCCACTGCCCTCAGCAGTCCTAAATACTCCACAGAGCCAATCAGACTGTGGCAGGTATGGCCACGCCCACCACCAGGTGTGCGTGGTGAGCAAGGCAAGAGAGAGAGGGAGGATGCCACAAGCAGGGAGAGAGCCACCCCCTGCAACACATCACCAATAGCACAGGGGGCAGAAAGTACCACATAGAAGCCCCAAGGCCAGGGGTTCAAGGCCTGGCCATGACACCGATAATATCAGTATTGCTATATTGGTTTTTTAGCATTGCTGATTTTTCGGATCTTTAACATTGCGTCCATTTTAACAATGATCATAAAGTTTTCACAGGCATGAAATCTCTCAGGCAACAGGGAGACTGTAGCCCCAGATCACAGCATGATGCCTAGGAAAACTTTATGACCAAGCTCCTCTCAATGCCAGCTGCAAACTCCCACAGCAGAAGTGAGAATATGATGCAGCCAGATCTTGGGTATGGTCTTCCCACAGCCAAGTGTGGGAGTGGAACATAGAGCTGCTGAGCACTGGCTGCTGGGATGGGCCACCCTCTCCTTTACTCTCCTTGATGGGCGTTGTGCTGAATGCTCAGTCAGGTGAGATCTGTGCAGATGGAGGATGAAATTGATGCTTTTCTTCTCTTCTTTTCTGGGATGTTGGGGATGCAGCAGGGTGCAAATTCAAAGACAATTACAGACCGATCCTTAGTCAAATGCATATACTGAGGGGAGGGAGTGGGACAGGGGAGAGGGGAGAGCTGGGAGGGGGGGGGGAGTCCATTTCTTATCCCTGGGCCCGTTCCAACATAGCTACACCCCTGAGCAAAAGTGATCCCTCTCTGGCCTCTAGGGTGCGTCCAACTTGCCAACAGGCAGTGCAAACAGCAGCAGCCCCCAAACTTTGGGTATATTTGGCACTGGTGGCAATCCCCGGCGTTGCCCCTAGTATATGGATAGTCCAGGCCAGGGGAAGTGGAGCAAGTCAAAGATCCCTCTGGCCTCATGGTGCCAAGCAGCAGGCAGCAGCAGTGTGCCACCCACTTTCCTTTTTTAAATCTAGAAACAAGTAACCCCCATCCCCAGAATTGTCCCTATTGATAGGACAGGACAGGCACCCCTCTCACCTCAAGCCAATTGCTTACAGATCAGCAGGGTAGTGCATACAGCCAAATGGGAAATGGCTGTACAGCCACTTTTATTTTGCCCCTTCCAGCCAATCAAAACTTGCCATTCGGTTTGTCCATCACTCAACTGTCCCCTCCCATACCCCCCTCCTACCAAATATGGCACTAGGTTTTGTTTCCTGACTCAGAGAAGCTAGGGGATGTGTGTGTATTTGAACCATCTGGATCACTCCAGTCACGTGCGCTATGGCGTCAGCACTCGATGAAGGCTTCCGAAGTTTTCTGGGGAGCAGCTTGGTACTCAGGACTTTGGAATTTGGAAATTTGGAGCCGAGAACTGCAATCCTCGGTGGATTCAGAAGTTTTCCGAGAACTGAGTTTCAGTTCTACTTTTAAATTCCACAATCATCCTCAACACTGTAAAACCATTTATTAAACTGTCCATTAGTTATTTTCTATAGGTTTATAAATGTAACCTTAAACTGAAGGCTCATAAACATCTCTGCTAGAATTCAACAGGATGGTTCAGAATCCTATATGAAAGATGTTTATTAATTTTTGTAGGATTTTAATATTTTAAAATAATTTTACAGGACTTTAAATAAAGGACAGCAATTTTTCAGTAGGCAAAAAACCACCCCAACCAAGATCTTATGATATAGATGAGTCTTAGACAATTTTTATAATTAGAAGAGCGCTATGCTCAACTGCATTTATATAGATGATAGAATTGTTCTCTTGTCAATGCCCAATCTCAAACAAATTTGCTTACACTATGCTCAACATTCCCAGATATCATAAAAATAGTCACAGGCAAGATAGCCCCTTTTCATACTGAGCCCCCGGTCTCATTTTAAATGGGGACCAAAAAGAGTTCAAAGAAGGGTGAAATTGGATAGAACAAAGCAATGGAAGACTAGAGTACAGATGGGGAATAAAATGTTTAAACATACAAGGAATTATCAATGGTTCTATGAAGTATGTATTTCACATGATAACCACCAGCAGTGTACAGTCATGGTCATGAGACAGAGTATTATATTAAAATGAAACATAATAATTGCAAATGTTCTTCTCTATGAAACTTACCTACAACCCAGCTAAATGAAAGCACATTGACCCTTCCGAATGCCAACTGATACTCATTCAAAGCCTGTTTTTCTACCCTTCTTGACCTGACTAGCACTTCAGAACATAAATGAGATAAAATAAGTTTTGATCTGGGGACTTAGCAGATCCAAAGATTATTTTTTTAAAAAAAAAGATGTTTGTTAGATTTCAACGGAGGCGCTCGGCTAGCAATGCAGATTCATTCCCCTTTCAAACAGCAAGGAAGCACTGAAGTTTACCAAGTTTGACTAAGAGTACCCTCACCAGCTCGGTCTAAGATTGATAATTTTAATTAAGCCTTTCAAGATCTAAAAGTGGAGCACTGGGATTTGTATCGGATGTTTCTTCCATAGCAGAAACAGACAGCAATTAGGACAATAGTTGAAAATGCAGATTGACATAAGGCCTGTCCATAAAGTATGTCGTGTCTCAAGGGGAGAGTACAGGTTGGCAAAACTGCGACAAGGGCGTCATAAACAAGGACCCATTTTTTTCATTTTATTTTTTTTTATACTGCCTCCAGGAGATGCTTAGACTCGGACTCAAGTGAACTCCCCGGGAAAGGGAGTCCCACAAACTGGGGCAGCAACTGAGAATGCCCGGTGCAACCCCATCCAAAGGACAAAGGTAACAGATGGAACCTGCCAGAGGGCCCTTTGGGGAAGTGGTTGGGTAAGAGGCAGGATGAAGCAGAGCCACCGCAGGTGCAGCTACTGCAATGCAATAACAAGGGGCCGGGGGCTGGGAATCAAGGTATCTATTGCTAATTGCTATAAGCCCACATACTGAAGAACAAACAGAAAATGCATAGGATACCATGGAGTCTCAAAAGTTATAATTTATATTAATAATCACAACATGAAAATAAATTCATAAACAGACTAGAAGTCTGAAAATAATTCATCAGAAGACACATCGAAATTGAGGTCAGTTCAGTGCAGTTAATTTAATAATCAGTTGATGTTGTCCAACATGTTTCGATGTGTCTTCCTCAAATTATTTTGTATTTCTTTCTTCTTACTGTGTTATTTTCAGACTTCTGGTCTGTTCATGAATTTATTTTTATGCTGTGGTTATTAATATAAATGATAACTTTGAGATCACATGGTATCCTATGTTTGTTCTTTGGTGCAGCTACTGCTCCAAGAGCGCAGATTCAAAACCTGGGTTCTGACAGTTCCTTTGCTTTCTTTAGCTTCTGCCTCATTGCCATTTCTCTTCCCATGTGCCTCTGTCTTTGCCTGTTCTACTCTCCCATCTTCCTCCCCTGCTGTTCCATGCTCTGACTATTTGGCTGTCTCTCTGCTTTAGCTCCCTCCTCAAAGCACTTTGAAAGGTTGTCTGGTGCAATTGAGCAGCCTGTCAGATCCCATTTGGACAACTATGATTCATCAGGGGGGCCCAAATCCTCAGGTGCCTGGTTGCATCTGTAGTCACCAGTCACGTTTACACCAGGAGTCTACTGAAATCAAGGGTGTTACACAGTTATAAAGTTCAACTGAGTGAGCAACACACTAGATGCAGCAGTAGTAAAAGACTTGAAAAGTTGGAGGCGGTGAAGGGACTGCAGTAGCCAGGAGGGGTAGAGTCTGTATTGAACAGTGCGTGCGATGTCACAGCTGTACATGAAAGAAAAAGAGAGAGGGGGATTGACAAAGATGTGGTTAGAGCTGAAATAGGAAGCGTGTTTGCAACCCACAGGTAATTACCTGCATTTTTGGGTAGTCCATCGGGTACCCAATCAACACACAGTTATCGAGCTGGGCTTCTGATTACCCCAAAATACCAGGTATTACTGTTACCGAGTTACCAATTTAGCATTTTACCCTACAGTAGAACATGAACGAGTAGAACAGTATTAGTGCTGAAACTCGTTCATCAGAAAACTCCGGAATTCACTGGGGATTCCATTCCCCAGTTCCGAATTCCAAAGTTCCAAGTCTGAAAGCCGGTCCCTGGAAAACTTCATAAAAGCATTACTCGATAACACATTACCATGTACTGAATACTGTGTAAATTTCTTGGGTTCTCGGTACTCAGTAAAACCGAGTCAAATACTGCAATGTTCAGCTGAAATCAAGTAAAGCAGAATACCAAGTTTCAGCCCTACCATACAGCAATGAAGACAGAAAGTCAATAAATTGGTACCAGTAGTTGGAAAATGGGTACCTTGGGCAGCTCATTGGGCACTAATTGGGTACCAATTAGTACCCATTTTAGTTGATCAAATACTGCAATTTCAGTGGTACTTATTTCATCTCTAACTGTGGTGTTTTTGAAACCTCACACCAGGAATATTGCACTTGCAACAAAAAGAATCTGATATTGATAGTGGCCAGCATCTTTTGCTGATCACTGCTGGAGTGGAGGCAGGTATGGTGCTAGATGGAGCATTGGAGCTGTTTAGAATAGAGTCAAAAGCAGGAAACTGGAGTGCCAGACAGACAGTCATGCAGCTGCTAGGGCAAACCAGTTAAAAAATAATGTTGTACCAGGAAAGGAACATCATATAGCAGCATTGCGGGAAAGACGAAGAGCGCATAAATGGGTATGTTAACGATCCCTCTTAAGGAAACAACTTATTATGCATGCACGCAAATGATCCATCAGTGGAACTAGAGAAATCCTACACTATATAGCCAGTGCTCCGAGTAAAATGTGGCACTGCAATTTGCGCTTTCTTCCACAGAATCTTGACTCGGGTGAGATTCTCACAGAAAATAAGGACATTTCCACAGAATTTCTCATGCGCAAGCTAATGAGGGGTTTGTGAGCGCTGGATAAATTGCTGCCACCACCCCCCACCTGGTCTTGCTGCTGCCACTTTCCTGAGGGGGAAGTGACTGCTGCTACACCTGGCTGCTGCTGCTACTACTAAACGGCCATCCTCCATCTCTCGGGCAGTATTCCCAGTCAGAAACGGGCATGAACAATACATGTTCTGCCTCCTTCTCCATCTGTCTAGAAAGATGCCTATGCAGCAACAGAGGAAGCAGAGCCTGTGGTGAGTCCAGACTAGTTCTCAATCAAGCCAATGGATGCAATCCCAAACCCCATCCGTGCAGAATCCGTGTGGCACAATGTCTCCATTATGGACTCGCATGCAGTTTGCACACGCGTGGGCACATGCACGCAGGCAGGTTGCGTGCGGCTTGTGTGGGCTATGGGATTGGCCCCAATGACAATTTACCTGTTCATGTCAATGACAGTGGGATTCGGTTCCTGACCTGCTTCGTGGCCACCGGAATCTTCCTGGTACCCGAGTCTCTTTTCTCTCCTATTCCCCTGATGCTTCCCCATTGTAGTCAGTGGGAGCTATGCCACAAATGTTGATAGGCGCAGTGCTAAGTCCCGTGAATGTGGAGCTCTGAAAATGCTACAGTGCAGTGTCTGGGTTGCAGAAACTGCTTGAGAAGACAGTTTCTCTTGCCTAGATAGTTCATCTTTCATAACAGGGAGAAATGGAGTCTCCATTAGACTGGGCCATATGTGCATCTGCCATTCTATTATAAATCTGTAAAGTCTGCCCACGCTGAGTCACTTACTTCTTTCCTTACAAATGCTACAGAAACCATACCCCCTTCTTTATAAACAGCTCAGACAAGAAATGCTTGCCCACCAGGTGGAAATCCACTCAGCATATGCTTCAGTGACACTCAGAGCAACACAGTAGACTGGTATCAACAAAGTTGGTGTGAGGCAGATTGTTAATGAATGAGACATCCCGTATCTACCAGTATCTTTGGACAGTCTTGTTCAAAGCCTCTGAATCAATGGTTCACAAGCTGTGGTATGAAGCCTGAGAAAATTGTCTACAGCTGCTCTGGGAAATGAGCTTCAGTTACAGCAAAGCAGACATTAGTTCCTTGGTGCAGCCCAGTGGTGCAGAGTTGGCTATCAGAATAATAAGATATTATTAGCGATATTAAAAAGATATGGTTATCTCACTTACCTCTTGACCTTTAAAGCCCTAAACAGCTTGGGATCCACTTATCTGGAAGATTACCTGGCCTACCATGTTCCATCGCCTTTGCGGTCGGCCGGGGATGCCTGTTTGGAGGTACCAGTCTTTCCCTTGGTCTCCACAGCGAGGAGGGTGTTCTCGGATGCCACTCCGCAGCTGTGGAACTCCCTCCCCTGGGAGTTTTGTTTAAGTCTGGGCTTGAGCGCCTTTAGAAGGCAGTGCCAAATAGTTTTGTTTACAAGGGCATTTGGCAGTGAGGACTAGGGGAGAGGGGATATGGGTAAGCTAGGGGGTTAGGATCTGGGGTGGAAAGTGGGTTGGGGGTATTATGTAGGGTTGGGGGTATTTATGGTTATGTATTTTAATACAGATTATGCTTTATACTTTGTGTTTTTAATATTATAAGCCACCCTGAGCCAACTTTGGTGGGAAAGGCGGGGTAAAAGATAATAACAACAACAACAACAATAATAAATAGATTACTTATACTGTCACGGCTGTGTAGGGTTGCACCTTTCCAGGTTTCGTCTGGAAATTTCTGGAATACCAAAGCCTCTGGGTTTGGGTGTGAAACCCTGGGTAATTTTAGACGTGACGGGCCTGGAGGCCCGCCATCCTCAGTCACGGACCGGGATCCATTTCGGATCCCGGTCAGGAACCAGTCCGGCCGTCCTTCAGGCGTGCCATCCTGATTCCTACAGGGGATCAGGAAGTGGGTGGGGCTCTGCAATGTGCAGCCGCACAGACCCCCCCCCCTGCACTCCCCGGCCGCCCGCCTTCCGGGAGACGGGTGGGCGCAGTGGCCAATCCAGTCGCTGTGCCCGATCCCGTCCCATGGTTGGGACCACGATCTAGCAGGGCTGAAGGTAACAGATGTTACCTTCAGCCCTTTCTGGATCGTGGCCAATTCAACCATGGTTGGGGCCCGATCCCATCATGATTCTGTACTTCCGGGTGGCCGGAGGTCCAGAATCATGGTCAATTAGATTCCTGCTGGAGGTTCACCATGCTGAACATCTAGAGGAAATCAAATAGATGTTACAGGACAAACGTTCACCATAGGGGGTTCACTGTGGTTGACCATGGTCTCATAACGTCTAAAATTCCCCTGTGTTTGATCCATGTAACCAGGGTGCCATTGGCTTACCTAGAGAATTGGGGTTTCTGGGGGATGGCTGCATCAGAAGGAGTGCAGGGTGTAGGGACTTCCCTGCCTCACCCATTCCATTGTGGCACCACCACTATGGAGCATCATGAAATCATGACAGTCCACAAAAGAGCTGAATTACATCAGCGATAGAGCTGAAATGAATACTGGGCTCATGAGAAATTCTCACCATTGCGAGTAACAATATCAGTCCTGGTACGAATTCTCAGTGAGATTTTTTTTAAAAATTAATCACACACTTTCTGAGCTGGGAGGGGACAGCACCTGGATGAGGAGGATCCACCTGGATGAGGAAAGGCTGCCCCAGAGTGTCTGGGATGCGGGGCTGGCAGCGCATCCCCCGACTCACTGCATCCCCCCGACTCACCCATCTGACACCCATCCCCCGACTCACTGCAGCCCATTTGAAAAGGGCCCTAGGTGTGTAGGGTCAAACAGTGCTTATGGGGACTGAAGTTGGCTATGCTTGAGCTGAACCATGGCCATTTTCAGTGGATGCTTGGCGCTCTGAAAAATGTATTGAGGGTTGTCCATGGTCTATTACAGTGTGGGTAAAGTTTTCTAATCATGAGAGCTGCACAATGGAGTCAAAGAGCCACATGGGGATCAAGAGTCATATGTTGCCCACTTCTGGACTATTAGTCCCAAAAGGTTGGAAACTACTTGTCTAAAGCTTCTTGCAGGAGCTTATGCAAATGATTTCAGAAGGACTGTAAAAAGTATTCCTCTGTCAACTTTCCCTGAGAATGATTTATTTATTTCTTTATTTATTTATTTTAATAAGTGTATGTGGTTTTAGAGTAGAGGATTTCCAGGTTCCACAGCTGTGAAGCAATAAATAAATGAATATCTGAACAATTTAACTATTTTACAAGTTGCTTATGTCACCAGGGTCTTTTCAACTTACCTCTAGTTGTCAGGTGCAGTAAACATAAGAAAGAAACAGATATTTAAAAGTGTTAAGTCACATAACACAGGTTGAAAATGGTATGGCGACTGAGGCTCTATATCAGAAGGTCTATAGCAGAAGTGAAGAGGGCAAGAAGGGAGATGGTGGCATGACCAAGGGATGATAACGCATGTGAAATGCGTACCCACAAAAATGGGTTTACTTGATGAATTTGTGGTACCCAAGTTGACCTGACAACATCAGCTACTAATTAATACCCAATTGTGACTCAATTTGGGTAACCGATGTCCCTGAATGTGAACTTCGATTCCTGGAATGTCAATTTCAATACCGATTTATTGACTTCTGATACCTAGTTTTTTATTTTCTCTCCCAGAAAGTCAGCTTCTGGTCCTGGAAAGCCAACATCCTGTCCTGGAAAGCCAACTTCAAGTCCTGGAAAGCCAACTTCTGGTCCCAATTGTTTTGATTTCCATTCCAATTTTTTCGGTTTTCGAACCTGCTATACCAATTGGTACCAGCCATTACTGGCTTTTGGGGTTTCCAAGTAACTGATGGTACTCGGGCAACCCATTGAGAACCTGATGCAGTTCCCAAAAATGTGAGTATTACCTACATGAGTACTACATTTAGTGCCCATTTCAGCTCTCAAAAAAAGCTGAGCATGGTAGGAAACTTATAAAGGGAGTGAGAGCCTTATTCAATGTTAAGACTTTTATCCTACAGCTGCTTTTAGATGAGTGGCCGAAACTAGCACATTGGAAAAACACACTTTGAGAAAAGTCGCAGGGGTGGGAGGCTGTTAAGAACTTTTGTGTAATATTTTAAAACCGCATTTGAAAGATGGTCTTTCAAATGCAGTTTTAAAATTTTGCATGAGCTGCGCTTTTGATGGTGGCCAGCGACTTTCAGTGTGTCTAAACAGCCCCTCTATGACTTTTCTCAAAGCACATTTTTCAATGCGCTAGTTTCGGCCACTCATCTAAAAGCAGTCTACTATGTAACAATTACAATGACATCCGAGCCCTCTAGTGATGGATAGTATTAGCAAGCTACTTGCTGGCCAGAGTACCGCACAAATCACAGTATGAAAATGCTCTGTCATTGCATTTAATCACTCAAAGGTTAGGTAATGACAGCCGTGCATGCTAAGAAGCACAGGAAGCTGTCGAATCGTGTCAGAGAAAGGTTTCATAAGATCTGACAGAAAAATTAACAGTAAAACTGCATTAATTATACAAGATGAATCATCTATTAAAAAGAATTAGTCCTTCATTCCGTTTGGCTATACAAGTTTGTTTCACAGAATCAAAAAACCATAGAGTTGGAACACTGGTGTAGCATATCCAGGCTATGGTGGGCCCTGCCTCACGTCCTAATTATGAGTGGGGAGAAGGGCTTAGTCATGAAGGAAGTGCTTCCCCTACCTCCCAGCACACCTCCCTCCCCTGAAATGGCAGCAATTCCAGAGGCGCGATTCAGGGAAAGGGCACAGGGACAGGAAGCAGGACACCAGGACAGGAAGCAGGACACCAGGACAGGAAGCAGGGTACGGGCACAGGAAGCAGGGCACAGGGGTAGGAAACAACATTCCAGCCAGTTATACGGGGCTGCTGGGTAGCCTAACATCCTGGGCTGGAGCCAATAAGCTGGAGGGGCATGGCCTCTGTGGAGCACACAACCTAGCAGGTAGGGTTTGGGCCAGGCCCAAGGCATGGCCGTGACACTGGGGAGTCACCCAAAACCCTGGGGCTGCAGGGTTTGATGCTTGCCTATATTTCACTTCTTTGTTTGTTCAGCTTTTCATTTTCCCTTGCCCTCCCCCATTTCCTCCGCATGAAGAGACACAAGTCTAATCAGTACTTGCACAAATTCAAGAACATCCACCAAGTACATGAATAACAAATACAAAATAGCATTGCCCAAGACACAAAGTGACCAATATCAAATTAAATAACAGCCTGATGACGACACAAAGTCAAATTGCAGACAGACTTCAAAGACAAAGATTTTCAAATCCTCCCATCAAATTTATTTCACATTTGTGAATCTGAACCCCCAAAAAATCACCAAGTTCAAATTCATTTTGAATATTCTTTCCAGCTCCACTTTTACCCTTTTTACATGGGCAGTGGTCGTGGTGGGATGGGGGGGGGGGCTTCCACTGTGTGTGTCTGTCTGTTTCTACGGGCACACATGCACCCCCTGTGCCCTACTTCCCCCTTTGTCCTGCTTCCTGTGCCCGTACCCTGCTTCCTGTCCTTGTGTCCTTCCAATGGAGCCTCTTCCATTTTGCCAGATGGTTCCATGGGTGGATGATGGGTGGAAATGGGTGGAGGTGGGTGTGCACCAGGAGCGTACATGCATTCCCACCCACAGCCTATGCTGTTCACACAGACAAACACCCCCCAAACACCACCACCGCAGTATTTACACAGATGCCCCCCCCTGCATCAAACACCCCACCCACGCACCCACTTGGGGGGGGGGCATCCATGTAAAAATGGCCTTTGTGTGAGCTATATTTGTAAAGAGAGTCCATGAGCCTCTTTTTTCTGCAGCATTCTTGCAGTTAGAATGGCTGGAAATGCCTCACTTACCAAAAATTCACAAATAGTTTCGGTAGTGAGACCAAAGCATGTAGCTGGACATATTCATAACAAATTTCAAAACCACTGTCTTAGCATGAACAGTGCCATGATTAGAAAGAGGGAACTCTCCTCCATAAGGTTACAGTCTTAAAGGGAAAAAATTTCAAACGCAAAAAAACACATACTGGTGTCTTCCTCTCAACTGTTTTTCAGTGAGAGTTACATACCGCCCAGCATTTCCAGTGGCCAAAAAAGTACAAGACCCACTCCTTGTTAGGTGGAGGGGAGGGAAACACGTTTCCACTTCTACAATAGTCACCCGCCCTAGGGCATCCTAAAATGACTAGTTCACCCCTGCCATGAAACAAGAGCCCTCAAGATCTAAGATGGGCTAGGGATGGGCGAACGCGGTTCGGAAGTTCGGAGTTCAACCCGAACTTGGACTGTTTCGACGACCAAACCCAAACCTGAACTGACTGAACTGAATTCGATTCTGAACTCCGAAATGACCGAACACTTCGGTCAAATTGGATCGCATTCAGGTGAGTTCGGGTTGCAAAAACGTGTCACTGGAAGGCAAAACGTGAGAGGGAGGGAGAGTCAGCTGAGGAGCAGACTTCCAGGCACCAGGGGTGGAGAGGCTTGGAGTAGCAGCCAGCCTGCCCCATCACCATCCCTTTTCTCCTTGGACCACTGGCTTCGCAGGCTGCGATTCGCCACGAGCTAGACTACATGGAACCAATGGGGCTTGCAGTGAGGCAGGCACAGAAAGAAACAAAACGGATTACCTCCCCCCTTCCCAACACCTTCTGAGCTAGTCACTGTTCCTGACAGCAGGCGTTTCAGACGGCTCCCTTTCCCAACAGTTTTTGTTCTCCTCAATCCATTGTAATCCTCCTCCTATTTCATCCATCCAACCCATCTACCGCCATCTTATCATTTATTTAGATTATATTAGATAGATTTAGGTGTTATTTTTTGTTTTTACCCCTCCCTGTGTTCCCTGTGTTCAATCTTCCTTCCTCCCTCCCCCTCTCCATTGAATCCTTTCCCTCTCCCTCTCTATATATTCCATCCCTGATTCCCTTCCCCTGTTTTTTTATTCATTTAGAGTAGGACTTTTACCGAACGCCAGAACCGAACACGACCAAACTGAACGGCCGAACCCAAACTCGGCGAACGAACTGAACGACCGGACCGAACCAAGTGCTCAAACATGAACAGTCATCTGTTCGCCCATCCCTAAGGTGAGCAGTTCCTCTCAATGAGAGATAAGCCCAGCTCATCACAGGGTGGCAGGAGTGAAACAGCTGTGTGTACACCCTACCCTTCCAACACACACACTAGGGTTTGAGCCCTCAGGGAGATGAGAGGGGAACCCAGAGGGACATGCACCCCAGAGACAAAGGGGAAGGGAGTGAGGACCCCACAAGTGTGGGGGAAGGGCAGGCTACTCATGTGCCTGATCCCAAAAAGCTGTGGGGAAGGAGCAAACACAGAGAACACCAACAGACTCACTCTTCACACCCACCAAGCTAAACACACACACACGCATGCACAGACAAACCAGGAGGGGAGGTTAAGTAACACTAGATGAGGGGATAACATAAGCTCCAGGCCGGTCTCTCAGACTCCTGATAAATGGAGGCAGTTGTCTCTGGAGCTAGTGTTGTTATTGCCTTGGCCCCGTCCCCCTAACATCTGCCGCATCCCCACGCTGGACATTGGAGAACAATATACCACCCTCTGAGAGCCACAGGAGCCGTGCAACCGCCCACCACTGACAGAGTCGCTGACAACAAGTGGCAGCATTCACACAGCCCCACCCACCACACCTGCCAACACTCTAAGTAAACAGAAGCTCTCCTGATTATCATTCACTTACTTTCTTGTCATTCCATCATCTCCCCATTGTCCATCCAAGTGATTTTTCCATGAGGCAACCAGGAAAGAGGTGACCGGGACTTGAAGAATACCAGTCTTTCAGCACCCAAAGCTGGTCTGTCCCTTCTAGAAAGGGACTGTTGGGAGGTGTGATTCCTAATTTCCACTTTGAATTTTGATATTCTACCCCTCGGTGACTAATGCAGGGCCAAAACACTTTAAAAAAACTATTTCTACATTAGTTATTGCCTATGCCATTTAAAAAAAATCTATATCACTGGGTTAAATTAATACTTTAGAGTCTGAATGTTGCAGGGCAATAGATAAAGCTGCAAAGAGATCAGCTCTACAGATGCGTAAATCATTTTTCATGTTTCATTTTTAATGTAATTAGTAGGTTTGCTTTGATTTGTAATGAGATCAACCAATAACAACCCCCACCCCCACAACAAATGACCAAGGGTTGTTTGTTTAAATATCACTTTGATCCCACATACTTCTTCAGGATTTATGGAATTTTAAATGAGATTAAATAAGCAAGTGCCAACCACCAGTGTTGCAAGCTTCGGGTACGATGCAATCTCTGCATCATTGTAAGGGCGCCTCTGAGCATGACTTAATGTATGTAAATAAAGTCTAGTCTCTAGTGAATACTAATGGGAGGGCCTCCACAAGCAAAATGGGAAAAGGATGCGATTATGAGTTTAAATTAGAGCTTATTAATTACCGGCGGTACTATATCAACAGTTACAGTGCTGAGTATTCGGGTGGGGGTGGTTAAGGCAGTCGGTGGATGAGGCAGATTGTAAACTGTGCCCGTTCCAACAGAGGAGGGTAGCAACAAAATAGGATGTTAAATTCGTTTCAAGAGACTGCAGCGGTGCATGAAATGATTTCTTACAGCATTCTTCAAAGATCTGTCCCCTGTGGGAATGCAAAACTTGTACAGAAATAGCCTCACAGGAAGGGCTGTTTGCAGAAGTGTTTCAGAGGATGGGCAATGTAAGACGATTTGCAACATCCGTTTTATTTCAGAAGCACCTGTTTAAAATGTCAATAAAGAGGGTTTAAAAAACCAAAGGAATCATTTTTGAGATTTCCTCTTCTATATCATGCTAGAGGGGTTATTTTTCCAATATATTAAAACTTTAAATCCTTTGCTGTGTCATCGCTGCAGTCATCGGTCAGACAGGATTTATTTGCTAGAGCGGTGACAAATGAAAGCTGGCAAAAGGAGACGAGAGTGTATTAAAATGCTCTCGCAAGGAGTGTTTTGAAGGTTTCACATTGTCTCATTAAAGAAAAAGAATGCGCTTGTAAGAATGCTCTGTATTGCCTTGTTCTTGTGGCAAGCTGTTCTTACTGTGTGGGCAACGTGCACCAGGGAAGATTGGGCAGATGCTTGCGCTAATAGGAACCACTGAAATGAATAAAAGAAACTATTAACATCTTGGTCTCCTGCCACCAGGCTAAAAGCATCCAGCAATATCAGAGCACACACACAGGAATCCTGTATATAGGTGTCAAAGGAAATAGAAGTAGTCCCAGGTACCTACACTACAGAGCCTGGTTTACTAAATGTGGTGTACTGGAATCAGATTTTTGGCTATCCCGCCCCCTCCCACCTGACAGCGGCTCAGGGCAGTTTACAAATTTCATAGAAAATATAAAATACAATAAAACATACAATCATAAAATTAATAAAAACCAGCATACATAAAACAAAAAATAGGTATCCCCAGAATGAAAATAAATCCCCCCTCCTTGCCCTACCCACAGCAACGCATTCCCGCTACCTAGCTGAATGGCTGGCGGAACAGCCAGGTATTGCATTGCCTTTGAAAGGAGGAGAGATCCAGGGACAGACATACTTCCACTGGGTGGGAGTTCTACAGCCTCAGAGCAGCCACCAAGAACACCCTCTCTGTTGTCCCCATCCGACAGACATGGAGGACTTCAAGAGGGTCGTCCCCAATGACCTCAGGGCTGCTCCAGAACCCAGGGGTTAAGGCAGTCCCACAGATAAACAGGGCACAAGCCATTAAGGGCTTTAAAGATCAATACCAACACCTTGAATTGAGCCCAGAAGACTATAGGCAGCCAATGCAACAAACAGAGCACTGGTGTTATGTGCTCGTAGTGATTCATCCCCATGAGGAGTCAGGTCACTGCATTCTGCACCAGCTGCAGTCTCCAAACCATCACCAAGGGTAGCCGCACGTAAAGTGTATTGCAGTAGTCTAATCTTGAGGTGATGAAGGCATAGATGATGGTGGCAAGGTCGGAGCCCAAGATTACAGTCGAAGCCATCATCACACAAGATGTAACTGGCAAAAAGCACTCCTCACCACAGCTGCCACCTGAGCATCCAGGCAGAGCTGTGAATTGAGGAGCACTCCCAGACTCCGAACATGAGGGACCAAGGATGGGTGGACCCCATCAATGATGGGGACCTACCCCACACCTAGCCCCCCAGTCCCACCCACCAGCATCACCTCCGTCTTGTCAGGATCCAACTTCAGAAGGCTTGCTCTCATCCAGTCCCCCACAGTCGCCAAACACCAAGTAAGCACTGAGATGGCCAGGCCTGAGTCAGATGAAAATGAGAGGTAGAACTGGGTGTCATCCGCATACTCATGACACCAACACCCAAATCCTCTCATGGCCTCTTCTAGAGGCTGAACAGTAGGGGGGGGGGGCAGGGCATGGAGCAGGAGGGGGGACAGAATGGAACCTTGTGGAACTCCACATGTGAGGTCCTGGTGAGACGAAGAATGGTCCCCCAGCACCACTCGCTGAGTTTTTCCGGCCAAGAAAGAGCAGAACCATTAAAGAACTATACCACCTATCCCAGCACAATCCTGCAAGCATGTCATCAACACCTCCTCATGGTCAATGGTATCAAAGGCAGCCGACAGATCTAACAAAATCCACGGAGACAAATCAGTCAGCCAGTCTATGGCGGCGTGGTGAGAGCTATCAGAGGCGGCAGAGATACATTCCTCCCCATGCTTACCTACCTGATTTCATGACAGCTAAGTCGGAGTGAAGGCGGGGGCAGAGCAGCAGAACCGTGGAGACAAATCAGTCAGCCAGTCTACGCCAGCGTCGTAGGAGTGCGCCAAAGGGCCGCGGGCACAAGGACACGCCTCAGAGCAGGAACTGGAACTCTTTGGTTTTGCTCCCTTTTTCCATGGGTCCAGTTCACAAGATGTGGCTTCAACTGCCCCAAGCACATCAGCAGCATCAGCAGGCATTACCAACTGAAATTTGTCCCAGGAAACCGGACAAGGCAGGGCATCCATAATCTCTGAATCCACGACTGCACTAAGTACAGCATGGAAGTCGTGATGAATGCAAGCGATTTTCTTTGCAAAGTAATCAATAAACATGTGACAGCAAGCACTGGAAGAATCCAGTTCCAGGTGGAGAGAAACAGGCCAGACCAACCAGCCCTTTCACCACCCTGTCAGCCGCCGTGGCCGCTCCCTTGCGCGGCAGCCGCCCCCCGACACTCCAGGCCCCGCCCCCGGCAGTTCTCCCTCAACACGGGCGTCTTCACAGCATACAGGGACGCCGACACAGGCAGAAGCCACACCCACAACAGAGGCCACTCCCGACACTCCAGGCCCCGCCCCCGGCAGTTCTCCCTCAACGCGGGCATCTTCACGGCGTACAGGGACGCCGACACAGGCAGAAGCCACGCCCACAACAGAGGCCACCCCCGACAGGGCAGGGCCCCGCCCACCGCTGCGCCACTCCGCACGTTTGCGGGGGCGTGTAGGGGGCAGGGCTTCCCCTTTATAAACCGGCCGCTCCAGAAGCTCTGGGCCGGTGAACAGAGCTCTAGCCTGGATGAACTAGCCCCCCCCCTTCCCTGCTTGAAAGCTAAGTATCTGCATTTGAGAGTCTTCCTTTTGGTGTTGTGCCTCCCTTGTCGTACCTGTGCTCCCTCCCTGTCCTCCTCTGTGTTTGGAATTCGTTGACTGTGTCTACTACAAGGTATCTCGTGACTGTTGAACTCCTGATCCCTGTTCCCCTGTGAAAGCTTGAGTGAGAAGAGTGAAGGGGCCTGCGGGCCTGGCGCTTCTGCCCCTCCCTGGGTCCCCTCTCTCCCCTCACCCCTTGTCTGTGTGCCAGTCCTTGCCTCCCTGCTCCCCCTACCCCTGGGCCCTCGCCTTGTCTTCCTTGTACCAGTCCTCACCGCTACTTCCCCCCCCCCCGTTGGTGTGAAAGTCCCTTCCTTAAAATTAAGCTCTGTGCCCTATGATGATAGGGGCCTAAGTTCCAGGTGCGAAAGCCCAAGGAACGGCCCACACACTATCCTGACGGGCCTCCGGGACCCCCTTCGAGTACAATCAGAGCCTTCCGAGAGAGTGTGGCGCGTCTGGGCACCCCTTGACTTCCCAGCCTTCCCCTACCCCCCTGACACACCCGGAAAAACTCACCCAGACGCAACTTTGATGATAGTAAAGAAGCCCTTCTTTGCTGCCCGCACAGCCACGGAATATGCTCTTAAATTAGCTTTATGTCTTAATCTGTCATCTTCAGTACGAGTACAGTGCCACTGTAGGTGTACTCTATCCCCTCTAGGTGTGCATGTTATTAAATTTGGGGTCCGACGGCTTACTTACCCCTGTGGGATCAAAAGCTATTAAGGGGCAACATACACACAGGATGATTGTTTATTATGCTTAAACATTCTCCAATGGGAACCAGGCAAATAGTGAGAAGGGGTGTCCTTAGATGTGCATGCCCTAGTGTAGCTGCACAGAGAATCAAATTTGGAGTGGTCCTACCAGGGTCCAAATGCACTCACCTTCAATTAGGGCTGAAATGAGAATCAAAATGATTTTCACAAGAATCTCGCAAGACTCGAGAACCATTACCAAGATCTCGACAAGATCTCAATAGTGGTTTGAGATCTCACTAGATTCTCAATTTTTTTAAAAAAATACTCTGTACATACACAAAATGGCCACCACAAATAGACCTGCACATGCAGTTCTGTCATGCACAGCCTTATTCCACGTGACACAGGCCACATTGATGCCATTTTGGAAAAGGTCAGCTGGTCTGCATATGCTCAGAACCGGATGCCCTTTTCCAAAATGGCACCGATGCTGCCTGCACCAACTTGGAAAAGGACAGTGCATGGGCAAAACAGCTGCGGCAACCATCCTGTGGATGCAGAGTATTTAATTTTTTTTCTGAGAACCTTGCAAGATCTTGAACTATTATTGAGATCTTGTCGAGATCTCGGTAGTGTTTCTCGATTCTTGTGGGTCAAGAATTGGTGAATTCTTGACTAGTTCTCATTCTTGTAAATCTTGTCAAGAACCCGGTTCTCAATGAGATTTTTGATATTACCAAGAACACATTTCAGACCTATCTTCAGTGGGCCCGCTCTAGGGCTTTATAGGTCAAAACCAGGCCACTGGAGCCTTTACACCAGGGCAAGCTTAAAATGTATGGATTATGGTGCAAAGAAAAAATGTGGGGACCCTGTTAGCCCTCCCCCATGGTCCTGCCACCTCAGGGACATCCTTTGAGAGACCCTAGAAGTAGTTGCTTTTGGGGACCTATGATGTCATGATGCTCTGCAGGGGTGGGGCTATGCTGGAAAGGGGGGGGGTTAACACTTCCCCACTTCCCATTTTTGATGTGGCCCCACCTTAATGAGATGCTCCAGTGTTGTATGCTTCATGGGGCAGGAGCCACCTGAAGAAACATTTGGCCCATGCTCAGAAGTCCCTGAGCTCGATTCCATTCCCCGCGGATCCAGCATGGAGCAATGCCCTCAAACACTGCCATTGCTGGCACATTGTGCCGTACATAAACTCTGTGCATGAATGCACACACGTAGGGTCCATGGGGAATGGGATTTAGGCCCCTGTCTGCATCAGGCCTGGGTTTGAATTAGGCCCAATGTGGTCAGGTTCAGAATGAAATTTTTGGCCCTAGCAGGTCTCTCCCTACGTTTTCTTTTTGGTTCTGTCACAGACCAGCCATGTGGCCATAAACATTTGGGAAAGTTGGGAGTCAAGCACCGAAGGCCAAGTCATGTCCAAGTTTCTTCACAATAGAAGCTGACCAAACAAAGTAGAGAATCCACAGGCCTCCATGAGCCAACATTTCTCCTTTTGCTTAGAGTGATCTATGGACACAACGGCCTCTATACTGCAAGGCCTCCTAAATTAATACTTTTAAAACTTAAAGTGCTTTACAAAGCTAATTAATAAATTCATCAATTTAATTGCAGTACATTACCTTTCCCAAGATCAACTCCCTGTTTGCAAAGGGAGTCCTGGTGAGCTAGTGTTAATAAATGACACAAATGACAAAGATTCATTTATAAAATGTTCCCCACATAAATGCCAAACTTTTCAGCGTTATGAGTGGCTGTGCAGTAATTTGCATTGTGTGATGGGCTTGGAGGCCTGCCAGCTTAAAGCTCTGATGGCTTCCACTCTTTATTACCTGATAGTCAATCTTCCAAATTTGAACGAGCTGCAGGTTATCCCATTCTCCTATCAGTAAACCAGGGAAAACTTTAATGAAATGTGAGCCGCAGTAGATGCTTTCCTGAATACTTCTGTTAAGGTAGCCTCTTTCCTGATATGAATGTGGTCAACATAGCTTATTCACGGAAGATTAAGAGCATCTTGCAGCGTGGAGGCTGAAGAGAAAAGAAAGCTAATTCTGTTCCACTGAACTCAAGGGCAAAACTCTCACTGCCACAAGTTTGGGGTTACAGTTTTAAGTGACAAAACGAGTCTTAACACTGAGGTAGCATTTATAATTTTGTGTCACTTCCTGGGAGTTTGTAGAACCCTTTCTTTACCCAGTACTCACTCACAAAAGCACTTCATTAATTGACATAGGCTTATTTGCGTCTGCATGATAAGAATGGTATCATCCACATACAGAAGTCCTTTCTTCACCCGTATTCCTGGTGGTTGATGGTTGTAAGACCAGGGTGGATGGGTGGGGCCAGCAGGGGAGTGTGGGAAATATCCAATGGAGTGCAAAATGGATCACAGTAGCCATTCTCCTAGCTTCACTCTGATTGCACTAGGGGGAGTTTCCAAAATGGAGCACAGCTGCCATCCTCCTAGCTCCACTCCTGGCAATTACACTAGGGGGAGTTTCCAAAATGGTGCAGTAGCAGGGGAAGAGAGAGAGAGAAGAAAATGATACGGGCAAGGGAGAGGAGAGGGAGAAAGTTGTACATATGTGTGTGTGGCAGGGATAGAGGGAATAAAGTACAAAAGGAGCAGCTTAGTCTACAGACCACTATCCTAGACCATCAGTAAAGAACCCGTTCTGTGCAGCGAGCACCTGAACCACCTGCAGAAAATGAAGCAACCCACCTCCATCCTGGATCCCTCTCCCTTCCTATGCTTGCAGCCCCTCAAAACTGGTCCTTTGTATGCTCACTCCCCTCTTCCTAAATATTCAGCTCAGGGAGCCCTGCATGGGAAGCAGTAGTATAACTTTGGTGTAAATGGGGTGGGGTTGGAGGTGCTGGATCTATCCCCACCCACAGAAGTCCCACTCCCGGTCCCGATCCAGTTCCATAAGTCTCCGGGGGCGGACCGAGCTAATAGGTCCTGCACCCTGTCAGGGGAAAACATGCGCCAGGATGCACGCCTTAAGAAGGTAATGGTCAGACCATGACAAAGGCTCTACCCCCCCTGACTTCTACTAACTGACCCCCCGCCTCAAGGCCAGTGCAGGAAACCAAATCCAGTGTATTTCCCTCCTCATGTGTGGGGCCACAGATGATTTGGGACAGGCCCATGGTTGTCATGGAGGTCATGAACTCATGCCTCGCTCCTCCAAGATCAGTGTCAGTGTGGATATTAAAGTCCCCCAGGACCACTACTCTAGAGGTCCGGAGGATCACATCTGACACCAGATCAGCAAGACCATGTAGGGATGCTGCTGGGCAGTTGGGTGCATGGTACACCAGCAGCACCCCTAATCTGTCCCTGGCCAAATCCAACACAAGATGGAGGCACTCAACACCTGGTGGAGCCTGCACTAGATATCTCCTAAATGACCATGCATCCTTGATAACAAAGGCCACACTGCTCTCCCCACCCCCCCATCCCTCCAGCCGAGGCTGATGCTGCACAGAGAACCCAGCTGGAACAAGATCAGCCAGAATAGGGTCAGATTCGTTGTCGAGCCAGGTCTCTGAAAAACACACGAGGTTGGCGTCCCACTCTGGGATTGACTCCTGGATGGTAGATGACTTATTGACAACCTACCTCGCATTCAGCAGCACCAGACCAAGGCCTTAGGTCTCCCAGGACTCAACCCACAACCTACTCGCATGGCGGGTTGAGAGGGGAACAGGCACAAGGCACTTGCTCCCTTCTCACTGATGGAACACACCTCCCCTTTGGACCATATCACCCCCGACCCGTAACAACCCCAATAGCTGCAGAACCCCTCCCCTCCTCAGAGAACCCCATTAGACACCCACCCTCCATAGACTTCCCCGACAGGTTGGTGAGAGGGACCCCGCCCCCACAACCTCCCTACCCACTTCTGCCACCGGTGGGCAACCCTCGCCGCCCGGAGGGTCACCCCTGCTCACACCAGGGGTTCCCCTTACACCACCCCCTGACCTCCTTTTCCTTCCACCAGAGGGAGGTCAACAACCCCTATACCACACCCCATCTTTGCACTCCCTCTACTTATCATTACAAAATCTGGGGCCTTGCCTACCTCTGAGCCTTTTGTCTCTGTACCAATTTGCCTGAAATTGGACTGGGAAATTCAAAGTTATGAAGGAGGTCTCACTGCCAGCTTTACTGCAGAGTGACCTGGAGAGACTTCCCCAGACCCTGAAATTTTCTCCACTTCCCGGGCCCCCACAGTGGCCCATATTTTCACCAGGCCGGATGTGGAGTCCCTGCGCCATCTCAAACAAAATCATCGCTAGGGACCTGTAGAGGGTGCCCCAAGGAGGCAGGGTAGGGCTGAAATGAGAATGAAGTTAACGCTCATGAGACTCTCGCAGCCCCAAAGAGATTGCACGAGAATCTTGAGAATCTCACAAGGAATTGAAGATTCTGGCAAGAAACTCAAGAATCTAAAAAAATTCCCCCCAAATGATCTGCGCATGCGCAAATGGCCACACACATGCAGAATATTCCTGTTGGACATTTTTGTGGAGACGCAGATCATATTTTTGCTATTGTGAGGTTCTCGAGAATCTCGAGACTCACTCTTGCAAAAATCTCGAGACAAGAAAATCTTGTTGAGAAGCCTATTCTTGATGAGATTTAGAGAAGGGTGAAATTTTGTTTCAGCTTTAAGGCAGGGCTTCAGGGAGGGGGGTCAGGTCACCAGGGGTCCAGTCAGTGTTTTATCTTCACTCTGCAAACTCTAAGGCCAGCTTTGGATCTATCTCTCTCTCTCTCCCTCCCTCCCTCCCATCATCATATGCACCTTCTTTCCATAGGAAATCAAGCTACAAATAATAATGCTTCCAAGCCTTACACTATGATCCTCAGACTACTTACTCCAATCAATGGAAATACTCTAGCATAAGTTGTAGACTGAGACAGGCTTCCTCATTTGCTCATACTATACAGTTGGAAATGGATGTCCATTGAATTACAAGTGTTCATCTTTAAAAATATTTTTGAAAGACTTCCAGGGAGTCATCTAAAGTTTTCTCTGAAGTCGCTAGAACTCCTCTGGTAAAATATTTAAAAACAAGTCTAGAAATGCACGGCGCAAATTTCTGCTTGTTAAATTAAGCTTTCTGCCAGTTTAGCAGACAGGATCGACACAATTAGAAACACGTTAAAGAGCGCATTCTCACATACAGAAACACGCTGGTGTTTGTCAATGCAGGCAATTTAAAAATGTGCCTACATTCATTCACACCAGCATGTCACTAGCGCATTCAAGCTACTTTACAGAATGCGCTAGTGACATTGTGACTAACCTGAATCATGCGGGGAAGGAGGCAGTGGCGGTGGCTCCATAAGCGGCTGCAGGGGGAAACCGGACGTGAAGAGAGGACTTCCGGCCGCTATGTGCAAGGGGAATGCAGCAGCAGCGTTCTGACAGCAGGAGTCATGCGGGTCTTTGGACATGCGCTTCCGTAAAGGTAGGTTTTCGCTGCCCTCTCATGCGCTTAAATAACAAACGCAAGTACAGCAAATTAAGCGCAAGGAGACTTTCCCACAGCATTACATTATGTGGGGGAAAGAAACAAGCACTGATTTGCTGTATGTGGGAATGTGCCCAAAGTTCTGGATGTTTAAATCTTCTGGGTTTACAAGTCCACAAGTTAGTTCCAGATTCATTTTTCACACACCCACTGCCCTGAGGCAGTTCCTGGATGCATTCTTCACACAAACACTGCCCCAAGGCAGCCTAAAGTAGCTGCAGCTGTAAATGTGACAGGCTGCCATGGAAACCAAGTGACCACCGCTGCCTGGAGCAAAGCAGTTTACCAGGAGAACCTTTTACACACAAAAGTTCTGGCAGAAGTTTCACGCAGACGTTCAAAGATCCGGATGTTTAAGGTCTGGATGAGTGATTTAGACACACAGAAAGTTCTGGATATTACAGCAAACATCCAGGAGAAATGTGTGTCTAAAAACAATGTTTCACTTGCTGCTAAGAAAGCAAGAGAAGAAGAGTAGGTTCTTGGCAAGGTCATTATAAAGGGGGGAATTTGGCAACAAGATGACGGGTTGTTTTCCCTTTAGGCATTTGCTTAGGGATGGCAAATTATCAGGTCCTAGTCCTTTCTCTAACCCCCACTGTGCACGAATGAGCTGGGGAGGAATTGCAAAATGGTGGCAGGTCTTCTAACTTCCACCAATATGAGTTCTGATTGGCTACTAGCACAGCCCCATTTTCTGCTTTTGTAGGGTTGTCGCCTCTCACAGGTTTGACCCTACCACTTCCATTGACCAAGTGACAGCCCTATGCTGCTGCCTGCCTCACAAATAACAGCAAATATTACAAGAGGCAGAACAATGCAGCATGGAAGGCAGACGGGGTGGAGGGTGGTGACTTTCTGAAAGTGGTAGGGGAAGGAGGGGAGGGCAGGGAGGCAGCAAGGAGGGTATAAAACAAGGGTGTCACTGCAGGTAACAGCAGGGAGGCTGTAGTGCAGCTTCGGGTGAGTAATAAGGGGGCATATAGGGGCCAGCAAAAGAATTGCAGCAGAACCAAGGGACAGGTCTAGATGTGAAGCAAAAGTCAAATTTTGCCTATTCTTCTAAGAAGTCTTGATCTAATTACTGCAATGCGCTCTATGTGGGGCTGCCCTTGATGATTGCTTGGAAGTTCAGCTGCAGCTGGTGCAGAATGCAGCATCTCGCCTCCTTTTGGGTGGGATGGAGGGTGCCAGGAGCATCGGCTTCCTATAGGTTTCCGGGCACAATTCAAAGTGCTGCTTTTGACCTTCAAAGCTCTAAACGATCTGAGCCCCACATATCTGAGAGTCTGCCTGTCCATCCATGCCCTACTGCAGCCCCTGCGAGGAGTCAGGGGTGCCTCCCTCTGGGTACCATCTGTTAGTCTTGTTCATATAGTGAGGGCTCGCAGGGTGGCCTTCCCGGTTGCCGCCCCGATGCTATGGAACTTCCTTCCTCCAGAGGTTCATCTGAGCCCGAGTCTGGGCATCTTCTGGAGNGCTATGGAACTTCCTTCCTCCAGAGGTTCATCTGAGCCCGAGTCTGGGCATCTTCTGGAGGCGTTGTAAGACCTTTCTATTTGTTAAGGCATTTGGCGGCCAGGGATAAGGGATTGTGGGTTTTGGAGTGGGGGGGGGTAGCGGTGTCAGGGGGTGTTTGGGGAGGGTTTTATGGAGTTTGTGGTGGGGTTGGGGAGGGGTGAAGGGAAAGGTTGGGGGTTTGGGTTTTTATGGTATTTTTTTATATGTATTGTTTTTATCTGTTTTGTAAGCCACCCTGAGCCTTTTGGGAAGGATTTATTTAGAAATCTAAATAAATAAATAAATAAATAAATAAATAACCCTTTCAGCCCCCAGATACTAAAAGATTATTGTGAATACATGACTGCATAGCAAAAGCATACATACATCAGTGATGAAACAGGATACATTGAGTCACTCTAAGGGAGTTTGCACAAGAGCATGGTAAGCTTTGGTTCTTGCCCTGATTAGGACTCCCATTAAATCCAACAGCCAATGTTTGCTAAAGGCTAAACACTCGTTCCAAAGAACTTTAGAAGGTGGACACAATCAAGGTGTTCCCAGGAGAGATTAAGCCTTCCTGCAGAGTATTATTGTGAATAGGACGCAACCTGCCTGTGAAAAGGGAAGGCAGTGAATTAATTACATGTAGAACTGCAAGGGTAATAGATTAAATATCTGTGAGTGGAGTCCACAGGTTTGGATTTTGAGTTTTGTAGTCAACCCAAATGACATTTGTCATGGGTTTTTGCAATTATTATGAATTTACTATTGTTTATTTTGAAATTATTATTTTGAAATGTTTATTTTATTTATTTTCCATGCATTTTCATCCATACATTTGGGTTTTCACTACAGGCAAAATTAGGAGCTAAATTGCTGCTTGTGAGAAATTTTGCTAGCTCAGGAACCAGGATCTGTTTCCCAACCATTTCCTGATACTAATGCAATTTCTTGAGTCTCACAATACTGCAAGATACCATCCTGAGTTACTGACTTTCCGTTTACTGTTTACTCTGTACAACATACCGTTGTTTACCGCTTACTACATTGCCGAGGGTACCGTAACCATATTACTTCCCATTTTATTTCTGTTATTTGTAATGCATTTATGAACCAATCACTTTGTGAATAGCCATCACCTTAACCTCCCCTCAGTACCTCTTAGCTTCCATTCCAATGCCTCCAATCAGAATTGTTGTTCTGTGTTATTCTGTTGCTTTGACCAATCTGCAACTAGTCAATGAGTGACAAGGAAGTACAAGGGAAAATGCAGAGTGCAAGAAATGCAGTATTGCATCAGTATTACCTCTCAGAATTTTAAATGGACAGCAAAGCAGTAAACAACAAAGTGGTAAATGGGAAAGTGTTAAATGGAATCCCAGTAAGCAGAAAGATGGTAAATTGAGAAATGAAATGTCAGTCAAGACATTGAGGCCTATCTCAAGCCCTGTGCACAAGTACACAGGGCACATGTGTGGCACACATCCAACTCACATACAAACCATGTGCACCCCTATTACAGGGACTGTGGCACATGTGAAAACCACGTGGCAATCACATGGAACTTGCGTGTGCACACCTAAGCCATGCACACGTGAGTTCTGGATCACACCTACTGTCAAGTACCGAGAGGTTCTTGATTCTACTGAGACAGTATTGGGCACTGGGCTATCAATGGGAATTCCTGTCTCGGTAAAATCTAGTTTTTTTCAGCGCTAGTTTTCACACTTTGTCATTTCTAGCTTTTTATCTCTCCGATAGCTTTTGGAATCCAGAGAATAGTGTGACTGTCGTGTTGATCCCAAGTGACAGAAGCGGTTCAAATGATATCTTTTACTGGACCAAGAGGTTTTGGATGCAGATTTTAAAAATAAAAAGCATCAGTAACTAATGAGATTGGGCAGGAAGGTTGCGGGGGGAAAATTTGAACAGGACAAGCTGCCGAAAAGAAAAGAAGCAGGCAAAACGCTAAATGAACAGAACAAACAAATGTAATGAATGAATGACACAAAAAGACAAAAAGAAGGTAATCGAATGAAATGTAGACAGATACTGTTCGGTGCCCCTTTCATTTGTTTTGGATTTGATGGGTTTGCTCGTTGAATTTTGGTGGGCACACAATTCAGCTCTAGTTAAATACTAGAGACGCCCAGAGGACTGGGAGGTGCGAGTTTCTCTGAGAGAAAAAGCAAAGAAATGCCAAGAACAGATCTTGCCAAGGAGAACAGCAATTAAGTGAAGTGAATCTCTGAGACTTCGTAGAGGGAAATGAAAGGGAGGAGGAGGAAATGGCTCATTAGCCCCAGCATATGAACTCTGAGGCAACATGAGGTAAGACGATGGCACTAGAGAGGCAGGAGAAGAGAAGAGGTTTGAAAATAAGATGTGCAGATTATAACAAAAAAGAACACAAAAAAGGAGTCAGTAGAAACGGCAACCTGCAAGGAAGAAAAGCTGAACGTACAGGTCTGCTTGAAAACCCCAAGGAAATGTTCACATAGAACACAAGAAAACAAGGCATCAATGTGATCGCATACCCAAGAGGGAAACAAAGCTATACGGAGGAGATAACTGGTGATGGGACATGAGCAGATGTTCTCCCTCCAGGACAGTGATGACACAGTTCATACATTCACACACAACATTGTGAGGAGAGGCTTTTTTTATTTTTTTTTCATCTGTTTGCTTTGGCAGTCATCCCCAAATTCATTTTAGCAAACATGTCACGCGTCTACATCAAACAGAGACACCCTCCGTATCCTGAGGGTTCTCATAACAATTGCAAAGAGAAAGGTTTGCTGTTTGGCTACAATTATTTTACATAAAGCAGGATAGGATGTTTAGATACTGGGCGGGGGTGGGGGGGGGGGATAGCAATAGAAGTTGCTTTCATGCTAGCATCTACACCACGCTGCTCTTAGTGCTGATCTCTGTACCAATATACAACATGGGGAATACCTAATGCAGCAGACTGCCACTAATTATATCTGCATCATGATTTTCCAAAGCAGTGAAGAATACACTAGAAGGGCAGGCAGACTATGTTGTACCCTCCTCATGCACCTTGCCTTTGTCTGCCTTTGTCTGCCAAATCACGCAGAGGATGTTATACACCTTTTCTGGCATTGTCCCTTTTATGTGGGTCCAAGGTCTGAATTACTCCTTCCACAAGTTTCTCATTTGAGAGACTGGTCTAGCAGACTTAAAACAATTTGGTTGCTGCAAAGTGACTCTGTTGTCATTTTGTCTGCTTTGGGGAAATACCTGGCTCAACATTCGGGAATTTAGAAAAGACGTAGGTCTTGATTTCTAGTTTATGAAACCTCAAGTTAAGTTAAAACTCAACCCAGCTGTAAACTAGCTATTTATGGTTTTATGTTATTAAAGTGTTGGGCATACTTGACCCCCCCAAAATGCCATTAGCCTTCCCCTTCCAAGGATAGAGGATGCTATGGTAGTAAGCGAATTTATTGTATTATGCTATGGATTTTATTGTTAGTAATGTATTATGTATTGTTATTTTGATGATTTTCAATTTTGGTTTTGGTGAAAGTCATAAATAAAATAACTAAATAACTAACCTTGCCTTTTACAAGAGCCAGTGTGGTGTAATGGCTAAGTGTGTAGTACTTAAGTTAAGAGACAAGGGGGGACCCTGGTTCAAGTCTTGCCTTACCCAGAAACTCATACTGTATTCACACCTTGTGACAGTGGCACTCCTGCAAGAAAAAGACACAGCAGGGAAAGGAGGAAGAGGAGGCCATCACAACTTCCAGTACAAACAGGGTTTTTCCATGACAATACTCACAAATGACAGGGCTCAAAATTGGTGGAGGACTATGAGAGATCAGCACTATGAACTTGCCAATGAGGGGCTGGTACTGTTAGTAGCTGATCTATATCTTTGGGCCATGCTGCTGAACAGCCCATGACACCTCAGGGGAGAGAAGAGTCCCCTTTACTCCCCTTCTTTCTTGGTCCTTCGAGTCCAGAAGGGTTCTTCAAAATCTTTTTCAGGGTGACCAATTTAAATCAAAAGAAGAGCTAGAGAAGGTCACGCAGGCCCACATTGACCGTTTCCAGTATAGTCAACTAAAAACATGTATACAGGCTCAAAAAAAGAGGGAAAGTTATATTGGGAAGGGATAAGGGTATACCTATAAAAGTTATGAGGGTATACCTATAAAAGGTATAACTATAAAACTATACAAGGTATAACTATAAGGGAAAGTTATACTTATATATAAAGTTATATATTTCAATCCCTAAGGGATTGAAAGTCATTTTGTTCTCCCCATTCGGCCAAAGAGGATTGCTCTCCAAAATTTACTCAGAACTGAAACTGATATGGTACAGGCCTCAGTTAAAATACATCCAGAATTGGGAGAAAGATGTTCAAAAAAAATTTGATAAACAGGAAAGGAGCCAAATTTGGACACACATACACAAATGCTTTTCGTCCTCTCCATAATCAAGACACAAACAAAAATAAAAATGCACCTTTACTTGACACCAGTTGAAGTTTCGCACTTCTCCAGTACTTCCTCTTCTTTTTGTTGGAGGGAATGTGGGGAACGGGGAGATCTTTTTCATTGCCTATGGGCTTGCATGGATGTCCAACCTTTATGGTTTAAAATTTGGGAATTTGTGAAACAAGTCACTGGTCTTCCATTGCCATTTAAACCAGAGATTGTACTCCTCAGAGTCTACCCAACCATGCCTTTTCTGGGGGCTCACAAAGAACGTGTGTTCAGATGTTTCTGACAGGTGCGAACATTATAGTCCGCAACTGGAAAAGCAACAAACCGTTATCCATAACAGAATGGCTTCACTACATTTGGTTTGTTCTGACCACGGAGAAGACTTTGACGAAGGTGAACAGCAATTTGGAGAATTTTTATTCGACCTGGTCGAGTTGCTTTTCATGTATCAAAGTCCAACTTTGCATCATTGAACCTGAAGATCCACTCCTGTTGTCGGACATATGAATGCATACATATTAGTGTGGTCTCTCCGGTGGTCTTTTGGGGAGGATGGAATAATAGAGCTGTGCATGTGGTCACCCCCTCCCCCCAATTGTTTTTATAATTATTATTTTATCAGTTGTTTTACTTAATGTTTGTTACAGCGTTTAAGGGTCATTTGCGGGGTTTTTTAAAAATAATTCATGTCTTCAAAAGTAATAAGATGATAACATGAGGGAATGGGCTTGGATGGGAGGGAGAGATGGGGACCTGTTTGTATTGCTGATCATAGAGGACAGGGCAATCGCTTGTATCATCTGGACCCCGATCTGTGTTGAGGGGGTAACATTTTCTCTGTAATGCTTTTGTATATGGCTTGACTCAAATAATAAACTCGTTTTACAAAAAACCCCCAACCCAACAAGATATGAGACATTCAAAATCAATGCAACGTTATACTTGGAAATTCATTTGCCTTCAATATGTACACCATTTGTATGATTTGTCCAATTTGCATAATTTATTCTGCTTGCGGATTTGGATTTTTTTTCTTACAGAATTCGGGTGGGGGAGAACACAGATTGTAGGGGACCCTGCTTCTAGTGTCTGGTTGCTCTGTCAGCTGAATGAGTCCAGGGGAAAATAATAGGTTTAGTACCATTTTAGGAAACATTTCTTGGAATTCACTGGCATCATGTCTTTTTCAGATCCTGCTTCCATGGCCCTTTCCCTCACTCTATGCCTCAAATGGGGAACTGGCCAGTTGCCCAAATATGGCAATCCTCTTTTAATTGAAACAGGAAGGTAGTAGATGAAACAGGTATGAAAACAGTAGGTAGGAGACTAGAGCGACGCTTATGTCGGACTCAGTCTGAATTTGACCGACTTCTCCATAGGACCCACTTGCAGTCCTATGTTGAGGCTGTGAGGACAGCAAAGAAGGATTTCTTTGCTGCCCTCATAGCATCTGCAAAGTCGCGTCCAGCGGAACTGTTCCGGGTGGTGTGGGGGCTGGTCAGTCCAGCCTCCCTCCGCCTGGACGGGGACTTGTTCCAGGCCCACTGTGAGGAGTTTGCCGCCTACTTTTCAGACAAGATCGCTCAGATCCAGAGTAACCTTGACACCGGATTGGAAGCAGTAAGCGAGGGGCATGAGGTTATGGAGGCACCGTCTGGTCAATCTTTCTGGGATGAGTTTCAGGAAGTGATGCCAGCTGATGCGGTGAATGTCCTGGGCTCTGTTAGAGTCACTAGTTGTGAACTAGATCTGTGCCCATCCTGGTTGGTGAAAGCCTCCAGGGAGACCTTGGGGACAGTGCTGGCGAGGGTAGTGAACACGTCCCTTCAGCAGGGGAGATTGTCACCCAGTCTCAAGGACATGGTGGTGCGCCCCCTGCTGAAGAAGCCATCTTTGGATGTGGGCACTGTCGCCAGCTACCGACCCGTCTTTAATCTTCCCTTTTTAGGGAAGGTTATTGAACGGGCAGTGGCAGTGCAGCTCCAGGCGCATTTGGACAGCGTTGGTTTCCTGGACCCTTTTCAATCTGGGTTCTGCCCCGGCTATGGTATGGAGACAGTGTTGGTGGCCTTGGTGGATGATCTCCGCTGGGAGATAGATGCAGGATGTTCAACATTCTTGATCCTGCTAGATCTCTCAGCCGCATTTGACACCGTGGAACATGGGCTGCTGCTGAGATGTCTGCAAGACCTGGGGGGTCTGGACTTGACTGTCCTAGGGTGGTTCCACTCATTCCTCTTGGGGAGAAGGCAGCGGGTGGTGCTGGGGGCTGAAACATCAAGCTCCCGGGCCGTGACCTGTGGTGTTCCGCAGGGTTCGATCTTGTCTCCACTATTATTTAATGTATATATGCAGCCCCTGGGGGAGATCATGAGAGCGTTCGGGGTGTGATGTCACCAATATGCTGACGATACTCAGCTGTACCTCTCGTTTCAACTGACCCAGGTCCTGCTGTCTCATTACTTTCCCAATGTTTGGAGGCTGTGGCGGATTGGATGTGGCAGAACAGACTGAAGCTCAATCCTGATAAGATGGAGGTGATGGTGGTGGGTACGGTGAGGGAGAAACTGGCTCTCCTGGTGGGGGGGGGTCCGCCCTCCTGTAGCCCGGCAGGTTCAGAGTCTGGGGGTGGTGTTGGACTCGGGGCTCCAACTGAATTGGCAGGTAGAGTTGGTGGCTAAGGCCGCCTTCCGCTAGTTGTATCTGGTACAGAGGCTGTGTCAATACATTTCCAGGCTCAACCTGGCCACCCTCATTCATGTCTTCATCACCTCAAGGCTAGGGTACTGAAATGCGCGGTACGTGGGGCTTTCCTTGTTTCTGGTTCAGAGGCTGCAGCTGGTGCAGAATGCAGCAGCCCATCTCCTTGTGGGGATGGGAAGGCGGGAGCACATAACACCTGTGCTCCGTACTCTGCACTGGCTGCCTATAGCGTACTGAGTTTGATTCAAGGTGCTAGTGTTGGTCTATAAAGCCCTACACGATCTGGGCCCCTCATACCTTGGGGACCACCTTGCCCTCTGTGCCTCAGAGCGATCCCAGCGGTCCACCAGGGGCATCTTTTTGGAGGTCCCCCGTGTAAAGCGGGGGACCACAATGGAGAGGGTATTCTTGGTGGCCAGTCTGAGGCTCTGGAATTCCCTCCCAAAGGAAGCCCATCTGGCCCCAGGTCTGTTGGTGTTTCTGTGAGTTGGCAAGACCTGGCTGTTTGCCCAGGCCTTCGGAGGGGAGGGTGGGGTAAGGGGGATTGTATTTTTAAAACATTGTTTTAATGAATTTTATTGTGTGTTTTTATGCTGTAAGCATGAGGGGGCAACTAACAAATATTTATAAATAAATAAATAAATCCAGCCCATCTCGACTCCCCAGTGACTTATAATAATAATAATAATAATAATAATAATAATAATAATAATAATAATTATTATTATTATTATTATTATTAACAAACATTTATATAGCACCAGCAGTGTACCTGGCACTTTACAAAGTAATAAAATAGACACGGTCCCTGCCCCTAGGGCTTACAATCTGAGAGACAGGAGCTGGGGGAGAGACTTAGGAAGGGGAACAGAGGGAGAGACAAGGGGTCTAACATTCATGAAGATGCGAGGTCTCAAGTGCACGTACTTGGCTTGGTTACGATGAGAATGACAGCAGGCAGGTCCATGTTGCAAGGATAAGGGTAAACCGATCGTAGGTATAGGAATAGTGGCTCAGCAGGATAAAGAGTCAGACAGAGCAGAGCGAAAGAGGTGAGTTTTAAGGAGAGATTTGAAGGTATGAAGGGAGGGGGCAAGGCGGATGTGGACAGGGAGGGAGTTCCAGGCATGGGGGGCAGCAAGTGAGAAGGGACGAAGGCGCTTAGGGGAGCAGGGAAGGCGTGGAAGGGTGAGAGAAGGGACAGAGGAGGAGCGAAGTGCACGGGCTGGAGTATGGAGGGCGATAAGTGCAGAGAGGTAGGGGGGAGCAAGGTTGTGAAGAGCTTTATAGGTGAAGACTAGGAGCTTGTGCAGGATTCGTTCAGGAAGGGGAAGCCAGTGAAGCGAAGAGAGGAGGGGCTGCACATGGTCGAAGCGACTGGCGAGGTAGATGACCCTGGCAGCAGAGTTTTGGACAGAGATGAGGGGAGAAAGGTGAGACCGGGGAAGGCCAGTGAGAAGGAGGTTACAGTAATCGAGGCGAGAGATGACCAGAGCATGAACAAGAGTTTTGGCAGACGAGACAGAGAGAAAAGGGCGAATCTTAGCAATGTTATGGAGGGAGAAGCGACAGGATTTAGCAACAGAGTCAATGTAGGGTTTAAAAGAAAGGGCTGAGTCAAAGATGAAGCCTAGGCTACGGGCTTGGGGGACAGGCAGGATGGTGACTCCATCAATAGTTATTGACAGTGAGGAAGGAGAGGAAGGATGAGGGGGGAAGATAAGGAGTTCAGTTTTAGCCATGTTGAGTTTGAGTTGACGTTGAGACATCCAGGTAGAGATGTCAGAGAGACAGTTGATGAGACGAGCTTGAACAGAGGGAGAGAGAGAGGGAGTAGAGAGATAGAGTTGAGTGTCATCAGCATAGAGGTGGTATTGGAAGCCATGGGAGGCAATGAGTTTGCCTAAGGATGAGGTATAGATCGAGAAGAGGAGAGGGCCAAGAACAGAGCCTTGAGGAACACCAACTGAGAGGGGGAAGGAGGAGGAGGCGGAGTTGGAGAGAGACACATTAAAGGAGCGGTCAGAGAGGTAGGAGGAGAACCAGTTATGGACAGAGCCACAAAAGCCAAGGGAGTGAAGGGAATCCAGCAAGAGTGAGTGGTCAACAGTATCGAAGGCAGCAGAGAGATCAAGGAGGACAAGAATGGAATAGAGACGTTTAGATTTAGCCACCAGAAGATCGTTGGTGATCTTAGCGAGAGCAGTTTCAGTAGAATGAAGGGGGCGGAAGCCAGATTGGAGGGGGTCAAGGGAGGAGTTGGAGGATAGGAAGTCAAGGCAGCGGGAGTAGACAACACGTTCAAGCAGCTTGGAAGCAAAAGGAAGGAGTGAGACAGGACGATAGCTAGAAGGGTCAGAGGGGTCAAGAGTGGACTTTTTGAGAATAGGAGAGACTGTGGCATGTTTGAAGGCAGAAGGGAAAGAGCCAGTAGAGAGGGAGAGGTTGATGATGTGCAGGAAGGAAGGGGCGACAGTGGGAGTAATGGAGGTGAGGAGGCGGGAAGGAATGGGATCAAGGGGGCAAGTGGAAGGGTTGGAGGAGGAGAGCAGAGAGGAGATTTCCTTAAGGGAGGCAGGGGAGAAGGAGGACATGAGAGAAGGAGGGGGAGGAGGGAGAGGGGTGGGAGTGGGAAGAGAGGAGTGGGAAGCGATGTCGAGGCGGATCTTGTCTATCTTGGAGGTGAAGAAGGAGGCAAGATCCTGAGCAGAAAGGGAAGAAGGAGGGGGAGGACAGGGAGGCTTGAGGAGGGAGTCAAAGGTAGAGAACAGGCGGCGAGGGTCCCGAGAACAGGACTCAATGCGGGAGGCATAGTAGTGTTGTCTAGCAAGGGAGATAGCAGAAGTAAGGGTGGAGAGACAGAATTTGAAGTGAAGGAAGTCAGCGTGAGAATGGGATTTGCGCCAGAGTCGTTCAGCAGCACGAGTGCAAGAACGGAGGTGGCGGATACTAGGGGTGAGCCAAGGACGGGGGTTGTGGGAGAAGGCAGGGCGGGAAGAGAGAGGGGCATGGGAGTCAAGTGTGGAGGAGAGAGAGGCGTTGAGAGCAGAGACAGCGGAGTCAGGGGAGGAGGAAGAGAAGACTGTAGGAAGAAGGGGAGAGAGAGAGGAGGCAAAGTCCAGGGGATCAATAGCTTGAAGGTCACGGAAGGGGCGTAGAGAAGGGGAAGAGGAGGGGGGACAGTGGGAAATGTTGAAAGAGGCAAGGAAGTGGTCTGATATAGGATGAGGATCGAAGGAGAGATCAGCGACAGAGCAGTTTCTAGAGAGGACAAGATCAAGAGAATGGCCATTAGTATGGGTGGGGGAGTTGGTCCAAAGGTGGAGGTTGAAGGAGGAGGCTAGGGAGAGGAAGCGAGAGACTGAGGGCTGAGATGGGTCATCAACATGAATGTTGAAGTCACCAAGGATGAGAGTGGGGATATCAACAGAGAGGAAGAAAGTGAGCCAGGACTCAAAGTCAGAAAGAAAGGAAGAGAGAGGACCAGGGGGACGGTAGATGACAGCAACACGTAGATGGAGGGGGGAGTAGAGGCGCACGGAGTGAGCCTCAAAGGTATGGAAGGAGAGAGAGGGGGGAGGAGAAATTGGTTGGAATTGACAGGATTTAGCAAGAAGGAGGCCTACCCCACCACCCCATTCTTCAGGGAGGGGCTGGTGAGAGAAGGAGAGACCCCCATAGGTGAGGGACAGAGTCCAAGGGGGTGATCCAAGTTTCAGTAAGGGCAAGGAGCTGGAGGGAGCGAGAAAGGAAAAGATCATGAATATAGGGAGCTTTACTGATAGATGAGCGACAGTTCCAGAGGGAGCAGAAAAATAGTAGTTGATGGGGGGGAGGCAAGGAATAGGGATAAGATTGGGAGAAGGGGAGCATCATGGTAGGCTAGAGACAGGAGGAATAGGGATAAGATTGGGAGAAGGGGAGCTTCAAGGAAGGCTAGAGACAGGAGGAGTGGAAGGGGAGCAAGGAGAGAAGGTAGCCAAGGGAGATGTATCATGTGAAGGGAGAAAAGGATGTATCATATTCATGTGACCCGCTGCCAGGCTGTGGTGCCCAGGATGCTAGAGTGGTGGAAGTGCAGGGCTTAGAGATGAAATGAATTGGCACGTTTGTGATTATTATATATGTTTTCAGATATTTAATATCCAAATGAATATTCTCACCCAAAAGGATATTCGCTTTGCCACTTCCGCTTATTTGGTTCCTCTGACCCAGTCATTTTAAATGACCCAAAGACCCAGAAAATGAAAACAAACATCTGACAAAGTGGGGGGAAATAACTAACTAACTAACTAAAACTAAATTAACAGTGGGACCGATCCTAGGCCCTGCGTATGCCACACGCAAGCCGGCACTCACATGCACATGTGCACAAATTGCACGTACACCCATTAGGAATACATTGTGTTGTGCTGAACCCGTGCAACCCATGCAGAACCCACATGGAGGTAGTTTGGATTTGTGGCCACTAACAATCACAATTATAATACGTTTTAGTTTCACAGTGTTCCCTGCCAAATGGTGCTTGGAGTGCTTCACAATAATGAGATACAGTAATATAAAAGAATATAAAATCTATTTAAAGCAATTTAAGAGGGGAAGGTAAAAAGGGAGGGCAGAACACATTGAAGGGAAGCCAGCAGTGGGTGCTGAAAGAAGCTGGAGAATAAATAAGTCTCCAGGTGCTTTTTAAAGGTGAGGACCGAAGCAGGGTTGGCCATCCTGTAGGGTAGCCTGGGGAAACTGATCAGGGCCCCACTATTTTCTCTACTTCTGGGGGCCCCAGAGAGACCCCCATTTTCACAAAGTCAGGGTGTGGGGGGGACCCATTCCCTCCCATTTGGGCCCCAAACATGACCACCTAGAGCTCTGTGGAGGGTGCCTCTGAGGGGTTGGGGTCATGCAGAAGTGGGAGGGCCCTCACTCCGGCCATCTCTGGATGGAAGAACTTAGGGGTGTGCAGCATGAACATTATTCATCTTCATCTTTATTTTTGCTTTTAGTTTTGTTTACAAAAAACCCTTCATTTCCGGGGGGGGGGCGGGTTGGGTTAGAAAAGGAAAACATTTGTGTTTGGGGGGGGGTTGGGCGGGGGGGAGGTTGTTTATTTTTATTAAAAGATAAAAATTAAAAAATTAAAAAATCACCATGCATGCGTAAAATGGCTGTCATACCATTCGGTGCATGCATGACCCTTTCCCAGAATGGCGTTGGGAGAATCTGTACCGTTTTGGAAAAGGGCAGCTGGTCTGAGCATGCACAAATTGTTGCCACACATGCACAAGCTGACTGCCCTTTTCAAAATTGGCACCAACATGGCCTGTGCCATTTTGGGGAAAGTCAGTGCATGCGCAGAACAACCCCAGCGGCCATTTGAACATGCGCAGGTTTGGCTTTTTAAATTTTTTAAATTATTTTTTTGGGTACTAAAAACAGCACTTTTCTCCTTTGTTTTTGTCCATTTCATACCGTGGTCAGTCATTTTCGTATTTTAAATACTAAAATGAAAGGGCCGTTTTTCATTTTAGTAATTGAATAAAATGAAAACGAATTGCACACCCCTATCACGAATTGCATGAATTTGCACTCCCACCCCCACAGGCAAACATCTGGGGGGGAACACGTCCAACAATAACCCAGCCACTGGACCACCTGTCTCTCTACACCTGAGAGGCTGTAAAAACAGGAATTGTTGTGATTTATTTAATCTATATGATGACCAGAGCAGCAGGAGGGGCAGGAAAGGTAGGGTGTTAATAATTGAGATGATAGCCCGCTAGACCCCATGCTCAGTTCGTGGAGCCCCCATGCAGCCGCCATACACATTTAGCGCGTCCAGTTTAACAAATGGTGGCAGAAAATAGAGCTCCAGAAAAGTCCCCAAAATTGACAAAAGATCCTGGAAAGTCCTGAAAATTGACAAAAATGCCTCCTCCCCCTTTTTCTCTCTCTTCTTATTTCTTTTTCCTTTTCACTTTTTGAAGGAGCCGTTTCATGTGCTCCAAAAAGTCAAAGTAAACAGTCAAGGCACCAGAGAGAGCAGGAGCAGAGATAGTGCTTGCTCTTCAGACCACTCTAGACACTGTGATTGGGACTCTATAGTCCTGATGGACCTGTATGTGGGCAGATGCTGCATGCACCCTGATAGACAGGAGGCAGCCACGTGGTGGATGAACGCTAGCCCACGTCAGCCTGCAATTGCCTACATGGCAGGTTCGACATTCACAGAGACCCCACTGTGAGTGGGGGTTCCATGGCCAGTGGGTGGCTGGTGGGGGGCAACATCTGGCAAACACCTGACAAATGGGCAGGTGAACATCCAGGGCCGGCCCCAGGCATGTGCGACATGTGCAGTCGCACAGGGCCCCGCGGGAATTTGGGGCCTCGCTCCTGGAGCCTGGTCTGTTCCCCTGTCAGCTGCGCCTGATTCAAATCCATGCCGGAGGAGCTGTTAGCTAGCCATCCCCAATCAGCTGAGTTCAGCTCAGCTGTAGCCCCGCAGTGAGGGGATGGGGAGAGAGGAGGAGAGAGAGCAGCAGCAGCAGCAGCACCAGCCTCAGGAGGAGGAGGAGAAAGTAAGTGGAGGCAGAGCTGAGGATAGCGGGCAAATGGAGGCTTGAGAGGCTAAAGCAGCAGCTGCCACGGGGAGGAGGCGAGCGGGGCTCAGGGTCAGAGACCCTGAGCCCCGCTCGCCTCCTCCCACGGCAGGGTCCCACCTTGGAGACACCTCCCTGAGCTCAGTTTCCCTGTGCACTTAGTCCACACTCCTTGGCTTTGCTGAGGGCTGCTGCTTCTGCTGCTGCATTCCGTTAAGCTGGAAGAGCAAGCTTGCTGATGGTAGAAGCGTCCCCTCCACCAGAGGCACCTTCTCCCCGAGCCTCTCTGAATTGCCTTTCCATGGCTCCTCACTTGCCTTTGCCTCCTAGGAGCTTTGCACAGCAGCAGCATGATCAGGGAGATAAAGCTGTTTGTTTACAAACAGCTGCTCCCCACGTGGGTCATCAGAAGGTTGCCGTGGCGGAGTGGAAGTGGCAGAGCAGACTGAAGCTCAACCCTGATAAGACGGAGGTGATGGTGGTGGAAGAGTGAGGGAGGTGTCAGCCCCCCTGGTTGGGGGGGGGAGTTCACCCTCCTGTAGTTCGGCAGGTTCAGAGTCCTTGGGATGGTTAGAGTCACTTGTGAATTAGATCCATGTCTGCCCTGACTGGTCAAGACTTGCCGGGAGACGTTAGGGCCGTTGCTGACCAGGGTTGTCAATGTTTCCTTTAGGGAGGGCAGAGTGCCGGACCACCTTAAAGAGGCGGTAGTGCAGTCTCTGCTCAAGAAACTATCTCTTGACATTGACTCCCTTCTATCACCCAGTCTCTAAACTTCCCTTTTTAGGGAAGGTTATTGAATGGGTGGTGGCCCAGCAGCTTCAGGGGCATCTGGATCAGGTAAGTTTTCTTGATCCTTCACAGTCCAGCTTTCACCCTGGGTTTGGCACTGAGACTGCACTTGTGGCTTTGGTCAATGACCTGCGCTGTGAATTGGATCAGGACAGATTGTCAGGAAAGAGCAGATTTGATTCTGTTAGATCTGTTGGTATCATCTGATACTGCTGACCATGAGATGTTGGTGGCTTGTCTGCGAGACTGGGCTGGGGTGGGCAGAGTTGTTCTTGAATGGATCCACTCTTTCCTGGCCGGGAGAACTACTGCTTGGGTAGTATTCTTCATCTCCCCGGAAACTCATGTGTGGAGTCCCGCAGGGTTCTATTCTGTTCTCTCGCTTGTTCAATGTGTATCTGCAGCCTTTGGGTGAAGTCGTAAGAGGGTTCAGCGTACGCTGTCATCAGTATGCTAATGATACCCAAATTTAACTCTCTTTTTCTGCAGACCAAGACCTGGCAGTCTTGGTGCTTACCTGGTATCTGGCGGCTGTGGGGGATTGGATGAGGATGAGCTGTCTGAGGCTGAATCCTGACAAAATGGAGGTGATGCTGGTGGGTAAGGCTGAGGCGTGGTGGCCCCTGTCATTGATGGGGTTTGCCCCCCTTTAGCTTCTCAAGTCCATAGACTGGGGGTGCTTTTCGATTCACAGCTCTGCCTGGATTGCCAGGTGTCGACTATGGCGAGGAGTGCCTTTTGCTAGTTACATTGGTGCTATGGTTGTGGCCACATGTTTCGGACTCTGAACTGGCCACCATCATCCATGCCTTCATCACCTCTAGACTGGACTATTGCAATGCACTATACGTGGGGCTACCCTTGGTGATGGTCCAGAGATTGAAACTAGTGCAGAATGAGGTGGCCTGTCTCCTTACGGGGACGGGTCATCGCAAGTACATTACACTGGTGCTCCGTTCCTGCACTGGCTGCCTATTGTCTTCCGGGCCCGATTCAAGGTGTTAGCGTTGACCTATAAAGTCCTAAGTGACCTGGGCCCTGCTTACCTGCGGGACCGCCTCATGCCCCGTGCCGTGGTACAGCCTCCGCAGTCGACTGGGGACGTTTGACTTGAAGTCCCCACGGTTTCCCAGGTGGCAATGACTGGAAAGGTGTTCTAGGTGGCTGCTCCTAGATTGTGGAATTCCCTCCCGATGGAGTCCCGCCTAGCCCCAGACCTCCTCTCTTTCCAGAGACAGTGTAAGATCTGGCTGTTCCNAGTCCCGCCTAGCCCCAGACCTCCTCTCTTTCCAGAGACAGTGTAAGATCTGGCTGTTCCGCCAGGCCTTTGGGGAGAGAGACAGGGAGGGTGGGAGGGTTGGGGAAGGGTGGGGGGATCTGGTTCAGCTCTTTAATAAGTTTGATAAATGTTATGTATTTGATTTTAATTATTGAACTACTTTTATATTGTTGAATATTGGTTGTGAGCTGCCTGAGCTGCCATGTGGGCAGGAGGGAGCAGGCGGAAAGTGCTCCAAAATAATAAATAAATAAATAGTTGGGAAGTCGTTGGAGGGTAGGAGTGGGTCAGGTTTTTTTGGGGGGGGATTATATTTTAAATGTTTTATATTTTATTGTATATAATACAAGGCAGCTTACAATATACATATATTTCTTTATATTTAAATATTCATTTATTTTTCTAATAAATATAAAAATAAATAAAATATAAACTTCGAGAGACAAAGAAGAAGGGTAAGACTCAGGTTAAACATTTTGAGAACGACTACTATGTACCGTCTCCAGCACACCTGTAGCCACAATCACCGCAATCCTGTGCTGCATCCTGAAGAGAAGGGAGGAGCTACAGGCATGCACATGCAAAGTGTGGCTTGTAATTTCCACTCAGCCAGCAGCCAGACTGGAAGGCTGAAAACGCCCCCAAATGCTCTACAGGAAGGAAAGAGAGAGAGAGAGAGAGAGAGCACGTACTCCTCCCACTGCCACTAAATTTAGCCATTCTACTTGACTGCCTGGGTCAGCCTCATCTTCAGACATGGAAACGAAGAGAGAGGCAGATGTATAAATTGGGAAATTGTCCAGATTCATGATAAATTTTCTTTAAAAAACGACAACAACCAAACAAAGCAAGAATGCAGTGAAGTCTGCTCAGAGCAGTCGGGGCTGCCTGTCTATACAAATGCAGACATTGTAGCACTGTAGATGATGCGAGTCTACTTTGTATAGCAAGCAACTGCACTACAGAACAATTTGTACCAGCGCTGGGCCCAGCCAATTTCCTTGGAACCACTAAATTAAAATGTTTTCTCTGACATCCACTGTATTTACTTTTCACTGTGGAAATATCTGTTTGACTGAACTACATTTACTTGCAAGGCCCGTCTCTCTCTGGGGTGATAAGAAAGAAAGGAGTGGGGGGAGGGGGGGCCTTCCAGGCTTGTGTTATTTTTGTTAACCAGTAGGGATGGGAATTTTGGTTTGGGATTAATCCATAACCATAACTACCCAGAATTTGCTGTTATGGATTAATCAAAACCAACTAATAAATTAGGGCTCCCTAAAAAAAGTTCTGTAAAAAGTTCTGGATTTTCAAAAGAACTGAACTGAAAAAAACTCACCGTAACTGAAATTCCATCTGAAGTCCAACTCCTATTAACCAGTTTGAGGAAGCAGCAAAGGATCACTCTTTAGCCTTGGAAATTTCAGTATGGGAATACGAAATTACTCACACTAATTCCTCTTTGACTAGGAAGGATGGTAGGAAGCATGCTCCAGTAGTTTACCCTCGGAAAGATCTGCCGAAGAGAGGGATTTCTGCATGAAAGATTTTATTTTATTTAATAGATGTGAGAAACCAATACAGTAAACATCTTTCCTTTGATGTAACACCATTGTTCACAACTGTTTTTGCTAGTTTATCTACAGTAAAACTAGTCATTAGGAGGAGAATAACACATCCTTAGTCAGTATGCAAGCTAATATACAAAGGAAGAACTCTCTTTCAAGCTAAGAGGAAGGTTCAAAGACACCAAATTCCCTGAACTTGGCTGAAAGTGGGGTTGGAGCTATGTGATGATGCAGCACTGCTGCCCCCCACTGTTCAGGCTTCTTTCAGCTGCTCAATTCCTGCCACCCCCAAGAGGTTTAGTATGTACGGGTTACAATGTTTAGTCTATATCTATCAGATTTGGTTATTTATTTAAAGGGTGAAGATATTCATACTCCTAAAATTGGGAACTACTTACGTTGCATATTGCAATATGCAGACAATTTAGTTCTCCTTTTCCAGTCTGAAATCGGTCTGAGATACCTTATCACCAAGCTAAGTGCTTACTGTAAAGAAAATGGTCTGGAAATCAATTCGCAAAAAGCTAAAATTATGATGGTTGGAACCAGGCATTGTGCAGGTAAATGGAAGGTTAATGGTGAAAGTTACTCAGCGGTTAGATCTTTTCAATATCTGGACATGACTTTTACCAGTAGCGGTACGTGGAACCTGCATATACAAAACAGAGCCAATAAGGCCCTATATACTGCTCGAACCATCATAAGGGTACATGCATTTCTAAAGGCATTCCTGCCTCCTCCTTCCTGAATGTGTACCATGCAAAGATTCCAGCAACAATGGCTTTTGGGTTAGATGTTATACCATTTCCTAACCTAGTAGTTACACTAGAAAGGGTCCAAAATTATATTATAATAATAGTTTATTTGTTTAGCCTTAGGCCATAACAACATAAAATGTAAATACAGCAGGGGAAAAAACAGAAATAAAATACAATAAAATAACAGCATAAAATCATAAGGATCACAAAATTATAATTCCATTATAACAGTTATACACCTTCAGAATCTCTAAATCTGGCCCTCCCAATTGTCCCCAACAGAAATGACTCAGCCCTTGCACATAATAATTCAAAAGCGAGGGGAAACTTAGTCCAAACAAGCCAATACCTGCAAACCTGCGAAGGCAATAGAGAATTTCAGCGATCCTAGGGTTTGTGACGACACACTTACCCCATGTCGACACTTACGCTGTTGAAATAGTCATTAAAATAAACAAGCTCAATACTCTGTACAAACTGAAAGAGTCAAGAATACCTTACCCTTCTCGGGGCTTATGACGGCACATTTGACCCCTGTACAACACTTATATAATATCTTACACTTCTCGGGGTTTGTGGCGATACACTGGGCCCCTGCATGGCACAAAAATCAATAGAGTAATCCCATTGCAGAGTTAGGAAACAGTGAGCCTGTGCACACAATTCCCAGAAAGGTATTAAGGTAACGTGCCCTTCCCGGGGATTTTGGCGTCACTTTTGTCGCCTGCACGGCACTATCTTCAAATAAAGGTGTTAATGGAGTCAAACAGGGGGCACTTATTCCTAGTCCTCCGCCTTGGGTCATACAAACTAAGAAAATTCCTAGAGGCCCACCCCCAACGCAACCTGCAAAGGCAAGAGGGAGGGGGAAAACCTGGAGGCAACCACTGAGTACATTGTCCAGCAATCTCTCTAGCCTGGGATATCGCACATGAATTCCTGAAAGTTCCAATACCCAGAGACAAAACCTTATTCCATTCAAAATTGTTAGGAGGGTGCCAATTGTTGCTTCTTAAACAGTTCCAGTTGAAATACCCCTACAGCAGCATGCCGAGCAACCGTCTTACTCTGATTGGCAAGAATATACTGTATCCTCCTTTGCTGGGCCCAATGATCCTTACCCACAAACCAAGGACTGAAAAACTTACTTTGGATCTCATTTGTTTTGGGGCAATATAGTAAATAGTGCGGCAGATCTTCAATTGCCAGTCCAAAATTATTTTCTTCAGTGACTATTGGGAGTTTAAAATAATGTCCCAGAGGCAGTCTTAAGATCAGAAACTGGTTTGGTTTCTATTGAGAGACGTTCTAATATCACCCTAGTTAGATTTTGGGTGAAACTTTTGTCTCAACAGGAGACCTCACTCCCTATACAATGCCTTCAAGAAGAGTTACACCACTCGGGGCTAAGGAAATACCTCTGGTTACATTATCTCGCTTCTCTTCTTAATAATTTGGGATTTTCTTTTGAGTATTTTATAGGGAAACCTTTGCAAGTCATCAAAAATGAACTTTGCAGTAGGCTGGGTGATATTGGTAAACAAGAAGATTTGATGACAATCTCACAGTGGAAGGTGGCACCCTGGCTAGCTCAGATTAAAAATACTGTGTCATTTGGGCCTTATTTAGATAAAATTACAAATAGAAATCTCCGAGCATGTTATACCCTATTACGTTTTCAGCTTATTAAGACAGCAGTAACAGAAAGCTGATATGCTCGCCTCACCTATGAACTCTGCTGTTGTACTTGTAGTCTGGGGGAAGTTGAGTCTATCGACCATTTTCTCTTAAGATGCCCCTATTATTGTATTTTGAGGGAAACTTGGTTGCATCCCCTATTAAAAGGAAACATGCATTTTGGATCAGAGAATTGTTACAAGTTCCTTTTTTCTCAAACAAACACAGAGGTTATAATATCTATTGCAACGTTTCTTTGGCTGGCATCTAAGAAAAGGGTGGCAATTAAGGCAAAACTCAGATCATCTGAGCTACCTAAAACTCGTGTAGATATTAATATGGATTCTGACTAAAACTACTGGCTGGTTGTAGATTCCGGCCAGTATGAAATGCCCTATTGTATAAAGTTCATCTACGAGAATTTATAATAGCTGTAGCTAAATTATTAAATGGTGTAACGGTACCATTAGAATACATTCTGTATGTGACTATCTCATTTGTTTAATGAGAGTAGTAGATACTTTACTAAATGCCACAGCCAGAGTATTCTTTTGTATTAAAATCACTTTATTTGACTGGGTCTAAATGTTGAAAACTAAGAACTATTTATCTATAGTATGGCATGCTCTGTATGTTCATGCATATGTTTATTTCTATGTTTACTGGTCTTTTGGATATTTTTAAGTATTATGTTTTTATAGATATATTCTTTGACTATGGCGGAAGCTGAGCCATAAATAAATAAATAAATAAATAAATAAATTAGTATGTATGGGGTTCCTAAAGGAGAGGATCTTGACCTTCTGTGTCATCACTACACTTTTGTCTCCTGCCAAGTTTCCAAATCACATCACCTCATCCTGCGTTCTGAAACCAGAAGCTAAATATTAGGGCTGAAATGAGATTTCACCAAAACAGAAATCTCATTGAAATCCCACTTCCTGATACTGTCTTGGTTGAATCAAGAACCTCTTGGTATTTAGTAATGTCTCAACCAACTTTTTGTTTCTCATTTTACCAACTTTCCAGTTGCCAGGTTCCAGTGTTTACTGCTTTGCCATTCACTGCTTTGTTGTTTACCAGGTTGCTGTTCATTTCACATCCCAAGAGGTAATACCAATGCTATACTGCATTTCTTGCCCTCCATTTTCCCTCACACTTCTTTGTCACTCATTACTTCCCTTTTTAGGGAAGGTTATTGAGCGGGCAGTGGCGACCCAGTCCCAGGCGCATCTAGATAGCATTGGTTTCCTGGACCCATTTCAATCTGGGTTCCACCCCGGCTATGGCACCGAGACAGCGTTGGTGGTCTTGGTCGACGACCTCCGCTGGGAGATGGACGCAGGATGGTCAACATTTCTCATCCTGCTAGATCTCTCGGCCGCTTTTGATACCGTGGACCATGGGCTGCTGTTGAGACGACTGTGTGACCTCAGGGGTCTGGACGGGACTGTTCTTGAATGGTTCCGCTCATTTCTCTTCAGGAGAAGCCAGCGGGTGGTGTTGGGAGCTGAGACATCTTGCCCCCGCGCTTTATCTTGTAGCATTCTGCAGGGTTCCATTCTGTCTCCACTGTTATTTAATGTATACATGCAGCCCTTGGGGGAGGTTGTGAGAGGATTCGGGGTGCGATGTCACCAATATGCTGATGATACTCAGTTGTACCTCTCTTTTTCAGCTGACCCAGATCCTGCCGTCTCGCTGCTATCCCAGTGTTTGGAGGCCGTGGCGGAGTGGAAGTGGCAGAGCAGACTGAAGCTCAACCCCGATAAGGCGGAGGTGATGGTGGTGGAAGAGTGAGGGAGGTGTCAGCCCCCCTGGTTGGGGGGGGGTTCGCCCTCCTGTAGCTCGGCAGGTTCAGAGTCTGGGGGTGATTTTGGATGCAGACCTCCGCCTGGAGCAGCAGGTGGAGGCAGTGGTGAAGGCCACCTTCCGCCAGTTGTATCTGGTGTGGAGGCGGTGTCCGTTCGTCTCTGGCCCGGACCTGGCCTCCCTCAACCATGCCTTCGTCATCTTGAGGCTGGACTACTGCAATGCGCTCTATGTGGGGCTGCCCTTGTTCCTGGTTCGGAGGCTGTAGCTAGTTCAGAATGCAGTGGCCCGTCTCCTATCGGGGACGGGCTGTCGGGAGCATATAACACCTGTGCTCTGGACTCTGCACTGGCTGCCGATAGCGTGCCGAGCCAGGTTCAAGGTACTGGTGCTAATATATAAGGCCCTTCATGGTCTGGGCCCCTCATACCTCAGGGACCGCCTTGCCCTCCACGCCCCAGAGCGGCTCCTTCGGTCTGCCGGGGGTACCTTCTTGGAGGTCCCGCGTGTTAAGCGGGGGGACACAATGAAGAGGGCATTCTCAGTGGTCGGGCTGTGCCTTTGGAATTCCCTCCCAGAGGAAGCCCGCCTGGCCCCAAGCCTTTTGACATTTTGGTGAATTTGTAAGACCTGGCTGTTCGCCCAGGTCTTTGGGGGGGGTTAGGGGGTGTTTTATCTCCCCCCCCCCATTATTTATGTGTTGTTTTTATCCCAGCCTGTTTATTGTAGTGTTTTAATGGATTGTTTAATATTTTGTTTTATAATTGTTTTTATGATGAAATTGTTAGCTACCCTGAGCTGTTTGCAGGAGGGGCGGGATACAAATTGAAAAAAATAAATAATAAAATAAATAATAAAAACAAATTAACTGGTACGCAGATTCCTTTATTAACCTGCAATCCAGTTGAAGATTGGTCAAGGCAAAGGGAACAACATAGAACAACTATTCTGTTTGGGAGCACTGGAGTGGAGCTTAACAGGGACTGTGGGAGATTAAGGGGTGGACTATTCACACAATAATTGGCTTAGAAATGCAGAAACAACAAACCCGGAAATAAAATGGTACCTTTAGAAAGCAGTAAACAAATGGTACCTGGTAAAGAGTAGGGGTGGGACTGGGGCAAAAAAAACGGTTACCGGTTTTACCAGTTACCGGTTTACAAAAATCAGTTTACCGGATTAAAACTGGTATACTGGTACCGGTTTTTTCCCATTAATTTCAATGGGGACATGTCCCCATTGAAATCAATGAACCCCCCAAAAAACCTCCCCCTCCCAGGCTGCGCAGGTGGAAGGGGGGACACCCACCCACCCACCCTACCCAGCCTGGATTTTTAAAAATTTCATTTTAACCCAAAGTCCGGCAGCTAGTGCAGGCTCCGGGCCGCTGCCGCATAGCCCGGAGCCCGCACCAGCAGGTACTAGGCTATTCCTGAGGTGGGGGGTGGGTTAACAGCCCTCACCCCAGGGATCGCCCCACCCCCCACCCAGGGATCGCCTTAATTGCCTTCTGGGTTGTAGTGACAGCGGCGGCAGCAGCACGGTGCAGGTCCGGCTTCAGCACTAGTGGCTGGTTTCAGCACTTCACTAGGCCTTCCAGGGAACTTTTGGGTTTTCCGGCGGCAGCCCGAAGCCCACACATAGCACTAGCAGCCAGATTTTGGGTTAAAATTAAATTTAAAAATATCCAGGCTGGGCACAGTGGGTGGGGGGTGTCCCCCCTTCCACCTGCGCAGCCTGGATGGGGGAGGGAAAGTGAGTGGGGTTTTTTGGGTTTTTTTTTTACATTGCGGCCATTCATTTCAATGGCCGCAATATAAAAAAATCCAGCACAGGGAACCGGTACCGGTACCCCAGATTACCGGGTTAATCCAAAAATGCTGGTACAACAAAATACCGGCAGTTTTGGATATCAGGGGACACGAAATTCCCACCCCTAGTAAACAGTAAACGGTAAACAGAAAGGTGCTAAATCAGGATGGTATCTTGTGGTGTTGTAAGAATTATGGAGTGGTGGAAATCGCCCCATAAGTTAAGGCGCGTAGGAGTTCCAATGCAATGGCTCCCATTGCTTTGCATTGGAGTTTTCAGCCCCTTTACTTCCAGGTTGGCAACTAGGGGGTTGTTGCAGGGCCTCCTTAAATCAAGAAATCACATTGGTATCAGGAAATGTCTGGGAAATTGATCCTGGTTCCCAATATAGCAAAATTTCTTGCAAGCAGCAATCTAGCTGCTCATTTAAGACCTCCTAAATATGAATCAAACTCTACATTTACAGCCCCAGAGCAGCTCCTGCGGTCTACCGGGGGTGCCTTCCTGGAGGTCCCTCGTGTTAAGCGGGGGGCCACGATGGAGAGGGCATTCTCGGTAGTGGGACCGTGGCTGTGGAACTCCCTTCCAGAGGAAGCTCGCCTGGCCCCTAGCCTGATAACATTCAGGAGAAACTGTAAGACCTGGCTGTTCGCCCAGGCCTTTGGGAGGGAGGGTGAGTAAGGGGGGGGGGTTTAGTTCCCCCACCTATTTTTGGTTTTAGATTGTTTTTACTAGCCCTTTTAATATTTTTATAATATTTATGATTTTTAACTGATTTTATTGTATTTTACAATGTTGGAAGCCGCCCCGAGCTGCATGGCAGGAGGGGTGGGGTAGAAGTTTGTAAAATAAAAAATAAATAAAATAATAAATACATTTACAAATGGCAGCTACTACATGTGGAGATTCGAGATGTAGCAACCCCTCCTCTTGGTTCCAGTACCAAGAAGATAGGTTGTGTATACTGAATCTAGTTGTCTTTATTAGAATCCTGTACATAAAATAGAGGGCTAAGTCCATGTTCAGACCAGACTCAGGCATGGTGCCACCCCCAGGATAAATGGGGCACTGCCCCTACTGGCCTCCCGCACCCCCAAAACTGAGTTTACCTTGTCCCCCGAGGTCCTGGTGCTGTCTACCCATTTGGGGCCTGGTGTGGCTGTGTCAAGCTACTCCTGCACTCCGAATGTCCAGTTTAAAGCGTGATTGCAAGACTGCACATGCGCAAGCGAGTTCCTTTTCTCTGCACATGTGACAACTGCAAAGCGCCACTCAATTGCACTTGCCAATACCTCCCTGGCCGGGTCGCAAGAGGGAGGTGGGAGAGGGAACTCACTCGCAAGAGTGGAGAGTGCTTTGTGTGGGTTTTTTGTGTATTTTATTCAGTGTCTCACTTAGCGTGGGCTTTTTCTCTGACGCGGTGAGAGGGTGGAGGTTGCCTGCTGTTCCAGAGACCAGAGCATATATAAAGGTGACTCCAGAGGTGCCATTTTATCTCTCTCTCAGTTCTTGAGAGAGAGAGTTTGCAGTTGGCCAGCTAGCTGGTGGTCAGACCAAATCTTTTTCATTGAAATTATAGATCACTCTTAGATTATATTTATTTGTATATAATATTTTATTAATAATAATCATCTCAAGGAAGCAAGTTAGGTAGTGCCATACTGAGTCAGACCAAGGGTCCACCATCAAGCTCAGTATCTTGTCCTCCAGTGGGGAGGAGACGCTGCCGAGCTCAGCCTGCCCTGTCTGGGCTCAGGCCTGCTCGGTGAGCACATTGGGGACCTGGATGGGACTTGGCCTTGGCCTTGGTTTTTCTGAGGAGCCCTGGGGGCTGGGGAAACTTGTCTTGGGAGGAGGGGGGAGGTTATAATAAATAGTGATTATTATGGGATGGTATCACATATGGTTATTACATACAGATTGGTTCTGCCCTTTTAGTATATTTTTAGTATTTTTAGGATATTTTAAATTAATCTTTAAATTGTGAGTAATAGTATGTTTTAATTATGAATTGTAATTTTTGATTGTGTGTGTTGCAAGCCGCCCCGGACGGGAGGGTGTGGGACAAAATTGAAATAAATAAATAAATATGATTGTGCTGCCAGCTGCCTCAAGACATTAATTGTTAATTTTTAATTGAGTAAAGTTGAACTTGCTGCTGTGTGGTGTACTCTAACTTGAAGGAATAGACTTAAAAACCACAACTACTTCTGCTACTAGTAGTAGCAGAAGTAGCTTTTCCGTCATTTCCATTAGGTAATGCAATAGTGGTTTCCAAGTGCTAAAAATATCCTATGTTCACACTAGTAGTAGTATCTCTGTACGGCAATAAGCTTTAATAAAGTAAAGGCTATTGTTGCAGAGATAGATACTACTAGTAGTGTGAACAACTTGGCTTTTTGTTTCTCACTTGGAAACCACTATTGCATTTTCCTAATTAAGATTGATTTGTCTTGTGTCTAAGGGTTGGTTGAAGCCAAATATTGAGCTGCTGATCTAGAATATCAAATAGATGTTCTGAGGTGAGCAGCTGAATATTTGACCTCCAGCTTGGTATGATCTGTGCTAGTTGCAACGCATGCTGCAAGGGATGTACTGCTGGTTTCCCTCCTCTGCTCTCCCAAGCCCAAAGCATGTGCAAAAAAGACAGTAACCATTTTGTAAAGCTGGAGCCCCCACAAAATGGTTTGTTGAAGTCAGTGATGTTCCCTTTCTTTGCTGTTTTCCAGCCTAAACTGTCTGCTGTCTCTGGGTGATTTCAGACATGCCGGGCCTCCCTCTAACCACGGTCAGGGATCCATTTCAGATCCCGGACGGGAATCAGGCCATCCATCCTTTGGATGTGCCGGCCTGATTCCTACAGAGGATTAGGGAGGGGACAGGGCTGTGTGGCACAACGTGCAGCCACACAGCCCCGCCCCCTATGCTCCCTCCGGCCACCTGCCCTCTCAGAGATGGGCGGGTACAGCGGCCAATTTGGCTGCTGTGCCTGATCCCACAGCGTGGTCTGGGCCACGATCTGGACCAGCGGAGGTAACAGGCGTTAATTTCCGCCAATCCTAGAGCGTGGTTGCACCAACCACGATTCCGGAGGTGAGGCCAGCCTCACCTCCGGAATTGTGGTTAATCTGACTCCTGCCAGAGGTTCACTGGGGTGAACATCTGGCGGGAACCCCCTTAGACATTACCGGCCCTCCACCACCACAGGGGATTGACTGTGGTAAAAGGGAGGCCGGTAATATCTGAAATCACCCTCTGTGTTCGGTGGGGGGCTCTAGGGGCTTTGATGGAAAAGGTTTCCAATCTTTGCTGCAATATTCTCTGCATTTGAGAGAAGTCTGGGCATGGGATGTTGAGAAGGCCATGCCACAGGTTGGTTCACTAATTAGTTGTCCTTGCAGGAAGGTTCGTTGTAGAAGCTCAGACACCTTTTACATTGCAACAGAACTGTATGTAGCATGTTTTCTGTTTTAGGACAAGTGGAACTCCATGCTGCTGTTTTTGTGATGTGCAGTGCTAAGGACTTCACATAATACTGTTGGGTCAATTGCTTAAGATGATAAGATCTGGTTTCTGGTTTGTTTTGCTTGCTCTGTGCTTGCATTATGCACTGTTGCTTTCCTTCTCCCAAGCATGAGTAGAGAGGCCATTTTGTAATTTTGTGGGTCCACTGGTAATAACTACTCTTCTTTAAAATGGTTCCTTTGCTGTTTCACTGCTGCCCCCTGCTGGAAAGTAGTTTCTTGCCTCTCTGCTTGTGACTGTGCTTTTGAGAATCTTGCTTGCCAGTTTTGTGGAGAAGCAGAAATTCATAGTTTAAATTTGGTTTATTCAGCCCCGCGTGTTTAGTTGCTATACAGGCCTGCAACTGGCCAGACTTTTTTTAAAAGGCCTGTTTGCCTGGACAGGCGTTTGGCTGCCCGGAATAAGGTGTAGCTACTAGGGATGCTGGTCTCGAAGGGCCTGATTTGCTTGCAGTGCTGGCCTGCAACAGGGCAAAACTTTTTTAAAAGGCCTGTTTGCTTGGACAGGCGTTTGGCTTTCGGGGAAAGTAATTTGCTTCTTTTTTCTATCTGGCATGATTCCAAACTTCACCTTGCTTTCCTTGTGAATAGAGGAGAAAGTAGGTAGGAGCACGGCAGAAGAGAAGGCTGCAGACAACAACAGAACTCTTTTCCCCTGTCCCCCACTGAACCCATCTCTTCCCCCTTCCTCTTCTTATGCTCCAAAATCAAACCCTTTCTCTCCTACTTCTCCTCTGTCCTGTCCTTCCCTTTCATTCTCTTCTGATTCGACTTTTCACAGGACAGGGAGCTAACTCAGTCCTCCCAGTTCTCCAAGCCAGAAGGAAGGCTTGTCCCAAAGCCTACACCTTCAGAAGGCTACAGGTGGCCAAGGATGCCATGAAAATTGAGGATTCGAGGGTTCAGGATAAAGGTAGGCGATGGCAACATGATCTATTTTTTTAAGCTACTATGGTTAATTTGGACCCGGTGGGAAAGAGAGTGGATGGGACTCCAGTAAGAGGGCTCTCTATGCCCCGGTGGCAGGGCTTCACACAGCAGCGTTCCCAGCGTTAACTAATGTAATGTCCATCCAATGTTTACCCTGGGAACTCCTTGCTGCTGGGTTATGCCACGCCACTGGCCTACCGTCGCTGTGGCTCCACCTACCATTGCCCTGGCTCCGCCCCAGGACAGGCTCCACCCCTAGGCCAACCTGGTGGGGCAGGTTCAACCTGCCGACTGCCCCACCAGCCTCCAAACCCACCAGCCACCACTGACCAGACTGCTGTACAGATGGGAAATGTACTGAGTCACCTTGTCTTCCTTGGATGGCAGCCTGAGCCAGTTTTCAGAGGAGGCTGGACTGGAGATGAATACAAGTTTCTGATTCTTACACACTTAAGATCACATAGCCACAATGAAAAGCTTGTTCAGTTGACTCCAGGATCTAAACAGATACAAGTATCCCAATTGAGTTTTACCTAATAAAGTCGTTTAATGTGTCCAGCAGCCTGACCTCTGTTAGGACCAGACTAGAGCTGAAACGCATTTTTGAGTGTCTGTATTGGGTGTTCAACAGGCTACCCGAGCACTGATCAGCTATCTGAATACCTGGAAAATTGGTAATTTCCATTACTAATTTACTGATTTTCTAGTTACTGATTAATAAATCAGGAAAAACAACCCAGAAAATTAGGACTGGGGTGGTGGTATCAGGACTGGAAGTTGATATTCTGGGACTGGAAGTCAACATTCTGTGACATTGTGCACACAAATTGGGCACTAATCAGTTACCAAGTAGTACCTGAACGTTGTGGATGGTACTGGCAATTCAATGTGAATACCCATTTTTTGCAGACACTTGTTTCAGCTCAAGGCTGAATCTATAACTTTAGCCCTGTTTTAATATTTTAATAAGTGTTATTATGTTTATGAGAGTTTTTAATGGTTTTATTGTATTTTAAAGTTGTTGGAAGCCGCCCCGGGCTGCGTGGCAGGAGGGGCGGGGTATAAATTTATTAAATAAATAAATAAATAAGGCAAGGCTAGTTAAAGCAGTTAAAGACAGTTTAGGGATTTCCCTTATCTTAGGAGGCGTAGTTAGACATAAAAGAGTCCAGAGCCTCACTCCTTTCATCAGAGAAGTAGAGTTCAGCACCTGGCTGAAGACGTTTGCTATGGGCAGCTAGATTTAATGGAACTAAGAATCAAGCTCCTTCTTTAGGAGGGACATAGTTAGTTTAGCACCTGGCTGAAGAGGTTTGCTTTGGGGTGAGGAGTATACGGGCCTCCTGATAGATACAACATAAGACCATGTTGTTCTTTAGCTGTACACTGAGATCTTTCAATCAGTGGTCTTTGGAACTGGAAGCATAAAACTATCCAAGCCCTATGTGGCTCCCAGGAACATTTAACAAACTACAGGCAGGCAGAGAGAGTAGCTTTTTTTCTTTACTTCACTATATGACTCTGTGCAATGCTGGACTTCAGTGCTGTGTGTGCAGCTTTCCAGACAGCACAGGTATAAATAAATCCTTGCTTTCCTTTGTGCCCATAGCACGAACCCTGGCATCAATAAGAAAAGGTGCATGGGATGAAATTGTAATCCTGAGTGTGCAGCAAGGCTACAGGCCAGGAAACCACTGTTGGACTGTTGGCTGGAAAAATCAGTTAAGAGACATATGCAATTCCCAGTAAATCTCAAAATCCCCCCCCCAAATTAAAAAATGGGATCTGACATCAGGTTTTGAAAATCTTTTTTTATTCCCACAGATTTCTCAGTCTCCATCCCCCTTCAAACACTTTATTCCCCTTCCACATTTTCTTCAATATCTAGAGCTTGAAATAGTCACACAGTAACCCAATGTTTATTTTAATCTTTACTGACCATTCAAATAAATGGAGATACGGTAGTTCAGATGATATCTTTTGTTGGACCAACTTCTGCTGGTGAGAGCTTTATAGCTCACTTTGGGGACTAATACGACAACCACATCCTCTTTCTACACCAGAAGCGACCAAGAGGTAGGTCATGATCCATGGATAGATCACAAGCTCGACTCTAATTAGACAATTCTTTAATTTATTAACTGTAACATTACCTAACTCAATTCATAATCCTCACAATAACCCTGTAAGGTAGATTAGGTTGAGAGATCTGTGACTGTCCCAAGGTCACCCAGTGAATTCATGGTTAAGATGAGACTTCAATCAGGTCCCTCCCCCTACTTCCTGGTCCAAGTAATGCATTCTTATTAACCACTACACCACACTGGCTCAAGAGTGCTAAATAATACAAAAAATGAATTAACTGAAATACCAACTTGACTGAAATACCGAAACAAAGTGACTGAAACAAATTATCCTGCTTTTATCCTGATAAAAAGATATTTGTTTCCAAAAATAGAGTGGAAATTGAATAGCAGTTTGTATCCGCTTTGTCAGACGCAATGGACATTTTTACACACACCTTAAAGTGCTGGTCTTTCAATCTTCTAGGTTTACAAGTCCACAAGTAAGTTCCGGATGCATTCTTCTCTCTCTCTCTC
>QEPC01011901.1:6445185-6505684 GCA_003113815.1 Sphenodon punctatus | reverse complement strand
GAAGGGAGAGAGAAATCTCATGAGTTTCTGAATCTGGGTCGAGAAGTCTGTGAAATCTCAATCCTGATTCTCAATTATCACAAGATTTTCATGAAAATAAAATTTATTCTAGTTTCAGTCCTGGTTTTTGCCTTCCCCACAGCAAAGGTGGTTAGGTAGGAAACTATGTAGCATCTCTGTAAGGAGTCCAGTGCCTACATGATTAAAAGGGGCCCAGAACAACACTTAGGCCACTCCAGTTCATCTCCAGTCTCACTGGGAAGCGGGCATAAATCCAGTCCCGCCCTGAGCGGAAGGTGCCATTTCTAATTTTTTCTGATATTTTTTTTTGCAAAACTTGCTTCTTCCCCTTAGTATTTCAGTAATGTAGGGGAAGGACAGAGATTTCCAAGTTAATTTTCTAAAAGTTATGCACCTAATATTTCACAAGCAGGGGCACCTTAGTAACTTGCAAATTATGTGGAAATACTGTGCAGCATCAAAAACATTTTTCTTTTCTGACTACTTATTACTTTCTAAAAAATGCCCCAGGAATGGAGCTCAGCAGAATGAGATCACTATCATTTGAGAATGTTATAAGGAATGAGTTGTTATCTCAGCATGGGGTACCTTGCAGCAAGGGCCCAGGTATCATCATGAGTTACGCTTCTTTCTCACTGGAAGGTTTGTTATTTTAGTGCTACGATAAATGTACAGAGATTGGTCAAGAAAATGGAATTACTTTGCATCTGCAGAACATCTTTCATCCAAGGATCTCAAAGTATTTTGCAAAGGGGGATTTTATATATATATATATATATATATATATATATATATATATATATATATATATATATATATATAAAATCCCCCTTTGCAAAATACTTTGAGATCCTTGGATGAAAGATGTTCTGCAGATGCAAAGTAATTCCATTTTCTTGACCAATCTCTGTACATTTATCGTAGCACTAAAATAACAAACCTTCCAGTGAGAAAGAAGCGTAACTCATGATGATACCTGGGCCCTTGCTGCAAGGTACCCCATGCTGAGATAACAACTCATTCCTTATAACATTCTCAAATGATAGTGATCTCATTCTGCTGAGCTCCATTCCTGGGGCATTTTTTAGAAAGTAATAAGTAGTCAGAAAAGAAAAATGTTTTTGATGCTGCACAGTATTTCCACATAATTTGCAAGTTACTAAGGTGCCCCTGCTTGTGAAATATTAGGTGCATAACTTTTAGAAAATTAACTTGGAAATCTCTGTCCTTCCCCTACATTACTGAAATACTAAGGGGAAGAAGCAAGTTTTGCAAAAAAAAATATCAGAAAAAATTAGAAATGGCACCTTCCGCTCAGGGCGGGACTGGATTTATGCCCGCTTCCCAGTGAGACTGGAGATGAACTGGAGTGGCCTAAGTGTTGTTCTGGGCCCCTTTTAATCATGTAGGCACTGGACTCCTTACAGAGATGCTACATAGTTTCCTACCTAACCACCTTTGCTGTGGGGAAGGCAAAAACCAGGACTGAAACTAGAATAAATTTTATTTTCATGAAAATCTTGTGATAATTGAGAATCAGGATTGAGATTTCACAGACTTCTCGACCCAGATTCAGAAACTCATGAGATTTCTCTCTCCCTTCGCCTCCCCTCACCCCCCATGCTCAGGTTGGGAGAAATTTAAGTAGGGAGGCGGAAGCCACACTGTTCCCTGCCCAGATTTCTTCCTTTGTCTGGGGCTGGCAGCTGTCTCGGTGAGGAAAGCTTTCCGATGGCAAGTTTTCAGGAATGGGAGGGGGGAGAGGAGGGGGGAGGGGGCAGACTCAGCTGATCTCTTAGCATTCTATTGGCTTAGCATTCTATTGGCTAGCAGGAGTCAGCAGCCAATAGAATGCTAAAAAGCTGTATTGAGCCTGACTCTTGCCTTCAGGTCTCCTCCCTCCATCTGGAAGTCCTCTCCAGATGAGAGGGGGAGAGCAGGATGGAGGGGGCAGATGCTGAGCATTCAGTTGACTAGCAGGAGCCTGAGCACCCAACAGAATGCAGGAAAGCTGTGTTGAGCCTCTCGGCCCTCTTCCCTTCAGCGTCCCCCTCCCATCTGGTAGCAGGGAGGAGTACTGTAATTGATTTCACACGTTTACTCATGTGATTACCTTGTCTGGGTCTGGAAACAGATGGGAGGGGGGAGGTGAAGGGAAGAGGCAGGCTTAGCACAGCTTTTCTGCATTCTATTGGGTGCTCAGATTCTTGCTAGCCAATGGAATGCTCATGATCTGCCCCCTCCATCCTGCTCTCCCTCCTCCCATATGGAAAGCACTTCCAGATGGGAGGGAGGAGACCTGAAGGTCAGTACAGCTCAGTACAGCTTTTCAGTATTTTATTAGCTGCTGACTCCTGCTAGCCAATAGAAAGCTAAGATTTCAGCTGAGTCTGCTCCCTCCCTCCTGCTCTCCCCCCTCCCATTCATGAAAATTTGCCATCAGAAAGCTTTCCCCACTGAGACAGCTGCCAGCTCCAGACAAAGGAAGAAAACTGGGCAGGTAACAATGTGACTTCCTCCTCCCTCCTTCAGCATCGCATATTCTGTTTTTCGAGATTCTCGCTTTTCTCGGCGAGAATCCAGCTGATTCTCGTCTCGTTCTCATTTGCAAGAATGAGATGAGAAGTGTGATTCTCATCGAGAAACACAAGAAAATGACAATCGAGTTTCAGCCCTAGCAAAACCCTCAAACCGTTCTGCTAATCATTGCTTCAAATGAAAGAAATTCCTTCCCAGACCCCATCCAGTGGCAAGTCATGGACTCAAAATGCCCATTCAAGAGGGGTGAGCAAGTTCCACTTGCTTTCAAATTGACCCTCTGATTATGACCCTTAAATTCTAATAAGGGGCACTCTTGCACATTGCAAGACTGCCCTGACTCAGACGGTGGGAAACCTGAGCACTATCCAGCTTCTCAGCCCTCTGGAGTCCCCGTATTCAAAAGGAAAGCCATGCAGAGAGTGCTCCCTGCTACTGGAAGTGACATGCCGCCCATTCTCTTCAGCAGCAGCGGCTGCAGATGCAGGGATTTCACGAGCCGCAATCTGTAGACCGGAAAATTGAGGTCTACAGAATGCACATTTTGAAAACTCCACACATGCAGCTGCTGCTGCTAAAGAGAATGGGCAGCACATCACTTCCGGTACCACGGGGCGTGTACCGCGCGGCTTTCCTTTTGATTACGGGGCTCCAGAAGCGCTTCTAAGAGCCTTGTGTTAAAGTGGCGTTAGGATAGGGAATGGGGGTTCTGGTGGGTGTTTGAGGTAGGGGTGTGAGGGGGTGGTTGGGGTGGGTTTTATGAGGATTGTGGTGGGGTTGGTGAGGGGGATGGGGAAATGTTGGGGGTTTGGGTTTTAAAGTGTTTTATATGTACTGTTTTTATCTGTTTTGTAAACCTCCCTGAGCCAGCTGGGAAGGGCGGGGTAGAAACTGTAATATTTATTGCAATAAAGTAATAAAATTCATCCAATAAGAAGTCCCACTTCACCCTACAACACTCTCACCCTACAAAACCCTCTCCTGCAGTCCTCAACCCCACCCCAAAACCTGCAATCAACCCCTATCCCCACCCGCCAAATGCATTTTAAAATAAAAAGGTTTTTCACTGCTTCTGGAAGTTGCTTAGGCCTGGACTCAAGCAATTCTCCTGGGGAAGGGAGTTCCACAAAATCAGGGCCACAATCAAGAATGCCCTCTTGTGCATCCTCATCCGACGGACAAGGGTAGCAGATGGAACCTGTAAGAGGGCACTCCCGGCCGATCGTAGTGACTGCAATGGAACATGGAAGGACAGGAGCTCTTTCAGATATAATGGGCTCCAGACCATTTAGGTCTTCAAAGGTCAAAACCAGCACTTTGAATTGTGCACAGAAAGCTATAGGCAGTCAGTGCAGACTTTGGAGCACCAGTGTAATGTGCTCCCGGCAACTTGTCCCCGAAAGGAGGGAAACTGCTACATTCGGCAACAGTTGCAGCTTCCGAACAGTCCTCCAGGGCAACCCGATGTAGAGTGCAGTGCAGTAATCTAGCCTCGAGATGATGTAAGCAAAAGCATGGATGTCATCGGCCAGATCCGAGTCAGCAAGAAAAGGCCGCAGCCTCCTCACCAGATGGAGTTGGTGAAAAACCCTCCCGGCCACTGTCACAAACTGATATTCCAGGTGCAAAATCCTAATCCCTCCAAGTCACAAGACCAGCAAATCATCGTCACTTCAGTCTTGTCAGGATTCAGGTTCAAATGTCTCACATTCATCCAGTTCCCAACAACAGCCAGGCATTGGGTAAGCACTGAGACTGTGGGACCTGGGTCAGATGAAAAAGAGAGGTAGAATTGAGTGTCATCTGCATATTTCTGACACCTCACCCCAAACCTCTGAATGACCTCACCCAGCAGCCTCAGATACATATTAGGGGTGTGCATGTCGGTTTTGTTATTACAATAATGATAATGAAAACTGTCATTTTCATTATCATTATTGCAATAATGAAAACAACAAATAATAATAACAAAAATAGAAATGAAAACATTTTTTTTTCTAAATAAAGAGAAAAACTGAAAAACATATTTACGGCTATATATTTTTTTTTTCTTATTCAATTGTGTTGTATCTTTGGGAGATTGTACCCCCAATGGATGGAATTATGTGTACCAAATTTTGAAATGATTAGATAAAGGAAACTAATTGTAGAAGCAATTGAATGTTGTAATTTTAAGAAAAGCTCCATACACATACATGGCTACAACTTCTTGATCTTCCATTCAATTTGCATGAAACCTGTTAATATTATGTCCCTCCACAAGATTAATACTCATGCCAATTTTCAGAAAGATTAGATAAAGGGTCCTGATGGTATAAGACATTAACTTGAAAATACATTTCCAGCTGTAACATTTTTATATTCCATCCTGTTTACAAGAAATCAGCAGGAATGTATTACATACATTCCTTGTCATCTCTGTCAAACTACAGGACAATTTGATAAAGGGACCCAATTTTATAAGCAACTGAAGTTGTCCTCTTGAAGACCATTATTCAGATTAATAGAAGCACATGCAGTGCCAGTCAGAGGCAGGCACCTGGCATGTCAGGGGGAGGGAGGGAGGGAGGATGTACGAGGGAGGATGTGGAGCAACTCAAAAAGACTGACAGACACATTCACTGGCTAATTACTGTAGGCTTCCAGCTAATTACTGTATGCTTACAGGACCAATCAGTAGTGACTTACAGGCGGGCATAGGGGGCATCCCTCAGGCGGGCATGGAAGGGACATAACTGGGACTGTGTGGATAGCATCCCAGCAATCAGGAGACATAGTTTACACATCCAGGCTGGCCAACTATCATCACAATCACATCCTGCAACGCTGTGACAGAGGACATCAGAGAATCTCTATTGGCTCTTTCCTAAACAGATGCTTCTGACTTCCCAGTAACAAGTGGGAGAGAGGTGTTGGGATGGTCACAGCACAGAATGAGGATATTTGGTTGACATTTCTGCTGGCCAATTGGCATCACAAACCGATCTTATATCACACTGACACGTAAAATAATCCCTGGCATAGGCTCCTTCTCTACATATGCTGTGCAGGCATATACAATTGAGACCCTTTATCACATCTTTCTGATACTCTGCAGAGATGATAATGAAAGTGTGATACAAAGCTCTTCCAAGTACCCCTTCTCAGCTAAACATCGCTGCGACGGCTAATTTGTCGCGCCCCTTCTCCCTAGAAAAAAGGAGGCACAACAATTCCGGAAGAGGGCTGGTGCTGATACCCCCCCTTCTCTCTCAATGGTGTGGCCAGTTCGCCCCCTTCCAGCAGGTATGTGAGCCTGCAAGCAAGAAGGAAGGGGTGGGGGATTTCAAGCCCGCATGGCGGGAAGAACGGTCTACCCAGCGAGGATTGCTAGGCAGCCTTTGCCGGGGAACAGCGCTGCGAGCACAGTGATTGGTGCATCACCCAGAGGGGGTGGTGCAATGATTGAAGTAGCCACATGTCTCCTCAGTCGGGAGACGATGGCGAACGAGGCAGCACCCTCCCACCCATCCAATCAACACTATGGCTGAGCGGTCGCTTAGCAGGGCCAGGAAGGAATTTTTGGCAAGTAACACAATTGGGCTCTTTGTTGTTCGTTTTTTTGCCTTCCTCATAGTGTTGGGGTTATTTGACTGATTGAATTTAACATCTCTTAAATTTAGTTTCAGCTGCCATGTTGAATTGTCGCACTCTGCAGGGGTCCAGCACCTGGGTTGGTAAGTTAGAATTTTGATTGGGGCATCTCCATAAGAGATGAGTGGATCACAGCTGCAATAGCAGGTTATGGCAAGCGGCGGAGTCAACCCCTTGGGAGAAGTGACCGCGAGGGCTGTAGGGACATGTACTGTCCCCGGCCTGAGGGCACTACCCTCCTTCCCCAGCCCACATGGGTCCTGGTCCCCTTCCCACCAACAGCATAGCAGGAAGGGGAGACGTTTTAAAAGTTAAGAGGGATTGGTACCTGAGGGGATATTGGACCAATCCCTAAGTTATAGTTGTTGTTTAGTTAAGGGTGCTGGACCCAATTCATTGGTGTGAATTTGTCCCCACCATTACAATTACAATTCATTGAATAAAGTTTAAGTATTAATAAAGAGTGCGGCCACTTTTAACCCAATTTAACATGACGTGTCTTCCTTGGGGGGGGGGTGCCGATAAATTCCATATACTCTGGTTGGACTACAAAGATGTTATAGTCAGACATACATTTTTAAAGTAAATTGCTTATGCCACCTGGACCCTTTATCCAATCCTTCTGAAAGTTTCAGAGATAGTAAATATGGTAAGGGGAATAAACATGCTAAGTTTAATCTACATTAAGTGTGAGATAACGAAGTTACAGCTAAGAATGTATATGAAGATTTTTGCAAAATAATATAATTAAAATGCTTATACAATTGGATTCCTTTATCCAATCATGTTGGCATTTGGTACACTTAATGCCTTCCATTGGAGGTACAATCCCTCCAGGGCTCAGCCAAATATAATGAAAACCTAAAATTTTACAACGGGAAATGTGTTGTCCACTGAAACCAATGGAAAACAAAAACGAAAGCAAAAACAACAAAAATTTGATATTTATGAAATTAAAATGATATATTTAGATAATGAAAATGAATACATGAAATCAAAAATGACATGGGCCCCTGATTCACACCTCTAATACATATTAAAGAAGAGGGGAGACAGAATAGAACTGTGTGCGTCTCCACAGGGGAAGTCCTGAGGGAACAACAAGCAATTGCCCATCACCACCTGATGGGACCTCCCTGATAGGAAGGAACAGAACCACACAACAGAAATCCTGTGAACCCCCGCCAGGTCCCGCAGTTGTGTCAACAATACCTCATGATCAACTGTATCACAGGCCACTGGAAGATCTAGCAAAATCAATATGGTAGAATTCCCCCTGTCCATCTCAAGGTGCAGATCATCAACAAAGGTCACAAGCTCAGTCTTCGTGCCATACCCTGGATGAAAGCCCGACTGAAATGGGTCCAGGAATCCGATAGCATCGAGATGAGCCTGGAGCTGTTGGGCAACCACCCATTCAGTGACCTTTCCTTAAAAGGGGAAGGTTAGAGACAGGCCAATAGCCATTTGGGGGTCAGCGTCCAAAGATGGTTTCTTAAGTAGGGACTAGACCAGTGCAGATTTAAAGGTGTCTAACACCCTACCCCACCATAGGGTGTTGTTGACAACCCCAGACAACAACAGTTCCAATGTCTCCCATCTGGCTTTCACCAGTCAGGATGGGCAAGGATCTAATTCACAACTGGTTGCCCTCATTGCCCCCAAGCACCTCCCCTAAATTGGTGGGTGATACCGTGAAACCAGTTGAAACTGATTCAAATAAACAGAACAAGTCTGGGCTTCCATAACCCCAAACTCTGACTCTGCAGTTGAAATGACAGCTCCCAAGTTATGGTGAATACAAGCGATTCTATTTTCAAGCTTTCCTCATATGGGCTGGTCCTCCCAGTCTCTTTATCATCTTAGTTCTCTCCTCTGAATCTTCTCCAACTTGTCTGTTTCCTTCTTGAAGAGTTGTTCTGAAAACCACCGGACACAGTAATCCAAATGAGGCCTCACCAGTGTTGAATAAAGTTGCACTGCCACCTCACATCTCTTGGATATGATGCTTTTGCCTTTTTTACAGCAGTGCCACATTGCTGATTCATGTTCAGTTTATGTGCTACTGTAACTCCAAGATCCTTTTCTCCAGTACTCCTACCTTGCCAGCTATCCCTCATTAGATTTGAACTTTCATTTTTTCGTTCCTCTGTGCAATTCTTTGCATTTATCTTTTTTAAAACTCACCTTGTTTCTTTCAGCCCAGGTTAGGATTAGGGATGTGCAAACAGAACGTGGTTTGGATGTTCGGACGTTTGGTCTTTTGGTTCGAAACCCGAGTTTGGGTTCGGTTGTTCAGTTTGGCAGAGTTCGGTTCGGCCAAATTCGGCTGAACATCCCAAAATAGTGCTATCGATACTGATACCGATACCGAAATCGAACAAAATATTTCAGTATCGGTATCATTTTTCCCTGAAACCAGCCCTGGTCTCCACCCCTGGTGCCAGGAAGTCTGCTCCTCAGCTGCCTCCCGCTTCCAGACATGGTTTTCCCACCCAAAGTCACGTTTTTCCCGCCCCCAAACTCATCCGAACTTTTCTGAATTGTTCAGTCGTTCAAACGTTTGGTTCAGACGTTCAGTTCGGTCATCTGAACAGGCCGAGTTCAGCCCAAACTCCGAACATCCGAACCATGTTCACACATCTCTGGTTAGGATAATGTTTGAGGGGGTTATAACAGAGCTCTGGCCTGAGGATATGTATGTACCATGGGCTTGGGAAACTTCCTTCCCTGCAAAATCCTCAGGTCCAAGTCTCAATCCAGAGTGAAAATAACTGAGTCAATTGAATGTCTGAAAAATGTCCAAGTTTGTTTTTGTTCTTGTTAATCTTTTCTATAGCTCTTTTAAATGTCCTGAGTGCTTTATAAACCTTATCTAGTTCACTCCCAGAACAACCCTAAGGTAGGTCATTACTATCCCCATTTTACAGATGAGGAACTGAGGCTGAGAGACTGTGATTTACCCTAGGCCACCCAGTAAGATTGTGGCTAAGATAGGATTTCAGCACTGGTCTCTGTGGTCCACATCCAACACCTTATCCACTAGGCTATACCGGCTCCATGCTTTTCCTGATTTAACTATGCTGTCATTGAAGTCAATGGCAAAACTTCCATTCTCTTTAATTGGATCTGAGTGAGACCCACTGCTAAGTGCTATTGAAAACCTCAGCCCCATTGTCTGCCAAGAGCCCATTGAAATCAATGGAACATTAGGTCTTACCTGGTATGTTCATTCTCACTATGAGTGTGGTCTCACTGTGATGTAGGCAGGCCAGTTGAAACCATTTGATTAATACAGGTCTGTCTAACTGACTGCCCATGACCCAAACCTAACCTGTAGTGGGGGTTCCATCTAGAGATGAAACTCGGTCCCCAATTTTATCCAGAATTCACTGTGGATTCCGTTCCCCAGTTCTGAATTTCTGAGTTCCGAAGTTCCAAGTACCAAGGTCAAGTTCGTCAGAAAACTTCTGAAACCTCAATTGAGTGATGGAGACGCCATTGTGTGCATGGCCAGAGTGACCCAGATGATTGTTCTCACCACCTCTGCTTATCAGGTGATAGGCAGGGACCAAGCTTTTGGTTATTAAGCTTACATTTAGGGAAAGTGCAATGCAACTTAACTCTTTTAAGAGAGACAGGACAATTTGTTTTGGTCCTAGCCTGTTTTCAATTGAAGATTATTCATGGACTCCATATGTGGTCACACAGGGTGATTTCAGACGTGACGTTGACACGGTGAACCACGGTGAATACCCACCTGGGGTCACCGTGTCCCGCACGTCTGTTTGGCGGCCGCCAGATGTTGGCCACGCTCAATCGGCACATGGGGTCAATTTGAACCACGCTTCCCGGGCTAGCCGGGGGAAGGTCCCGGGAAGCGTGGTCAAACGGACCCCGGGCCGTGGCCAACAAAAAGTAACGTCTGGCCGCGTGCCACGGCCCGGGATCCCCGGCGGGATCCCGGGCCGTGGCACGATCGGCCAGACGCGGCGGCCGCATTGGCCCCGCCGCCCGCCCGTCTCCTCGGAGGGCGGGCGGCGGGGTGCGTGGAGGGGGCGGGGCCGTGCGGCCGCACGTTGCGCCGCGCGGCCCCGGCCCCTCCCACTTTCCCCGCCGGGATCCCCCCGGCACGTCTGTTGGGCCGTGCAGGGGTGACCCCGGCGGGGAACGAAGACGTTGGTTCCGGTACGGGGCCAAAGGGCCCCGTATCGTCTGAAAGTACCCTCAATCTGCATTTGCCTGAATCTGGCCCTAGCCTGAAGTATGTAATTTGTATTTATTTTTATTTAAAAGCATCTCGAGGCAGCTAACAACAGATTAAAACAGATTAAAAATACAATAATAATACAATTAAAAAACCCACAATAAAACAAATTATCCCCTACCCCACCCTAACCCAATCTACCCAGCCAATCTCCCTTTGAAAAGGCACAGTGGAACAGCCAGGTCTTAAATTGTCTATGGAGAGCAGGGAGGTCGGTGGTCAGACAGATCTCCGGTAGGAGGGAGTTCCACAGCCGTAGCGCAGCCACAAAGAACACCCTCCGCAAGTTCGACACCTGAGAAATCTGGGGGACCTTGAGGAGGGCACCCTTGGCCGACTGCAGGGGCCAATCCAGGATCCGGGTGAGGTGGTCCTGCAGATAGGCTGGGACCAGGCCATTTAGGGCTTTAAAGGTCAACACCAACACCTTGAATTGGACCCGGAAGAGGCAGCCAGTGCAGAGAGCGAAGCACCGGTGTAATGTGCTCGTGTTGGCCCATCCCCCTTAGGAGACGAGCCGCCACGTTCTTCACCAGCTGCAATCTCTGAACCAGCACCAAGGGTAGCCCCACATAGAGTGCGTTACATTATTCCAGTCTCGAGGTAATAAAAGTATGGACGATCGTGGCCAGATCAGAGTCCGAGACATACGGCTGAAGCCGATGCACTCGATGTAATTGCCAAAATGCCCCCTTTGCCACAGCTGCCACCTGGACATCCAAGTGGAGCTGTGGGTCCAGGTGCACCCCCAGACTCCAAACCTGAGATACCAGGGCAGGACGGACCCATCAATGATGGGGGCCACCACTCCCCCGGCCTTCCCCAAAACCATCACCTCCATCTTGTCAGGATTTAACTTCAGGCGGCTCGCCCTCATCCAATCCCCCGCAGCCGTCAAACACCGGGTAAGCACCGAGACTGCTGGATGAAAAAGAGATATAGCTGGGTGTCATCAGCATATTGATGACACCGTAAGCCAAACTCCCTAACAACCTCCCCCAAAGGCTGCATATACACATTGAACAAGAGAGGGGACAGGATTGAATCCTGCGGGACTCCACACGTGAGGCCCCAGGGAGAAGATGAAAAATCACCCAGGACCACACGTTGGGTTCTCCCAGCCAGGAAAGAGCAGAACCATTCAAGAACGGTCCCCCCAATCCCTGCCCGGTCCTGCAGTCGAGTCACCAACAACTCATGATCAATGGTATCAAATGAAGCTAAGAGTTCTAACAGGATCAACAGGGTAGAATAACCCCAGTCCAACCCACGGGAGAGGTCATCGACCAAGGCCACAAGTGCAGTCTCCATACCATACCCTGGACAAAAGCCAGACTGAGAGGGATCTAGAAAATTAATCCGGACCAGATGATCCTGCAGCTGCCAGGCCACCACCCATTAAATGACCTTCCCTAAAAGAGGAAAGTTAGAGACCAGCCAATAGCTAGCCAGGATGCCAACATCCAATGATGGCTTCTTGAGCAGAGGCCACACCACAGCCTCCTTTAGACAGTCCATTATTATTATTATTATTATTAAACATTTATAAAGCGCCAGTAACAACCTGGCGCTGTACAGAACATATAATCAGCTGCGGTCCCTACCTGTGGCTTACAATCTAAAAGACAAGGAGGGGGAGACAAGGAGAGGGGACAGCGGGAGAGACATGGGAGAAGACAAACAAACATTCAGGCGGATGCGAAGTCTCAGGTGCGTGTACTTGGCTTGGTTACAAGGTGGTCGGTAGCAGCAGTCAGCAGAGGAGGGCTGACAGTAAGAGCAAGGGGAAAGACTAGAGGGCATTGGGAAAGGCAGCATGGAAAAGGTGGGTCTTGAGGAGGGATTTGAAGGAGCGGAGGGAGGAGGCGAGGCGGACGTCGGCAGGGAGGGAGTTCCAGGCATGCGGGGCAGCGAGGGAGAAGGGACGAAGGCGGTTGGGCGAGCAGGAGAAGCGAGGGAGAGCGAGGGAGGGGACAGCGGAAGAGCGGAGAGCGCGCGCAGGAGCGCGTAGGGCGATTAGGTCCGAGAGGTAAGGGGGAGCTTGGTCATGGAGCGATTTGAACGTGAAAACCAGGAGTTTGAACAGGATACGTTCAGGAAGGGGGAGCCAGTGAAGGGAGAGGAGGAGAGGCGTCACATGGTCGAAGCGACGGGCAGAGTGAATGACCTTGGCGGCAGAGTTTTGGATCGCCACAAGGGGGGACAGGTGGGAGCGAGGGAGGCCAGCAAGGAGGAGGTTGCAGTAGTCGAGGCGAGAGATAACCATGGCATGAACAAGGATTTTGGCCGAGGAGACAGATAGAAAGGGGCGAATGCGGGCAATGTTGAGGAGAGCGAATCGGCAGGATTTGGCCACAGAGTCAATGTAAGGTTTAAAGGAGAGGTGCGTGTCAAAAATGAAGCCCAAGCTGCGGGCACGGAGAACAGGACGGATGGTGACCCCATCAATGCAGATGGTCAGGTCAGAGGGAGAGGAGGGGGATGGAGGAAAAATGAGGAGTTCAGTCTTGGCCATGTTCAGTTTGAGTTGGCGTCGGGACATCCAGGCGGAGATATCAGAGAGGCAGTCGACGAGGCGTGAGCGGACAGAGGAGGAGAGAGAGGGGGTAGAGAGATAGAGTTGGGTGTCATCAGCATAGAGATGGTATTGGAACCCGTGGGAGGCAATAATTTCACCAAGGGACCGGGTGTAGATAGAGAAGAGGAGAGGGCCAAGGACAGAACCTTGGGGAACCCCAACCGAGAGGGGAAGGGAGGGGGAGGTCGACTCGGGGAGGGAGACATTAAAGGAGCGGTCAGAGAGGTAGGAGGAGAACCAGTCAAAGACAGAGCCACGGAAGCCCAAAGAGTAAAGGGAGTCCAAGAGGAGCGAGTGGTCGACAGTGTCAAAGGCGGCAGAGAGGTCAAGGAGGACAAGAACGGAGTAGTGGCGCTTCGATTTAGCGACAAGTAGATCATTGGTGATCTTGGCCAGGGCAGTTTCAGTAGAGTGGAGGGGGCGGAAGCCGGACTGGAGAGGGTCGAGGGAGGAGTTGGCAGAGAGGAGGTTCAGGCAGCGGGAGTAGACGACACGTTCCAGGAGCTTCGAAGCAAAGGGAAGGAGGGAGACCGGCCGGTAACTAGAGGGATCGAAAGGGTCCAGGGTAGGCTTTTTGAGGATGGGGGAGACAGTGGCATGTTTGAAGGCAGAGGGGAAGGAGCCTGTGGAAAGGGAGAGATTGACAACATGCAGAAGGGGGGGAGCGACAGTGGGAGCAATAGAGGTCAGGAGGCGGGAGGGGATCGGGTCAAGGGGGCAGGTGGAGGGGTTGGATGAAGAGAGAAGAGCAGAGATTTCCTGGAGAGAGGCAGGAGGGAAGGATGCGAGGAGGGAGGGGGGCGGGGGAGGGGGCGGGAGGGGAGCGGGGGGCGGAGGGGGGCGGGAGGCAATATCCCGACGGATCTTGTCAATCTTGGAGGTGAAGAACGACGCAAGATCCCGAGCAGCAAGGGAAGAGGGCGGGGGAGGGCAGGGGGGTTTGAGAAGGGAGTCGAAAGTAGAGAAAAGGCGGCGAGGGTCGCGGGAGAAAGATTCGATCCTAGAGGCATAATAGCGCTGCCTAGCTAGGGAGATAGCCGAGGAGAGGGAGGAGAGGGAGAATTTGTAATGGAGGAAGTCAGGGAGGGAGCGGGATTTGCGCCAGAGGCGTTCGGCAGCCCGGGCGCAGGAGCGGAGGTAGCGGATGGCAGGGGTAAGCCAGGGGCGGGGGTCGAGGGGGCGGACGGGGCGAGCAGAGGGGGGGGCAAGAGAGTCAAGGGTCGAGGAGAGAGAAGCGTTGAGAGCAGAGACAGCAGAGTCAGGGGAGGAGGAGGCGAAAACGGGGGGGAGAAGGGGGGAAAGATGTGCGGCAAACTCCGAGGGAGTAAGGGCCTGCATATTGCGGAAGGGGCGCATAGAGGGGGAGGCGGAGGGGGGTCGGTGGGAAAGGCTGAAGGAGCCGAGGAAGTGATCAGAACTAGGGAAGGGGTCAAAGGAGAGGTCAGTTAGAGAACAGTTTCGAGTGAAGACGAGGTCGAGGGAATGGCCGTCAGTATGAGTGGGGGAGTCGGTCCAGAGTCGGAGATTAAAGGAGGAAGCGAGAGAGAGAAAGCGGGAAACAGAGGGGGCGGAGGGCGTGTCAACGTGAATGTTGAAATCACCAAGGATAAGAGTGGGGATATCATCGGAGAGGAAGAAGGTGAGCCAGGATTCAAAGTCCGGGAGGAAAGAGGAGAGGGAACCCGGGGGGCGGTAGATGACAGCAACCCGAAGGTGTAGAGGGGAGTATAAGCGCACAGAGTGGGCCTCAAAGGAAGGGAAGGAGGAGGAGGGGGGAGGGGAGAGGGTTTTGAATTGGCAGTGCTTAGCAAGGAGCAAGCCCACACCACCACCCAGGCCCTCAGGGCGGGGGCGGTGAGAGAACGACAGGCCCCCGGAGGATAGAGCAGCCGGGGTAACAGAGTTGGAGGGCGTGATCCAGGTTTCCGTAAGAGCCAGGAGTTGAAAGGGGCGAGAGAGGAAGAGATCGTGGATGAAGGGAGCTTTAGCCACGGACGAGCGGCAGTTCCAGAGGGAGCAGGAAAAAGGCAATTGGTGTTTGGGAAGGCAGGGGATGCGGATGAGGTTGGGGGATGGGGAACGGACGGGTATGGGCCTAGGGGGAATGGGCGTGGGTGAGGATAAGGGGTAGGTTGGCTGGAGAAAGGCTGCTGGTGCAGGGAGAGGGAGAAGGAGGGGGTGCGTGAGAGAGGCTAGAAGGAGGGAGGTGATAGACGCCGTGGAGGTATAGGGTGGCATCATAGGTGTTACCTGTTCAGGTATCGGGGGAAGCCCGGCCTGCTGGAGCCACGTGCGCGCGGGTGCTGTCAGGGGGGTGGCCCCTCGCTGTCCTCGCTCCGGCCTCACAACGGCCGCTGGGGGCGGGCGGGCAGCCTTGGCCTGTGAAAGCTGGGGCTGGGCCCTCCCAGGGGGTGGAGCCTCGCTCACCTGCAGGGGATGAGCCCTGCTGTTGCTATGGCGGCTGGGGGCTTCTGACTGGCAGGGGGTGGAGCCCTGCCGCAATGGCCTCTGGGGGCTTCAGGGGGCGGGCGGGGCTTCTGGGGGCGGGCGGGCAGCACTCTGCCCTCCCCAAGGGAGAGGGGGCGGGCGGTGCTTCTGGGGGCGGGAGTCCAGCACTCTGCCCTCCCCAAGGGAGACATTGACAATCCCCACCAGCAATGGCTCTAATGTCTCCCGGATGGCTTTGACCAGCCAAGACGGGCATGGATCTAGTTCACAATAAGTGACTCGAACAGTCCCAAGAGCAGGTCCCACGCATCTGAGGGCGACACAGCCTGAAATTCATCTAACAAAACAGGACAAAATGGGGCTTCTACTGCCTCTGGCTCACCTACTGCTAAAAATGTTGCATCAAAATTGTGGTAGATCTGAGCAATTTTATCTGTAAAAAAGTTCAAAAACAAATCACTGTGGTCAATTGATGACTCTAAATCCAGACGGAGGGAGGCCGAACTGACCAGCCCCCTCACCACCTGGAAAAGCTCCACCGGGTGGGACTTAGCGGACGCAATGAGGGAAGCAAAGAGAACTTTCTTTGCTGCCCACACCACCACGGCATTGGTACACAACCAGACTCTATGCCACAATCGGTCAACTTCAGCATGCGAGTGACGCCACCGTCACTCTAACCGCTGCCCTTCCCACTTCATCTGCCGCAGCTCCTCTGTATACCACAGGGACCTGCATTGTCGACAGTTCAGGAGCAGACGCATGGGAGCCACCTACCTGGTCAATGACCGCCACCAACATGGAATTCCATATGGTCACAAGGTCATCGAGTGAACGGCCATCAAGATCAGAGGAAACATCCCCTAGAGCAGTCTGGAACATTCCAGGTTCCATAAGCCGTCGGGGACGAACCATCCTAAGCAGTTCTGTACCCTCTGGGGGCCGACATGCGCCAGGATACTTCCCGGAGGAGATAATGATCCATTCATGACAAGGGCACTGATGACACCTCCCCCACTAATGGATCCCCTGCCTCAAGACCTGTGCAAAATATCATGTCCAGGGTATGTTGTGCTCCAACATGTGTGGGGCCCACCATTCTCTGAGACAGGCCCATGGTAGCCATGGTGGCCATGAACTCACGCTCTGCTCCTCCAAGACTGGCGTTGGCATGGATGTTGAAGTCCCCCAGGACTATCGCCCTGGAGGACCACAAGACCACCCCTGACACCAGCTTGATCAGTGCAGGCAGGGAAACTGCTGTACAGGTGGGTGCCCGGTATATCAGCAGTATCCCTATTCTGTCTCCGGCCAAATCCAACACCAGATGTTGGATCTAGGGCTTATTGCTTGTTGCAAGCCTTGTGTCCTATAAAGACAGCCAGGCTTGGTCAGCTGCCATTCAAGCTTTATTTATGGGATTACGTCACTGCAGAGACGTTAGTGCCAGAGCCATGTTGCTGGTCTGGGAAGAATGTGACTCTAGATGGAACATGAAACTGCCTTCTTTAGAAGTCAAAGCCAACAGTAAAACACAGAAACTGAATCAGTTCATGAAAGACTACTGCTACCAGGAACTGGTTTCATTGGAACATACTGTTGGAAGGGAGCTCAAGGTCCAACCCTGTAGGATGACTACAGCTACAACATCCATGACAGGTGGCTATCCAGCCTCTTCTTGAAAACTTTCAGAGCACCGATGCCCCCCGGCCCCCCGAATCCCCATCTCAGGCAATTTGTTCCACTGCCACATGGCTCTTACCGTTCTGAAGTTTTTAATGCTAATAATTAACCAAAAAAACCTATCCTCCTGTAATTTGAACCCATTGTTTCTAGTCCTGCCCTCTGTAGCAAACGCAATGCAGAGCCGCCCCTTGCCAATTTCTTTGTGGCAGCCCGTTAGCTATATGAAGGCTGTGATCATGTCTCCCCTTAATCACCTTTTCCCTAAGCTAAACAAACCCAGTTCCTTCAAGCTTTCTCCATAATACTTCCTTTCCAGACCCAAATGAGGCACCCAAAACTGGATCCAATACTCCAGGTGAGGTTTGACCAGTTTTCAGGGGCTACTGGGGAGCGAGCCAAAGAAGTGGTTCAGGGAGGTAACTTCAGGATTGGGTCCCGCAACCAGGGGTCAGACTAGGAAACTCACACACTGACCAGGAAAACAGGTTTGATGCAGGAGCAGACAGATGGGAAGATGAAAGAAATGAACAGTTCAGACAGGCGAACTGATACCAGGCAAGCAAAGGGTGAAAACAAACGAGACAGTAGCCCGCAGTAGCCCACAATAGTCTGTGAGATGCCTGCTCATCAATTTGGTGTCTGCCAGATGTTCGCTGACTTCTGCCTTGGGGAGGGCTGGCAGCTGCTACCGGATGTGTCATCAGGAGAAGGTTGTTGACACAACATGGACTCTTAGGCTCACCGAGCCAGGCTAATCCAGGCTAACGTGCACCCTCCTACCTGCTGGGTTCTCCCAGCCCTGCTGCAAGGCAAGGTCTGAGAATCAGGCCTGGAACAGCATGCTCACCCTGGCTGCCAAACAACTGATCAGCCCCTGTTCCTTAAACCTGTTCTGAATAGAGTGGAACTATTCTTTTTGTTGAATTGGAAACAATTCTTCTATTGATGCAACCAAAAAAATTGCATTGGCTTTAGTTGCAGCCACACCCCATTGCTGACTCATGTTCAGTTTCTGATCAACCCCAATCCCTAGATCCTGTTAACATGGGCTTCTGCCAAGCCAGATAGTCCCCGTCTTATATTTGTGCATTTGGTTTTTCTTCCCTAAGTTGAGTTGAGTGGGACAGCATGAAGAATAAGGTATTGCTTGGTGTAAGTGAAGGTATTGGAGCCTGGCCCATAGAATTTGGGAGAACAATTATTTTCCTGTTGGGTTTTTAAATTAGTCTGCACGTTATTATAGCAGAGATATTATTTAAATTCTATCCCATGGGCTTAAGTTGTAACTCCGGTTAAAATGATAAAGGGTTAGAGAGGAATTCATATGGACCCTAATTTAATTTGCATTGCTTTATTAAAGTCAAATGCAATTTTAAAAGGACAGTTATAAAGAACAGAGATGCTGAAGATAGCCATCTTTTCCCCATCTCCAGGACAAACCATGGCAGGAATTCCATCTCTCCATCTATTTACTTGGGGGTTCAGCAATCCAGAAACGTACATATCAGTGTCATACCTGTACATATTAGGTTGAAAGAAAATTCTTCAGCGATGACAATGGATCAAGGAAACCATTGCACACAACCATCCTTGGTTCTCAGTTATTTCACAATGGCTAGGCTCAGCTTCTTTTAAAATAGTGTCTGCTGCTGCTGCCTGTTTGATTTGGCACCAAGGTTTACCCTGATTTTTGGTAGGGATGGGCGAACGCAGTTCAGAAGTTCGGAGATCGGACCAAACTCAACCAGTTCAGTCGACCGAACCGAACTCGATTTTCGAACTGCACCGAATTTCCAAACTCAGCTCTGTTCGCCCATCCCTAAAAGATAATATTCCATTTAGTTCAATGAGGTTTGAATTTCCGAACTTTGTTCGGAAGTTCAGAGTTCGGACCGAACTCGAATAGTTCGGTCGACCGAACCAAACTTCCGAACCCAACCGAAGTTCCAAACTGAACCGAACTGAATGTCCAAACTCGGTTCTGTTCACCCATCCCGACTTTCTGGATTGGTTGCATTTTTTGAATTCAAAAAAGGCATCGAAATCAAAAGCTATCCTCAGAGATTTGGGGAAGGAGGGATAGGGATGGGCATTGTGGCTTTGTTGGTGAATTGTCATGAAGATTTTCCTGGCAATCATTCAGCAGAGCTCAGGGATTGGTGCTGATGCACAATTTGGGGATAGGATTTTGTTTTTTCTTCTGGGACCTGCTCTGACCTTGGAAGCCATTCTTTGCCTAGTTCTTCTAGAAGGAAGATTGAACTGTTATGCTTGCTGAGCATCTGAGTGAATTAAGTAAGTGCAGAGGTCCTGGGGTTTTTGGGGTGAGTGGGTAGAGTAATTTAGTGGTCCAAGTGTGGGGCAAGGGCCATGGGATGGATGGGGTTCCCATGTGTCTTGGGACCCCATGGGGGTGCAGACCAGGCCAGGGAGGCTGCAAGAGGCCTTGAGGCTGCTGTGTGCCATGGGGGGAGGGAGATGTATGGTACTGGCTGGCTCCTCCTGGGAGAAGGTAAAGGTGTGGAGGGTGGGGTGCCTGAAAGCTGGGGTTCAGGAGTCCCATTGAATCAGGTCTCCCATCACAAGACTGGGGGGAGGGGTTCCCCAAGGCTGGGGTTCAGGGGGCCCTGTATGTGGTTCCTTTGGGGTGGTCATTTTTTTCTGTTCTGTGGCCTTGGCAATGTGGAAATGGGGGTGGGGGTATGGCATATGGGTGTCCCTTTGAATTACATGGGTTGTTCAGGGGTGCCTGAAGAGTTTGGGATTCTGGCTGGAGGTGCAGTATGGAGGATATTGCATTCTGTTGCTGTTGAGGTCAGTCCCATGATCACATGACTGGGGTGTGTGCCATGGCTGGAGTTCAGGGGCTTCTATCCCACTGGGTCCCATCATGTTAACCCTGGGAACTCCTTGCTGCTGTCTTGCAGCAAGGAGTTCCCTTGGTTAGCATGATTGGACCCTGGTGTTCTGTTGCTTGCCATGTCAGGGTATGGCATATGGTGTCCCCTTGCATTATGTGGCTTGTTGGGGGGTGCCCAAAGAGCACTGGGCTACCACGAGTATCAGCTATAGCTACGCCCTTGACTTATTCGGGGTGTCGTGGTTCCGCTGGGAGTACCCTCCCGCGGCCTTTCGAGGATCGGCCCCTGATACCACCACTAAGTCAGGTGGGGACGGCACAGATGGGGGCTGGTTGCTGACACTCTAATGGCCCCCAGGCCCTAGGGTGTAGGGTTAGTTCATGGAACATCGCAGGGTGGGAGTCTAGGGTTGGTGAACCTGAATTTATTGCATCTATTGGTGAATTCGATTTGATTTGTATGCAGGAAATATGGGTAGTGTCTTCCCTCGTTTTGCCCCTAGCTCTATCTTGATACAAAGCAGAGTCCCTTCCAGTTCTTGCCTTGGCTTCGCGAGGACATGCTTGTGGGGGGTTGGCTTGCCTCATTCATGAACTGTATCATGATAGACTAATCTCAGTTTTAAAGTATCCCCTCTTTTTGTTGGGATTGATCCTACGAGTGGGAGGCAAGTGCCTTAATGTTTACATCCCACCGCCAAATACCCCTCGGCACGATCCAAAGATTTGGGATAAGCTTGAGGTCCTTATTGATGATATACTGGTTCTACACCCCAATAGTTATTTCCTATTAATGGATGATTTTAATGCCCGAATGGGCCCGGATGATGAAGCTTTGGAGATTTATTATGCTGGTGCCTCCTCACAGGACTATCCGCCTTTACTTCCTAGCCAATAGAAAGACCTCACAATTAGTATGGGGGGGATTTCTTTGACTAAGTTGCAATTTGGGCTCAATCTTTGTCTCCTCAATGGGGCTTGCTTGGGAGATTGGCTGGGAGAATTCACCTTTCTGGGAGCCAGGGGCTCACGTGTAATTGATTACACCCTAGTATCCCCCAATGTTTTGCCCCTGCTGAGAAGTTTCGAGGTGGGGAGGGAACAAGTCAGTGATCATCTGCCAATAAACTTGCTTTTGGAATTTCAGGGAAATTCGGAGGGGGGTTTAGTCCAAAATGGTTTGTTTTGTCTTGATCTAGACCCTAGTTCTGAGACTTTGTGCCCGATAGTATGGGAGAAAGTCTCTTCCATTCTCGATCTAGAGGGGTGGATGAGGGACTCTACAGTGGCAGACATAACAGACAAGATCTGTTCTGCCCAGGACCACCAAGTTACAATCGAGGCATTTGTGGCAGTGTCCGGTAAGGCCCAGTCCTTCTTCAATGCTAGGGCCGGTCCTGATCAGCATCAAGTACAAGTACCAGGTCGGGCCTGGTTTGACTGGGAATGTCACAAGGTCAGGGGCCATCTAAAATGATCCTATTTGGAGTATCGGCGGACTGAGGATATTCGTCTTCCCCCTGCCTATTTCCATCTAAAACAAGAATATAGGGCTTTGTTCAAAAAGAAGAAAAAGAGACACTTGGAGTCCTCCTGGGAAAAGATAGTAGAGGCAGCCCAAAGGGGTAGCTCGCACCAATTTTGGAAATTTTTGAACTTAGGTACAGAGGCTACTTTTCCCAGGGCAGTGCCCCCTATTGCAGCGCATGTACGGACCAAATATTTTTTCAATCTTTATTCTGGACCTACAGGATCAACAGACCTAGCTGAGATGTCAGTAGGAGTGGAGGGGACCCCAGTTTGGCCACGCGTGTCCTTAGGGGAGGTTAGCGAGCTGATTGATGCATGTAAAAGCAATAGGGCCCTGTGTTGGGATCTCATCTCTGTTGACTTTCTTAAGTCTTATAAGGAGTGGTGGGTGCCTATGCTCACGGCACTATTTATGGACATCGATCAATCAGGCGGTGTCCTGTCTACCTGGGCCCAGGCCATCATGGTTCCCATCTTTAAGAAGGGTATTAGCACCCAACCGGAGAACTACAGACCCATTAGCTTGCTTGCTGTAACAAGCAAGCTGTATGCCAAACACCTGTTGGTAAACTCACAGCTTGGTGTGAGGAACAGGATGTGATCCACCCTGAGCAAGCAGGGTTCCAGCGGGGTAGATCAACAATTGACCATTGCCTAATCTTCCTCCACTTGATCTAAAAGTACAAATCCCGCAATCGGAAACTTTATGTGGCCTTCCTGGATCTCAGGATGGCATTTGACTCAGTGAGTAGGCCAATTTTGTGGGCCAAATTGGAAAAATTGTCCCTTGACCCAAGGCTTTTGGCATTGATAAAACTTTTGTATGCTAACTCCAGGCTGGTAGTTAGGTTGGACCCCCAGGGGCATATTTCGGGGGAGGTCCCAGTAAAGCGAGGTGTCAGACAGAGTTGTATCCTCGCACCCTCACTTTTCAATTTATTCATTAATGATGTTGTCCCACACAAGTCCTTACCCCATTCCCCCCCATTTGGCCTTGCGCCATATAGGTTGTTTATTGTTTGCAGATGACCTGGCCCTCCTGTCCCAGACCCAGAAGGGTCTAAGTAGGCAATTGGATGCCTTTGCAGGTTATTGCAGGGAGAACGCCCTGACTTTAAATCTTGCCAAATACAAGGTATTGGTTTTTGCCAATTCATTGAGGGATAATTGGCATTCCTGGAATGTGGAGGGAACCCAAATACTCCAAGTACGAGAGTTCAGGTATTTGGGGATAACATTCCAATCAGCTGGAGGCTGGAAAAAGCATATTGAAGGGGTGATGGTGGCGGCTAAACAATCTGCCTTCGCCATCCGAACATTTTTCCTGTCCTCTGGGAGAACTGAGTATACAATGGCCCTCCAGGCCTTTAACACCAAACCCACTGCCCAGGCTCTGTTTGGGGTGGAACTATGGGCACCTTTTGCCCCATTACATCTTGACAAAGTCCAGTCATCCTTTCTTAGGGCGTTGCTCAGGGCTCCGGGGGGGGGACACCGGGAGCCGCAATTAGACTGGAGACCGGGCAGCGGAGTTGGGCTTTCCAGGCATGGGCTAGGGCTCATAGACTCGGGCTAAAATCTGTTAAATCATGCCAGAGGGGTCTGTTTCCCTATTTACAAGAGGATACTTATCAGAGTCAGTGGGCGCAGAGAGTTGAGAAGCATCTAGTCAGGTTGGGTCTGCCCTGGCCCTATCGCCTAGCAAGGGATTTAGGGGTGTCGGGGGTGGAACTAAAGCACAGGTGGGAAGATGTGAACCTCCAGGAGGAGAGGGCCTGGGTGGCAATTTCGCCCCATATGTCGTGCTACTTAAGGATGGCCCCCCCGATCGATACCCCGGCGCAGCATTTGGTCACGAGCTATTCGGCCAAGGAAAAGTGGCTGATGTCGGCCGCAAGGTTTAATGTCCTTCCATCCCATCTTTGGGTGGGTAGACTAGCTGGGATTCCTTTCCACCAGAGACTTTGCCCCTTCGACCAGTTAGAGCTCGAAACTACGGAGCATGTGTTGTTTAGGTGTCATCTTTACGACCTCCAGCGGGCTGAGTTTTTTTATACCTTTTTGTTAAATCAGCCATGGAGGTCTGATGACAGGAAGAAGGAAATCTTGCTTAGTAATCTTAACCAGAATCTCACATGTAGGGTGGTGAAGTTTCTAACGGCTGCATTTGTTAGGAGATACCAGTTTGTTAAATTTAAATCTCCACAGTCACTTGTCTAGGGATGGGTTTTTTGGGGTACGGAAGGTAAATGGTCTGTTTTTATTAATATGTTTGTGATGTTCCATGTTTTGTTAATGTCTATGTTGGTAATACTCAGCAATGGCCAAGGCCACGCTTAATAAACTAGATTGATTGATTGATTGATTGATTGATTGATTGATTGATTGATTGATTGGATTCAGTTTCAGTCAGCTCACCCTCATCCAGTCCCCAATGGCAGCCAGGCATCGGGTGAGCCGAGACTGCAGAACCTGGGTCCAATGAAAAAGAGAGGTAGAGCTGGGTGTCATCAGCATACTGATGACACTCCACTCCAAACCTCTAAATGATCTCTCCCAGTGTCCTCAGATACACATTGAACAAGAGGGGAGACAAATGGAACCCTGCGGGATAAGATTATGGCCTTGGGGAATGAGTTTTGAAAAATTTCCTACATCATCCTAACTCTGTCCCCATCAAATCCAAGAGTGTTTTATATCGGAGTTGAATAGGAGCAAAATCACTTTTTAAAAGATCCCATCCTTGCTTTGAATGAGACCTGGGTAAAGTGCTGGGTTATTAGTCTCTGAAAATCTCAAATCGGACACCGAAAATCAAGTCACTTTTGAAAATCCCTAAATAATATGTTCAAGTGCAAAGATATATGGGATGGCTTTTGGAAGCAATATAGTCAGTTATTTTGACAGAAATGGAAATGTGGACAGACTCATCTCTGCCCTTTGCAGTTGGACCCTTCCGTTCACTTGCCCATATTGACACAGCTACCTTATCCAACATGCATGTAAAGAAAATGTATCAGAACCTGCACTAGCCGCTCTTAACTCCCTGAAGCAGGCTAACAGGATGAAACCTGAAGTATATTACCTGTAATGTAAGAACCTTATTGCCAGTGAAAGCTCTGAGTTTTCCAGAAGAGGATAAAAAAGATATCTCCTTTAAACCTTGGATCTGCAGGTCAAACAAATATTTGTTTCCCCCTCATAGGCCATTTATGTAGCAAAAGAGCCTTTATGCTGCAGATATAATCATGTTAGCTCGTCCTGTGAAACACAACAAGCTTGGAATTCTAGTCATGTCTGGACATACTGTATCTCTGGAGGCACGCACCGATTCATACATTATTTTTATCCCAGTTCTGCCCTCTCCTTAGTGACAAACTTGGTCATTAGAAAAGAATATTCACTTGCAATTTTGCCTAATGTTATTTCTCTCCAAAAAGGAGCCGTCGTCGAGGATATAAGCTTTATGTCAGCCACTATTTCTTTACAGCCTCCTTTGTCAACTACCTGGGACTTCTCAGCGGATCATGTTTTTAAACAGGACTGGCTTCCTTTTAAACAAATCATTCAAAAGCTTGGTTCAGAGTTATTTAAAGTGGCTGGTATTTTATAGCCCTATGAATGTTGCGCATTGCAACTGCTGACTATTGCAAAAACACAAACACACACATGCATACACAGAGAAACTAGAAAGTGGGTACAAGAAATTGCCATCTGTCCCTCTAAACAATTATCGTCCTGCCATCTGTCTGTACGCTGGATAATGTTCTTTGCTGTCGGTAACATCCGACTGAAAAGACTCTCTCGACGGATCCAAAGAAAAGGGAACCATTAAAAAGTGCTGATCGTTCCAGTTGCTCTTTTGCCTATAAAAGTCTGTCATTTCAATTGGATATTCACACTTGATGCTGTTGGTAGGCACCTAAAATGCGTACGATGTAAAATCTCGGGCCAATAAATATTGGAACCACTTACTTATCCTCACTCTCTTCCATTATTTATAATGTCAAAGTCCCTATTGCTTTTCTTAAACATAAAGAAGTACACCAATAAATAGCCCAAAGCCATCTGCAAACAAACTCAATTTGGACAGGACTGACAATGAATTTTATATTTACTTTGGACTCTCTTCATTGTGCTTGTTTATTTTTCTCTTCTAGTATAATTCAATAGGAACAGGGATAAATCCTGCCCATTCTCTGCAGCTCATTTTAACACTAGTGCAAGGATGGAGAAACTCTGGACCAGGTTTTTTTATTTATTTATTTAAAATTTGGCCTCTATCCTGTTCCTGGATCTGGTCCATAAATCGAGACTCTACTCTCAGACATTGAAAGAATAATCTCAGAAGGGAGTGGAAATGAGGGCATGTTCTCAAGGATAGGGCATGGCTCAATGGCATAGATCAATGATCAATCCTTCTCTTTCTTTCCTCCATCTTGAATGCACTTCTTCAGTACCCCTACTGCCCCCCAACTCCTATCCAACTTTCACAGAACTAACTTTCAAAGTGACCCTCAAGACAGGAAGACTTCTTCTCCCCTGCTAATGAGTACAGGGAAGGTGAGTAGAATTTACAGGCATCCAAACCACCAGAAGACCAAGTTCTAAGAGCTTGTCTTCACCAGCAAGCGGAGTCACCTCACTCCAGAGCTGTTACTGTGGAATAACCACTTCTCTCTGCTTCTGTTCTCAAAAGCAGGGAAAATCAGGGGTTAAATTATTATTCCCTCCCCCTTATCTCCATGTCTGGGAACTTACAGGAAACTGCTAGTAGGAGGAGCTTGAATAACAAGTGCTCCTTCCGATGGAGATGCTGTAAGAGGTGCAGAAAAGGGGACTAAATCATGGGAGATAAATGCCTCCTTCATACAGAAGACCACCTTTCCTGAAGTAGGAACCTCACGATCCACTTAAGCCCACACTTTTTAGGAGAGCTAACTAGTACCTCCCCATTATCCTCACTTTAACGTCACCCACTCATGGGAACACATGGGAGGTGATAGTGAGTTAGAAGGTACTTACTCCCATTATGTACTTGTGAGAAACAAACCCTTACGTAAGCAACTTTAGGTTCCTGCAGATCCATGATTGGTAGAGCAGAGACAATGGGTATCATTTTAAGAGCCAGATGTGTGAAGAAATGAGATACTGGAAAGAAACATTGAAGCACATGGTTTCTGTTATTAAGCTTCTCGCAGAAAGAGGATTTCCATTCTTTGGTGACAACCAGACTTTTGAATCACCTCACATAGGAACTTACCTTGGAACGATGAAACCTATTGTCCAATTTGATCCTTTTCTTGAGCAGCACCTGAGAAATCATGGAAATAAAGGAAAGGGTCATGTTTCGTACATTTCCTCGCCGATATGGGATGAACTGATTGTGCTAATGAGGAATGAAGTCTGTATGAAAATCATTCAGGAGATTCAAGAGGCAAAGTACTTTTCTCATATCGTTGACTCTACACCTGACATTGCTCACATAAATAATTTATGCATCATTTTTCGGTACTGTCTGAATGGAGAAGTAAAGGAGCAATTTTTGTGCTTTGTGTCAACTGACAGTCACACTGGAGAAAACGTATGTGAAGCTGTCATCAGTATTTTTCAGAAGTATGATGACACTGGGTGTTGTTACACACACATTTCTCCTGCATGTTTGCTGTTACATCCTGAACTTTCTGTGTGTCTAAATCACTCACCCAGATCTTTGAACTTCTGCATAGAACTTCTCCCAGAACTTTTGTGTGTAAAATGTTCTCCTGGTAAACTGCTTTGCTCCAGGCAGCTGTGGTCACTTGGTTTCCATGGCAGCCCCTCACGTCTACAGCTGTGGTTATGTTAGGCTGCCTCAGGACAGTGTTTGTGTGAATAATGCATCCAGGAACTGCAATGTGTGTGTGTGTGTGTGTGTGTGTGTGTGTGTGTGTGTGAAAAATACATCCAGAACGTACTTGTGGACTTGTGAACCCAGAAGTTTGAAAAATCCAGAACTGTAAGGTGTGTGTAAAAATGCCCACTGACACCAAGAATGTCAAGATTACAGAGGACAGACATATGACAGCACAAGGAATATGACTGGTCAATATCAGAGACTGCAAGCTCACATAAAAAGCATGATCAACCAAGCTGTGTTTGTGGCTTGCACTCGACATTCCCTGAACCTAGTCAAGCAAAACCGTATGAATGGTAGTGCCTTTATGTAGTGAGACTATTCCAGTTTCTTGGAGCTTTATATTCTTTCTATTCAACCTCTACCCACTTATGGAAAGTACTTCAAGAGAGTATTGATTACTGTTCCAAAACAAATAGTACAAAACCAGTCACAAACAAGGTGGTCCTGTAGAGAAGATGTCACACAAACTCTTGTCCTCCAGTATGACTGTGTATTTTGGAAGTCTTCATCAACATTGGAAATGATTCCAAAGAAAAACTGGCTTTAAAGCCCTAATTGGTCTTGGCCCTATATATCTAACAGACCACCTGTCCTATCATGTTCTCTTGCGGCCCCTACGGTCAGCTGGGCACGCCCTCTTGTGGGTACCATCCATCACCCTTGTCTGTAGGATAGGAATGCACAGGAGCGGGTTCTTGGCTGTTGCCCCGATTTTGTAGAACTCTCTTCCCCAGGAGGTTGAGCCCAAGTCTAAGCATCTTCCGGAGGCAGCGTAAAACCTTTTTATTTGAAAAAGCATTTGTCAGGCAGGAATAGGGGTTGGTTGTTGTTTTGGGGAGGGTTGTGGGGGAGGGTGGGTGTTTTGAGGTGAGGGTGGGAGTTTTTATTGTATGTATTTTATTGTTTTATGTATTGTACGCTGCCCTGAGCCTCTGTGGGAAGGGCAGCGTATCAATTTGAATTAATAAATAATAAATAATACATTAATTTAGAAGCAAACTCTTTGGTAAAAAAAGCTGAAGACACTTGAAATAGCTTCCATGGCAGTTTTCTGGCACAAAGCCCATCACAGGTCTTGATTCGTGCTGTAACTCGTTTCTCGGTTTTTCTCGGACTGGGCTTTGCAGCCTCGGTTTGCTGAGTACTGAATTTCTGAGGATTTGCTCCGTAAATTTGGTACTCGACCCGACTGTGGCTGAGTGCAGAGAGTGGGGACCAGAGGGCAGCAAATGGAGGAAGGAATAAGCTAGCATGTGTCTGTTCTTCTGAGCATGCCCAGAACTTCTGAGCATGCCCAGAACCTGCTGGCCACATCCAAGATGGTGCCTGCAGCATGCTGACACTGCTAGCACCATCTTGGGAAGTTCTAAGCATCCTCAGAAGGGTCCAGTCAGGTCCTTCTGAACATGCCCAGGTTTTTTTCTTCTTTTTCTTTTAACATATCAGCCCAGGAAGAAGCTACGCATCGCAGGACTCTCTCCAGAGGGTAAATATATTACCCCTAACTCCCTGCTAGGCCCCACCCCTTCTTCCCTGGTCCCAGCTGGCCTATTCCCTCCCCCAGGCCATCTCTGGCCCCCCACCCTAAAACATTCTGAGTATTCTCCAAGGGTCCTTGGAGCAGAACGAATACTTGGGACTGGTCCTCAGACCTTCGGGAATGCTCGCAATTAAAATATATATATATATTAGGAACAGCACTAGTTTTGATGTTGTGGCAGGAAAGCATTTGCTTTCTTCTCATCACCTTTGTCCATTACATGCAGAGCAAACTGAAGAAGAGGCAAAGAAAATTAATCTTCAAGTGGAAAGCACATATTCAGATGAAAGATCAAGATCACGGAGACAGAAATCAATCTTCCTAGATGGACAAAGTGACTGCAAGTTACCCGGCAGAAACAAGTCCAGGGTGGAAACTTACAACATTATCTTGGATAAACTTCAAAATGAGCTTACAGGAAGTTGTGATTTTTTTTTTGTTTCCTGGCAACACTGGACCAGACTTCCCTAAATCAGGACACACTGGAAAGAGATACAGCAGCTTTAGTGAGAGCTTAGGGGTGGGACATCTGGCAAAAAACCGGTTACCGGTTTTACCGGTTACCAGTTTACAAAAAACCAGTTTATCGGATTAAATCCGGTTTACCGGTACCGGATTTATTGCACTGATTTCAATGGGGAACTGTCCCCATTGAAATCAATGGGGAAAAAACCCAATATCTCCCCCACCCCGGCTGTGCGGGTGGAAGGGGGGGAATCCCCCACCCACCCTGCCCAGCCTGGATTTTTAAAAAAAAATGTTTTTACCCTAAGTCCCTACTAGTACGGGCTCCAGGCCACCGGCGACCCGGAGCCCGCCCCAGAAGGTACTAGGGTGATCCCCTACCTTTGGTGCTCTGGGCGGCGGCAGCAGTGGCCAAAGTTCCCTGGAAGGCCTAGTAAGCGCTGAAGCCACCAGACAGCACTGAAGCCACCGGACCGCCGTGCTGCCGCCGCTGGCTCCACCACCGGCTCCGCCGCCACCCGGAGCGCCAAAGGTAGGCAATCCCTGGGTGGGGAGGTAGGGTGATCCCTGGGGTGTGGGGTGTTAAACCACCCCCCACCCCAGGGATCACCCTAGTACCACAGTACCTACCTGCTGGTGCGGGCTCTGTGTCGGCGGCCCGGAGTCCGCACTAGCAGGGACTTCGGGGGAAAAAATTTTTTACAAAAAAATCCAGGCTGGGCTGGGTGGGTGGGTGGTGTCCCCCTTCCACCCACGCAGCCTGGACTGGGAAGGGAAAGTGGTTGGGGTTTTTTTGTTTCTTTTTTTACATTGCGGCCATTCATTTCAATGGCCACAATGTAAAAAAATCCAGCACGGGGATCTGGTACCGGTACCCCCAAATACCGGAGTAATCCAATACTGCCGGTACAGCAAAATACCGGCAGTATCGGATACCGGATGTACCGAACTTACCACCCCTAGAGCTTACCCAAAAGATCTTCACATTTATCTCTCCTGTGAAGTAAAATAGTTAATTCATTCACTAAGATAATATAGTTGGATGTGATTGATCTATTCTGCACAACAGTGTTTTGAAGATAATTAATTTACAATAAGGAACTGGTTGAATCTTTTCCAAATGTTACTGTAGCTTTCCACCTTTACTTAACTCTGCCCATTTCAAATTGTGAGGGAGAAAGAGCATTCTTCAAATTATCCTTCATTAAAAATAAATTACAGTCACTAATGCTGCAGTCAAGATTTGTTATCATCTGTTCTCAGAAGAGAGGATCTTTGGAGAGAAATGACTTTTGATTATCTCATATCTGAATTTGCTACCAAGAAACCTAGGAGATAATGATTTTATAACTTTTGCAATAACTTGAATATAGTTTGTGTCATTATGTGTAAACTTTTTCTTTAACTTTGTATTTGATGTTTACATTAGTTGATGAAACATGAAACAAAGATCCCATGTGCAGAAAGCACTGTACACTGCAAGTGAATCCAATCATATTTTTTATTTCAATTTTAAGACAATTATATTGAATGTCAAATATATGTGATTTCCCCCAAAAAATATATATATACATGTCTAGATTATTTTTTTCCAAGTGAGAAAAAATTGACATTTGACACAGGGTGGTAGTTAGAAGGAATGGAGGCAGGGAGTGGGGCTCAAACTAAAATTCTGCTGCTCATCTCTGAGTCTTAAAAAGACATTGCCCCCAGGGGCATAGCCTGCATGGACATTTCTGTCACTAGCATGTCAGTACACACGCGAACACAGTCATCTACAATGTTACAGATGTTAGCACCACAGAAGCATGAAATTTTCAGTAGTTCCTCCCCATCCCAATTAAATAAATTCCATGCTTCTGTGGTGCTAACATCTGTAACATTTTTAGATGCGCTGGCATGTGTACTGACATGTTAGTGACAGAAATGTCTATGAAATTTAATAGCCACCTGGAATGATAATGCCATTGCTGCAACACACATATACACACACAGCATAAACTTAGCAAAAACTTTTTCAAGCAATAGGCGGACATAACTAATAGCAGCTAATAGCAGCTCATACTCTGAGTGTTCAGCCAGTCCTGTAAGGACACATGACCAATAGCAGCCAATTGCTGCGCACATGTGCTGCACAGTCAATCATAGCTAGGCAGCCACCCAGCTCCTTAAGTTGTTCAAAACATCTGGCTCATGGTCTATAGAGTTCACAGACACCAGAACTGCAGCCATGGAGATGCATGTCGATTACGTCTTTATGCTCCTTGTCACATTTTGATTACTGCTGCTGAGCAGAACCTGTGAGCGATCCAACAGATTCAAGCCTTCTGCTGTCATTGGCAAAATGTGATTTCAAGACACAGACAGGCTCGATCTGTGGCTGGGATAGCGGGGCGCACCACACCATGGAGGCGGATCCTCTTTCAGTGCCCTGCACTTGCCTACCTCTGGCAATGATAGACCGCACTGAGGACGATCGAAGTCATGCAAGGGCAGCTGATGCACACAGAAAGGTACCAGTGAGAGATGTGGCTTCGATCAACAGCACCATTCACAGAGCTATACCCAGGGAGAGACTGGTCTGGGTCAAGGAGAAAAGCACAGACTGGTGAGAGAACATGCTCTCTTTGTGAAGAGATTCAAGAGACGCTGAGTAGTTCACAAATTTCAGTATGCCACTTCACCCTTGCTGTTTTTAGACAATCACACTGAAAAGTTCTTAATGTATCATAACAAAAAAGTTTTAGATCTTTAATAAAACGTTCTATGAATTGTATGTGTAAACAGACCTCCTAAAAACAGCCTAAAGCATTGTGCTGAAGGACTTGAGATCTGTTACAAGGGCTGCACAGCTCTTGTTAATTTCATTTCAATTGTTAATTTCAGTTCCTGCTGTAGATCTATTGTTAATTTCATTCCTCTTGTTAATTTCAGTTCCTGGCTGCGGAGCCCTTGTTAATTTCATTCCTCTTGTTAATTTCAGTTCCTCTGGCTGCAGAGCTCTTGTTAATCTCAGTTCCTCAGCCTGCAGGGTTCACTGCAGAGCTCTTGTTAATTTCAGTTCTCTTGTTAAATGCGGTTCCTCATCACAGAGTGTCAGGTCTGCTGCAGAGCTCTTGTTAATTTCAGTCCCCACCCCATGCCAGCTCTTGTTAATTTGGTCCCACTGGCACTCTCCTGGCTCTAGTAAAGGGGTCTGCAGCCCGTTTTATGCAACCAAAATAATTGCTGTGAAACGTTTCCAAATACAAACGTTTCTGTAAAACAGGGGGAAAGGATTGTTTTGTTTAAAAAAAGACCTAAAACAAGGAAGTAGGGGTTTTTTAAAAAAAATAATTAAGTGTTTAAATGATCTCATTTAAAAACATCCTAGATCAGACTAAGACATTTTAAATGGTCATCTAAAATCAGCCCTTGTCCTGCAGATAGCCAAGAGCCACAGGCCGCAACAGGAGAAACAGAACATGGTGATGAGGTTGTGCATTCCTGTAGAGAAGCACATTGCCAATGCTGCCTGCCAGACTCCTGCTCTGTCACCCAGCAATTTGGCTTTCGAACCTCCATGGTCGGCATCATACTCGTGCAGGTCTGCACAGTGGTGGTTCTACCATTGAGGGTCATGGAGCAGGGTGCATTGGACTCTACTGAAGCTGATATCTCCACTGCTGATGCTGCTTCTGCTGCTGCTGTCGGAACTCCCCCAGTGCGATTAGTACATGCACAGTCTGTCCTGAGATCCCCAGTGTTTGCTGCTGCTGCCTGAATTACCATAATGAGAGCAGATGGCAGCGCAGAACCTTGCTTTCTGTTTCTGCCTCCCGTGCCTGTGCCTGTGCCTGTGCCTGCGCCTGTGCCTCTGTGTCTGCTTTAACGGTGAAGCAGACAGCGGGGTGCAACAAGAGTGAGACGAGAACCTTCCCCTTAGCTTCACTGCGCAGGTGCGGCTGGTGGGGCTCCAGGAATTTCACCCTCAGGATGGCACCGCAGTTCAGCACATGAGGGGCTGGAGGGGGGGGGGGCTTGCCCATCTCTCCCCTGATAACCTGGCTGGAAAGGCAATGGAGTCAGTACCCCCAGCCAATCACAGCAGAGAAGAGTGGCAGAAGGGGCTGGAGCCACGCGTCCCCTCTTCTTTCCTCCCCCAGAGCCCAACCCAGCTGAGCAGAACTGAGGAGAATGGCTGCTGGAGCTGCAACCAGGTGAGTCTTCATCTCCTCCCTTACCCTTCTCCTCCCCCCTCTTGTTTGGACTCCCCCTTTTCCCCCTTCCCCTCTTGGATGTGCTCCTCCACTTTCTCCGCCCTCATTTTGACTCCTCCCCTTCTCCTTTATTCTCCCCTGCTCTGCTCTTGTTTGGACTCCCCCTTCCTCTTTCTTCCTTCCCCCTCCCATTTGGGATTTCCCCTTTCTCCCTTCTCCTTCCCTAGGTTTGGCCCCCATCTCCTGGTGATGAGTGTGCTTGAGGGGCACTCTCAGGAAGAGAAAGGTCCAGATCATGACTCTGTGCCACTTGGCTCTAGCCTCTATCCTTGTAGGCATGCCCCCATTGCTGCTCCCTTATCCTGGATGAAATCCCATGGCTAGCTTTTATTTTTGTCCCTTTCCATTTTCTGGATCTTCTATTTTTAGTCCCCTGGATCCTATCCCAACTACCTACACCCAAACACTGAAACATTAAGTTCAGGGTAAGGGAGCAGAGATGAGGGTTTGCACACATGGATATTCACATGGATTCCCCTGATCTCACCTTTCTCCCCTTATCTCCATCCAAAACTCTGCTGCCAGGGTCATCCACCTCGCCTGTCACTTCGACCATGTGCAGCCCCTCCTCTCTTCACTGGCTCCTCCTTCCTGAACGAATCCTGCACAAGCTCCTACTCCACTCCTCCTCTCTCGCCCTCCCACGCCTCCCCTGCTCCCCTAACCACCTTCATCCCTTCTCCCACGCCCAGAACTCCCTCCCTGCCCACATCTGTCTGGCCCCCTCCCTTCATTCCTTCAATCCCTCCTCAAGACCCACCTCTTCTCTCTGCCCTCCCTGACTCCTCGCTGCCCCCACCTAACTCCTGCTGATACCTTCCATCCAGTACAATCTGTTACCTGAGGTCTGTGTACTCATATCCTCACCACATAGACCAGCCAGCCAACATTCTCGATATAACCAAGCCAAGCACGTTCACCTGGGACTTCGCATCTTCATGAATGTTACACCCCTTGTCCCTTCCTCTGTTCCCCTTCCTTCATCTCCCTCCAACCCCCATCTCTCAGATTGTAAGTCCTAGGTCAGGGACTGCGTCTATTCCATTACTTTGTAAAGCACCACGTACATTGCTGTCTCTCTATAAATGTTTGATTAATAATAATAATAATAATAATAATAATAATAATAATAATAATAATAATGCTTCTCTTCTCTTCCTGTTAGGAGAAACATTTCAATATGACCATCACTACATAATTTCATAGTCATGCTATACTTGTAAATGTACACCTCTCCATAGGACTATTGGAATGTGCTCATTAACATTTTAAAATGCATCCCCGCCCCACCGCCCCACTAAATTCTCTCCGCTTCCCTTGTTTTAGACTCAGTGCAATTCTAGGAAAGGCGACCTCTGACTTAATATCTGTCAGTGTTATAGCATCCCAAAGAGAGCCACTATTAATAATTCAAAGTAGTAGATAGCATGAGTGATGGGACTTCACTGTTTCGTTTGGAAGCACATCATTTCGCCACTTTAACTAGAAGGGAAATAGTATAAAAGCTGGGAATTTGCTGAACTGAGATTTAAGGAGTCAGCACATTCAGTAAATTGCAGGAAGAACAGATATATTTAGTTCACAAGATGTGTTCATTTTCCAGTTCAGTCTTAATTAATTAATTAATTAATTAATTAATTAATTAATTAAAAAAGATTTAATATCCCACCCCTCCTGCCACAGGCAGCTTGGGGTGGCTAACAACAAATCCATACAATATAAAATTATAAAAGCATCTCATTCCCCTCCCCATCTCCCTCCCCCTTACCTATCTCCCCCACCAAAGGCCTGACAGAACAGTCAAGTCTTGCAACTTTTCCGAAAGGAGGGGGAGATCTGGGGCCAGTCGCGTCCCCACCAGAAGGGAGTTCCACATCCTTGGTGCAGTCACCAAGAATGCCCTCCCCTGAGTGCCCCCCCCCCGGAAGACTCGAGGCTCTACAAGAAGGGCACCCCCCCCCATTGACCACAGGGGCCAGTCCAGTACTCGGGGAGTGAGGTGGTCCCGTAGATAGGCAGGGCCAGGACCGTTTAGGGCTTTATAGGTTAATACCAACACCTTGAATCGGGCTCGGAAGACTAATAGCAGTCAGTGCAGCAAGTGGAGCACTGATGTAATGTGCTCCCGGCAGCACAGTCCCACCAACAGATGGGCCACTGCATTCTGCACCAGCTGCAGCTTCCGGGCCATCACCATGGGTAGCCCCATATAGAGCACATTACCATAGTCCAGTCTAGAGGTGATGAAAGCATGGATGATGGTGGCCAGGTCGGAGCCTGAAACATATGACCAAAGACACACCAGGTGTAATTGCCAGAAGGCACTCCTCGCCACAGCCTCCACCTGGGTATCCAGGCAGAGCTGCGCATCGAGGAGTACCCCCAGACTCTGCACCTGGGGAACCAATGGAGGATAGATCCCATCTATGATGGGGACCATCAACTCCACCGCCTTATCCACCATTCAAAGCTCCTTTATGGGGCTGAATTATGGAAACCACTTTCCAATGCAAATGTGGGAATGCTCCAATTTCAATTTCTGCAGAAGCTACTCCATATTCCACTGGGAACACCTGAGGCAGCAGCCAGGTTGGAAGTTGGACAACTTAGCTGGGATGCCCTGCGGTGGGAAGCAGCTTTTAAATTTTGATTTAAAATCCGTAGTGGTCTATCTACGGGTCTTCTGACTTATTATACTAAGGATAACTTCAGCGATACATGGGCCAAAGCCCTGAATACCGGTAGGAAAAATCTGGGCTTCTCTGAGGAGGCATTGGATGTTTACTCCCCAGGCCAGATAAGGAATATTGTTTTTCTCAGGCTTAGGGACTGTGGAAGACAAATGGACATAGCTACAGTGAGGCAGACATCTCATTTGAAAGAATACATAACGTATTTACCAAATGGGGGAGAGATTGCCTAGTATTTGAGAACAAAGGCCCCAGTTCAAGAGAGATATCTGCTTATGTGTGCACGGTTGAATGCCCTGCCGGCAAACGTGCTGCATGGACGGTTCCAAGGGGTTAATATCGAGGATAGGTTATGCCCCTTTGAAAATTTAGAAGTAGAGACTGCCCAGCATATTTGCTTTACTTGTCAAATGTATAATTCTATAAGAAGCAAATATTTCCCCCCTCTTTTGTTGAAATATCCAGGAAGAACTCACCTAAATCTGTTGTGATATGCCCTTAATACTCCTGAGTTTATGGCTGATGCAATGAATTTCCTGACCCAGGCATTTGCTATTAGGACTAGATTTATGAAATCTAAACCTTTGGATGAGATACTGGAGGGCATTCATGGCACATAGGACAAGCCCAATAGGCCAAATTTAATCCCTGTAAGGAGTTGCTAGTTGGCAATTGTAGGGGCATAGTAAATTATAAAATGCGCTGTATAGCTGCCATCCGTTGGGTCAAGATAAAATAGGACAAGAATGGGGTATTATTAAAAGTGAATTTGTTGTAGTGCATGAGATAATGTTAATTATACCAATTTAACGTGGAGTTCCACGTAAATACTCAGGGAAAATCTATATCTGTATGATTAAATTTGTTTTTATTTATGAAGTTGTATTGTTTGTTGTGAAACACATGTTTTATTTTTGTATTTGCTAGAATTGCAATGGCCTCCGGCTGCGCAAAAAAAAAAAAAATTCTTATTCTTCTATGAGAAGAATATTCTTCTACCATCAACTCCATCGCCTTATCCACCAACATCACCTCCGTCTTGTTGGGATTCAGCTTCAGTCGATTAGCCCTCATCCAATCCCCCACCACCATCAGACACTGAGTAAGCACGGAGACTGCGGGGTCTGGGTCTGTTGAAAAAGAGAGGTATAGCTGGGTGTCATCAGCATTTGGCACCGTACACCAAACTACATGAGATCTCGCAGGATCTTGCCAAGATTTTTGAGAATTCTCGATCTGTTCTCATTCTTGAAAGACTTGTGAGATTCTTGAACATCTCAAAATGCACTTTGTGCATGCAGAAAATGGCCGTTGTGGCCATTTCTGCACATGCGCCGCCTCCGGTGGCCATTTTCCCCATGCATAGAGTGTTTTTTGAGGGTTCTCAAGAAACGTGAGATTCTTGTTGCCTTTAAAACACTCCGTGCATGTGCAAAATGGCTGTCACGGGCCATGCATGTGTAGAAATGGTCACGGCTGCCATTTTCTACATGTAGAGTGCCGGGTTTGGGCCATGCAAATTTTGCCCGAGAATGGGTTGAGAATCAGATGATTCTTGACACATTCTCATTCTTGCAAATCTCAGCAAGAAGCCAATTCTCACCAAGATTTAGCAAGAATGCAAGCCCTACATAAAACATTTCAGCTCTACATAAAACAAGAGAAAATACATGGAATTGTTATCGGGAAAAAATGCGGAATTACCATTTTATCAGAGAAAGAACATGGAATTCCTGTTTTCCCAGAGATTACCACAGAATTCCAGGTTATTCTGGGAAAGTTCTGCCTGCAAAAACTCACTGGTAGCAACAGCAACCACCGCAGTGGAAAGATAAAGGAGGCAGAAGCTCTGTGGAGGTTCTGGTGTTCACCTACATCAAAGAGAAGGTATTTGGCACAAGAAGAACACCGCTGTGTCTGGTTTTTGGTGAGGTGGAGGTATGTTGTGGTCCGTGCCAGGACTGGCGGGGAAGAAGGAGTTGGAGCAATACCCCCTCCCCTGCAGAGGGAGAGACTTGGGCTCTATGCCTGGGGCTGGCTGGTGTGGGATATTATTTTATTTTGTTATTTGAGTGGCATCGGAAACCAGTGCATCCAATTGTCACAAAAATGAATAATTTGCAATGAACACATTCTAAGAGTTTTTAATTATAGAATTTATGGCTGTTTTTCACAGAATTTCCAATTTTGGGGCAGAAAAAACCAGGAACCCTGTTATGAACTTTAATTCCCTGGCCTGTGTTTTCAAGGTGTAAAGGCTGCATTTCACAGCAAGGACTGAGAAAGCTGAAATGGATTGGTTGCTTTGGGAGACGTGTACATATGTAATTCAATGGCCTTTGTCAGTTTGGTAACTGACTATCTCTTGTGGCCACCTAATCAATAACTTTTTGCTTGGTCCAACTACATTTCTATTCTTTTAACCCTTTTCAAGTTGACCTACCAACGTTTCAATTGTCAGTCATTTGTAGCATGTTTGTCACTGGCTTCCCATATTATTCTGGGCCTGATTCAAGGAGCTGGTATTTACCTATAAAGCCCTATACAGTCTGGGCCCTAACTATTTGCAGGACCGCCCCACTACCTGGACTCTAGATCGACCCCTGAAGTCAAGTGGGAGCACCATTCTTGAAGTCCCCCGAATATCTCGAGGGGCAACTATGGGGAGGGCATTCTCAGTGACCGCACCAAGGCTGTGGAACTCCCTGTGGCCCCAGACCTCCCCTCCTTTTTACAACAGTGCAAGACCTGGCTAGTCTGCCAGGATTTTGGGGAGAGAGATGGATAAGGGGTTGGGAGTTGGAGGGTGGGGAGATACTTTTTTATGTCCCACCATTTTATATTGTTCAATTTTATAGTATATTTAAATTGTATTTTATGTTTTTTAATTATTAAATGTGAGCTGCCCCGAGCTGTTGATAGCAGGAGTGTGCAGGGTAAAAATTTTGTAAAATAAATAAATAAGGTAAATATTAGAGCTGAAACTCAGTCTTCTATGAATTCTGAAGTTTTCTGAAGATTCCACTACTTGGTTCCAAAAGTCAAGTTCCAAGGACAAAGGCCATTCCTCAGAAAACTTCACAAAACAACTTCAGAAGCCAGGGCGCACATGGCTGGAAAGTTGAGCTTCTTCTGGAAATGAAACTTAGTGTCATATTTAGGGATGTGCGAACAGAACCGAGTTCGGAAATTTGGTTCAGTTCGGAAATCGAGTTCGGTTCGAAAGTTCAGTTCGGTCGACCGAACTATTCGAGTTCGGTTGAATTCCGAACTTCCAAACCAAGTTCATACATTCAAAACCATTTTTTTTGGCCTTCCAAACTGGTTCGGATTCAACTGAACCGTTCGGTCGAATTCGAGTTCGGTTCGAAAGTTCGGTTCGGTCAACCAAACTATTCAAGTTCGGTCCAAACTCCGAACTTCTGAACCACATTCTCACATCCCCAATCATATTTCATAGGAGGGGGTACAGGAGGGGACAGTTGAGTGATGGTAAGCCAGATGGCAAGTTTTGATTGGCTGGCCAAGCCAAACGGCAAGTTTTGATTGGCTGGCAGCAAAAAATAAAAGTGGTTGCAGCCATTTCCTTGTCTCTTTGATGAATTTGGCTGTGTGCTACAGTGCTGGATTTGTAAGTAATTGGCTTGGGGGAGGGAGAGAAGGGGTGCCTGTCCTGTCCTGTCATGGTATGGTTTGTTTTGTTTTGTCCTGTCCTGTCCTGTCCTGTCTATAGGGCCAATGCTGTGGGATAAGAGTTACCTTTACCTTTACCATGCCATGCTTTAAATAAAATAATAATAATTGGGTCTCACATTGCTATTGCCTGCTGCTTGGCACTTGGCACCCTGAGGCCAGAGGGATCTCTCTGCCAGGCTCCACTTCCCCATCCTTGGTCTGTTCAAGTTACCAGTGCTAGAGTACCAGTGCCATGCCATGAGGGTGTCCGTGGTGTGTGTGTGTGAGTTGTGTTGTCTAGTCTGTGGCATGGCACTGCAGAACCTTTTTAAAAAATAAGAGGGTGCCCCTGGGCAGGGTCATGTGAATGTCTGGTTTCTTAATTGTGTCTGCTGGGCTGGCTGGCTTTTGGTGGAATTTATTTCTCCATGTAGTTGCACAGTTTTGCGGGGTTCTGTGTGTTGTCTTATTTCTTTTTTTACCAAGGCTGTGGTTGCCTCTTGGCACAGCTGAGCCTAATTGTAAAGTTTAAGTTAACTGTAACTTCTACTATTTTGCCAGCTGCTTGGCACAATGTGCTTGGCACCATGGCACCATGAGCTCCCTCCACAAACACTCCTTTCCTCTCCCTCTCCTTCCCATGCCACAAAGAGACTGCTGAATTGCAGTCCCTTATATACTGGGGGGGGGGGAGTGGAGGAGGAGTACATGTGTTGTTGTGCACCCTGATTGGCTAGGCAATTAAGGGGGAGGGAGGAAGGGGTGAATGTGATATTGTGCACCCTGATTGGCCAGGCAATTAAACGGCTGCAGCTGCTGCTTATGGCAATATGTGCTGAGGTGTTGAGCTGGCACCGAATTGTTCTGAAGTTCCGAGTTTCCATGTTCTGAAGTTCTGAAGATTTCCAAGTTCTGGAATTCTATTTCTGAATTCCAGAACTTTGGAAATAGCGCTGAAGGGCCACTGATACTCTGACTGATTACCCGGAACTTCAGAAATACATATGGGCGAACAGATCGTGGTTTGGGTTCAGCCGTTCAGTTTGGTCCGGTTCGGTTCTGCCGTTCGGTCCGTTTGCCGTGTTTGGGTTCAACCATTCAGTTCGATCGTGTTCGGTTCGGTTTGGGCATTCGGAAAAAGGCTCTCTGTGCAATAAATGATGGCCCCAGACCCATGACGGTGGGTCCTGGGACTAAAGTGGCAGCTTCTGGATATTGGCCACAGCCCTCCCTGCCTGTAACTTCGCCCCAGAACCCTGACGGCGGGTCCTGGGACTAGAGTGGCAGCTTCTAGATACTTATTGGCCACAGCCGTCCCTGCCAGTAACATAGGCCACAGAACTCTGACGGTGGGTCCTGGGGCTAGAGTGGATGTTTCTTTTTATATATATCTATATCTATCTCTACACTAAATCTAACTGCTATTAACTATTCTAAAACCTATTGAACTAAATGGAATATCCTAATAATTAACTACAAAGGCCTTGTCCTACAAACACACTGTATCTCTATCTATCTCTATAACTAAGCTAACTACTATGTATATCTATCTAGTAACTATCTATCTAATAACTATCTATCTATATATACAATATTACACAGGGGGAAACACAAAGAACACAGGGAGGGGTACAAAACTGAAATGAAAATCAATCTAATAATAATCCTACTCTAAATAAATCCAAAACTTAAAACAGGGGAAGGGAATCAGGGATGGAATAAGAGGGAGAGGGAAAGGATTCAATGGAGGGGGGAGGGAGGAAGGAAGATTGAACACAGGGAACACAGGGAGGGGTAAAAACAAAAAATAACACCTAAATCTATCTAATATAATCTAAATAAATGATAATATGGAGGTAAATGGGTTGGATGGGTGAAATAGGAGGAGGATGGCAATGGATTAGGAATAGGAAGGAACAAAAACTGCTGGGAGAGAGGGAGCCTTCTGAAACGCCTGCTGTTCAGGAACAGTGACTAGCTCAGAAGGTGTTGGGAAGGGGGGAGGCAATCAGTTTTGTTTCTTGCTGCGCCCGCCTCACCGCAAGCCCCATTGGCTCCGTGCAGCCTAGCCCGTGGCCAATCGCAGACTGCGAAGCCAGTGGTCTGAGGCAAAAAGGGATGGTGATTGGGCAGGCTGGCTGCTACTCCAAGCCTCTCCACCCCTGGTGCCTGGAAGTCTGCTCCTCAGCTGACTCCCCCTCCCTGTCACGTTTTGCCTTCCAGTGACATGTTTTTGCCACCCGAACTCACCCGAACACGATCCGAACTGACCGAATTGTTCGGTCATTTCGACGTTCGAATCTAGTTTGGTTCGGCCAGTTCGTGTTGAAATTCGGGTTCGGGTTCGGTCGTCTGAACAGGCTGAGTTCAGGCCCAACTCTGAACTTCCGAACGGCGTTCACTCATCCCTAGAAATCAGCCTGAGTACCCAGAAATACTATTTGGTACAGTCCTAGTTAATACATTTTCCAGCATGATAGTTCGATTTTTTTGGAAATTCTGTATTAGAATCTGGTTTCTTGGAAGATCTTTGGAGCTAGGGTCAGGGAATGCACCGGGATCCTGGTGGTCCAGAGCGCTGAACACAACAAACAGCAATGAGGACCCTGATATCCAATAGGTGGAATCCCTGGCTGCAGTGTCACCCAGTATCCAGGCCCAACCCATACCATGTGGCCAGGCCAGGCCAATCCCAATGCGCTGCACTGGGGGATCACCACCTGGACACAATTCCTGGAGCTGTTACATGTTGGGGGATTCCCCCTGGTAACACAGCCGGCACATTGAGCAGGGGCCAGCCCCAACTCAGGAGTCCCATGGAAAGAAGGGGTTAGCTCCATTCTGGCTCCTAAGTTTGAGGTGAGGCATGTGGTGAGCACTGAGGTGAGGTGAGCTATTCCTCACCACGGTGAGGAACAAAGAGGGAGACTGACCCTGTGTGCACTGAAAATAAGAACAGAGCTGACCTGCCCTCCAGGTGTAACTCACTCAACCTATTGGCTGCTGGGTTACCTGGAGTGGGGGCGGGGAGGGAGGAGATCCTCTCTTCCCAACCTCCTTGTAGAACCAGTTAAAGGGTTCCGGTTCCCAGAAATAACCAATAAGGTGGGAGGGCCTCAATATAACTTTTGAAACTATCTTGTAGCATAAGAGAAACTTAGTGTCACTTATTAAAAGTTATGCCAATCTGAAGCCAAGAAATTGAAATGAAATGTTTCTCCGGCATCTTCAGAGATGAAGAAATTAGAAAAGTACATTGAAGCGGATTGCCACGTTATGACTGGGGATAGAAAGACATTTTGCTGCATACCCCAAATGACAAGAATTCATTTGATAGCATGAATTTAATAACTAAAATAATAGGCGGGCCTAAGGGACTGGGAATAAAATTGTGATGCCTTAAGAGAGAAGTAAAAACATGACAGTTTTTAATGGGTTTAACTGAAAGCAAACAAACCAACAAACAAAAATATCTTCCCTTAAAAGAAAGATGAAATTGCTTGTCTGCTTGGCCACAATTACCCAAGCAGCTGTGTTATATGTTGACCAAGGGGTTCATACTGTATACAAAGAACATCTTCTCTTTTTGAAAAACTAGTTCCATAATTTTCTGCCTGCGACTGACCTTTTAGCACCTTGCTCTTTGTTTTATAGAAAGACAATCCCAAGGAGTTTTGTCCTCTAAGAGCAAGAGGCATATATAAAACCTGAAAAATGCACAAAGACAGTGAGCTCCGATTGCCTCTAATACTCTCCAGTACGTGCATGAGCTGGCAAACAGTGGATTACTGCATACACCACCTGTAATTGTTCAATAGGCTGCTTAAACCCCCGGAATGTCTCCTCCAGGAACTAAACAAACATCTACTTTAGATGTGTAAATATAGCCTTCTGTGCAGCTCAGTTAGGAAAAGACCATGTTAGACATCTGATAATCATGTTACACAGCCATTCCTTGTAGAGGGACCATCGCCTTCTTATAGCCCGGATTGTATGTAGTATCAAGAAATTGATGCAGTCTGGAGTTAAGCATGCTTCTGGGAGAGACTGAGAAGTAGGTTTGAAAATCCACTGGGTTTTAAACTGTTGCTACTTACTCGCACAATGTGTATCTTTTTGAGTATGACCAACGTAATTCACTGGGATTTACTTGTACGTATGTGGACTGCTTGCACAAGGAGTAAAGTTTGAAGGAGTTATCCCTTGAATCTTGGACTTGGAGGATGCTAAACTGCTTTTGGTAAAGGGTCTGTGTATTTCATCAAACATTTGCTTTGATGATCCTTGGAAGAGGGTAAAATATGTGGCCAGTGTTCAGTATTGTATCCCATCAAACATTTTCTCTTGTCTTTTTAGAAGCTCACTTCATAGCTGAGTAAATTACGGAAGCCGTGGTGTTACAGCAAGACAATCAAGTGGCTAGCTGGTAGGTTTGGTATCTTTTTTTATTTTATTTTTTCAATAACATGTAACACTTGGGTTACAAAATGGAGAATTACTTAGATGTCACCAATTGTTTTAAGATACATGTGAGTCTCCCACAAGCAATACAGGAATTTGGTATTTCCCAACAACAGCTCTTTCGCTATATGTTAGTCTTTTTCATTTTTAGATCTGCATGTGTTTTTTCATGACCTATTTAATCTACTGTGGAAGAAATCTTCTTGAAGTTATGGTGACATATCCAGCTCTGAATAAATACCCATATTTAGTTCTGTAGGTGACATTGTCAGGACGAAAAGAACATTTCCCAAACAGAATCTTGAGCGCTTGATTTTATTCACAGTGAATACAAATCAGTTCTTACACTCTACTTGACTTCGGTTTTCAAATTGCTGCCTGACAAAGGAAGTGGAGGATAACACTAATCACAGAGGTTACAAGAACAGCAACTAACTTCATGGAAAATATGTAAATGGGTTTGAAATGTTGGAGACAATGGATACAAAAATCACTAAGTGGACAATTTTTGTTCCATCATTAAGGAGAATGAATCTGTGGTTCTCAAGAACCTTGCTCTCCATCTTCATTCATTGCAGACAAGAGCTCTTACCACCTTGGTTAAGTCAGACTTTTCTAAGAGCCATACTTGTGAACACAATTCTCTAATGGATTAGTCTTCTACGTTGAATGCTGTACACCCATCTTTCTCCCTTCTACTAGATCTTGGCAGGCAATCTTGGTTTAGCAATACCCCTCTGTAGGTGTAGCAAACAGCGTACCTACTTAATCACTTCTATATTTATTTGACTGCTTAGGACTTCTTTTATAGATAGTGACTACAAGAACAGGGGCCCTATGGCACCCACGCAAACCACATGGGCAGCGCATAGGATCAGCCCGAATGAGTAGAAAGACATCACAGTGAAAAGCTGTGAAAGCCCATAAAGTTTGTTCTCATAAGCTATTGGAGGTAAGTGCAGAAAGCAAACAAATTGTTAACGAACAGCCTGCAAATGTTCAACTCATTGAAAGAAGCCCTTTTCAAATGGTCCAGGAGGAGCTGTGGTGTGATGGGGAGATGGGTGTGTACCGCTTGGGCAGCTAGTCACACAGACTGTCACCCATATCCATCCACCTTCACTGATCTCCACGCATGGAGACATCTCTATTTTTTCCAATGCCTCCATGAGTGGGGGATTGGTGGAGATGGGTGAAGCGCAGGAGCGTGCATGCATCTCCACCCGACCACTGCAGCAGTCAAATGGACACACCCACCCACCCATTCGCACATGTGGGCAAGGGGGGAGGCATCTCATTTGAAAGGGCCATAGATCCATAATTTGGACCCTTCCTCTCTCCTAAACCCTCCCACTCCTATCTGAAGGGTCATTCTTAAGCAGGGCCAGTAGGGCCCATGACCCGGGCCCCATTGTTCGAGGGGGCCCCACAGGAAGGCCAGTTCTGGTAGCCTCAAGACAAGTGCTCCTGAGGTCCTGGGACAGATTATTTTTGTGGTGCCTTCTCCCTGTCTCCAACTCTCAGTCCCTGGAGTGGCTGCTTCCTGTGGGGCTCTGTTCCCACTCAGGAAATGGTTAAGGGGGTTGGGCAGGCACAGCCATGAGGGTCCTGAATTTTATTTTTGCCCTACCTCCCACAAATTCTAAGGCCGACCCTGCCTATCTGGCCCATGGAACTTCTCCTTATATTCAAATATAGTACAAAGATTTCCCTTCACTTCACAGTAGAAATCAATTTTTCACCATACAATTTTTAAAAAAAGAACCTTTATGAACAAATAGGCATTCAAGACCATTTCTATTCTGGAGGACGGGGGAGGTTAGGCAAAAATTCTAAACATATTTGGGGGTTATCAGCTCTAAAGAGTCACACAATGTAAGAGAGATTTTCTCTCGATGCAAACAGACATTTATTTATTTTTTATTTATTTTATAGATTTGTATCCCGCCCCCTCCTGCAATGCAGCTCGGGGCGGCTAACAGCAATGATAAAAACAATTTAAAACAGTTAAAATATAAATATGAAATGCATCAATAAAACAGGGCTAAAAGACAGTAGTAAATAAATAAACGGGCGGGGGATTAAAATCACCCCCCCCCCACCCTCCCTCCCAAAGGCCTGGGCAAACAGCCAGGTCTTACAGTTCCGCCGAAATGTCAAAAGGCTTGGGGCCAGGCGAGCTTCCTCCGGAAGGGAGTTCCACAGCCGNTAACGCTAACTTCACTTTAACACCACCGTAACAGTGGTTTAACCTTTCTTATGCATGTTGCAGGGCTGCATAGTGCACCAAAACAACCCTGCAATATGCATAAGAAATATTAAAACACTCTTAAAGTGGAGTTAGTGTTACGTCTGTTTTCACCCTCAGGTTACTGCTCAGAATTTGGCCTGACATAAAGGAAAAGAAACATTTTAAAATGCATGGATTTGAACTTTATTTGAAAATTAAGCTGGAATATTCCAAGACAGATTCATTGGTATTATGTGGGTTCTAAACATTGCTTCTGCAGTGCAAAGTAGCTATAAAACCTAGCTTCACTAGCCAGTTAAACTAGCTTTACAGCTACTTTGTGTCACTGGAATGCAAGCTGTGTAGAGTTTGGTAAACGATTGCCAAATCTTTAGACTTGTACATGAAGACTTAAGAGTTGGTCAAATGTTATTCTAAGATACTGCTGCTTCTCCTATTTTGGATCTTGGGATATCTTTCTTCCATAGATTTGATTAGGGCAACATTGTTCTTCCACTGACCTAGCTGTTAGAAAACTTAGGTCACTTTCAGACCTCCCCCACCTCCCCCCCATGCATATTCTGACTGCGGGAGGGAATGCACAAGCCAGGATATGCCACGGGTCTGAAGCGCCCCCCCCTCCCCCGTGCAGCGTTGCCAGCAAACACAGAGTAGGAAATCCTGCTCTGTATCTCTGTGCGTGTTTGCCGGCAAAGCTGCGAGGGGCAGGAGGTTTCAGACCAGCTGAACCCCGCACATATCCTGGCTTGCACATTCCTTCCTGCAGCCAGAATATGTGGGAGGTGGGGGGCAGGCGTGAAAGCGGCCTTAGCCTAACATAGATGTTAAAACACACCTTTTCATAAATGTATTTGTCTCATGTCCATGTGAAACCAACATGATCTTCTGTAGGGATGGGCGAACAGATCGCGGTTCGGGTTCGGTTCTGTCTGGTTCCGTCCGGTTCGGTTCAGCAGTTCAGTTCGTCCATTCGGTTCAGTCGCCGCATTTGGATTCAGCCATTCGGTTCGGTCGTATTCAGTTCAGTTCGGGCGTTCAGGAAAAGGTATCGCGAGATCCCGTGATCGCGCAGGAAACCAGAAATCCGAGTGCGTGCGGAGCTGTGTGGTGAGAGAGTGTGTGTTTGGCTGGCTGGCTGTTCAGTTCGTATGTTTTGGCTTTTTGTGTTTGGTTTGGCTGTGTTGTTTGGCTGGTTGGTGTCTTGGTGAGTGTTGGTGTGTGACTGTTGGAGTGTCTGTTTAAAAAAATAAATAAAATTAAAATGGAGAAGAAGGTGACCACCACCATTAAATGCCAGGCCTGGGGGAAGGCCAAGGTGGTGGAGCCGGTGGTGGAGGAAGAGGTTCCTCCTGCCGCTGCTGCTGGATCTTCAGTGGTGGAGGAGGAGTCAGAGCAGGCGGGCACATGAGGTGCTGCTGCCACTGCTGCCAGGTTTGTAAACTTTTTTTTTGCTCTGAGGACAAGAAACGTAAGGCTCTATCCATTAGAGCGAGCTCACTGGCGTGCGGGTGAGTGCATGGGTGATGAGTATCAGTCAGGCACAAACAGTAGGCGTCAGTGGGTAGCAGTGGATGTCTGCCACAGAGAGAGAGAGGGTACTGTAGTGTGGGGGACTCTTCCAGCAGTCAGACATGAGCACAAACAGCACCCCCACCCAATCTTGTGCCTGCCAGCCATCCCTAGCAAGGGTCTCCACTCTCCAGTTGCCATCCCTACCTAGCACCCCCAAATAAGGGCAGGATTTGCACATACCAGCCAGGGTCTCTCCATTGCTATCCCTCCCTAGCAGCACCCCAAAGAGGGCAGGATTTGCACATGCCAGCCAGAGTCTCTCCATTTGCCATCCCTAGCATCCCCTAGCACCCCAAGGAGGGCAGGATTTGCACGTGCCAGCAAGGGTCTTTCTAGTTGCCATTCCTAGTGCCCCAAAGATGGCAGGATTTGCACATGCCAGCCAGGGTCACCATCTCCCGTTGCCATCCCTAGCACCCCAAAGAGGGAGGACTAGAGGCATCATCATAAATGCATGATATTACTTAGGTGTTGTTTATGTGTTCCTGTTTCAGACAGGAATCGGATGCCGGTGCTGGTGCCACGCCGCGCAGGACACCCAGGTGGAGGTCGGACTCGCCAGTGCCACCCCCAGACAGTCAGCGGACAAGGTCTGATGTCTGGACATTGTATGAGAAGGGTGATCATCTGCAAGGTAAGCCATGGAGGCTGGAACAAAGGGAATGGATTGCCCTATGACCTGTTAGGAATGGAAGTCCCCTGCCGAGAGAGATTGGCCACCCAGTCCACCCACTTGTGGAGACAGAATGCAGACAGGGCTTGACACAGCCCATTGTTCTGATGCAGTATGGCACTTCTTATGTTCCTATCTTTTTATGCTCTTTAGCCCTGCGGTAAAATAATCAGGAGGCAGAGAGAGGGAACCACATTGGGGCTGATCGCCCATATTGAAAAGCTCCATGGCCTGATGGTGAGGCAGCAGGAGGACTCTGGCATGGCCGTGCAGCCTGAGAATCAGCGCCAGAAGAAGGGGGGGAAGGCAACGTGGAAGTGATGCCATGTAAGTCCTTCCCCCTCCTCAAGCCCCAATGTGGAGTCCCCCAGACCCCGTGAGTCTGCTGCAGCCAAGGCCTTTCGGCCCAAAATGGAGAGACCTGGCAGCCAGATGATGATGGGCGTATGCACCATGGAGAACTTCCTGGTGGAAAACTTCCAGGCTCTCAAGGTGAAGAAAAAGCAGGTGGAGGCATACTCCCAGTACGTCTCCGCCAAGATGGAGAGGCTGGAACTTTACCACCAGGCAGTCTCCAGGTGGCATCAAGACTTGGAAGGGACCCTGGAGTTTGCCGTAACCCACAGCTATGAAATGGGAAAGCATAGGGTGGCCGCCCCTCAGTCCTGTGCTGTGCCCCACCACATTTTGGCTTTCCCCCAAGTTCCGGGGGACAGGCCCAAAGACTAATAGTAGTACCCCTTAAGTTTCCTTTCAGTGTTTGGTTTTGGTTTTATAATGTTGTTGTTGTTGTTGTTTAAATAGTTTTAATAAAAGTTGTTATATTTGTTGTTATGAGCTTCGTTTGACCTGTCCAATCTTTTATACCTATGTGCTGAAGTTTTGGCTGGCAGGTGACAGAATTTCATACAGCTTGTCAATCCCTACCAGCAGCATCTGGCTGGCTCCACATGTAGCGTAGTTAAGGTATTAACCCAAAGATGTGACAGCCAGGCAGCAGCAGGGTCTCAACTTTCAGATAGCCCCCAAGGAGGGACAGGGCTTGTGTCTGTGTGGGTGTGCCAGAGAGAAAGAGAGACAGGCTCCTTGGTAGCAGGCAGCAGGCAGCAGGAGCTGGTGGTTGGAGGGGCTTTTATTTCAAGCAGCTTCAGCGGGCATCCGCGAGTGGGTGCGGAGGAGTAGGCTGTTGGGGAGGGGGGCAGGCTGGCATGTGGACACCGGGCTTCTGGATGCAGTGGAATGGAATGCAGCCCCCAGTGGCTGGAATGATGGTCCCAGAATCCCATTGATGGTTCCTGGGATGGGCGGGCATGACTGATTCAGGTACAATGGAATGACAGCCTATGTGATTTTAATGATAATTATGTCCCTAGAATTAGTACATGGTTGGGCACACATTCAGTCAAGCGATAGGTGGTAGCAGCAGGTACAGGAACGCACAAAGGCAGGCAGGCAGGCACATATGAAATGTTGTGTTATATTGATATATTCCATCTCATTCTGGTAGGTTTGCTGCTGGATGTGGGCAATGTGGCCAATGGGCATCGATTGGGTGCATGAGCACAGATGGGAGTACTTTCTGGTTCTGGCAGGTGGCAGCTTGAACTGGATACACCTACCTCTCCCCCTCCATCCCCTATCTCTCTTGTTATAATGGGGAGCCTCTCCCTCTCTCTCTGGCCATATAGTACTTGTGACAGCATGGGTGGGATTGTGTCTGTCTCTCCTAGCAGTGGGGAGACTTTCTCTCTCTCTCTTATTTCTCTGTCTCTCTCTTATTTCTCTGTCTCTCTTTGTCTCTGTCTCTGTCTCTCTCTCTGTCTCTCTCTCTCTCTCTCTCTCTCCCTCTTACCATGAACGGCAGGTTTTGTAAAGAAAAGGTGGAATGACAGCACCCCATGAGCGAAATGAGAGGGAACAAGAACCCTGAGGGTGGGTCCTGGGTTGGAGCTAGAGTGGCAGCTTGTAGATATTGGACACAGCCCTCCCTGCCAGTAATGTAGGCCCCAGAACCCTGACGGCAGGTCCTGGGGCTGGAGTGGCTGTTTCATGAGGCCATGGCAGAGACAACATATAGGCATATAGGCCTGGCCTGGGGGCCATTGGCTGCCAGGTACAGAACCCTTGACACAGATGGCATATAGGCCTGACCTGGAGGTCATTGGCACAAACATCACCAGAAATTGGTAGCCAGGGTACAGAACCCTTGGCACAGATGGCATATAGACCTGGGGGCTATGGGAACTAGCATCACCAGACATTGGTTGCCAGGGAACAGAACCCTTGGCACAGACAGTATATAGGCCTGGGGGCCATTGGTACCAGAAGACATTGGTTGCCAGGGTACAGAATCTTTGGCACAGACATCATATATGCCTGGGGGCCATTGGCACTAGCATCACCAGACGTTGGTTGCCAGGGTACAGAATCATTGGCACAGGCAGCACATAGGCCTGGGGGACATTGGCACTAGCAGCAACAGACAGGTGGGACATGCAGGCAGGCAGTGTGGCATGAGAGGCAGTAGAGTGGGTGGGCTTAGACAGGCTTTGTGCTAGGCAACCTGGGTGGGCAGACAGGCACCTTGGAATGGGAGGCAGGAAGGTGGACTGAGGCATGCTTTGAGCTTGGCGGAAAGCTGGGTGGGCAGACAGGCAGCGTGGCATGGGAAGTAATAGGGCAGGCAGGCTGGGACATTGGCAGCAGGGCACTCAGATAGGCTAGCAAAGACTGTACAGCATGAGAGAGCAAGAGCCAGTCAGTGTCACGTAGGCGGGCTGAGATCGTATAGCCATAGGCCGGCTGGCAGGCTTACAGTTTGTTTCCCAATGCCACCCTGCATCATGAGGTCAGTCAGAGAAGGTGGCTGAGGCCGTCTAGTATGAGGGAGAGAGAGAGAGAGAGAGAGAGAGAGAGAGAGAGAGAGAGAGAGAGAGAGAGGCAGGGCAGGTGTCGGGAGGGAGGGACAGCACCTCAGCAGCACAGGAGCAGTAACCCTAGCCCAGATTGAGGAGGAGGAAGAGGAGGAGGAGCCCTGTCCCAAGACTGCCCCTGGCATGGGATGATGTGTGCCACTGCACCATCACTCCTTGTCCAGGGGAAGCTTGAGGAATCCCGGCAGTGGAAGGTTGACCTTCAAAGAAGAGCAACTGCTCCACCAACTTGGCCCCCAGTCCCAGGCGGTGCAGGGAGCAAATGTCCCCCACCACAGAGAACACCCGCTTTCTGGGGACACTGTTTGGTGGGCAGGACAGGATACCTGTGGCCACTTTCGACAGGGCCGGCCACACGTTGGCCTTGCTGTCCCAGTAGGCCAAGGGATCACTGCTGGGATCAATGAATGGCTTCACCTCCAGGTAGGTCTCCACTGCTGCTGAGGTGCCATCATACTCCCTCTGATAGCTCTGGGTGGGCATCACCTGCCCCACTGCCCTCAGTCATGCTGCTTGCCCTTTTGTGCTGGACCCCATGCTTCCCAGAGTGGACTGCACACAAGAGGACCTCCTAGAAATAGGGGTCCTGGTGCTCCGTTCTGTTGCTCATCCTGCTGCTCGTGCTGCTGCTACCACTAGGGCTTGGGACAGGGATAGACCCAGATGGCTGGAAGGGGTCGCTGCTCCCATCCCCATCATCCCCAGGGTCATCCTGATGCATAGCCCGCTCTGCCTGCTGGACCTTCTGCACCAACGCACCCTTCCGGATGCCATAGACCACTGTCTCGCGTGCCATGCTGCCCTTGATCCTGGGGTCCAGCATGGTTTCCAGGATATATTCCTCCCAGCACAGGAGCTCATCAATGTGCGCACTCAGCCCTGCCTTCAGCTTCTGTGTCAAGTGCCTCATCTGACATCTTCCTGCACACAGGGGAACAAACCCGCCCCCCGAGAATCTCATCCAGGCTCCTCTGGAGACTATGGACCAGCGGGGTCACCTGGCTGAGGGTGGTGGTGGAGCTTCTCAGGGTCTCCATCATGGCCAGGAACGGTCTGAGCAAGAATCTCCCATTCCTCTCTGTTGTACCCTGGAGGTGCCTTAATGTCTGCCTCCAGTTCTACCTGATTCAGGGTGGCTTTCTGTTCAAGAAGCCGCTCGAGCATCAGGAAGGTGGAATTCCACCTGGTGGAGACATCTTGGACCAGCTGGTGCACCGGGGACCCTTGCTTGGCCTGCTTTTCCTGGAGGAGGTCGCTGCCCTTCACACTACGGTTGAAGCCACCAGCTTCCTTCCCCGGTCGACCAGGGAGCTAAGGGTGCCTGGCCCAATCCCCTTCTCTCCCAAGCCCAGAGCGTCCTTGAACACAAGATGGAGGGTGTGTGCGGCTCAAGGAATGCTTGTGAAGCCCCTGTCATGGACTTCCTTCAGTATATTGGCTGCGTTGTCCGTGACCACACACCCCTTTGTGAAGGCCGCGCCTGGCGTGACCCTCTCCCTCATCATGGTGGCCAGGACTGCCTCAAGGTTCCTTGAGGTGTGGAAGTTGGCCATTACATGTGCCTGAAGCAGGGACCACTTATACCCTGCTTTAGGACCCCTCCTGCCACTGCCAAGCGCTGCCTCTGGGTCCTGCCACCAGTGTGCAGTCACTGCCAGATAGGCGTGCTGGTCATTTCTGGAAGACCACAGGTCAGTGGTAAAGTGGACCATGCCTCCCCAACCCCTGCCAGCTGCTTCCTCACCCGCTCCTTCGAAGCCCTGTACAGCTGTGGCACCACAGTCTGACTCAGGGTGGAGCAGGATGGCAGCTTAAACTGGGAGGGAGGGGCAGGAATCCAATCATCAACTAGCTGGTAACTGTGGAACAGATGGAAAATGACAATGCAATAACATGGTAAATGGTGCAAAGTGTTGATGTGATAAACTGATTCATTGGTTAAACTGTCAAATAGTAAACAGATACCTCTTGGTAGTCAATCATTGTTGGTGCAGATTGATTCATGCAATCAACAGTTACCAGTTGTCCTGGGTTTTATGTTTACAAGGAAAGGTGACTCTAGATTTCTGTATGTACGACTGAAGTGGGGTTGAGTTTACTTCATTATTCTAACCAGAGGCTGAATGGCTTACTTGTTGGGACTGACAAATCTGATCATAAAATAATGTGAAGATGTTATGGCTAAATCTATTTCAGGGGAGAATTTTAGAACTCAGCTGAAGTTTCTGGCTGGCAAACAATTTCATGAACACCCTCTCTCCCCACTCTTCACTGCACGCACACTCTCCTGAGGTACCTTCCAGTAAGTGCCATGATATTTTCAAGACAGAATGGTATTTGCAATGCTGCTGTTATGTGTGTGCAGAGTAAGGGGGGCATATGCACTGGGAACAGGTTTGTCTTTGTTGTGTGTTGAGGCTTGGAATAAATGTCATGGGTTGACTTGGATTTGTCTTCTATCTTTGGAACCCTTGGGTTTTGCAGGACTGTCATTTGTGGTTAAGGGCTGTATTAAGCTATGCTACACTGTAACTGCTGACCCATTTCTCATTAGCTTTCAAAATAACAGATCCATGACACTCCCTAAGCGACACAGTGCTAGGGCTGAAATGGCAAGCCACCGCAGTAGCTGTTTCTGAAGGAAAGAACTCTTCCGCAATGAGTGGCATGGTGCGATAGAGACGTTCATTCCACTACTTTTGTCTGCAATCTTCCACAATTTCCACCAGCACTTTCTAATATGCTGTCACGGTGTGAAAGTAGTGGAACAATGTTTCTTCCAACACTTTCTGAGATCATTCCGACACTTTCTAAGATTATTCCGACACTTTCCGAGATTATTTCCAACTCTTTCTGATAATTTTGATGTTGCAAATCAAAGGGCACAGAATTAGCAAAATGCGGTCAGAAAATCTGCAGAAAGTCACGGGCAATTCCAAAATGGCAGAATGAAATATCAGCATGGAAAAAGGAGCTGCCGCTTCAGCCCTATGACATACTTACATGGCACCACTAGAGTTGAGAGCAAGTGTTCCCATACCATTGGGAAATACATACTTATCAGGAGCGCATTTTCTGGCATTTCCGTTGTTTTCCATCAATTTCAGTATTTTCATCATTTTTCTTCCATTTCCAGTATTTTCCATCAATTTACGGCCCTTTCTATCAGTTTATGGATCTTTTAAGAGCCATTAATTGGTGCAATTTAAGGTAGGCAACAAGGCTAGGCTAGGCAAGACAGCACGGGCGAGTGACTTGAGGTGCTCTAAAAATCTAAAAATAGCGAAAAACCTGTTTCCAATGGAAACAGTATTCGCTGCAATTGCTCGTCTTAGGCCTATGTACCACTTTTGTATTATTATAACCTCCCTGCATGCCATTGAAAGAACTGATAACATAGCAAAACTTAAAACAAGCTGCCCTGCATGCAGATTTAGTTAGCTCTAATGAAATTCTATCATCAAGCAACAGCTGACTCAGCACTTTCAACACTTGCTAAATACTGGTTCCAAAACCATCCAAATTCACTTAGTTCAAGTTAATTTATTCTTGGGTTGTTTCTTTTTAATCTTGTTTTTTTTTTAAACAAATACCTAAATCCTCTCCCAAATCATCCTTCCCCGTACCAATGACAAGCAAATCCGGTTTGCCTTCTCATAACAATGTCCCAGGAGAGGTCAAGCACCATTTAAATTGCTAATGCTATAGTTGAAGATGGGAGGTGTTTGTTGTGAGCATATTTATTGTCTAAAGTTGCTCTCAGTGCAGACTCTAAATGGAGCTAGAGTTTAGTAAATAGTTAGCTTGCCACTGACTTCTGTAAATGAGAATCTGAAAAGAGATAAAACCAGTCCTAAATAAGAAGATTTGTCTACCAGCGATCTTCTGTATTAATAAATATTTAATCATGATAGCAAATGCCACAAGATGACTTCATTAAATCATGCTTCTTGTCTGAATAATGTAAAAACTCTTTGAAAAAAAGTTAAACACTGTGCAAATTCATAATGTATGTATAGATAACTCGGGCTTCAAATGTGTTAAACACTGCGGGCATCTTAAGTGTGTTGCAAAAAAAGAGGGGAAACACACAAAAACTAAACAAAATGATGATGTTGGTTTTTTTAAAGGATTCCAGTTAGAACTGAAACATTTATCTGCCACTATCCAGTAACTGGCCTGATCTACAGTATCTGATCTTGCAAGGATTGTGTAGTAGGCTGGGTGCAAGCCGCAACCCTTTTCAGAAGGTATGCTGCTGATAGTGCAAGGTCCCTTTGAAGAGGAAGCCCTAAGGAAGATGCGGGAGGAAGAGTCATCGAGGAGCAGGTATATAGACATGGAGCCTGTGGACGGCAGGTAGGGATCTCATCTGCAGGAGAGGTGGGGAGATACCAGAGAGAAGAAGAGGAGTAGAGGCCCTGAGCAGAGAGCATGTCAAAGATTCACAGTGGGGTCAGAACCCGGTGGAGAAAGTGGAACCTTGGGAACCAAGTACTGGGGCCATGGGAAAGCTTGCTAAGAAGTAGGGATGGGACTATCGGTATCGGATTAATCCGATAATGCCAATAATCTGTGATATCGGATTAATCCGATAGCACCGATAATATTGGTATCAGCATATCGTTTTTTTAACATTGTCGATTTTTTGGATCTTTAACATTGCGGCCATTTTAACAATGGCTGCAATGTTAAAGATCCGAAAAATCAGCAATGTTAAAAAACCGATATACCAATACCAATACATCTGATATCAGATTAATCTGATACTGATTAAACTGAAAACTGATAATTCTCCAATAGTCCCATCCCTACTAAGAAGGTTGGAGCCAGGGTGTGAGCCCAGGACCAATGGAACTTCAGAGACTGGCCCGGAGGAGGAATTGAGTAGGAGCTTGAGCTGAAGATTGTCTGAAGAGCTAAAGGAGAGTTAAAGCCACTGCGGACCATATGGGATTGAGAACAGATACTGTGGGACCTTTTGAGATGGGACTGTGTTTGACTGAGATCCAGAGAGCCAGGACATTTGACTAGAATACTGGGGCCAGGGTACATTCCCTGCAACAAACTGGTTCTTGAATAGGGCTGGTTCAAAAAAGTTATTCCGATTTTGTGGAACATTTCCACAAAATCGGAAATGGCCACTGAAATTTTGGTCACAATTCCAGTCGGAAATAAATTTCCAATTGGAATTCTGATCAGACACTTCTGCACATGCACAAAATGGCAACCACCATTCCGTGCATGTGAAAGACGGTGGCTGCCATACAACAAGATGACAACCAAGATGGCATTTATTGTTTAGCAGTTTAAGCAGTTAGCCAGGGCACTACGTTGCCTCCGAATACTGCTGTGCGCTATTTATCATTTTGTCATTTCCCCATCAATTCCACAGTTACCTGCTAGTTCTGCTTCCCATAATTCCATTCCTGTTTACTTACTCTCCTGTTTCCTTGCCCCCCTCCCCTGCTCCACATAACCTGTTTTCAGACTAGTGCGGCTAGTCAGTTTCCCATCTGCTACCGGATTCAACAAACAGAGAGATCAACTGAGTGGAATCCTGGAAGTAAAAACTGTAACACAGCAAGCGTGTTCTTAGACAAGCACCTCCCCACCTATTACCCACTAATCACCCACCCATCATGCATGTTGCAGGGCTGCCTAGGGTGCTAATGCGGCCCTACAACCTGCATGATGGTGGGTGATTGGTGGGCAATAGGTAGGGAGGTGCTTGTCCCAAAACATTCAGTGTTTCAGTGATGCAGTAATGCAGTAAGACGGAAATAGGCTAAACTGGTTAACCATTGTGGTAATATCCAGTTATTCAGTTTGTTGTTTAGCCATCACGGTTAACAACTGAATAACTACCAAACTATCTGGAATGGTGGCTATTACCTGGAGAGAGCAAATTTACTATTTGTTCCAGCTCAAATTCCAATAACTTTCTTGGCAATTTTGCTTTTCCTGAAATGTTTGTGTTGTGCTGTTTGTCATACAATACAGGTACATTATACTATAAAACGATCATGGTATCAGAAATAGTAAACTGTAGAAGAGGACATTTATTTATTTATTTATTTATTTATTTATTTTGCAATTTAACTGATTCTATAGGTGTATCTGATAGTAATTTACACAGATGTTGAGCAGAAAATGTTGAGAATGATTATGGTTCCTTGACTTGATTCAATGACAAAGTCCCACCCCCTCACCCCGTTGTTTTTTTAATTAGAAGACAACTGGGACCTTCCTGGTCTATAATACTTGAAGATGGAGATCAAAGATAATGACATGGAAGTACTAGTAATTATTCATGAACTGCCACTTGTGTTAAGCAAAGGTCTTGTGAGATCTGATTTAAAAAGGGGGAGAACCCTGATTTGTACATACCAAATCCTATGGCTTTGTCACATGAGGAACTGCTACAGATCAATTGGCATCCACTGCCTAGTATAACTGCATGTATGGATACCCCCTGTCCCTGCAACCTAAAGGTCCACCAGGCCCCACTACATAGAAGGTAATTTGGGCCAGAAAATACCACCCATTAGTCCATGTTCAGACACGACCTTGGCAGTAAAGTTTAAGCTAATTCAGTCTATGCTATACAGTAACTTACCATTCAGACATGCCACTGCCGTTTGGTGTGAAGGGAGTGCATGCCAGCTCAGTAAGATGTCTGCAACAGGGGCTTGGTGTAGGTTATCCCATGGTTAAAACTGCAACTGTGAGGGAGTTGAACCCTGGGAATATTTGTGGGGCTGATGAGATCGTTAGCAAAGGATTATAGTGTGCTGGGGGCAGAGTGAGTGCTGAGTGGGTGAACTTCTTTCCATCTAGCGTTTTGGCCATAGCAGATACTATGGGTAAAACAAACATGACACTGGCCCGCTATGGCCCTCCTTGGTCTGCCTGGACCGGGGACTCACCTGCATGTGTGTTCCCTGCCACCAAATGATTGTCTGCACCTGTCCCAGTGCAGGTAGGCGACTGGCTTTGGATGTGCCCTGGGCCTGATCCTGGGTGCCTGATCAGCGCCCATTCACAGGGGCCCAATGAGGGCCAAAGCAGACCAATGCGTCTGTTTGGCACCACCATGTCCGCTGTAGGGCCAGGGCACCATGACTATGTGTCATGGCAGGGGCGAGGCACTGGGAGTGGGGCGAGGCTGGTCGCCTACACATTTGAAGCCCCCTCCTCCCCCCACCTGGGGCATACAGGTGGTGGCGGCTCGTAATGAACAGGCAATGGGACGGCTCTCCCAATGGCGGGCATGTTTGTTCCGTGCCACTCACTGACCCAGAGAGTAGCCATTGCTGTTTTCCACCCTGGGCCAGGCTGGGGAGCCACCCCACTGCCTGAACATTTGTTTTTACCCAGTATAATAGCTACTATTTAGTAATGCGATATTGACTACCCTACAGTGGGGTATTGTGAGGGTTGAAATGATTATCCGTGCAAATATCAGTAAGCATCAGATTTGCAGGAACCAAAACAACCTAGTAATAATTGATTACCAATTGGTAACAGATAGGTAACTGACAGTTTAACTGATATTTCCAATTTTCTCCATTTACTGTGTTGTTTATTTGCTGATCTTCTGTACATTCCGCAGTAACTGGCTCATTCTGTTTGCTTATAATTCACTTCCTGTTCACCCCCACTTCAGCCTGGACCTCGTTTCAAGTTTAACTTTGTTTCCCATTGGATACCTCACCACTGGTACCATTTAGGATTTCAGAAAAATCGGGAGGGGTGTGTGTCGTCTGGGCATGTGTGAGTGAGCAGATGTGCGTGGCTGAGCTCCCTCCTGACCCGAAGTAAAAAGAAGGGAAAAAATGGTAAATGCCTTAACAAAAATAAGAAAAAAATAGTCACAAAAGAAAAGGGAATGAACCAGAAAACAAAAAAACGAACCAGAAAGCATAATTGAAAAATCCAGGCTCCAACGGCGAAGCGCGCGAAGGGGAGAGGCCCTCATTAACAAAATGGTATCAGATATGCAAGACAATACCAGGGACCCGGTCACAACACAGCAAGTAATAGAACTATTTAAATCAATCAAAGAAGACTTAGGGATAAACAAAGAGGGGATAACAGCAATCAAGGCTGGCCTGGGGGAGCTAAAATCACAGATGGAAGGAATAACAAAGAGAATTGAGGAGGTGGAAACCAGAGTAAGTGAGCAGGAAGACAGGGAGAATAACAATGAACAAAGGGTGGCTCGCACAGAAGCTGAAGTAAAGACATTACATGATAAACTGGAGGATCTGGAAAACTGCTCCAGGAGAAATAATTTAAGAATCATGGGGGTACCTGAAGGATCAGAAGCAGTGGGAGTGGGTGACCTAGTGCAGCGAGTTATGCAAGAAATATTTCCTGAAAAACAGGAACTACACCAGCTGGAGCTAGAAAGAGCACACAGGTCCCTTCGCCCCAAACCTAAAGACCAGGATCCCCCAAGAGCACTGATTGTAAAATTTCTTAGATTTCAAGCTAAAGAAAACATATTGAGAGCAG
>QEPC01011901.1:6389775-6431776 GCA_003113815.1 Sphenodon punctatus | reverse complement strand
ATTAGATAGATTTAGGTGTTATTTTTTGTTTTTACCCCTCCCTGTGTTCCCTGTGTTCAATCTTCCTTCCTCCCTCCCCCCTCCATTGAATCCTTTCCCTCTCCCTCTTATTCCATCCCTGATTCCCTTCCCCTGTTTTAAGTTTTGGATTTATTTAGAGTAGGATTATTATTAGATTGATTTTAATTTCAGTTTTGTACCCCTACCTGTGTTCTTTGTGTCCTCCCCACCCCCATCCCTGTGTAATATAATAATAATAATAAATTTATTGTGAAGCCGTCTGGCTATTACAAAATCAAATCAAATATAAATCACTAATCAACAATACAAAACTAAGCAGCTGGTCAAATCAGTCCTTTACCACTTTACAAGAGAAAATATAAACGAAACCCGCCAAAGAATGTCATCGGACCAACCCCATCACCTAGTAGCTTGGCCATTCACAGATCCAATACTATGCGGTCCTTGGGAAATTACTTCCACATAGAAACTACTACCTTGGCCTCCAGAAATCCCAGGGAAATTTATCTATTCTTTAAAATAGCTTCCCTTACTAATATAATGGCACGAGCAAAACTAGCCATCGCCCGGGTGAGTGGAGAGTCACACGGGCTCAACAGTCTTCGTAATGTCCAAGTGTCTGGGCACAAATGCTGGTCAATAAGATCACCCTCAAGGTACTTAAGACGAAGCCCTGCCAGGGCGGGGCAGAGTAAGATGATATGCATCACTGTATATACTTCACCTAAATCGCAGAGTTCGCACTGTCTCTGAGTATAGGGCGTTCCCTTGTATCTACTCTCCACTAAAGCAGAGGGGAACACATTGCATCTCATTTTAGTGAATGCCGTCCGCCTTTCAGATTCCTGCCAGGTAAAAAGGTAATTAAGACCCAAGGATGAAGGTCTATATATTTCAATCCCAGGGGCTATCTTTTGAGTGGCCAGCAGAGTTAGCTCGGTTTGGTTCACTTGATCCAGGAGTCTTTGAAACAACAACTTCTTAAAGGCTTTCAGCCCTACTCTCATCCATTCTTCTGGGTGAAACCCCAGATGTTGAATCATCAGCTGAACTTGCGCCACCCAAGGATCCAACAGCCCCATCCTCAGGGCCCGTAACAACAAAGAGTCATCCCCTACGGGAGCTGTTATCAACTTCAGCCAGTAATTGATCACTTGCCGGACCACCAGAACTTCTACTGGAGCCATTCCAGTCTCCTTCCTTGCAATAACCTGGCGAGAACCCCTTGGAATGCCCAAAATTGAAGTAAGAAAGCTGTTTTGAATACACTCCAAGTTGTTCCTATAGCCCAGTCCCCAGATAGGAGCAGCATACAGTGCTTGTGAAAGAGCCTTTGCTTTAAATAGGGCTAATGCTGGGGCCACCATCTGCCCCCCCCCCCGGGCCAAAATAGAATTTTAGGACGGCAGCAGAGGATTTCCTACATTGGGTTTTAACCTGCTCAATGTGAGCCCTCCACGGGGCTCCCGCAGAGAAGGTCACCCTCAGGTACCTAAAAACCTGAACCTGGGTAATGATGTTCCCTTTTATGGCCCAGACATTAGGACTGCGCTTCTTCCTACAACCTGCAACCAGAATCTTACATTTTGCATGATTGATGGTAAGTGATTCTTGGGCGTAAAACCCACTGAAAAGGGCCAGTTGTCTTTTAAGGCCAATTGCAGTTCGAGACAGCAGGATGGAGTCGTCAGCATAAAGAAGGAGTGGAAGGCTCCTCTGGGCCAACACTGGGGCATGGATGTCTCTGGATTGCATGAAGGGAACCAGATGGTTAAGATACAGATTAAATAGTGCTGGGGCCAATATACAGCCCTGCCTAAGACCTCTACCCACCTGAACAGGCGCTGACAGTGACCCGTACACACCTGATCTGATCTGGAGTGAATTTGCTTGATGAAGTTGAATCAGGAGATACAAAAGTCTTGGCTCTATGGAAGAACTTCTAAGCTTTAGCCATAGCCTTTCCCTATTAATGGAATCAAAGGCCTTTTCAAGGTCCATGAATCCTAGGTAAAGTTTGCCATTATGAGCTGTATATTTCTGTATCAAGGCAGACAATACCATAATATGGTCCAATGTAGCCTTCCCAGCACAAAAGCCTGCCTGCTCGAGTGCGATTAGATGATGTTCTGAGACCCAGGCCTGAAGCTTCTGAAGAAGAAACTGGTTGTAGAGTTTACCTATTGTGCTGAGGAGGCTAATTGGACGATAATTCGCCGGAAGTCGAGGATCACTTTTCTTAAAGATAGGCGCAAGTATAGTCTTCAACCAAGAGCTGGGGATAGTTCCCGTTTCATTAATAACTGTACAAAGTGGAGCCAATAAGGCAGCCCACCACGCCGGGGAGCTTTTAATCAAGTCAGTTGTTATGCCATCTGGACCAGGGACCTTCCCTGGCTTAAGACCTTGAATAAGGCTGTCTACCTCCTCCAGGGTAACTGGGGGCCAGGGTGCAAATCTCTGTATTGGGTCTAAATCCAAAACACAGTCCTCCCCGAGAGGGGCCAGATATAAATTCCTGTAAAAAGACTCCCAGGTCTTAGCTGTAATACAGGAAGTTGACAGCTTTGGCCTATCCTTCCCTAAGGCCCTAATCAAGGACCAGAACTTGATTATATCCCTCCTCAACGCTGCCTCCTGCAGCATTTGCCAGTGGGACCTGTGTAATATTGGATAGATAGATAGATAGATAGATAGATAGAGAGAGAGAGAGAGAGAGAGAGAGAGAGAGAGAGAGAGTAGTTAGCTTAGTTACAGGGATAGATAGAGATACTTGGTTTATAGTGTATTTGTAGGACAAGGCCTTTGTAGTTATTAGGATCATCAACTAGATTCTGGGACCATCATTCAAGCCACTGGCTGCATTCCATTCCACTGCATCCAGAAGCCTGGTGCCCACACGCCAGCCTGCCCCTCCCCCCCAACAGGCTACAACCTACTCCTCCGCACCCACCCGTGGATGCCTGATGAAGCTGCTGGAAATAAAAGCACCTCTGACCACCAGTTCCCACCACCTGCTGCCTGCTGCCAAGGAGTCTGTCTCTCTGTCACACCCACCCACACAAACACAACCCCTGTGCCTTCTGGGGTGCTGTCTGCAAATTGAGACTCTGCTGCTGGCACATCTTTGGGTTAATAACTACACTACATGGGGTGGCAGGTGCTGCTGGTAGGGATCGACAAGTTGTATGCGATTCTACCACCTACCAGCCAGAACTTAAACACAGAGGGATAAAAGATTGGACAGGTCAGCTCATAACAATAACAAGAAATATAACTTTACTTAACAAAACAACAACAACAACAACAGCAACAACAACAACAACAACAGCAAATTATTTTTAAAAAACCAAACATTTTAAAATAGAAAGGAAACTTATGCACTAAGGACTCGGTCTTTGGGCCTGCCCCCTGGAATTTGGGGGAAAGGCATAGGGGGGGAAAGGTGCAGGGGACCTAGGGGCAGGAGGCACACCTGCCAGCATTTCATAGCCGTGTTCCACAGAGTATTCTACGGCCCCTGAAACAACCGACTGCCAGTTGGAGACCAACTGGTGGAAGAGCTCCAGGTTGGCCCTCTCAGTGGAGACGTACTTGGAGACGTATTCCGAGTATGCCTCAACCTTCTTTTCCTGAAACTTGACCACCTGGAACTGTTCCACCAGTCGGTTCTCCATTACTTGGAGGGCAGCCACAAAGTCCCAGCTGGTCCCCTGCACCTGACCCCGAAAGGCCCTTGCTGCCGAAGACTCCTCCTGCTCCTGGGAGGGCTCCACATCAGAGCTGGAGTGGGCAGGGGGGGGAAGGACTTTGCAGTTGGTAACGCTACTGGCTTTCTTTCCCCCCCCTTCTTCTGCTGCTCCATAGCCACGCCACCAGATTCCTGTGCCCGAGCCACCTTCTGCCCATGGGCCTTCTCGATATGGGCAATTAGGCCCAATCTGGTCTCCTCCCTGGCCTTTTTGAATCTTTTTCAGCAGGTCTAAAGAACATAAAAAGATAGGAAAATAAGAAGTGCCATACGACATTAGACCAATGGTCTGTATCAAGCCCTGCCTGCATTCTGTCTCCACAAGTGGGTGGGCAGCAATCTCTCTCTTCAGGGGACTTCCGTTCATAACAGGTCATAGAGGGCAATGTATGCATGCATACCCTGTTGTTCCAGCCCACATGTCTTACCTTGCAGACGGCGAACCAATTCTCCTTATCATAAAACTTCCAGACATTGGACCTTGTCCATCCGATGTCTGGGGGTGGCACTGGCGACCTCCACCTGAGTGTCCTGCACAGCGTGGCACCAGCGCCAGCATCTGATTACTCTCTGAAACAAGAACACATAAACAACACCTAAGTAATGTCATGCATTTATTATGATGCCTCTAGTCCTCCCTCCTTGGGGTGCTAGGGATGGCAAATGGAGAGACCCTGGCTGGCACATGCAATAATCATGCCCTTCTTTGGGTGGGTGTGTGGGTGCTAGGGAGGGATGGCAATGGAAATGAGACCCTTACTGGCATGTGCAAATCCAGCCCTTCTTTGGGTGCTGGGGAGGGATGGGAATGGGGAGACCCTAGCTGGCTGGCACGTGAAAATCCTGCCCTTCTTTGGGTGCTGCAGAGGGATGAGACCCTGGCTGGCACGTGAAAATTCTGCCCTTCTTTGGGTGCTGGGGAGGGATGGCAATGGGGAGACCCTGACTGGCTGGCATGTGAAAATCCTGCCCTCTTTGGGGTGCTATGGATGGCAAATGGAAAGACCCTGGTGGCTGGCACGTGCAAATCCTGCCCTTATTTGGGGGTGCATAGGGAAAGGGATGGCAACTGGAGAGTGGAGATCCTTGCTAGCCTGGCACATGTTTGGGTGGGGGTGCTGCTCGTGCCAGAGCCCCCCACACTACAGTACCCTCTCTCTTTGTGAAAGACATCTGCTGCCACCCACTGATGCCCACTGTTTGTGCCCGACTGATGCCCACACCACCCATGCACCCATCTGCATGCCAGTGGACTTGTTTTAACGGATAGAGCCTTTTTTGTCCTCAAAGTAAAAAAAAAGTTTACAAGCCTGGAAGCATTTCCTGTGCTCGCCGCTTCCTCCTCCACCACTGAAGGTCCAGGGGCTGGGGCAGCAACCTCTTCCTCCTCCACCACCAGCTCTGGGACCACCAACTTGGCCCACCAGTGTTTAATCAGAATGACCGGCACCTTCTGCATTTTTTTTTTAACCAAGCCAACACCAGCCACACAGTCAAGTCAGTCACCCACCACAAACACTCACCAACAACACGCCAACCAAAACAAACACAGCCAGCCAAACCAAACACAGAGCACATGAACCGAACAGCCACACACACACGCGCTCTCACCCACACAAGCTCCGCACACACTCAAATTTCCTGTTTCCGTCATGATCACTGGCTCTCGTGATACTTTTTCTGAATGGCCGAACTGAACCGAACTTGACCGAACCGAACACCCGAACCTGAACTCGGTGACCGGACCGAACGCCCGAACTGAACACCCAAACCGAATCGGACCAAACTGAACTCTCAAACCCAAACCGCAATCGGTTCTCCCATCCCTAATTATAATAACAATAACAATAATGAAAAATTTCATTATTGCAATAATGAAAATGACAACTGAAAATAATAATAATGATAATGAAAACAACAATATTGTTATAATTGTCATTATTATTAGTGCTGTGTCAGTTGGGTTTTGGAGGGGAAATGTGGAGAGGGGAGGAGGGAGGAGACATCTCGGAGCCCTAAACAGGGTTCAACTCTTGAACTGTGCCTGTGTTGAGAGGGGCGAGCAGCTCAGCAGTATTTAATGGATGTATGCATCCACCAGGAGCTCAGCCGAACGCGATCTGCTGCCTCGGCATGACAACGTGACCCCAATAACTACTTTTTTAAATTATACAAATGAAAAAAATATATGAAAATGACATTTATTTATTTATTTAATTCCATTTATATGCCGCCCCCTATACATACGGCATAGGGGGCGGTACATGGGGGCCTGGTTCACACCCCTACTATTGCCTTTCTAGCTAAAAAGGCTATCCTAAAATTCTGGTTAAAACTATCATTTTCTGACCACATGATGCTCTTGCAATTGCACTATCCTCTATCCAAGGCCCATGGGATGTGGGAATTAATGCCCTGATAGCTTCCCTGGGGTTTCTAAAGAGTACTCTATCAATTATGATAGTGCCCTATCATTAGTCAACTCCAGGATCTGAGACTTGAGATTCAAGTTAATAGAGAGGCAATCTCATTGCAAAAGATTACTAATTTATATGAACATTTTCCAGTTTCAACCCTGGGAGCTTCTTATTTAGTAAGGCCAGTATCAGAAGAAATGGGCATGTGCCACTGGTGGCCAAACTCTTCATTTTTTGTCTTTTTTGGGTTTTAATCAGGTATGATATATGGGAACTAGAGCTGAAACTAATAGTAACTTTTTTATTTGCAGGTATTAATCAATTTCTAGCTAGTCCTCCAAATATCTGCATCTGGAATGTGTATTTACATATTTGCTTATTCAGATACACAGGTTTGATTATTTTGTTATTTTGCATTTTTGGCAATTACTGCCTAGATAACAATCAAAATAACCTCAAATGGATAGCCAATAAAATGGAAACAAATAACGGTGGTTATCCACTTCATCATGTTTAGTTACTATAGTGTAACTTCAACAGACACATTTATTTCTGCAGATATTCATTCCAGTTCTGAGAGAATTTTTTTTTGCTTCAAAACAGTTTTTTGTGTAAACTTCCTAGAGTTCTTAAACAACAACAAAAACAACACAAGGCAAATCAACAAAAATGAAAGACAAATGTGCTACTGAAGAATGAATAGTGTCTGTGCATGGAGAAGGAAGCAAAAAAAACTATAACACAAAGAAAAGATGAGACAACCCACAAGTTCTTCAAATAGAACACACAGCATACTGACCCATGACCGAAATTGACTGGAAATCTTTGGCTAACCTTCCATCTCATTAGCATAACAGCTGACAGTTTGCTATCCCCTAGAGATGGGCTTGGACTTCAAAAACGTAGGCCCTTTTTAAATGGGTCATGGCTGCAGGGGGTCTGTCAGTGTGTGCACGGCTGCATAGGCAGTGCAGGGGGCAGTGTACACGGGCGCACACCAATCCCTCCCGCATCCCCACTCACAGAGCAATCCCTATTTTGGCCAATTGCTCTGTGAGTGGGCAATGAGTGGAGTGGGTGTGCATGCGTGTTTCGCAGAAGCACACACACGTGCACACTCATTGTGACCTGCCATGGCAGTCAAACAGGCACCACCCACTCATGCCCATGCAGTGGAGCTGCATCTCATGTAAAAAGGTCGAAAAGATACTGATCCACGTTTTGAACAACTCAAATGTATGGAGTCCTGGGATCAGCTCATTGTTATGCAGGAAATGTCCAGGCATGAAAATCAAATTGATTCTGAATTTAGAGCGGAAATGAGTGAATGCAAAAATGGATGTACCCTTCCAAACTGGAGGACCTAGCCTGGTAGCCAGTACCCAATTCGTGCCCAAAGGTCTATCTGATGTACCAAAGAACAGGGTTTTTGGTCCTGATTTTCTGACTTCCTGCTCTAATTCACTGTCAGCGGCTGCCAGCGATGGGGGCTGGGAGTGCTATGCGCTTGCCCCAACAATGAGTGTGGGAGCCCCACTGTCACAGGGGTAGGGGGAGAGAGGGAGAGGCCAAGGGAAGAAACGGGGAGAAACAGGAAGGGGACAGAGGGAACGGGCGGCTTCCTCTCACAAAGAGGGATCTATCTGGGTATAACAATCCCTCAGGGTCTTGTGTGGGCTTTCCCCCCAATTCAGGGGGCAACCCGACTCATCACAGGGAAGAAAGAGAGGAAGCCAATTGCCCCAATGGGGAAAAGACACAAAGGGATTTCTCAGTTGCTCAGGGGAATACACAGGAACCTGGGGCACCGTGAGCATCAGTGATAAGGGAGGAAGGGGGGGGCGGTCCCGGGGAAGGGAGGGAAGAGGGAAGGGTCACAGGGAGGAAGGAGAAGTGAGGGGATAGAACTTGCATTCAGGGGAGGGAGCCTTGCAAGGAGAGAGTGAGGAGGAATTAGGATAGGAAGCGAAGGAGTTAGGGAACCCAAACACCCAGACTTCAATTCAGATACTCACAGGACAACAGAAACATAGGACTTAACAAGACAAACACACAAGCACTCTTACCACCAATTCATTCTACGAAGGGGGGGGGGGGGGAGAGAACACAGGATGCATTCACGCAATTCTTACATTTGATCAAAGATTCAAGCAGGATAGACTTCACAAGACACCAGAGGTCCAGCCTCTCAAAATGATTACCACCGGCGGCTCCTGGCCCCGCCAGTGTATTATATAGCTGCAGTCCCAAAGAGGGCGGACGTGCTCAGGGCGGGACCCCAACCCGCTGCTGATCCTTACACCGCATGAGGTGTGCTTTGCGTCTGGGTGGGGCCCGGATTATCCCGCAAGCATGGAGAGGTCCCGCCCCCCTGCAGCGGTGATCCCAGTGCCCCCATCTTCCCTTCCCGTCAGGTCATTGCCGGGCAACAGCACGCCGGCCACCGATTACTGCCAGGGCGGCGTGAGCCCTGACACCCTTGTCCCACTTGTGGGAGGGGTGGAGCCAAGCCCTGCACTGCTGGAAGGGACTCTCCAGGGGCCTTTAAAACCCAGTACCCAGTGACCTTTCTGCAGGTCGTGTGCCTAAGGGCCGCGAGCCAAAGGATGCAGTCCTTATGTGAGCCCTTGAGGAGACTTGAAAAGCCTTATGCCAAAATATTTGCTGGAAATGTGCCTGGCTGAGACTTGAATACTTGTAGGGATGGCTTGCCCACTCTTTCCTTCTAGGGGGTAGGGAAAAGGACATGTGCCATTTTACTTGGCAGTTTATGGGATGTTGAAGGCCTGGTGGCTATGCTCTTTTGGAGGGATGGACATGGGGGGGGGGGATAAGGTGGGTAGTATGTAGAATGTTTGTTTGATTAATAGCCTAGGTTTTGAAGGGTGAGGGTGGGTTCTGTTTTTGAGATTTAGGTCTCTGCCCCTGGTGAGATCAGGTGGGGGGGTGTCAGGAATTGGGAGGGGGGGTTGTTGCAACCTTGGTGAGAGGGGAGGTAACTCAAGGGGGGATATCTCTGTGACAATGAGGTATGGATGGTGGTGGGGGACATTGGGGGGTGGGAAATTGTGTTCTAGTTTTGTGGGGTTTTTGACATTATGTATTGATGGGGGGTATTGAGGGGTGGGAAATTGTGTTTTATTCCTGTTGCTACAGGTAACATTTTCAATACTGATGTTATATTGTTGTATTTTTTGTATTTTTGCTTTGTTGTAAACATCCCCGAGACGCAATCTGCCAGACGGGTGGTATAGAAGTCCAATGTAATTAATAATAATAATAATTTTTTGACTTCCCATTTCATTGGGATCAATCTCATGGCCCATGGATCCCTGCGCACAAGCTGCACATGTGCGTGTGCACACACGTGGTTTCTGTGTGTGCATTTTCTGTGTGTGCGTGGTTTCTGCATGTGTGCATTTTCTGCATTGCATTGCACAATGTGCTGGTAATGGAGATTACGTGACTGCGTGCAGGATCTACGGACCATAGGATCGGGCCCAATTTCTTTACCTTTTTACTATTTTACCAGTTGGTAAAACAATAGATTAGTAATGGCAATACACATTATTTTAAAGTAATTGGGTGACCCATCGGGACTCTGGTAGTCCACTGAGCACCCGACACAATGCTCGAAATTGCAGGTATTACCAGAGGACAGAAATAAGCTATCAGTTTTAGCTCTAATTCATATGTATGTCATCCAGCCACTAGTTCCATTGTCTGTGTGTAACCTCATTGGGTGTCTAGGCATCATTCTAACTCCACCCCTCATCCACAGCCATTCAAGTCAAAAACAATGAATGAAATCTGAACCTACAAGGGCTTTCTCCTGCTGAGATTTCACAGCTTTTAAATGGGTATAAAATTGTCCCAAAAACATATTTATTCTAATGTTCCATGACTAATGATCTGCAACAGGCATTCCCTATTATATTGGAGCTATTTTTGCCTTTGCAATACAGAAGCTTCAATCATGGTGATTATAGGTAACAAGACAAGCTGACATTAGCTGTTGAAATATGCCTTTTCAGTGTAACGTGGATTTCAGTGTATTTAGAAGCTGTTGTTTTTTTTTGTTTTCGTGTCACTGGAAGATTTTTTTAAAAAATGGAGAGCAGGGGTGGGGAAGCTGTCACTTGTGAGACAAATCTGACCTTGCAGCTGTTCTTAATTTGGCCCTTCCCAGTTCCTGATCTGTCTTGAGGATCCAATCCTACCATTCAATCACTGAAAGGGTGAGTCCAGGGTGAAGGGACCAGAAATGAGAATATGAACTCGAGGATAGAGGATTAATTCATGATCTGGAGGACTTTCCCCTTCCTTCTATCACCCTCACTCCCAGTTCCTCTCTGGCCTGTGGAGCTTGTACTAAGTGATCTGTTGGAGGAAAAAGGTTGTCCCCTCCTGATCAAGAGGCAAGTCCAAGTGAAACCCCAGGAACTGAGCTGTGAAGATAAGTCTGAGCTTTGCATCTCAAACTTACATTGTTATTGATATAATGAAAACGACATACGCAACCCTACAGAAAACCAAGAGTCAGCGTCAAAAGGCTGGGCCAACGTCCACCACCTCCAGCTCCTCAATGAAATGCCTTGAGTTGGCTGGACTACAAGATGGGGGGGGGGGGGTAACCTTGCCCTCAGTACCACAGCTCTCCTAGCCTTGGGAGGAACATACCAGATTTAGGACCTGAAATTAGTCTCTTCATACCATAAACTTAAAATGCTTTCTTTATTTTATTCATTCTTCCTTGATTCTTGGTGGCACGTGTCCCATCTAAAAGAAAGGCAAGGCATGCAGAGTTACTATTTACCTTTTAATGCAGTCCGGAGTATTGCTTGCAACAGTGGTGTTATTCAAAGTTCAAAGTTTATTAGGATATCAGATTCCACCGTAATCCACCCTGATGTTATTATAATGTATCTCAGATAGGGGAGCACCAAAAGCGACACTTTCTTTTTGGGAGGGGAGTCACGTTAACTAGTTAGATGAGGGGGAAGAAGTCAACGATCATAGTGAATAGGGAAGCACTGGACTGAATGGGGGACATATCTCCTCACTTCCTTCCTCTCTCCCTCCCTCAAATCTCCCCTTGGTTATGGCCCTGGCTACAGTCATTTGACATTTACTTATGAGACTGATTTTCAAAGTCTGTGTTCTAGTGTGTGAGTGTGGTGTCTCCTTTGGTTCCAAACATAAGAAATGGAAACAACATACTTCAGATGATCTCTTTCATTGGGTTAACTTCTATTGATGAGAATACATATGTTTTGGGCCACACTGGGCCCTTCCTCTGGCATAAAAAGTAGGAACTATAGACTGAACAAAAATACAGGATAGGTACACACACACACACACACACACACACACACACACTCACTTTCCTACAGTTTGTGTTGTAAGTTTTGTTGATTTGGTGGGGGAGAGATAAACAGAGTAGCTGCCAAAGGCTTCACCTTCAAGCCCAAACTATGTCATATTTTCCTTATCACTAAAATGTCTGATGAATCCTTCACTTGGTAAAGAATGTTTTCCCATTCTGCCTAAGCAGCATTTTGCGGCTTGAGGCAGGAGAGGGCAAGATGAAGCTTTTGTACAGAACAAAGTAATGTAAACACAACTTCAGTTGAGAGTGGGAAGGGACCAAATCTTTTTAGAGAGAGTCACTTTTTCAAACATTAAGTAGAACCTCCACTTTAAATCCTACTTTTCAAGGTCTTCAATCTACTGAGATGACTGTTCTCATTAAAAAATTTCAAACCATTGAACATTACTGTCTGAATTAACAAAATGTAGCATGCATGGTTAGCCTCAGCATTATATGCTTAGTTTTATTTTTAAAATGCCCTTTGGAAACAAAACTATACCTTTATATAACATTATTTACTTATTTTTAGTATTAAAAATACAAAAAAAATATTATGAGGGTGAAACAGACATCTCCGTTGGGTACTAAAGAGGAGACACTGTTCTAACTACAAAAGGATCCCCCTCCCCCTCCCCATTAAAACTTAATGATTCCTAACCCAGAAAACTATTTTCCGGCTTTTGGGTTTTGGTGATTAAAAATAGTTGACATTTATATTTTGAAGGTCAGTAAACAATGCCATGCATAAGGTGGAGGGAAAACAGATGAGTGCTGTGCCTGCATGCTTTTTGTCTAAATATCCTCTGAAGACCATTTCAGTGGCCTCTAAATTGAGCATCTAACCTTTTTCAACAACACAGTGCTCTCTTGAAAAACTTTAAAGCCCCACTAAATATTGACCTGTTTTTGTCTCTGTAGAGAATTAGAGATACAGGGACACAGAAATTTCCACAAAAGATCAAATTTCCTTTTCTTTTCAGACTAAAATATCACCTGCAAACAGCAGGATGGCCTTGAAGACATTAATCATTTTTTACACACACCTTAAAGTGCTGGTCTTTCAATCTTCTGGATTTACAAGTCCACAAGTAAGTTCCGGATGCATTCTTCACACACACACACATGCACTGCCCTGAGGCAGTTCCTGGATGCATCCTTCACACAAACACTGCCCTGAGGCAGCCTAAAGTAGCCGCAGCTGTAGACGTGAGGGGCTGCCATGGGAACCAAGTGATCAGCTGTGATCAGCCAGGAGCAAAGCAGTTTACCAGGAGAACCTTTTTAAACACAAAAGTTCTGGGAGAAGTTTTATGCAGAAGTTCAAAGGACCAGATGTTTAAGATCTGGGTGAGTGATTTAGATACACAGAAAGTTCAGGATGTAACAGCAAACATGCAGGAGAAATAGGTTAAGAACATAAGTAGTGCCATACAGGGTCAGGCCAATGGTCTGTCAAGCCCTGCATCCTGTTTCTGACAGTGGCCAATCTCTGTCTCTTGGAAGGAGTACCCAGCAGGTCACAATGGGAAATCCATTCCCTGTTAGGGATGGGCGAATGTGGTTTGGATGTTCGGAGTTCGGACCGAACTCGGTCTGTTCGGACGTCTGAACCGAACTCTCGAACAACTGAACAGTTTGGTCGTGTTCGGATGAGTTCAGATGAGTTCAGGGGCAGGAAAAACATCTTTCCAGGACCGAAAATTAGGTTTCAGTTTCAATTTTGTTTCAGTTTTGATTTCGGTTTCGATTTCAGTTTCGCTATTTTTGAATGTTCAGCCAAGTTCGGCCAAACCGAACTCGGCTGAACCAAACCATCGAACCCGAATTCGGGTTTCGAAATGAACGAACGAACATCTGAACCGCGTTCTGTTCACCCATCCCTATTCCCTGTTGTTCCAGCCTCCAACAGTAAGAGGTTACATTCCCAAAATCTACTTGGCTAATATAGTCATTAATTGACCTATTCTCAAAGAACTTATCCAATAGAGGTGTGCACCAGGGGGCCATGATGTTTTTGCTTTCATTTTTTCATTTTCATTATTTAAATCTGTCATTTTCGTTTTCATAAATATCAAATTGTCGTTTTCATTTTGCTTTCGTTTTAGTTTTCCTTTGGTTTCAATGAAAAACATATTTTTGACTGTAACGCTTATGTTTTTTACTATATTTGGCTGCAACTTGGATTGATTATATCTCAAATGGAATGCATTATGTGTACCATATTCCAAAAAGATTGGATAAAGGAATCCAAATTTATAAGTAGTTGAATTATATTATTTTGCAAAAATCTTCATATACATTCTTAGCTGTAACGTCTTTGTCTCACATTTAATGTAGATGAAACTTGGCAAGTTTATACCCCTTTCCATATTTACTAACTCTGCCAACTTTCAGAAGTATTGGATCAAGGATCCTTGTGGTATAAGCAATTAAGTAATAAATGTCTGTCTGTAACATTTTTTGTAGTCCAACCAGTGTAAATGACATTTGGCAGGGATCAATATCACACTTTCATGATCATCTCTGCCAAATATCAGAAAGATGTGATAAAGGGTCCCAATTTTATATGCCTACACAGTATATGCAGAGAAGGAGCCTATGCCAGGGATTCAACAGGGATTACGTGTCCCTGTTGTATAAGATCGGTTTGTGATGCCAATTGGCCAGCGGAAATGTCAACCAAATATCCTCATTCTGTGCTGTGACCATCCCAACATCTCTCCCACACTTGTTAATGGGAAGTCAGAAGCATCTGTTTAGGAAAGAGCCAATAGAGATTCTCTTATGTCCTCTGTCACAGTGCTGCAGGATGTGATTGTGATGATAGTTGGCCAGCCTGGATGTGTAAACTATGTCTCCTGATCGCTGGGATGCTATCCCCAAAGTTCCAGTTATGTCCTTTCTATGCCCACCTGAGCCCCCTCACTCCCCATGCCCACCTCGAAGCCACTACTGATTGGTCCTTGTAAAGCTAAAAGCATGCAGTAATTGGCCAATGAATGTGTCTTTCCGTCTTTTGTGTTGTTCCACATCTTCCCTCCTACAGCCTCCCTCCCCCTGCCATGCCAGGTGCCTGCCTCTGACTGGCACTGCATGTGCTGCTATTTATCTGAATAATGGTCTTCAAGGGGACAACTTTGATTGCTTATACAATTGGGTTCTACATGGTAATTGTGCACTGAGTGAAAAATTACTTTATCTTTATTTGTTTTAAATCTGCTGCCAATTAATTTCATGGAGTGTCCCCTTGTTTTAGTACTGCTAGAGAGGCTAAATAGCTTCTGTCATATCCCCCCCTCAGTCATCTCTTCTTCAAGCTGAAGAGACCTAACTTATCAAGCCTCTCTTCATACAGGAGCCATTCCATACCCATAATCATTTTGGTTGCCCTTCTCTGTACCTTTTCTAGTTCTACTATCTTTAGTAAAACTACAAAGGCCTCGGCCAGGATGTTTAACCTAGGCCCAGGCCAATGTGAGACATTAATCTCTCAGGGATTCTGTAGTTAGTAGGGATAGGAATCCAGATGGGATTTCAGTTTGGGATTTTTCATTTTCTAATCTTTATGAATTTCTGATCTTGTTTCGGTTTCAGATTTTTCATTTTCGGATCTTTTTCTACCGTTGAAGTCAATGGGAACAAGCCCCGACCCTGAAACCGGCACAATGCAAAAAAGCTAAAACAGAATCAGTGTAAAAGAACCCATACACCAGAACCAAAAAAAATCAGAAATTTCATATTTATCCAAAACTGCCATTTTCAGACAATTTCAGTTCTATCCAAAATTGAAATACCCATCCTGAGTAGTTACTATGGATCTTGTTTAATGGGAGGGGGATGGACAGGATGCATCTTGGGGTTCCTCCTGGCTCTATGATTCTACATAGTTGAAAAAGTCACATATGGCTAAAACTGTATTTAGTTACTGATTAGTATTCAATGGTGCACTTCTGGCTAAGATTCTGAGAGAATTTGTGGTGGGACGACATGGTGCACCTCTGAATTTCTTGAACCTTGAACGGTAAAGGGATTTGGACCAGATGATGCATTGGGTCCCTTCTAATTGTATGTTTCTATACTCCCTGTATTCTCCAAGTTGGGTTCATAGGCTCTACTCTCAGGGAGCACAACTCCCGCACTGCTCTGGGAGTGGGCAGCTGGACTGGGGAGAGTGGGAAGCAGGAACTTGGTGATTAGTGACTAGCTGGTGGGGTAGCGGGTGGTTGGGAGAGTGGAGCCTGTGCGGAAAGTGGATGTTACACATGAATGATACGCATGCAAGGCTTGAAGCTCAGGGTGGGTGAGAGTGGGTTGGGCTTGGGTCCCCCACCAGAACAAGTTCAAGGACTACATTAGTAAGCAAATCAAATTGCTCAATCAAGTTTCAGCAAGTTTTTTTGGGAGGGTCTGTGTGTGGACCCATGGGTGCCACCAGTCAGACCAGAAGCCGTAACAACCACACTCAAGAAACCAGACCTCTCCCCCCAAAAAGCCTCCATTGTGCGTGCCCAGCCCACGTATATAAGGCAAGACACACACACACACCACTATATTATTAACCAGAAAGTATTCCCCACCCCCAGTGCCCTGGCTGGTGACATCTTGGCAAAAGTTCTTGAACCCACAGCCAGAGCACTACTCAGAAAAGCAGCCTAGCAAGAGTGGGACAATCACTCCAGAAGAAAACCCCACAAAGTGCAACAGTGTACAGAAGAAGTTAAAAAACAAAACAATAGTGTGTGTATTCACAGCATGGCCCGCCTCAGCAGTGAGTGCACCCACTGTAAAATCCAACCAAACAGTGCACAGAAAAAACAGGCTAGCAAGATGGGATATTCACTCCAGAAGAATACAACAAAACAGTGCAACTGTGTGGAGAAATCCCACCAAAGGCCAGCCAGCCTGATAACATCCACAGTAAGGAAAGCAGACATTCACACACACCCATGGGCACCCTCTTGGCAGGGCATGGTTCTATGCCACTGGTAACTTGAACATACTAGGGAAGGGGAAGTGGAGCCAGGCAGAGAGATCCCTCTGGCCTCATGGTGCCAGGTGCCAACCAACCAGCAGGCAGAACTAGAAGAAATGTGGCACCCAATGATGATGATGATGATGATGATGATGATGATGATGATGATTGTTAATAAAATGCATGGCATGGTAAAGGTAACCCCTATTCCCCTGCATTTGTCCTATGGACAGGCCAGACCAAACCAAACCATACCATAACATACCAGGCCAGGCCAGGCACCCCTCCCTCACTCCCCACCGATTACTTACAGATCCAGCAGCACTGTAGCACACAGCCAAATTCACCAAAGAGAATGAACAAAATGGCTACAGCAAATTTTATTTTTACCTGCCAGCCAATCAAAAGTTTGCCATCTGGCTTGGCCAGCTAAACAAAACTTCCCATCTGGCTTACCATCACTCACCTGTTACCTCCCATACCCCCCCCCTACCAAATATGGCACTAAGTTTCATTTCCAGAAGAAGTTCAACTGTCTACCAGCCCCTCCCCCCCCATGCAGCATTTTCCTAAGTTTTCCAAATAACAGCCTTGATCCTCGGAACTTTAGAATCCGGACGTTCTGAGCCAAATACCATAATCTTCACCAAATTCCAAAGTTTTCCAAAGACTTCATTTCATCCCTAGCCACAGCAATGGGGCCGTCATTGTCAGCCCTCATGGCTGCCTGTTATTGGCTGCAATGGCTTCCCGTCATGGCAAGGGGCAGAGTGCTGTGCGTGCAACAGGGTAAAGGCCGCCTACCTTTGCATTTGTTCCATTCCCCTGCTACAGGGGTGAGGAAGTGCTTGCCATCCGACCTGGTAAAGCGCACGTCAGTTCTCTGCCCTGAACTGATCTTACCAGGGCTGCCCGCCCTCCTGGAGCATGTAGCTGGTGCACCAGCTGCATGTTTATTTTCACCCAGTGCCTCCCTCCATGGGGAGTAGGGGTGGTGGAAGGGGAATAGACAAGGCAGGTGGCCCCACAGTTACATACAGAAGTGGGTGCAGTCATTCTGAAAAAGTTTGAGAACAACTGTTTATGCCAATTGACATGGATACAAGCACAAGCATGTGTCTCTTTCGCTAATACTATCTACATTTGCCAGGAGGTGACCCCCCACCCTCTCTCACTCTCCCCCCACCCTAGTTTTTGTTGGTTGATTCTTCTTCTTACCTGTTTGTAGGCCTGAAACGAGAGCAGATCTTGTTCCATTGGGAAATACTGATGTAACGAATTTGAACCGTTCTCTACTTTTCCTGACTAGGAGCAGGACTTAAACCCCTAGTAGGCAGTTCCCAATTCCAGGATCTGGGCAGAGACACCATAAAACGGACCACAAGTCCCTTAAATAGACATATGTTTATTATTATATCAATATAGAAAGAACTGGGAATATAGCACCAATACACTTGCATCTAGCAATAGTCTTCACCTACTCTAAGAGCAAGTACACACACATAAGTACATACATATGAGTTCTTATGCGTCAGAGGTCTCAGGTCTGGTCTCAAGAGGAGAGGCATGGCGGGGGCCCAATCAAGATCTATCTATGAACCTAGCTGCTGGAGTCTTGGCTTTTCACAACCTTTGAGATCGTTGGAAAGGGGCCAAGCACTGATCCACGGGCAGCCACCTGAGTAGCTGGTCAGAGGGTACCGTGCAAGGCATCTTTCCTGTCTAGAGCTGGCCTTTTTATCCAGTGACTGCCTTATGATTATCCAGAGTATGGGGTTGTCAGTGCTAAGCCTAGAAAGTTTTCCCATTGGCTGTTCAGATTTGGGGTACTTTATGCTTAGTCATCATCATTATGGGATGTCCTGACCAGTTAGATCCTGCCTACCCCTCCCTCCAGATGGGAGGCCTGATCTTTGGTCATGAGTTGCCCATGCCCCATTCTCTAAGGCGTCTCACTGTCTGACCAGGCCATCTTTTCTCCTTACTTGCTCAGTCCTTATCTGTTCCTGTAAACTTCTCTCTTGTTTATGTACAGCCCTGTTCTGGGCATGGACAGTTCTTTCCAGTTCTGTTCCTGCTGGGCCTTTTCTTTATTGATGACCAGAATGTATCCATGTCAACATATTTCTCTCATCTCCTCCTCCTCTTTGTCAGCCTGTTTTCCTCATAATATGCATTGTCAGTATTCCTAAACTAAAGTTACTATAAAGCATATAGCAAGAAAATAAAGCATATAGAAAACTCATAGTATCCTTTCAGATGTGTACAATATTCTCTTGGTTAGTGCTTCAATCTATTAATTCACTACACTGACCTTTCAGGGGTGAGGAGGAAATCTACTGACATTTTGGACATTTCCCATGGTTTTCCACTATTATCCACCATTTTGGTTATTTTGGTCATTTCTGGTAGTTTCCAGTAATTTCTGGTATTATCAATAATACAAAAACTTACCGAAAAATACCAATAATACCAGAAATTACCAGAAATTACTAAAATGGTGGAAAATAGTGGAAAATCATGAAAAAATTAGAAAATCCCAGTCGATTTCCTACTTAGGTGAATTAAGATGAAATATCTGGTTCTGTTGGAACGGCACTCGCATAGATTTTTTGTTTCAGCTCTACCTGTTTGGAAGCTAAGAGAGAATACAGAGGCATGCTTGATAAATGACTACATGAGTCTAGGGTTGAAATTTGTCCTCACGTTTCTTGTAAATCTCATAGAGAACCAGGTTCTTGATGAGATTTACAAGAATGAAAGCGAGTTGAGAATTTCCCGATTCTCAGCCCATTCTTGTGAGATTCTTGAGAGTTTAGAAAAGTCTCTGTGCATGTACAAAATGGCTACCATGGCTATTCTGCACATACGAGGTCCTCTGATGGCCATTTTGCATATGCGCAGAATGTTTGGGGGGCTCCGAGAATCTAGTGAGAGTCTCAAAACCCCCAAAACACATTGCGCATGTACAAAATAGACACTGAGTGACATGAATGCACAGAATGGCCAGGGCAGCTATTTTGCACATGTACAGAGCATTTCTGAGAATCTCATGTAGGGATGTGTGAACAGAACCGAGTTAAATTCAGTTCGGTTCGGTTCAAAAATCAAGTTCGGTTCAGAAGTTCGGTTCGGTTGACAGAACTAGTTGAGTTTGGTCAAATTCCAAACTTCCAAACCGTTTGTTGATTCAAAACCAGTGTTTTAAACTGTTTTTGGCCTTCCAAACTGGTTTGGATTAGACCGGACAGTTCGGTCAAATTTGAGTTTGGTTCGGAAGTTCAGTTCGGTCGACCGAACTAGTCGACTTCGGTCTGAACTCCGAACTTCCGAACCGCATTCGCGCATCCCTAATCTCATGAGATTCCTAAAAACCGTAGCAAGATCTCACCACTGATCTTACTGGGTTTGCAAGAATCTCATGTGATTCTCATGAGACTAATTAGTAGGGGTGTGCACCAGGCCCCCATGTCATTTTCATTTTTCGTTTTCATTATTCAAAAATGTCATTTTCATTATTGTTATTAATGTCAATCTTGTTTTCATTATTGTCGGTATCGGTATTGTTATTGTTATCGGTACCGTTTCAAATGAAGATTTTATTTGTGGTATCAGTATCGTTATCGATTCCCATGTCCAACTAATATCTATCTAAATCTAAGGGAGACAGGGGAAGGAAAAAGGAAAACTATCTATTATCTAATCAGTTATCTATATAACTATTCTAATCTAATCTATATGTCTGTAATATATATCTATATCTAATATATACTACCTATCTATATATAATGTACAGGGGGGAGAAGGTAAAATGTAGGGTATGAGGAAGGAAAGGTATTGGTAATATAATGAAGGCAAGGGAGGATTTTTTTTGTGTACAAATACAGTTCTGTAAATGCAAACTGACAAGCAGAGCTCTCGCAGAACATAGAGAAAAAGCCTGGTTCTTCCATTAGAAAGGGTTGCAGTGCCCTCCCCTAGAGTCCCCTTGATTGGTTGTGGGAAGCATCAGGCATTGAGCAATCACAGACTGCCATGAGACTGCGGGGGCCTACTTGCAGTGCTCATTGGCCAGTGATACATCCATCAGATACTTCTGAGCTGCTTGCCCCTCCCAACACAGGCACAGTTCAAGAGTTCAACCCTGTTTAGGGCTCCAAGATGTCTGCTTCCTCCCCACCTCCACATTTCCCCTCCAAAACCCAACTGCCACAGCACTAATAATAACGACAACGATAACGACATTGTCGTTTTTGTTTTCATTATCAGTATCATTGTTCTCAGTTGTTGTTTTCGTTATTGCAATAACAAAATCGAAAATGACAATTTTTGTGATCGTTATTGTAATAATGAAAAAGACATGCACACCTCTATCAATTAGCATTCTCATTTCACCCCTACACATGACACCAGTGCGCTGGAATCTAGCAGCACTGGCTGCCTTAAAAAAGTTTTACGGTCTTTGTTTTTGATCCATAAAGCACTAAATGGCTTGAATCCTACCTGCTGAGAGGCTGCCTCTCTCCATAAGCCATTCTGCTGCTGTTGCAGTCAGCAGAGGCACTCAAGCCGAACATCCCTTGGAATGCAATCCTGGTTCCTCTGAAATCAATGGGCACTTTGCTTCTAAATTCAGTGGTACAAAGATGTTAACCCAATATTTGTTGAGATGAATGTGTAGCCCCAGATTTGAGAACTGATTCGGAATATTCATTTCCAACAGTTGACAGCAATTGAATATTGGAGCTTATGACATGCATCTTTTATGGCATATACATCCAAATAAATACCAACAATTGTATGAGAATTCTATAACCTGACACAGGATCATATGAGGAAGGAAACAGAATTTGTCACCATTTACTGCTATTTATTATTTTTTTAAATACCCTTGATGATGCATGAGTTGTGAACCTACTATAAATGTCCTTGGAGGAGCAGTAAATCATTATTTCTTACAAGTGGCACAGTCAGAAGTATTAATGTTTTGGTTTTTTTTTACTTTCCACAATGTGTAAGTATCTCCTTTTGCTCCACGTGCCAAAGCTGTGCCCACCGTGCTGCTTAGATAACTATAAGGACAAAGAGTGACTAATAAATGCACGTCAGACTCTGAAAGAAGACAAAGACAACTTGCTAGCAATCCCTTGATATGGTTTCTCTCCCAGATGTGCTTTCTTTGGTACATCCCACACATAGACATTCTCCTCTTGTTCAAATTCTTCTTCGGTTGCCAATGGAGCTTCAATCCTATGTTAGAATTCCAATTGTTTTACTTCACGTAGGTGTTACATTTTCTTATGGATTTTCTCTGTAACCAAAGAAACAAAATGTGTTCCCCTGGTTTCTGTTCTCAGAACAGTCTCCACCTGGGTGACTAATTCTTTGTGGCCCATATAGTTTCACATTGGTACTGTCTGGATGCTGGAGTAGTGAAGGTTTGAACCACTCTGGGATGATACTAGGAAAAGAAAGAACTGCTGAATACAACTCTGTGACAGGGCAGAGTCCCTACAAGCTGAAGGCTCTTTAAGCCTGGTCTGAGGGGAGGCCTGACCATGCCCACTTAGAGCTATATAAGAGGCAGCTTCCTGAAAAGGAGTCACTCTGTGCCTGGCTGTAGTGGAGAGAGGAGCTCCAAGGAGATTCTTGCAAACCCAGTAAGATCAGTGGTGAGATCTTGCTATGGTTTTCAGGAATCTCGTGAGATTAGGGATGTGCGAATGTGATTCAGAAGTTCGGAGTTCAGACCGAAATCGACTAGTGAGATCTCTGTCCAGTGCTGAAACCCTGCTGAAGAGGGAGAAGCAAGAGCCACCAAGAGTGCAGTGACAACATAAGAATTGGAAGCTGTAAATGTCAGCCATAGAGCATTCCTGCCTCGCTGGGAGAGACTTTAGGGCTTGGCACTGTATATCTTGATGTACTATGGTAGAGATTTGGATTTAATAGATCCACGTAAACAGAACACTGAATAAAGACTGAATAAGCTAATTCCCCATGAGAGACTGCAATATTGGGCCATAATCCTGTAAAGATTTAACCCAAGCAAGCTTGACCTGACCACAATGGTGGAGAATGTGGGTAAGCCCTAGAGTTGGCCATTAAGCCAATACGAGAGAGCAAGTGGAAGCGAGTGGATAAGCAGCCCAGAGTGTTCCAAGGAGATAAGAAAAGCACAGGGGCCAAAAATAGATGGGACAAAACGATCCTGGAGAGACAAGATGGAGGCAACCTTTCAGAGGATGGAGCCGGGTCAAGTTAGAGTTGCCCCATCTGCAAGCACAGCAGCACACCCCAACCATGAGGACAATGGAGAATACCGCAAGACAGACAGCATGGGGAAAGAGGTACTGGGGCTACTCCACAGAAGCCCCTAGATGCTGTTATAACTGTGGGAACTGGGGGACATCTTTAGAGATCGTGTCCCACTTTAATGAAAAGAATGTGGACTCTGAGAATCCAGAGAGGCGGTTGTTGTGAATCTTGGGGCCAAAATTGTAACTTGCACCACCTGTAAAGGAACATGGTGGGGGATGCGGCCAAGTAACCATAAAGAAATTGTGTATCGGTCCTGGACTAAAAGGACAAAGTTTTGGAACTGTGGGAGTTTTGAGGTACATTAAAGGAATGTTTCCCTATGCGGTTTGTCCCCAAAAGGAGAAAAGAGATGACCCTAAAGGTAAAGAAACCAGGAGCAGACACTAGAGGGCCCAGAGAAAAATGGGACTCTAGAGTCAGGTTCCAGCTCCACAGTGGATCAGGAAGCCCCGACAGGGGTAAACCCCAAGATAACAATATGCTGGGGTTGTGGTAAAAAGGGTCATGTGAGGGGAACATGCCCAAATAAGAGCTCCCAAAAAGGGGTAAGAAGAAAAGAAAATGGGTGTTGGAATTGTGGTAAAGGAGGAAAGCAGCAGAGAGGAGAGGAGCTCTGAAGGAAGCACAGCCAGAAGGGCTGGGAAAACCCCAAGCCTCTAAAGCATGAAGCATAAAGGAGGGTTGAAAACCCTGAACCCACAGCAGGATCAGACCAACAGACAGACAAGCTGCAATATTCAGGTGGGAGGAAACAGACAAAGAGGCATTTGAATGAGCCTATATAAGAGACTGTGTTTTGTTTAAAGACTGTCTGTATCTTGAGTTAAACGAGGACCTGACATTAAAACAGGACAAGCCCCAAAAGGTGGATACTAAGGCGGGCTTAAAGGGTTGTTGGGAGGTCCGTTATTAAATTTTAAGCCTTTACTTAATGGAAACTATTAAGGCTGTATGAGCTGCAGGTAAGGACTTAGAAAAAAGTCTAAGGTGTGGCTAGGAGTTTAATTCCCCAAATAGCTGAACAAGGGCTCTTCTTAGGTAAAAGAGACCACCCTGCCATAAACTCCATAGTCAGGGGTCCATGTCAACTGCATTCCCCCCCATTGCTATCAGTGGAGAAAACGCAGTGAACATAAGTCCCTGTCCATAATAGACAATGGGTCAGTGTCTAGAATATAGAGTACTGTGCATGTATCTTGTGAAAACTGTTCCAGTGGTCCCAGTCCTGCCCTTGAATATGTATACTTACCATTGTTTTCAGTACCTAAATTGCCATCAATGCCATCAAAGGAGGGCTGAAAAAAGCAGCAAACCTTTTACTTGTGAGTAATTTCTCCATATCAGGAACTGGGATCGATTTTCCAACCATTTCCCAATACAATTTCTCAATTCTTGCAATACCACGAGATGTTGACCCGATTTACCGACTTTCCATTTACTGTTTACTGCGAAGTAGGTACCATTCATTTATTGCTTAATGCATTCCTGAGAGTACCGTTTTACTTCTGGGTTTCTATCTGTCTATTCTTTCAGAGTCAAACACTGTGCGAATAGCATGTTCATTAACCGCCCCTGCCTGGGGCTGAATTGAGAATCAAGAAGCATTACCAAGATCTCAACAAGATCTCGGTAATGTTCTGAGATCTCACAAGAATTTTGCGGGAAATTTTTAAAAATGCTCTGTGCATGTGCAAACCGGTTGCTGCAGACACTCTGCACATGTGCGGCACTGTTCTCACATGTGTAGACCGGCTTCCCTTTTCCAAAATGGCGCGATGCTGCCAGTGCCATTTTGGTAAAGAGATTTGCATGTACAAAATGGCCCTGGTGGCCATTTTGTACATGCACGGGGGTGGGGGGGTGGGGTGTTATGTTTCTGTTTGCTGTAAGGTGGCTGCCTCTTCAGTGAATTCACCTCCCAACCTGTTACTTTTGTTTTGACCAATCTACAACTGGATGGCAGATTTGTAAAGGAATCTGCATACCAGCCAATGCATAACAAGGACGTACAAGGGGAAATGGAGTGCAGAGAAGATAGGAGAAAGGCAGTATTGCATCAATATTACCTCTCAGGATTTTCAACTGATGGCAAAGTGGTAGATGGCAAAGCGGTAAACGGAAAACTGGTATATGGGATCCCGGTAAGCAAATTATCAGTAAATCGAGAAACAAAATGTCAATTGAGACGTTACCGAATAGTACTAACAGGAACAGGTTCTCAATTCGACTGAGACAGTATTGGGAACTGGGGTTTTGACAGGAATTCCTTGGGAAATCTCATTTCAGCCTTACATCAAAGCCATCCTGAGCCTTAAAGGAAGGGTGGAATATAAATTTTAAAAAGCAAAATTAATGTTAGGGGAGAATTAAAGCTAAATTTGGTGTACAAATGAAGAGGAAGAATGGTGTATAAAAGTCTTGCATAAATGTCCCACTATGAGACGCCTTTAATCTTCCTTCGAAGCAGAATCAGGATGGATGACTTGAAAGACCTTTTCACACGGCAACCACCAGCAATGATTTTGATTAGTAGACTTATATTTCTGCATGTGTAGATATGGGAACCACTGTTGATCAATCAACAGGCAATGAGAATTCCTTTCCCTTATTTTTTATCTCTTGAGGAGAATGATCTGAGTATCATGGAAAAGATTTATTGCCTCTGCCTGTCCTTGCAGGATTGTTCCTTAGCTCAAGTTTTCTAATGTTTTCACCAGCATAGTTACTAATGGCAATTCCACTTCTTTAAGGCATTCTTCCACAGCACCGAAAGTTGCACTGGGCTCGATCCCAAACTCCCCATGCTGTGCAAACCTCATGCTCTGCTCTTGCGTGCAACCCGCGTACACATCTCATGCGGACCCATGCAGGCAGGACTATGGCCCACGTGCAAGCCACATGCAAGCCACACACGCACATAATCCAGGCACGCAGGCTTTTGAGATCAAGTCTAGTGTGAAGAATGTTAAATTCACACAATTTGTCTTAATTTATTATGCCCCATCCTACTGCTCTTAAATAATTCTTCTCCCTCTTGGCTATTTGCACCCTTCAGGTACTTTAAAGATTCAAGAGTACAGTGCAATTAAAAAAGCTTTCTCTTTATTGCTCGTCTGTCAAATCCTCTTCTCAACCTGTGCTGCCACAACCTGATATAATAAAGAAGAAGATTCTCATGAATGGAGAACCATAGGTGGCATCTAGCTTATTGTCAAACTGGCAAGCAGATTCCTGCTGATAAACCTTACTTTTTGGTAAATAGAATCAAGCATTCGAGTTAGGATTGGGCATAAGTAGAGCTGAAAAGATTACCCACAAAAACAGGTATACTCATTGAATTTCTGTTACCCAAATCAACCCTACAACATTGGTTACTGTCAATCAGTATCCAATTTCAACCTGATTCCGATACTCAATGTCCTGGAATGTTGACTTCCAATCCCAGAATGCTGATTTCTGGTACTGATTCTTTGACTTTTTTATTGATTTACTGACTTCCGACACCTAATTATTGATTTTTTTCCATCCTAGAAAATTGACTTTTGGTCCTGGAAAATAGAGTTATCATCCTCACTTTTTTTTATTTCCATCCTGATGTTCCAGTTTTCCAACTCAATATACAATCGGTAGTGGAAGTTACCGATTTTTGGGGTATCTGGATACTCAAGCAGTACCCAGGTAACCCACCAGGTACCCAACCGAGGTACCCAAAAATGTGAGTATTACCCATCGGTACTAATTTAAGTACCCGTTTTAGCTCTACACATAAGGCAGAAGATAATACACAGAAAGGAACACAAATATGAATATGCCTGCCAGCAATACTGCACAAATTTTCTCTAATTTATAGCCTCTAGTGTTCACAGGATCACGAGTTTGATTTTTAAATCATGAGATTTTGCTTTTTATATAAATTTGTTTTCTGAATTTTTTTTCACCTTCAATCTCTCCTGCTTTCTGCCTTCACCTCTTCTCCCATGCTCCCCACTGTACTTGGAATTCCCATCTGAATCCACATTCCTGGGTTTTTGCTTCAGGGAGGGGAGGCACCCAGAGCATGCACCACACATCACACCCGAGCCAGTGGGAGAAATGACCCCACTTATACAGCCGTGTGCCTGCTTGGAGGCAGGTGCTGCCAAAGGATGATGCCAAAGGTCGCCCTTTCGCATCACCCTACGGTAGCGAAAGAGGTGGAATTTGATTATGGTGGAATTAAAGATTAGAGGGGGACTCTCTTAATTTTTAAAATAGTCTGATGATTTGGGGTGTGAATGGGTTTGGGGGGTGGGGATACAGCCACAACCCCCCATGAGAAGGTGGGATATGGGCTAATGGTGTGAGTTCTCTCCTGGATGAGAGACAGGGGAGTGCCTGGGAACTGGGAACTCCCTTACGTGAGATACAAGGGAGTAGGTGGGATGTGGAAAGGCATCAGCTTTTGGTGCTTAGGAGTGAATTAAGGATTAGGGATGGGGATGGGGAAGGGTGTGATTGGTATTGTATATATTTTCATGTTTCAATTGTAAACTGCTTGGGGTTTAGTTAAAGATCAGAGGTGGGTACAGGGAAAGGTGGGATTTATTTTATACGTATCCTGTAATATTGCTTTTTAAAATTTTGTTAGCTGCCTGAGTCAATTTTGAGATAGGGCAGGGTATATGTCAAATAATAATAATAATAATAATAATAATAATAATAATATCCTTTGCAGTCTACCTCATGACCTTCCAATCCTTCCTTAAAAAAAGACCTCTTCTATCAGGCCTTCCCTAACTCTAAACTTGCAAAATTATTCTTTTATGCTTTTCCTTATACTGTCTCACCCTTCAGGATCCCTTGCTTTCCCTTGGAGCTAGACTTAGCACATGAATCGACAACTTCTCAGCTTCATGAATATCTTCTTTCCTGTGTGGCCCTGTCCTCGCTACTCCTCTTGTCCATTCTATATTGTAAGCCCCCCATACGCAGAGATCTGTCTGTAATTACAACCATTCAGTCCAAGCACATTGCAGACATTATATAAATAATAATAATAATGAGATCAATCCCAAATCCCTGCATGCTAGCGGGGGGTCCGCACGGACATGCGGGCATTCTTGGCGGCCACTCCATCGCCGTAGAATGTCCTCCTGGTGGAGATCTGTCTCAACCCAAAGCTTCTCACCTTCCACTGGCAAACGGCGGGCAAAAACCTAGCCCTTCTGTCAGGCGTTTGGCCGGGGGTGGGGGTGAGGGATGGCTTAATGTCAGTTTTTCTGACATTTCGGACAGTTTTTATGACACTTTAACAAAATATATTGACACTTTGTGACATTTTACAGCACTTTATGGGACTTGCAACAGTTTTTAGCAATTTTTCCGCTGCCGAGAAATACCGACAGGCAATAGCGGAATGCAGCAGGAAGCATTGGAACAAGTATGGGGATGTCGTGCCCATGCCATATCAGGAAAACGCCAACAGATGGGAGGTTTCCGACAGAATTGTCGGACACTGCCGCAAGTTGTTTCAGGCCTACTCCCTGGACCCCTGAGCAGCCCCTGTGGTCATCCAAGGTATACATTTAAATAAATAAATAAATAAATAAATAAATTTCCTCCAGAAAATGTGTTGGGTAAAAACCAAAAATGGCTGAAATAAACAAATACCAAGGCTGGTCCTCAGAAAACTTTTGAAAAGTTCAGAAAACTTCAGAAGCCTCAATTGAATGCTGGCGCAATTATGTGCATGACTGGAGTGATCCAAATGGTTGACCCCCCAGCTTCTCTGAACTAGGAAATGAAAGTTAGTGCCACATTTGGTAGGAGTAGGGTATGGGAGGGGACAGTTGAGTGACAGACAAGCCAGATGGCAAGTTTTGCTTGGCTGACAGAGACAACATAAAAGTGCCTGTACAGCCATTTTCCATTCTTTACTGAATTTGGCTGTGTGTGCTACCCTGCTGATCTGTAAGTAATTGGCCTGAGTGGGGAGGGGTGCCTGGCATGGGCTGTCATAGGGGAAATGCTTGGGGACGAGGGTTAGTTGTTTCCACCACATTATTTTTTTTGAAAAGGAAAAAAAAGTGGGTGGCACACTGCTGCTGCCTGCTGCTTGGCACCATGGAGGCCAGAGGGATCTGCCTAGCTCTACTTCACCTGGCCTGGACTGTCCATATACTAGGAGCAATGCCAGGGGTTGCCACCAGTGCCAAATATACTTTAAATTTGGGTGCTGCTGCTACTTGCTTTTCTGGTCACTGCTTGGTTGGCATAATGATTTTAAAGTGGGTACACTGATGATGATGATGATGATGATGATGATGATGATGATGATGATGATGGGCCATGCAGTGGGTACACTACTGCTGGTTTTTGTTTTAGATTTCTATCTGCAGTTGCACTTTTGTGGATTTGTCTTCTTGAGTGATTGCCCCACTCTTGCTAGCTTGTTTTTCTGGTCACTGCTTGGTTGGCATAACGATTTTAAAGTGGGTGTACTGCTAGTGGTGGGCCATGCTGTCAGTAAGGTATTGATGGGGTTTTTTTTATTTCTGCACGCAGTTGCACTGTTTGGGTTTGTCTTCTTGAGTGTTTGTCTCACTCTTGCTAGCCTGCTTTCCTGGGCACTGCTTGGCATAATGATTTGAAAGTGCCACTTTAAAAATCATTAAAGGAAAGAGTTCCGAAGTTCTGAGTTCTGAGGATTTCCAAGGTCTGGAGCTCCGAGGTCCAAATTCCAGGTCCTTGGACAAAGTTGGCTGTGTACCCAGACCGGGTAGGGTTAGGGTACTTAGAACTTCAGAACTCAGTCCCAGTACCTGCAAGGCCTATTTGGTGCAGCCCTAGAATGAACCAAACTGAATGACCCAAAATTGCAAAAACAAGTAATCACCTGAATAGTGTTCACAGCTCGGCGTGTTCATTTCAAGTTGAATTTTTCAGATTTAACAAGTTTTCTTATTTTGGTGGGTACTTGCTTCAGCTCTGTAAAACAGCAACATGCTTGACTTGCAATAAAATTTTGGACACAAAAATATCTAAATATTTTTCTATTCATTTCCCATTATAAGGGTCCACAATGAACACTGTACCTAGGTCTCCAAAAGCCTATAAGTGTCTTCCCTCTACAGACCCTCACTACCTCTCCTCCTTTATCTCCCCTTACACAACTTCTCATGACCTCCATTCATTGGGCAAGATACTCTTTTCTGAGCCCTTCTCTTCTATTGTCAACTCCCAACTTCATGCCTTTCACCTTGCTGCACCACAGGTCTGGAACATTCTTCCTGTTCTGTCCCCTCCCTGTCAATATTCAAGTCACACCTAACTGCCCACCTCTTTCAAGTCACCTTTAAATCATGATACCAATAATAAACCATGAAATTAATTGGAATAAATCAGTTACTGAATAAACGGCACCATGATTAATCTATTGCCTTGGTTTTAGCTGTCTGTGTCCATGTCCTGTCTAGATTGTAAGCTCCTTGGAGTAGGGACTATCTTTTATGTTTTGTGTATTTGTACAGCGCTGTGTACAACTAATAGCACTTCAGAAATGATAAGAAGTAGTAGTACTACTAGGACAAGCACAGAATAGTATAAGGGTAATTTCAGATGTTACGGGCCTCCCTTTTACCACAGTGAACCACCTGTGGTGGGGGAGATCCCGTAACATCCGAAGGGGTTCCCGCCAGATGTTCACCACAGTGAACACCCAGCGGGAATCCAATTAACCACCATCCCAGACATGAGGCTGGACTCACCTCCGGACTCATGGTCCAGAATCGGCGGCTGGTAATGTCTGTTACCGCTGCCGGAGCATGGCCCCGGCCACAAGCCAGGATTGGGCGCAGCAGCCGGATTCACCACTGCGACAGCCCATCTCCAGGAGGGTGGGGGGCTGGGGGAGCGTGGGGGGGCGGGCCATGCGGCCACACGTTGCACCACAAAGCCTCGCACCCTCACCAATTCCCGAGCGGAATCAGGCCGACACGTCTGTTGACCGGCCAGCCTGATTCCGTTCAGGGACGTAGAATTGACCATGCGTCGTGTCAAGAAGGGAGGCCGGCACGTCTAAAATCACCCTAAGTAGTAATAGTACTAGGTCCATAGAATAAATAGTAGTAGTAGTAGTAGTAGTAGTAGGCCAGACACTACTAGGCCTTGGCCCACTCAAGGCCATGCACAGAACAATGATGGGAAATTCAGAGAGCTCCATGTGGGGCCAGTCAAATGTATTGTGACATCTTCTGTGGCCGGGGTAGCCACACTGGGAGCCGCCTGTTTGAAGCGCTCCCCCCTCATCAACCCCTCCATTGGTGCTCCACAGCATTGCCACTCGACAGACACAGGACGCAGACACACCCATCGCCCTGCTCATTTAAAAACACCCAATGTGTGTTCAGACTTAAGGGAGGTTGGTGTTCAAAGATTGCTTAAATCTGGGTTCCTCCATCCTTGTCAAGTATAGCTAGTTATGTAGATTCCATCTAAATTGTGAGAACTCTGCTGCTATGTCCCATAGAAAATTTAAAATATGCATAGTAATGGCTGGAATGCTAGGTCAACAATTTATAATTATATACACAATAGTGTGCATGCACTTTGATGACCTGCTAGTAAAACCATTCTCTACACTGTGTGATGTCCAGGAATAATAAATTATCAGTATAGTTGATTTTATCAAATCAGCCTCCTAAATAAAGGAAATAGCTTGGTACTGGCCTTTGCTGATCTGAAGATCTTATTAGATTTAAATACAGAGCATAAACTTGGCAAGCCTAATGGTCCTCTTCTTTGTTGGCCTTAAGCATAATATGTGGCAATTTAATGCAGCTGGAAAGTATTCGCTGCTGTTCTACATTAATATTTTTTTTAAAAATTCTTCCATGCACACATTTGCATTCCAGGAAGACTCAAACTACTAGAGAATTTATCTGATTGCTTAACATCTGAAAGTAAATGCGTTTCAAACATAAGTTTATTTATGAATTTAAAACTTTGATAGCCTGGCAAAACTTGTCACATTTTATTTCTCTGGAGTCCTGAGGGTAGTAGATAACATATTGTCATTTTGTAGTCTGCATAATACAAATTTGTGACAAAAGAAACCTATTTGTGTGAAATTGGTAGCTTGTTTTTTTTTTTTTTTATCACTTACATAGGAAGGCTTATTTATGTTGCCTTTTCATGCTGGGCCCATAACTTATTCCTGGTCTACTAATATTTAAAGTGCTTTGCACAAAGGGGCTATGTTGCTCTTTCTATTAATGGGATCATGTTCTCTCTAGGCAGTATTTCTTCTGCCTCCTTTCCCTTTTCAGTCAGAGTTGCCTAGGTTCTCAAACTGGGTGTGTGTGGAAGATGTTCTGGAAACGGGGTTTTGGGAGGAGGGGCAATGTGGACTCCAAATGGAAAACACCTAGCACCACACTCACTGAGCTAGTGGGAATCTCCAAAATAATGGGTGGGGGGGAGCAAGTGGAAGAAAAAAGAATAAGTGGGAGAGAGCGGAGAAGTTGGGCTGTAGATTGATCTCAATTTTCTCTTGATTCTCGCTGAGAATCACAGTTCTCGACTTGTTTTTGGTGAAAATCGAGAATCAAGAAAATCTCCAGTTCTCAACACTTTCATGGTTGAACAGTTTCCTTAATTTGTAGCAATTTATCATTAACCATTTATTATGATTTACTATGTACCATATACCAATTTACCGTGTACCGCATTCATCCTGGTAAGGCGCATACACAAAATGACTGCCCTTTCCAAAATGGTAGCAACACTGCCAGCACCATCTTAGAAGAGGGCTGAACATGAGCAGAACAGCTGTGGTGGCCATTTTGTGCATGACCATTACCAGGACGAACGCAGTACATTGTAAGTTGGTATGCAGTACACAGTAAACCACGATGAAGGGTAAATGTTGCTGAGATTCTCACCGAGATCTCAAACCAGTAGCAATATCATGTTGAGATCTTGGTAACAGTTCTTGATTACTGCAAGAGTCTCACAAGAATGAAAACCCATTCTTGCTTCAGCCTTAGGGGGAAGCAATAGGAGAGTGGGAAGGGGAGTGGAAGTGAGGAAGCAAGGTGCGTGAATGTGCCCTGTGGGGAGGGGCTGCAACCCAACAGACAGACAGACACATTTACTGGCCAAGTACTGAATGCTTCCAGCTTTACAGGACCAATCAGTGGTGGCTTCAAGGCGGGCATAGGAGGCAGCCCTGAGCTGGGCATAAGGGACATAACACAGACTTCGGGGACAACATACCAGCAATCAGGAGACATGGTTTACACATCCAGGCTGGCCAATTATGATCACAATCACATCCCGCAGCACTGTGACAGAGGACATAAGAGAATCTCTATTGGCCCTTTCCTAAAGAGATGCTTCCAACTTCCCAATAACAAGTGCGGGAGAGATGTTGGGATGGTCACAGCACAGAATGAGGATATTTGGTTGACATTTCTTCTGGCCCATTGGCATCACAAACCGATCTTATACCACAGTGATACCTAAGAGAATCCCTGGCATAGGCTCATTCTCTGCATATGATGTGCAGGCTAATAAAATTGGGACCCTTTATCACATATTTCTGATATTTGACAGAGATAATCCTGAATGTGTGAGACACAGACATGTCAAATATCATGTACACTGATTTGACTACAAAGACGTTACAGTGAGGCATACATTTATAAATTAATTGCTTATACCACTAGGATCCTTTATCCAATCCTTCTGAAAGTTGGCATAGATAGTAAAATTTGGGAGGGGTATAAATGTGCCAAGTTTCATCCACATTAGATGGGAGACAAAGAAGTTACAGCCAAGAATGTATATGCAGATTTTTGCATAATAACATAATCCAACTGCTTATAAAATTGGATTTCTTTATCCAATCTTTCTGAAATATGGTACACATAAAGCCTTCCACTGGAGTTATAATCCTCCATGTTTCATCCAAATATAATGAAAAACAAAAAGGTACTGCCAAAAATGTGTTTTCTATGGAAACCAATAGAAAACAAAAACGAAAGCAAAAATGAAAGTTCAATATTTACGAAAATGAAAGATTTAAATAATTAAAATGAAAACCAAAAACCAAGAACAACATGGGTCTCCAGTGCACACCTTTATTGGTCCCTCTTCCCTTCTCTCTTTACACTCTGTACCTGTGAAAACTTATCAAATCCACTGTATGCTGATGACACCCAATTCACTTATTTCTAGATTTATACCCCGCCCCTCCTGAGAACAGCTTGGGGCGGCTTCACCCCATTCTCTTCCTCTCCATTCACTCTTGCATCACTGTCTCTCTGGAATCTCCATGTGGAAGCTGGACCATCAAATCAAACTTATTATGCCCAAGACTAAACTCCTCATCTTTCTCTGCGAGAGGGAAAAGCCCTTTGACTCTCAATCTCTATTTAACAATGTTGCCATCCAGCCCATCCCCAGAATGCCATCCTTGACTCCTCCCTCTCCTCTACATCTCATTTCCAGGATGTTACTTCTCCCTGCCGAACATTGCTAAAATCTGACCGTTCCTTACTCCTCCCTCTGTCGAACCCTAGTCCATATCGCGCCTTGACTATGCCAAACTCCTTCTTATTAGTCTTCTCTGATCCCACCTTGACTTTCTCATTCTTATATAATCAGGGCCAGCATTAGAATCTGTGGAGCCCAGGACGAAGATAAAATGTGGGGCCTCTGGTGGCCCCACTCCCTCCTCTGTGACTTCTTCCCTTTAACAGCACCCTTTGAGTGGCCCTAAAAGGTGCTGGGAGGGAGGGAGTGGGGCCCCCTCACACTGCTTTGGAGAAGAAAGGAACCAATGTGGGGCCCTTGAAATACTCTACTGCCAAGATCATCCACCACACCCGCCACTTTGATCATGTTCAACCCCTTCCCACTTTTCCCTCTAGCCACTGGCTCCTTCCCCCACTTCGCATCCAGTACAAAACTCTTGTCTTCCTCGTCAAGATCCTGGCTGTACCCTATCTTTCTGCCTTCATTTCATTACTCTTCTGCCACCACCTTCATATGTCCCCAAGGGAGTATGCTTCCACCCTTATTCTTGTATATAAGTGATTTGCTAATTTTCACCGCAATTTGCTCTAGGGTTAATTTTCTATTAAACCTTTGTTATAATTAGAAACAAAACCTGCCAAATAGTATTGCAGAAGTGAACAATGTTGAAATTCTGAACACAAATGTTCAAAAATAAGTCTTCAAAACCATGGATGAAATAGGAAGCAAAGCCCTTTCGGTGCTTTTAGACTGACCGAAGCTCCGGTTCTGCCTGCACCAGGCGGCTTCACTCCCGGGTTGGCCAGTGCCTCACCAGATGTTCAAGGAAGCCCCGCCGGCAGTGGTCTGGAACATCCTAGAATGCACTGCAGGGAGTGGCCAGTCAAACCTGGGGCACCGGTTAGAAGTGGAACTGTTGTCTGTCTGATGGACAGACTTATGCTACAGATCCACACACAGCTGTCCATGTTCCGTTCAGAACTATGGAGTTGCGAGCATCAACCTAGAGCATTGGGCTATCATCCACAACTCTATGGTGCAGGGAAGGGGTTGCTGCACAGGCAGATTCCAGCCCAGGGAAGCTGCTGGGTCCATATAAAGCAGACCCACAGGGGCTGGAAGTGGACAGATACAGGGTGTGGCCAGGCTCCACTTCCATCTGAAAACACCCTTTCTATCCCCTTTTAAAAGCCTATATGAATATGCCAAATTAATCAAATACGGTATTTGCATTCGATACTTATTTCACCCCTATTGCACCATATAATCCCATCTTCCCAGGTTTTGTCTTTGAGGACCACATGAGCTATAGTGGCTCCATAGAAGGAGGCTGAGTTATAGATGTTGTAACATCCTAACCCCTGAATTTCCTTACTTTTTATGGCTTTGTCAGATTCAATCTACCCTGCAACTTGTTTTTCAGCTGCTTCAAGAATTGCCTTCTTTGGTGCATTCATCTTAGACAGCATCTCCAACCAAGTTGCCTTAAGTGGACCCTGAACTTCATTATCGGTGAGTTCAGCCAGCAATTTGTTTTTATATTTCATAGGCTCACGTAGCCTTGTGCTGAATGAGATTTTTGAGAGATTTCCTCTGTTCTCTTATCTTCTCTAGGTCCTTCATGTCCTGGTTTAAGTAAGTAGTAAATTGCAGTGCGCTTGACAGGCAACGGTTTCCCTCTTTAGCCTATCACTGCTTGAGCAATTGAAAGAGATTTTCCTGCTCTGAGCACATCTTTCAGGGAAAATCAAATTCCTGAATTTTTATAACTTTTAGATGAGCAGGACTGGGGTTCACACGGTAACTTGAGCCACATGGAATTGAAATAAGGCTAGTGAAACAGGAAAAGCTTGGCTCCAAACTCTCCTCCAATTCTGGTCCTTAACAGTGTGAAGCAACATTTACTCGGCATGTCCTTTGGCCTCTCTGCGATGCGGTGTTAAACTGAATGTTGAATGGTTTGTACAAAGGGAAAAAGATGAACCACAAATTAAACTTCTGTGAGCCAGAAATGGAAACTCTTCCTGTTTAACCTTTTTGTTACTTCTGTGTTATCCAGCTTATTACCATGTGGGTAATGCAAGGACAGGGAAGGCCTTGGCTTCGTGACCCCTTACAAATCGCGTCACTGATGTGCAGAGGGAGAAGGGGCTATGAAGCTAATGGGTCTCTCGATGGCACCAAAACAGTTGTTTTGCTGTGATTGTGAAAGTGCTGTCCAATGCAGGCTTCTTAGAACCCGACATGTCGCTGTGCATAGCCTTTTGCTCCAGCACTTACACAGCCTTTTAAATTTTTATCACTTTTAGTGGCAGTGATAGACTTTGCTATTCCCTCAAGTCCATCTGCCTTAGTGGCAGATGGATTTACTCTTATTCCAGATGACTTGTTGTCTTTTGTCACTTCTAAAAGCTTTAAAATGCTAGAATGCGTGAGCCCAGCTGCTGTCACCACAGAAGTCCATTTAGGTTTAGAAGGACACATCATCAGTTTATTTTTTGAAAGCTATTTCTATTCAAATTAATTTCAAGCTTCTTCTTCTTTTTTGTTATATAATATATATAAAGGCATGTTCCCTCCACTTTGGAACATAAGATCTTTTCTAGCCTGCTTATATGAGCTCAATTTTATTCATGGAATTAATACATTAAGTATGGGTTTGTCCCAATTTTTGTTGCAAATTAAAACTATCACAAATCTTAATGAAGTTTTTTCCTTAAAAAAACAACAGCACAACCACCACCACCACCACCACCAACAACAACAACAACAACAACAGCAACAGCAACAGCAACAGCAACAGCAACAACAACAACAACAACAATAATAATAATAATAATAATAATAATAATAATAAATAAAGTTTATTTATGACGACAGCCAAATACTCCACCAACTACAGTTAACATTTTGTGGTGAATGAGACTTTTCTATTATCTGTCCTGCCTGGATTCATCAGACCCAAAAAACTACCCACCGTGGCTGCGATCCCATGCCCCACAGATTATGTGTGTGAATGCGCATAGTTTCTGCAGCGCACAAGTACCTGCAATGCGGATCCGTATGCTTTGCTCACAGCATGGGATCAAACTCAGTGACCTTTCCTAAGCAATTTCTAGCCTTGCTGAACCAGTCCCTTAATAGAAGGGGCTGGACTCTGGAGATTATAAGAAAGATCGAACAAGAACAGGAAAGAACAAGAAAAACAAGAACAAGAAAGAAAAGAAATCTGGAGATTTTACAAGAAAGCAAGATTGTGAGAGTCTTCAGTTTTGAGAGAGCTAGATATTATGCATGGATGTGATTAGATGTATCACCTACATCAAGAATTGCCATATTTTTCTGGATTTTAATTCCATAATGAAAACTTTATGCTCTTTGTTTCTAGGTCCCTTCTAGATCTTTGCATTACAGGTCAAGAGCATGAAGACCTCTTCCATCCTCTTTATGAAGTAACTGTGCCTAAAGGACTTGATTTTTCAAAGTCTGCATTCCCACTTATATATACAGTTTAAAACTGAAGCAGGCACCTGATTTTGTATCCTCAGGTAATATTGCATTTTCAGGAACTTTTGGGGATATTTTATTTATTTATTTATTTATTTATTTAATAAATTTATACCCCGCCCCTCCTGCAAAGCAGCCCGGGGCAGCTTCCAACAAGTAAAAACAATAAAACAAATTNTCAGCAGCAGCAGCCCAGATTGAGGAGGAGCCCCATCCCAAGGCTGCCCCTTGCATGGGATGGCATGTGTCACTACACCATCAATCCATGTCCAGGCACAACTCGGGGAATCCCAGCAGCGGAAGGTTCACCTTGATCAACAGCAACTGTTCCACCACCTTGGCCCCCAGTCTCAGGCAGTGCAGCTAGCAAATGTCCCCCGCCATGGAAAACACCCGCTTGCTGGGGACACTCATTGGTGGGCAGGACAACAGACCCTTGGCCACTTTGGCCACACATTGGTCTTGCTGGCCCAGTAGGCCAAGGGATTGCTGCTGGGTTCTTTGCACGGCTCCTCCTCCAGGTAGCTCTCCACTGCTGCTGAGGCGCTGTCATACTCCCTCACGTAACTGGCCTTTGGCACCACCTCCACCACTGCCCTCAGTCACACTGCCTATCCTGCTGTGCATGAGCCATGCTTGCCAGAGTGCCCTGCACATACAAGCTGCTTCTGCTGGCAATAGGGGTGCTGCTGCTGCTCGGCCTGCTGCTTGTGCTGCTGCTGCTAGGGCTGGGGGCAGGAATAGACCCCGCCGGCTGAAAGGGGTGCCTACTCCCACTCCCACCATCCCCAGGGGCATCTTGCTGCTGCTGCCGCACACTCTCCAGAACCCTCTCTGCCTTCCAGACCCTCTCCACCAGCTCACCCTTTCAGTGGCCATAGAGTGGTGTCTGGCATGCCAAGCTGAACTTGACCCTGGAGTCCAGCATGGTTGGCAAAGCATATTCTGCCCGCTTCAGGAGCTCATCAAAGCTCGCCTTCTGCCCTGCCTTCAGCTGCCACACCAGATCAACCGCTTCATCCACCAGTTTCCTGCCCTGAGAACCACAATCCCGCCCCTGGAGAATCTCCTTTAGCCTCCTCAGGAGACTCTGAACCAGAGGGGTCACCTGGCTGATGGTGGCCATGGAGTAGCTGATGGTTTCTGCCACAGCCAGGAATGGTCTGAGTACGAAAACTGTGTGAGCCAGTATCTTCCGTTGCGCCCCATCATACCCTGGAGGTGCCCCATTGCCCGTCACCAGTTGCACATGATGCAAGACGGCTTTCTGCTCGAGAAGCTGCTCAAGCATCAAGAACATGGAATTCCACCTGGTGGACACATCCTGCACCAGCTGGTGCACTGGGGAGCCTTGCTCTGCCTGCCTCACCCGGAGGAGGTTGCTGCCCTCCACGCTTCGGTTAAAGAAACCGGCCACCGTTCTCCCCCGCTTGATCAGGGAGGTAAGTGTGCCGGCCCTAATCCCCTTCTCCCCAAAGCCCAGGGCATCCCTGACCACCAGGTGAAGGGTGTGTGAGGTGCAAGGAATGCTGGTGAAGCCCCCCTCGCANTTTCACACAAGAACTGATTTATTTCCCTTTTTAATGAGTGACATCATAGGGCATCACACAGGACAGAGGAACTTACTTCATATCTTCAGTCCTTAGGACTTTTGCTGTTGTGTTGTGCCCAAGTGCTGCAAAAGGAGGTCACTTTTGGTGTTTCCTTGCAGATTCTAGACAGCTGTTACATCAGATCCGAATTATTAGGAAGCATTTTCTTGCCTGGCACTTACGGTGATATATTGGAGCATTCATACATTTATGCTTCATATCAAACTGTAAAATTCAGCCAAAAAAGTAATTTGCTTTATGGACCTGCATTAGTATTCTGTGTCTGTAGAGAAATGCACTTGTGTGTTTTATTAGGACTTGGCCTCAAAATCTTGTGGTACAGTACTTGCAGTTTGGGTTTTATTTATTAAAAGAACTTGGTTGTGTGAGGATTTTTTTTTCTTCTGGTCTGTCACAATACACTGCCAAGTTGTAGCATTAAAATTTGTTGGCAACATTTTTACTTGTCACAAAGCACAGAAATATCTAAGGATGCTGATGACTGACATCTCCCATTTCTGGTTGACTCCTCAGTGCCTCAGCTGCTGCATGACTCTCTACATGGTAGAATGTCACATAAGCTCAGAGATTCATGCAGGAACTAATTAAATGAATCCCCTGAAATCTGATTATGATTCCAGTTTGTGACAGACATGGAAACTGAGAAACGCACATCCCACAGATCACTTTTATTCTCCAATGTACATCTCAAATTAACAAAGGTGATACACCTCTCTCTATTATATGGCAAAAATTTATTTCCTCCACTAGAGCCATCTGTAAACCTGCCATTCGATTCCATTAGCGACTATAAATCTCCTTTGCTACCCTCACATACTGCTGTTTATCCATTCAACAATGGTAATCACAAGGCTTAAAATGGTGAGAGGAGAGAATTGTTTTATGGAGGGAATGACTCTGTAATGAGTTCTGAGTCACTGCAAGCTGTTCTGTAATTCCTTCCCACTTTTGGTTCCACCTGTCAAAATTGCCAAATCCAACCTGTCTCAAGTAGATCAAGCATCAAACAGTACCTGTTTAGTGCCCTACAAGTTACCTGAATTACTGAAATACCATTACAGAATTTCCAGTTTTCTATTTTGTGCTGTTTACCGAAATATAAAATTGGTTAGGTACATTCAGAAAGACGGTAAAACCGTTAGAAAGTTGGAAGGGGTAGGTGAAATGGAAAATCACTCGGTAACTCTGTGACATTAAGAGATGGTATTTTGGGTAATCAGGTTACATATCAATTGGGCACCTAAGAGGCTACCCAAAATGTCAGGCATTACCTACGGGTAAAATGTTAGCTACCTGTTTCAGCACTAACCCACCGATAATTCAATACAGGCAGCCCATTAAGAACATAAGAAATGCCCTAATGGATCTGACCAATGATACATTGAGCCCAGAATCCTCTCTATGATAGTGGCCAACAGGTCAAAATGGAGCAATCCATTTCCTGCTAGCTAGCCTCCGATTGTAAAAAGACTCATCCCCTGATTGACTTGACTATTAGACATTTATGGACCAATCTCCTAAGAACTTCTCTGACCCATTTTTTGAAACCAGTGATGCTATTGGCCTTCAAATGTCCTCTGGTAACAATTTCCACAGATTATGTTGGGTGGGGAAAAAAACAACTTCCTTTTATTAGTCTTAAATTTGCTGCCAGTTAGGGATGTGCAAACAGGATGGAGTTCGGATGTTTGGGCGTTCAGATGGTCAGACTAAAATCCTCGTTTGGGTTCGTGGATTCAGTCCGGTGGAGTTCAGACCGTTCGGCAGAGTTCGGCAGAGTTTGGCACCACCGGGAGGCTTGGGGTGCTCCAGGGACCCCAAGGGGGCCTGTGGCGGCATGGCAGGCCATCGGAGACCCAGCAGCAGCAGCAGCAGAGACCAGGAAGGCTTGGCGCTTGGAACCCCGGGTTGCCCAGGCAGGAAGGCATGGCACTTGGCCCCTGGGGGTGCCCGTAGCATTAGGACTGGCCATCAGAAACCCAGTAGCATCAACAGCAGCAGCAGAGACCAGGAAGTCTTGGAACTTGTCACCCCGGGTTGTCCGGGCAGACAGACTCAGCGCTTGGCCTGTGGTACCACCCTGAGTCGGCAGTTGGTGCCAGCCTCGTACTGGGCTTTAAAGGAGTGAGTGCGGGAACAGCTGGCAGAGGTTAGGGGTGCCACCATCCACTTCACCACGGACCTCTGGTTGAGCAGAAACGTGCTGCACGCCTACCTGGCAGTGACAGCGCACTGGTGGCAGGACCTAGAGGCAGCATTTGGGAGTGGCAGGAGGGGTTCCAAAGCAGGGTATAGGTGGACCCTGCTTCAGGCGGAAGTCATGGACACTGTGGCCCCTGCACATCTTGGAACATCGAGTCAGCCCTGACCGCCATGGTGAGGGAGTGGGTCACGCCAGGCGCACCCTTCACCAAGGGTTGTATGGTGATGGACAACACGGACAACATATTGAGGGCAGTCCACAAGGGGGGCTTCACCAGCATGCCTTGCGCTGCACACACCCTTCACCTG
>QEPC01011901.1:6355492-6387087 GCA_003113815.1 Sphenodon punctatus | reverse complement strand
TGCCCGTCACCAGTTGCACATGATGCAAGACGGCTTTCTGCTCGAGAAGCTGCTCAAGCATCAAGAACATGGAATTCCACCTGGTGGACACATCCTGCACCAGCTGGTGCACTGGGGAGCCTTGCTCTGCCTGCCTCACCCGGAGGAGGTTGCTGCCCTCCACGCTTCGGTTAAAGAAACCGGCCACCGTTCTCCCCCGCTTGATCAGGGAGGTAAGTGTGCCGGCCCTAATCCCCTTCTCCCCAAAGCCCAGGGCATCCCTGACCACCAGGTGAAGGGTGTGTGAGGTGCAAGGAATGCTGGTGAAGCCCCCCTCGCAGACTGCCCTTACTATGTTGGCCACGTTGTCCATCACCACACACCCCTTGGTGAAGGGTGCACCTGGCGTGACCCACTCCCTCACCATGGCGGTCAGGGCTTATTCGATGTTTCGAGTGGTGTGGGGGCCGTCCATTACTTCCTTTTGAAGCAGGGCCCACCTATACCCTGCTTCGGAACCCCTCCTGCCACTGCCAAATGCTGCCTCTGGGTCCTGCCACTATTGCGCCGTCACTGCCAGATAGGTGTGTTGCACGTTCCTGCTCGACCACAAGTTTGTGGTGAAGTGGAGAGTGGCACCTCCAGCCCTTGACAGCTGCTCCCTCGCCCGCTCATTTAAAGCCCGGTACAGGTCTGGCACCACCTGCTGACTCAGGGTGGTGCGCGAGGGCAGCTTAAACTGGGGGGCCAGGAACCCAATCAGGTGCCTAAACCCCATGTCCCTGACCACCAAGAAGGGCTGCCCATCCAGCCCTATCCTTTCCCCCAACATGCACGTGGCTTTCAGTTGAAAGTCACGCTGCCTTCCACATCCTGCAGCTGCCGATGGTCTTGACAGCTCCACCCACCCCAGTTCCTCCATGATGCATTGACACTGCTGCTGGTGCTGGTGCTGCTCCTGCTTCCTCCTAGCAGTGATACCACTTCTGCTGCTAGAGGCAGCTGTTAGAGCAGGACGCTTGCCCACTGATGGAGGCAGATGACTGGCCGCTGCAGTCGGGAATTTGCTGGCGTCCACTGCCCCTGCCTGCCCACTTACCAGTACAGTGCTGTGGCATCCCTTCAGGTGCCTTGCCATGGCAATTGTGCCAAGGTTGGTGAGCACCTGCCCATGCTTCACCACCTTCTGGCCCTTTTTTTTTTGCCCCCTCCTGCCTTCTGGCCCGCACTAGGTGACACACTGCTGACAGCGCTGCTGGGAGGGGCATAACATGGTGGTGACACAGCTCTTGGAGGGACAGCCATTGTCTCAGCACCAGACATCTCCTCCACAGGACTAGTGTCTGCCTTGCTGTCCCCAATATGAGTGATGTCCCGTGAAGGGAAGTACTGGGACCCTACAGCTGATCAACTGCCCACCATGCTGCTGCCACACTCACTTTGCCCCCTATAGCTTCTGCTGTTGCTGCTGCTGCTGCGGCGGCTGCGGCTCCTCTCCCTGCTGCCAACTATCTATCTATAGTAATTTTATCTAATATCTATCTATCTATACACAGGGTTGGGGGGGTGGGGACACAGACAGCTCACAACAAACAACACAGAGAGGACTACAAAACTGAAATAAATCCAAAAACAGGGAAAAGGAACCAAGGATGGAATATATACAGGGAGGAGGGAAGGATGGAGGGAAGGATTCAATGGAGGGTAGGTAGAAAGAACACAGGGAGGGGTAAAACATAAAAATAACAGCTAAATCTATCTAATTTAATCTAAATAAATGAAACTACGGAGGTAAACGTGGGGAAATGGGTGATATAGGACGAGGATGGCAATGGATTGGGAGGAACACAAACTGCTGGGAGAGGGAGACTTCTGAAAACACCTGCTCTCAGGATCAGTGGCTACTAGCTCAGAAGGAGTTGGAAGGGGGGAGGGCAATGACTTTTGTTACTTGCTGCGCCTGCCTTACCACAAGCCCCATTGTCTCCATGCAGCCTAACCCATGGCCAATCGCAGACTGCGAAGCCAGTGGTCTGAGGAAAAGAGGAATGGTGATTGGGCAGGCTGGCTGCTAGTCCAAACCTCTGCAACCCTGGTGCCAGGACGACTGCTCCTCAGCTGCCCCCCGCCTCCTCCCTGGGCCTGCCAGCCCTGTTTTTCCCGCCCGAACTCATTCAAAGGCGGACGACCTGTTCGGGGCTTCAGGCGTTCGGTTTGGGCATTTGGTTCGGCCATCCGAACGGGCCAAGTTCAGGCCAAACACCGAACGCTCGAACCACGTTCACACATCCCTACTGCCAGTTAGTTTCACATGGTTTTCCCTAGTTCTAATATTATGAGAAGAGGTAAACAACAGATTCCATTTTACTTTCTCCACTGAAGATTTTGTAAATTTCTGTCATATCCTCTGCCCCTTAGTCATCTCTTCTCCAAGCAAAAAAAGCCCTAACCTTATTGAGCCTCTTTTCATACATAAGTAGTTCTGTGCCTTTCACTTCTGCACTTCTTCCATTTCAATCATCATCCATCATCATCATTTTTTTATATAGTGCCCCNGGCGTCACTTCCTGAAACTCCCCCCACAAAGCTGGACCGGACGGGGCCTCCGTCCCCTCATGTTCTTCCCCTACTGCCCCTAATCCAGCATCAAAGTCGGTCTGAATCTGAGCAATCTTGTCTGCGAAATAGTTGACAAACTCCTCACAGCGGGCTTGGGACAAGACCCCATCCAGGCAGAGGGAGGCCGGACTAACCAGCCCCAGCACCACCCGGAACAGCTCCGCCGGGCGTGACTTCACAGATGCTATGAGGACAGCAAGGAATTCCTTCTTTGCCATCCTCACAGCCTCAACATAGGACCACAAATGGGCCCTATGGAGAAGTCAGTCAGAGTCAGATCGAGTCCGACGCCAGCGTCGCTCCAGCCTCCTGCCTACCCGCTTCATACACCGCAGCCCCTCAGTGAACCAAGGGGTCCTGCAGTGACGAGACCGAGGCAGAGGGTGTCTCAAAGCCACCTTGTTAATGGCCTCCTCCAGCAAGCTGTTCCAATGCTGGACTAGTTCATCCACAGAGTGGTCATCAAAGTCCAAGATTAACTCCCTCAGGACCTCTTGGAACTGCTGGGGTATCTGAATCTGTTCCTAAATACCATTTGAGTACTTGAACCAAAATTTTGGCTACCAGTTTTTTGAGTACCCAAAATCAACCGCCTCCCAAATTCCCCAAATTTGGGACAAAATCGGTATTTTGGTATACAGTTTGTCAGTGTTTCAGGTACCCCATTGAAAACCAGTTATGGTACTGAAAAGTAAGTGAAATATTCAGTTTACTTTGGATACTGGAAATTCAGTGGTTATATCCATTTTTGTGGGTATTCATTTCAGCTCTAATACAGCTAGTGTTGATATAATTTAGAGATGCAACTGGGCACCTGTCAAAATGGGCACTTAGTCGAATCTGGGGTGTCTGACTTGATCTACCCATATTAAGGCCCTGAACTGTGCCTAAATGCAACCCGATGGGCTACCCGTGCATTTCCCAGGCTGACTTGCCTGGCTGCTGCTGCTCCTCCTCACCACAGCTCAGCTGAGCTGGGTTCTTCCTTCTTGGCTGTTCTGAGTGGGGGGAGAAAAGCCAAGTCAGGAAAAATCCTAGCTCAGCTTAGCAGCAGCTGGGGAGAAGCAGCAGGAGCAGAGGCTGGGCAAATCAGCCTGGGGACCATGTGGGTACATGCAGGAGTTAGGATCAGCTTCCCACATTTCCTGGGGTGTCCTGGAAAGTTTGAGAAAGACCTGCATTTTTCAGTTATCTGGGCATCTACTAGGGGGCAGGGTAAAACCCTGGGTGCCTAAAAAATGTGCACAGCAAAGATTCTACCCGCTACAGCTCTGGATAGACTGCACATCAATCATTTCTATAGCATGTTCAGAAGTGCTTAACAATCCTTGTCTAGCAACAATGTAGGGTCATTGGCCCTTTTTACACAGGCAGCGGTGGGTGGAGGTGGGTGTGCGCCCATTCCCATGGGCGCACACCCATCTTCACCCACCTCCACCCATGGAGCCTGCTCCATTTTTCCGAATGGCTCTGTGGGTGGGTAATGAGTGGAGATGGGTGTGTGTTGGGGGCACACCCACCCACCACCCATGCTNATCAGTGGCTACTAGCTCAGAAGGAGTTGGAAGGGGGGAGGGCAATGACTTTTGTTACTTGCTGCGCCTGCCTTACCACAAGCCCCATTGTCTCCATGCAGCCTAACCCATGGCCAATCGCAGACTGCGAAGCCAGTGGTCTGAGGAAAAGAGGAATGGTGATTGGGCAGGCTGGCTGCTAGTCCAAACCTCTGCAACCCTGGTGCCAGGACGACTGCTCCTCAGCTGCCCCCCGCCTCCTCCCTGGGCCTGCCAGCCCTGTTTTTCCCGCCCGAACTCATTCAAAGGCGGACGACCTGTTCGGGGCTTCAGGCGTTCGGTTTGGGCATTTGGTTCGGCCATCCGAACGGGCCAAGTTCAGGCCAAACACCGAACGCTCGAACCACGTTCACACATCCCTACTGCCAGTTAGTTTCACATGGTTTTCCCTAGTTCTAATATTATGAGAAGAGGTAAACAACAGATTCCATTTTACTTTCTCCACTGAAGATTTTGTAAATTTCTGTCATATCCTCTGCCCCTTAGTCATCTCTTCTCCAAGCAAAAAAAGCCCTAACCTTATTGAGCCTCTTTTCATACATAAGTAGTTCTGTGCCTTTCACTTCTGCACTTCTTCCATTTCAATCATCATCCATCATCATCATTTTTTTATATAGTGCCCCCCTGCCATGGAACTCAGAACTGTTTACAAATTTTAATCCTCACAACAACCCTGTGAGGTAGGTTCGGCTGAGCAAATATTGTGACTGGCCCAAGGACACCCAGTGAGTTTCTGGCTAAGGTCCTCCCTACCTCCAGGTCCAAGTACTGCACACTTAACCATTACATCACACTGACTCTTGTGCCCTTTGTGAGATGGGGAGACCACAACTGGACACAACATTGAAGGTGTTGCAGCATCATGGAATTAAATAGCAGCAGCATTATGATATTCTCCATTTTATTTTCATTCCCTTTTCTCCTAACTCCCAACATTCTGGTTGCCTTTTTGTATGCTGCTTTGCATTGAACTAATGCTATTCATCCACTATTGGGCCAATTGTAGGTCCCATGGACACACATGCAGATCACACACAAGTGCATGTACATGTGCATGCAACCCGCGTGCAAACCCACGTGCACCCCCGTTATGGCGACTGTGATGCGTGTGCAAACTGTGCAGAAACCACGCAGAACTCTCACATACATATGTCTACGTGTGTGAATGTGTAAGCCACACATGCAGGGGTTCTGGATCGTGCCCAAAGACTCCAAGATCCTTTTCATGAGTAATAACATCTAATTTGGAACCCAATATTTTGGAGTTACAATTAGGATTATTTTTCTCTACCTCTATCACTTTCCACTGGTTGAGACATGATGCCCACATGCACATGCTTTGTTGGGAAAGTTGCTTATTTTTCTGGACTATTGTTGAATTTAGTGAGGACCAACATAATTAGTTCCCTGCTAACTGTCAACGTTTTCTTACACTTGGAGGAACCAGATAACTTCCTGACATCACAACCCCAAAGGGGGGAAAAAAACCCAGGCAAAATAAAGGGTAATGACACAAGCAAAGCATGTCTCCTCAAGGGAACGAGTCTTTGAAAATAGGCCAGCGCATAAACTGCAGCTGCCCCGGGCAGTTGTAACGTGCAATCTTGCCACCCTTAGCTGGTTAGGTTCCTACACCATCTCCACCATACATATTTAAAAGGGAGACTTAACATCAGCAAATCATGCATAACGTATGTCCTCTCTAAGAAAGACCCAGATCTCTCTTGTGAGAAAATTCGCAATGTCTTTGTGCCTTAACAGTTTATGTAAAAATGAGAACGGGAAACAAATGTTTCAGTCTCTGCATTTTGTTGTTGTTGTTGGTTTAACCAACATTATTCTATCTAACTCTACCTATTTCTTAGGTTCAGCCTGGAAGATTACAATTACCCTCCCGCCCCCTGAAAAGTCATTAACAAGTAACCTCATTAGGCACACTGCCTAAAGCTAGGGATGGGCAAACAGATCGGAGTTTGGAAATTCGGTTCGGTTTGGTTTGAAATTCGAGTTCGGCAATTCGGCTCGGTTTAAAATTCGAGTTCGGTTTGGAAGTTCGATTCGGTCAACCGAACAGACCAAGTTCGGTCGAATTCTGAACTTCTGAACCAAGTTCAGCCATTCAAAACCAGGGTTTTTTGGTGTGTGTTGCCACTAGGGATGGGGGAACAGAATGGAGTTTGGAAATTCGGTTCGGTTTTGTTCGGTTTGAAATTCGAGTTCAGTTAAGAAGTTCGGTTCGGTCAACCGAACAGACCGAGTTCAGTCCGAACTCCGAACTTCTGAACCACGTTCGCCCATCCCTACCTAAAGCAGCTAATTTCAACTAGCTTCAGGCAGTCTATACCAAAATCAATTTTTTTGTTAAAAGGTGCCTATCAATGGCACCATTTTGGGCTAAATGTTGTGGGAGGGGTGGACACTCAGAAGCCCCCAGCAACATGGAAATGATTTGGAATGTCTGAAATGTTTGAAACAGTAAAAGAAGTTAATTGCTGTGGAAAGATTTATTATTCCAAAGTTTGCATGTTCCCTGTCTATTCTATTCATAGCGCTGGATCAGATTAGTGGCACACAAACTACCCCAATAAGGACAGCAATTATCCTTGCTGAACCTGAAGATCCTTTTAATTTCACACCATTAACAACTACTCCAGGTTTGACCCCTCCAGGTTTAGCTGCGGCATCTCCCAGGCACTGTTGTGATTTTTTTCAGATGGAGCAGGGGCAGGGCTGTGCCAGAAGTGGGCCAGGTAAAGAGGCTCTCCTCCCCACTTGCTGACACAGCTGCATGGTGCACCTTAAGGGGGTGGAGCCATTGCCAAAGGGGGTGTGGCCACTTCTGAGGGGGCGGGGCAAAGACCCATGGCCCCCTTCTCACATAACTTTGCTATTGCACCATGTCATCATGACATTCTATAGGAACAGGTCGATATTAGAAAGGGGGTAGGAAAGTCCCTATGGGCCACCCGTTTTTGACATGGCCACCCCTAGCAGCCAAGATTCTCTTGGCTAGCCACAGGTGCCCCTGGATAGCTCAGAAATTGAGGCTTCCCCTTGGAGCCAGGAGACTCTGGGTAAAAACCCAGGAGGTTGACAAATCTAGGGGGCCTGTGTTGTTGGTCTTGTCAAGAATTCTCTTTGGGATGTAGTGTTCTACCCTCAGTCCTGCAGTGTATTGAATAGCCATCCCCAATGGAATAAAGATTCCCAGCCAGTGTCCACTTCTACAGATGTTTTAGGTTTCCGTTTTGTGCCTGTCTTCCGGTAGGGAGACACCCCTGACCCCCTTCTTCCTGAAGTTTCAGCAAGATGACCTCCCCTCACTCAACCCTTTGTCTTGTCAGTTAAAACGAGCCAAATGAAGGCAGCTAAACTCAGCTGGTCCATGAAGAAACAGGCCAGAACATAGGAAGTGGGCCAGAATAATAGTCCATTGAACCTAGCATCTTGTCTCCTAACATCTTGTCTTCTCTTGGGGAAAGACGACTGAGCTGCGGAGATGGAATGTCTCAAAGCTCCAGAGAAGCTGAGTTGCAATGCAGCAGAGTCATTGAAAGATTCAAGCAGGACTTTACAATCTACGTACAAGCTACAGGGATGGAAGCAAAGGGAGATGCTCAAAAGGGAGCCATTTCTCCTTCCCCCCTCCCCCGCCTTACACATTGCAGGACATGAGGCAGTGGACATTTTTCAGGCTATGCAGTTAAGCCAGGAGGAAAAAGCAAGCCTAGTAACAGTCTTAACAAAATTTGAGGAATATTGCATACTCAAGAACAATGAACCATATGGGAGCTATGGGTTCCGCCACAGAGTGCAGCAGGAGGGGGAGTCTGTGGAAGAATTTTTAACAGATCTCAAACTTATGAGTCAGTCATGTAACTTTAACCCTCTAATGGAGTCTGTAGTAAGAGATCATCTTGTGCTGGGAATTAGAGATTGTGCACTCTAAAAAAGATTTCTGGATTTTTGTGAATTAACCTTGGACAAAGCCGTCAGAACAGCACAAGCTGCAGCGGTGAATGAAAGCAGAACGCACATTTTGGTGGGAAATTACAACAGTGTGTGTTTTTACATGGGCAGGGAGGCCGGAGCTGTTTTGTGTGGCCCCACAGCAGTCACCCATGACAACAGGGCAGGGAGCCCTTGAAACAGTCAGACTCATGTGTGGGTCTCACAGACATGGGAGCAGACATCATCCTCCCCCCCGACTCCGCTTCTGCCTAGAAATCCCATCACACGGGCAGAACCCCTGCGGCAGCAAGATTGGGGAACACACACCCTGCCACAACTCTAACAGCTGGCAGGTAGCTGGCAGCAGCTTCTTCCACTGACCCGATACTTGCCAGCACCATAGCCTTGTCCATAGTGCTTGCAGACCTGTATGCGGGCTGGGCTGCTGGTGGCCTTTCACATGCGGGGTGCCCTGTGAGAGCCTGTTGTCATGGATTGGGCTGGGTTAACCCTTATGATGTGCTCCTTGTTTCTGGGGATGATGCCATGTGGAGCCCCAGGCCCTGGCCCAACCTGGGACAAACATCTGGCAGGCACCCTTCACACGAGCAGGTGGATCCCTGATGAAAGAGGGGCCAATGTGGGGCCCTGTCTCATGTGATCACACCAAATGTATCAAGATACGGTACAAGGTACCAGAAATACTCGGAAGCCTGCCAAGCACAACAAAGGCAGCGTTACCCACACAAGGCAGCTTAGTTTGAAGGGAAACCCTTCAAACAGAGCACCCTGCATGAGGGACTTGGAAACAGGAACCAAAAACCTCCGAGTCAGAAAGATCAGGCATGTGCATGCAGTGTGGAAAAAGACATAGCTCACAACGATACACAGCAATGGGGAAGCAATACAGTGCCTGCAACAAATATAATCACTTTCCAAAAGCGTGCAAACACTGCAATTCCATAAGAGAGTTCATCAAGTGCAAGCTAATGTGTCCTTACAGAACTGCACAGATGAAGAACTTTACATTGGATCTCTGACCAAAAATTAGACCAATGGCTAGAGGAATGGATGATTCCATTAGAAACAAATGGAACTATCATCCAATACAAATTAGACACAGGGGCTCAGATAAATGTGTTATAAAAGGTAATTGCTGAACAGTTAAAGAAAAAACCCAGTACATTTTTTAAAAAAGGAATACTTAAAACTGCAGGCTTACAGTGGGGATATAATTCCTCACAAAGGGGTCTGTGAGTCGGAAGTGTTATTCCAGGATCAAATAGAATTGATCACTTTTATAATAATGTATGCAAACAAAGAACCACTAGGGCTAACTAAGAGACTACACACAGTGAATATCTCAAAAGATCCTGGTATGAGTATCCAGATGTTCTTGAAGGTATAGGGAAAAAAATAGTCATAGAATATAAAATTGAACGGCTAGAGACAAGCTAACCAGTCAAACATGCCCCTCGTAAACTACCTCTAGTAATGAGGAAAAGGTTAGGGGAAGAATTTCGGTGACTAGAGACCCTAGGAATAATTGAAAAATATCAATGAGCCTATGCCTACAGAATGGGTCCATTCGCTAGTGATCATAGTGTTAAGACTCCGAGATGTCTGCTCCTTCCTCCCCTATCCATGTTTCCCTCCAAAACCCATGTGCCACAGCACAAATAATAATGACAAAGATAACGACATTGTCGTTTTCATTTCTCATTATCATTTTTGTTATCATTTTTGTTATTGTTAGTCTTATCAATATCGTAATCATTATTGTTACCATTATCGATATTCTCTGTTGCCAGAGAATATTCCGTATTCTCAGTTGTCATTTTTGTCTCTGTTGTCGTTTTTGTTATTGAAATAACGAAAACAAAAATGACAATTTTCGTTATCATTACTGTAATAACGAAAACGACATTCACACCCCTATATTGCTATGGTGAACTTGGTGGGCAACTTTTAGGGCTGAAATTCAATCTCAAGTTTCTCTCGATTTTCATTGAGAATCACAGTTCTGAGCTCATTCTAAAAAATGAGAATGAGCTGAAAACCAGGAGCACCTCAGCTGTATTCTTCTCAGTAAGAATTCTCACTGAAAATTCTCTTACTCACCAAGAATTCTCACCAAGAATACTCTTACTGGCATTATTGTCGCATCCAATCCCTATACCTTGGATTGGATGCGACAGAGCAGACTGAAACTCAACCCAGATAAGACGGAGGTAATGGTGGTGGGGAGGGCGAAGGGGGTGGTGGCCCCCCTGATTGGGGGGGTTTGCCCCCCTGTAGCTCAGCAGGTCCGGAGTCTGGGGGTCATATTGGACGCAGGCCTGCGGCTGGAGCGGCAGGTGGAGGCAGTCGCGAAGGCTGCCTTCCGCCAGCTTTATCTGGTACGTAGGCTGCGTCCGTATGTCTCTGGCCCGGACCTGGCCTCCCTCATCCATGCCTTCGTCACCTCGCGACTCGACTACTGTAACGCGCTCTACGTGGGGCTTCCCTTGTTCCTGGCCCGGAGGCTGCAGCTGGTGCAGAATGCGGCGGCCCGTCTTCTTACGGGGACGGGTCGCCGGGAGCACATTACACCGGTGCTCCGAGCGCTGCACTGGCTGCCGATAGTGTGCCGGGCCAGGTTCAAGGTCCTAGTAATGATCTATAAAGCCCTATACGGCCTTGGCCCCTCTTACCTTAGGGACCGCCTCGCCCTTCGCGCCCCGGAACGACTCCTGCGGTCTGCCGGGGGTGCCCTCCTGGAGGTCCCCCGTGTTAAGCGGGGGGCCACGATGGAGCGGGCATTCTCGGTGGTAGGGCCGCGGCTGTGGAACTCCCTTCCGGAGGAAGCTCGCCTGGCCCCAAGCCTTTTGACCTTTCGGCGGAACTGTAAGACCTGGCTGTTTGCCCAGGCCTTTGGGAGGGAGAGGGGGGGGTGATTTTTAATCCCCCACCTGTCTATTTATTTTTATATACCACCAGCTTTATTGATATGTTTTATGGTTGTATTTTAAATGTTTTAAAATGTTTTTTATTGTTGTAAACCGCCCCGAGCTGCTGTGCAGGATGGGGCGGTATAGAAATCTAATAAATGAAAAATGAAAATGAAAATGCCGGTAAGTGACGAAAAATGACAGAGTGATGAAATTGACAGAAAATGATGAAAAATCAAAGGTGCTGAGATCGACAGTGGCAGAAGCATGTAATAAGTGCTCCCCAAAATTTGGTATTTCCCTGCAGAATGGGAACACTTGCTCTTGTCTCTGCCCTACAGACAAAGCTCTCTACAGATAGGTATCTGTGCCCAAAGCTGGCATAAGGGCCACGTTAATGCGAAGAGATGGGAATCGCTAGAGATCTGTAGCATATGCCCCAGGGGCATTCATCAAATTGGAGTACACTTATGCACAGATGCAAAAAGATGTTCAAGCACTGATTCTTGGATGTAAAAAATGCTACATCTTTATCTATGGGAGACCAATATTGGTTGAAACTGATCATAATCCCTTAGTCACCAGAGCAAAAAAAGAGAATCTATCAGATACACCCCCAAGAATACAAATATTGTTTTTTAACTACACTTGTATGACTTAGCCATAGAGTAAACAGGGAAAGATTTACTGATGGCTGGCACATTATCCAGGGCACATGAGAGCATTGAGGAAAGCTGTCATACAGAGACTATGGGTGATTTCAGACGTTATGTGGTCAAAGGCCACCACAGTCAATCCCCTGTGGTGGCAGCGACCACGTAACGTCTGTTGGGGGAAACGGATGTTTCCCCCCAGATGTTACCACGGCGGGGAATCACATTCGCCCCATGAGCGGCCAAAGCGGGGCCGGAGGTCCTCACGCGGCGAATGTGATTCCCCGCCGTGGTGACCCCCGCTGTCATGTCTGGACGGCGGCCACGGGTCGGAATCCCTGCAGGGAGTCCGGCCCGTGGCCATAGCGGGTGAGCGCTGTGACGGCATTGGCCGCGGTGCCCACCCGCCTCCCCAGAGGGCGGGCAGCGGGGAGCGGGGAGGGGGCGGGGCCATGCGGTCGCACGGTGTGCCGCGCGGCCCCGCCCCCTCCCCGATTCCCCGCCGGGATCCCCCGGCACGTCTGTTACGGCGTGACGGGGTCATCCCGGTGGGGAATTCAGATTTCATTTCGTGATGGGGCGAATGTGCCCCATCACGTCTGAAATCACCCATTACTTTTTAAATCTTTTATTTAAAAAAAATATTAAGTATCTCAGAGAAGGTGGAGGGAACTTAAAGTGGCCAAATGTAATGATGAAATCCTATTGCCTGTAAATCAGTGATATTTACTGCAGGCTGTCCAGAAAATAGCCTCCCCATTTCCTTCTGCAATCATATTGCTAAATTTTCCGTTATCGAAGGGGCACTTGAGGCAACAGAATTGTGATACCTCAAATGCTACAGGTAGATATGCTCACCAGGATACATGAAGGACATCTGGAGACAATGCAAACGAAGAGCCAGGAATGTGCTATACTGGCCAAAAATGAATGATGAAACAATAGGGAAGAGGGCTAAATTATGTGCAACATGTTAGTTTTATCAGACAAAACAAAAAAAGAGCCAATGGCCCTGGAACAGGAAAACTTAAAACCATGGTCCAAGCTGGGCATGGATTTATTCACATTCGCATGTGGAGGGTACAAATACCATTTGGTGCTGGATTATTACTCTCATTATCTAGAGGTAGAAAACGCCCCTACTCAGTATGGGATAACTAAATTAAAATCTGTTGTTGTTTTGTTTTGTTTTTTGAGGCACTACATTCCAAAGATTCTAAGGTCTGATGATGGTCCTCCATTTACTGAACACAAATTCAAAATGTTTGTTAGGGACTATGAAGTTGATCACTTTATGTTGAGTTCCAAATACCCCTGAGCTAATGGCTTAGTGTGAGATGGGGTGAAAATTGCAAAGAGATTGATGGAAACCCCCACAAAATCAGGTGCAGATGATCTCTAACTTGCAATGTTAAACTATCGGGCTTGTCCGCTGGGACATAGCAAGTGACCTGCAGGATTGCTGTTCAATAGAAAAATTAGGACCAGACTCCCATGGTTGGAGGATGACTCGAGATACTTACAGGTGCAAAATCACAAACAAACGGAGAGAGCAAAAGACAAGCAGTATTATGAGAAAGGCCTGAGACCTAATGATATTGTGTGTGTGTTCATGGTGATAGCAGGTGCCCTCTGAGGACTGAGGTTAATAGGGCTTTTGCCCCCAGGACATATGAAGTACAAACTGATGAACAGACTTTGAGACACAACAGATGACACCTGCAGCCGGTCCTGAAAGAAGAGCAGGATAAAGAGGCAGTAAAAGGAACAACACAGCCAAAAAAACCAACTGGAGATGACAAGAGAGGATCTCAATCAACAAGCAAATAGAGAACAGATAATGCCTACAGGGGAGTTTTGCAGATCCAGCAGAATTCGAAGACACCAGAGAGACTTATACAACATTGCTAATAATGTAAAGCGTTAAAGTTGACTGGTAATTTCATGTGAAAAGGGGGAGATATAAAAATTATAGCCATAACTTAATGTATGTTGCTGTATCTTTCAGGGTTGTGATGTCAGCATCTCCTTCCCTACTCTTAGAATTCACATCCTGGATGCTTGGAAGAAACGTAGAGAGAGGCTGTTTTTAGACGGTCACCATGGAAGGGTAGGGGAGCAGGTCTGTGTGCGCTCAGTGGAGCGCACATGCAATTCCGGTGGGTGGGGGAAGGTTTAGACACTGGCAGATGGGTGTCTGCTTGATGTGTGCTCCTATCCACCCACCGGTCACCCATGCCCTGTATGGAGCAACCTGGGTTTTTCCTAGTTGCTCAATGCAGGGAGATGGGTGGTGGCGCATGGGTCACAGGAGCGCGTGCCCATTCACCACCACTTTTAAATGGGTGGTACCACACATGTCCACTGGGTGGACTTATCTAAAAATGGTGAGAGACTCCAGAGTACAGGTCTCTTCCGGAGCTTCTCCTCACAGTTATGGTGTAACTAGTTATATTATAACGTTTATCTCTATTATAACTCCTGAGTCTCTGTGACTATAAAGAAACCTTCCAAATGACATTTCCTATCCTCCAAGAACTTATCCAGTCCTCTATGCTACTGACCATTATAATATCCTCTAGCAACAAGTTCCACAAGTCCTCCGTTTCCCTCATGTCCTCTAGTCCCTGAAGCACGGAATTTTTGGCAGCTCTTTGTTTAGGACACACTCACTGGGAGGCCAGGGGAAGAGGAGGCTGAGCTATTCATGTTTCAGTCCTACTCTAGAATTTGTGAGGACATATCCCCCATCCTTTCCATAATAACACCCCTGCTAGGTGAATTTGCAATGTTTTTGCCACGCTTTTGGGGACTTGCTTAAAAGAGGTTTCAGCACACTCTCAAGTTAATAATAACTACAATGGAAAAGCCCAAGGGAGAGCTTTTCTAGTTTGCTTGTGGTTTCACCGTTCTTCACCCCTCCACGCACCTGTCCCCCTGCTTTTGCTTTGTTAGATTTTTGATGGCAGCAAAGTGCTCACTTTGCAAAACTCCAGGGATGGGTTTGCCATTGACTTCAGTTGAGTCAAGATTTGCACCTCTATTGGCAAAATCAGCCATATTGGATGTTGACGCTGATGGATGGGTTCATCTCACACTTCCCTGCTACTACTGTGACTTGTTCCTGGAACCACCCAGGCTCATGTTTACAAGCTGGTAAGATAGCTGCCTGGCCTGCCTCCACAATGGTCAAAGCACACTCAGGTTATTTGGTTCCTTACCCTCTACCTGTCAGGTAAGGAATAAAGGAACCGCAATGCGCCTATTAACATTTGCTTTGGGCACATTCCTCTGAGTCCACAGTACTGGTACTGGTACTTAGCACTGACACAAATGGGTCTCCTATCCACATACAGTGTAAGTGCCAGCATTATCCACTTAGAAGATTGGGCTCCTTGGGCAACCCTCCACAAATCCAGCATAGGACGACTTCCCTGGGACGCTTTTAAACTTCCAAAGGAACCTTCGTGAAAATTTGCTTTAGGTAGTTTCCCCTGCCATGTAAATAATGCTTACATAACAGATTAGATGTTTAACTGTACGTACACTGGATGTCTTCAGAGAAGTGTTCACATTTTAAGTGAAGTTAGTGATTTAGGAAGGTTATATGTACTAGCAATCCTATTTATGCATATAAAACATAGCAGAATTGAATTCTTTCCCATACCAGCAAGCTGGTATCATCATTTTTCTTAGCAGAGTAGCAAGGGAAGATCAGGTATTAAATAGCACACAATCAGAATACAGTGTTTATTTCACCAAAATAACAGTTGGTGGATCAGTACTGCAATTGCACATGTGTCAGAATAGCGTTGTTATTCAAGCAGTTTAAAACTGAATACTAAAAAATATTTACAAGGACTGTGCATTTTCTAGAGCTGCCCAATACTTAGGGTAGAAAGGTGGATATGAACATGCCTCCATGATCTTAAAGAGAATAATAATAGGAAAACCACTGGAGAAGCCTTCATGTTTCTGTCCAATTCAATTGCTTTCATGGCCTGGTTTCCTTTGGTTTTCAGCAGAAATAGCTTCTTATGACAAAAATGTGATTTCTCGGATTCAGTGAAACGTCCATTTTCAAGACAAAAAGTAGGTTAAGAAATACAGTGTTGAAAAGTCAACATTCACCATAGGTGCTATCTGAATGATAATTAAAATAGTCCAAAGTGTTTATGTTTATAATGGTGTTTTTAGATGCATAGGCTGCCTTGGTCCTGGCCACGCCAGCCTGCTTCACGCCCAAGTGGCCGGCGCCTCACCAGATGTTGAATCAGAGCAGGATGTGCCTGCTCTGAGGCAGCCCCACTGGTGGTGCTCTGGAACATCCCAAAACACTGCTGGTAGAGTGGACCAGACAAACCTGGGCACCAACCTGAAGCGGAGCAGAGGTCTATCTGATTTGCGGACCCACACTGTTGCTCTGCTTCCAGCCAACTGTTGCCCTGGGCAACACCATAGAGTTGCAGACACTCTAGTCTGCAACTCTATGGTGGGGGGGGCGTGTGAGCAAACCGCAGGTTGGGAAAGTCAACTGAGTCCGTCTGATGTGGACCCAGGTGGGGCTGGGAGCAGGCTGACGCAGGGTACACTACCAGAGCAACTCCAGAGGTAGGCAGCTCCACAGCTCTCTGAAAGCACTCAGTTCTTACTTGTGTTAGTTCTTACACCAAGAATACAGCACAGGGGAGTTCAGCACAGTGTGTATGAATAAAATCTTCCAACCAATAAACTCTAAGCATGAAAATGATCTCAGAGAACGAAAGGGGTAATTTTTTTAGCTCATGATATGATGATACCACAATCAGTATAGTTCGCAGTGGTCTGACGGGTAATCAGTCTTTCCCCAGCTTTATATTTCCCCCTTCCTCCACGACTCACCTGTCCTACCCTAGCCCCTTTCTCCAAGCCTCGGTCTGCTCTGGTGCATTGCTTCCACCCTTACTCCAGCACACAACCCCGTGCCTTACTGGCCCCCTGTGCCCTGGCCTTCCCCTCCCATCTTGGTTGGTATATATGCAGGCCAGTAATTTGACTGGCCCCAGGGTCCTATTCAACCTAGCTACCCCACTGGTAAGAGATGAAGACAAAGTAGTTCCAATCACTCCTTTTATTTGAACAACTTCTGTTGGGAGATAGTGCAAGCTTTTAAGCCACAAGGGATCCTTCCTCAGCTTATATAACAGTTGTATTTTGTGGTCTTAAAAAGAGAGGGAAGTTGAGGCAGGGGACAGCCATCTTGGCTGACCACTTTTATTTTTCTGGCAATCTAACGAAAACCAAAAGTAGATCTCTTCCTGGGATAAGTGCAGAGCTATCCAAATTGTTAAAGGAACAGTATCTCAGATTCCTCCTCCCCCTTGTATTTTCAAAATACAATTTAAATATATGAATTATAATTAACATTTTAAAAAAACACTAAACAACCTAGCTGAAAGTTGCATGTACATCACAATAACGAGTCAGAACAATAAACGGAACAAATACAGGACAGGTATATCATCTATATCTATATCTATATCTATATCTATATCTAAAAAAAAAAAAAAAAAAAAGAGAAGAAAATAAAAAAAAAAAACAACAACAACAACAACAAACCCCAAACATTTTACACCAATGAACTGTTTTAAACCAATAATAGTGTTTAAAAACCAAGACTCAATAACAGTCAGGGACTAGAGCTGAAACGTGCAACTGCAGAAATGGATAAACCTGTTGAAACTAATACTGTCCAGTTTGGCTGACTCAAATTTCAGGTACTTTTTGGTACCCAAAAAACGGTGTCCTTGGGTATGTGAAATACCCACTACCAAAATACCATTTTTGTCCTGATTTTTCAGCTTCTGATCCTGGGTTTCTGGAAATGTTTCCAGGTTGTTTACTCGAAAACCAGAAATGGATTTATTTATTTTTCTGGTACTCGAGAAGTATTCAGGTATAGGGCGGCGAGGAGAGCAAGCGTTCCCGTTTCGCAGGGAAATACAAACCTTTCAGGAGCACTTCAGAATGTTCGTTGGTACTTCATCAGTCTTCAGTGAGTCCACACTTCTGCTATTGGTGATATCAGCGCTTCTGATTTTTTGTTATTTCTCATCAATTTCATCACTTTCTGGTATTTTATGTCATTTTTTTTACTTTCCAGCATTTTCCCATCATTTTCTTGTCATTTTCATCACTTTTCAGGACTTTTACAACAGTTTTATTGTCTTGTTTGATAATGAAGGAGTGCATTGAGTGGGTACAGGAGGTCATAAAGTGCCCCCCGTTTGTGCTGGGAATAGTGCTGAAATATGACAGATTTTTAATTGTTATTTTAAATATTTATATTCCTCCCCAGAACTCCAGATACTATGACTCCTGGGTGTGGGCCAAACTTAAATCTTTGCTGGAAGATACTCTAATTCAATTCCCAGAATGTTCTTTTATTCTGCTTGGCGATTTTAATGCCAGACTTGGTAGGAGTGACGAGGATCTGTTTCCTTACTGTGAATCTTCTGACTCTTTTGTTCCGCCCCCACTTAACACTAGAAAATCTAAAGATGCTATACTTATTGCCTCGGGCATCAAGCTGGCAAATCTGGTTGTGGGTCTTAATCTCCATATACTTAATGGATCCTGTCTAAATGACATGGAAGGGGAATTTACTTATCTTGGTTCCAACGGCTCCAGCGTAGTGGACTATGCTTTGGTTTCCAGCAGTCCATTGACATTACTGAGAGATTTTTCAGTGAGTTGGCCACAGTGTAGTGACCACCTTACATTTAATGTGGTTTTGAAGTTTCCTGGAGTGGTTCTCTCACTCGAACTAGATGAACCTCCTGATATCCCTAGTGTCTATTTGGGAAAACATTGTCCTGTTAGGTGGAGTAAAGTTCTTCCTAACGCCATTAAGGTGTGGTTAGATGTGGACGACATTGGGGAGTTGAGAGATATTATTCAGGTGTGTGGAAAGGAGTCTGAGGTTATTGAGGCCTTTGACCAACTGAGTAGTCAATTTCACCAGTTTTTTATGGCATTTGCCTCTTCTAGCAAGGAGTCTGGCCATACCAGTCAACAAAACCAGGCTTGGTATGATGACAACTGTCGTAGGGCCAGAAGCAATATTCTTGATACTTACAGAACCTATTGATGGGTTCATTTATCCTGTCTGCCAGTCTGTTATTTTCAGGCTAAAAAATAATATAAGGAGCTTATCAAACTTAAAAAGCGCAATTATTTTGCTTACAGATGGAATTTGTTGCTTGAGGCTGCTAGGTCAAACAATGCCAGACAATTTTGGAGATTGTTCAATATAGGAATTAATGGGGGTAAAGTCAGGGTCACATCTGAGATACCCTTCCATGTTTGGTTGGAGCATTTTAGGGAATTATATATGGAGTTGGACTCCACCGATGTTTCTGGTAATGATAGGAGTAACTTGGCAGTACTGCCTGTGTGGCCTCCAGTTAATAGTACTGAAGTAGTCATTTTGATTGATTCATTTAAAAGTAATAAGGCTCCTGGGTGGGACTTAATACCAATTGAATTTCTTAAGTTATATAAAGAGTGGTGGGTCCCTTTGCTTTCTGCACTGTTCTCCTCTATTAATAGTTCTGGTTGTATACCTTCTACTTGGAGACTGGCAATAGTGATTCCTATTTATAAAAAATGCCCTTGGCTTATTCCATCTAATTATAGGCCTATCAGTCTTTTAAGATCTATAAGCAAAATTTATGCCAAATTTCTTTTAGGCAAATTAAACACCTGGATTGAGGAGAGCAAAATTATACATCCTGAGCAGGCAGGATTTCAAAAGGGGCATTCTATTGTAGAACATTGTTTGATTTTGACCCACCTTATTGAAAAATATATCAAAATTAATGGCCGTTTTTACACAGCATTTTTTAATCTTAAGTCGGCCTTTGATTCAGTCAGCAGGGAGTTACTCTGGACTAAATTGGGTAAATCTTCAATTGATAAGAGACTGCTTCTTCTTATGCAGAACTTATATGCCAACTCTAAACTTGCTGTGAAAATAAACTTTGATAGCTACATGTCAGAGGAATTGGAGGTGTCATCGGGAGTGAGGCAGGGATGTGTATTGGCCCCCGTACTCTTTAAATTATTTATAAATGATGTCATCCCTCTTATGGCCCAATTGCAATTCTTTCCCCCTAGATTGTCTTCTTGTTATGTAGGTTGTCTCCGTTATGCAGACGACCTGGTTCTTATGTCACAGACCCAGATCGGACTTAATAGGCAGCTTGAGGCCTTTTCTCGATATTGTAACTCAAATAAATTGAAGATTAATTACAATAAGTCAAAGGTTAGGGTTTTTTCTAATTTACGGAAATGGAAGTTGCATAAGTGGGTGATAGAAGGGCATTAAATTGAGCACATTTAGATGTTTAGATATCTTGGCCTATATTTTCATTTTTCGGGATCGTGGAAGGAACACCTTAAAAGAGCCGAGTTGACTACTAGAGGGTCGGCCTTTGCAATTCTTAAATGTTTTACTAGCTCAGGGAAAGATGCAATTGAAATGGTGATGGAAGTCCTTAACAGTAAGGCAAGGGCACAGTTTCTTTTTGGAGTAGAGTTGTGGGCCCCATTTGTCTCAGCTAATTTGGATGCGATTCCATCTAAGCTTTTTCAGACTCTGGTTAAAGCTCCAAGAGCCCCCTGGGCGGCTATTCAACCGGAACTAGGGCAAGACAGTTGGATATTTAAAGCGTGGGTTCTAGTGTATAAATTCTGGAACAAAGTGGTCAGATCCTCTGCCCATGGGCTTCTGTTATATATGAAAGACGATCAACATAAAAATCTCTGGTGTGCCAGGGTTGAGGCCCACTTAAAAAAACTTGGCTTTTCCTGTGACCACCTGCTTAGTAAAAATCATCTTGTGGCACTGGCCAAAATACTCTCTAGATGGAAGGATATTGATAGGCAAAATGATGTTTCCATAATTAGATTGTCACCTCATATGAATGGGTTCCTCCCACTTATTCCTGAAAGGGGTAAATTGGCCTCCTATTTGTTTTCTCAGTGCTTTTTTTGGGGGGGAAAGGCTATTTATGGTTGCGCGATTTAATGCACTTCTGATGGAGTTGCTGGGGGGGGGGCGGTTTAGTGGACTTCCCTTTTCCTTTGCCCTTTGGACTTTCAGGAAGTGGAAGTATCTGACCACGTGCTATTTAGATGCCATCTCTATGATAATCTAAGAGCTGGACTTTGGGGCCCGTTTTTGAGGAAGTACCCGGGTAGACCTGACTTAGTCCTGCTGGAATTGACGCTGGCAGATACTGATACTGATCTTACTGCAAGTATTATTACGTTTTTGATTGCAGTTTTGGCTCGTCGTCAATTATTCCTGGATTTTAAATTACCTTTGGGTTGAGTCATGGCACCCTGATCTGGATCGCTTTGATTTCAATGTTCATGTTTAGCTTGAGTCAGTTGCTGGATCAGTTTTTAAATGCACAGTTAATCTGTTTGGTGGGGTCTTGGGGACTAGATGTGTTTAGTGGAATATTTTGTCAATTTATTATTACCAATAATTGGATTGGTGGAGTTTATGAATTGATGTGTCCTTTTGGGATGGGTGGATTGACTTTATTTCTTTTATATTTTGTATTTTTTATTTGTATTTCATTGTATATTTTATATAAGTTTTGTCTTGTATTTATGAGCAATGACGGTTGGTCACGCCAAATAAACAGTACTCCCTCTCTCTCTGGTTACAACAGTTTTACAGCACTTTTATGGCATTTTTATGACAATTTCCAGGACCTCCCTGGCACCTAGCTGGCACTTTTGAGTCTCCATGGCCCACAAGTGTGTGCACAACATGTACATGAGGCTTGGGATTGGCCGTGTAGCAGCTCTGTTCAACTCATGAAAAATAATGACAAATAGTGAAAATAGCAAAAAACATAGTAAGTTTTTGTGTCGTGTGAATGAAGGCAAATAACCTGTCTCTGACAGGAATAACATTCGCTGTGATTTGTCATTTCTGGCCTATTCAGGTGCCAATTCAGGTGCCAGGAATGCCCAACTCAAAGTCCACTGGTTTGCCTGGGTGGCAACGATGGGGAGGGCGTTCTTGGTGGCTGCTCCCAGTCTGTGGAACTCCCTCCTGATGGAGGTCCGCCTGGCCCTGGACCTTCCCTCTTTCCAAAGACAGTGTAAGACTTGGCTGTTCCACTGGGCCTTTGGAGAGGGAGATGGGTAGGGTGGGGTGGCGTGGGGTGGGGAGGGGGAGTTCTGCCCTTTTAGTTTATTTTTAGCATTGTAATGTTTTTAACGATATTTAATGTGTGTGGTTTTTATTGTTATGTTTTTATTTATGCAACTTGTAAGCCGCCCCGAGCTGCTTTGTGAGCAGGAGGGGGCGGGGTAGAAAAATGGTTAAATAAATAAATAAATAAAATTTGGATATCCAAAATGGGACCTGAAAAGTCAGTTATTGCCTGAGGTACTAAATCAGGTACCAGTTTCAGCTCTGTCAGGGACCTATGTTCAAAGCACTTTCCCTATTAGTGGCAATGGGGAAAACTCAATGGGGTCGATCACATGCCCTGTGTGCAACTCACGTGCTCATGTCCATTGTGCCGTGCGGAACCTTCAGCCAGTGATCATGAGTTCCTGATTACAGCAAATGCGGATTATGGATTATGCAACGGCAAACGTTCAGGGAGGGAATGGGAGGAAACAGCTTTCGGGGGGAGAAACACAAATACGGTAGTATGGCCATTATTGGGATTTCTGCACCCAAGATGTTTTCCCCACAGAACCAGGCAGCTTACTTTCATTCTTCTACTAGATACCAGAGAACTCTCTGGAGCTCCACTACCTTCCCCAAAGCAATCCTTACAAGTGAATACAAAGCTCTTTCAGTTCTAGTTTTATCATCCTCTTTACACTTAACTCCTCTGTGGTCTGTGCATTTATCCAGAAGTGCGTCTGTGTCGGGGGTTCTTCTACTCCAGTGGTTTTATCTCGGAAAACCTCAGGAGAAAGAAGATCTGGGACTAGGGAGCTGAATGCCTGTTTTGATATCCTGTAAATGCTACTCTCTGAAGTCCATCTGCAAGTAATGATTTCCTGTGCTCTACTTGCATTTTCCTAGGTGATAAGATAAAAGGTTAGCAGTATATCCTGGCCACCTGAGGCTCCATGCGTGACTCAGCAGAATAATTAATAGCTGGTTGAGCGGATTTGTGTGCTAGCGCTGATTCCTGAGGGTACTGCAATTTACATTTCCTGAATTGTGATTGTACGTGGTAGCTACCGAGGGCTTAAATATGCATATTGCAGGAGAAGTGAAGCGAGTGTAAATTTAGTTTTCCATGTATGCCAAACATCTATTCATTCTCAGTTTCCTATTCGATTTCATGTTTCGTGTCCCCATATTTCTTTGGCTCTTGGGTGATTTTTAAACAATCTAGGTGAGAGAGATTTGTTTACTTCCTTGGTCATGAGGAGAAAGCAGCCTGTGCAGCACGGAAAGTTAAACGGAGGGTATTTTTGGATTAGGAGAAGACAGAGAGGTTTTCTTATTTTTTTCTTTAAAGACCAAATCCTTCATTTGCGTCAAGTGAGAAAGAAGTGGGCGAGTCTGCAGCAAGCCTGCATTGACATATGCTGCTGAAGTGACAGCTACTTACTTGGTGCAAGTGAATGATTTGGAACACCTTCGGGGAGACTGGGCTGGCAGCAGACTACTGCTGATCCAGAGTGTGTTGACTTGCCAGTGGCAGAATTACTGAGGAGGGGCATGATGGGCTCCTTTCTTCCTGCCCCTCCCGCCTGCCTGGAATGGGAATTTTCTAGTGCCTGCTGTGACACCTTTGTCAACTTCTTTGTAGATAAAATTGCCCGTATTCACCATGACTCCAACACCACATTTTCAGCAATAGGAGAACCAGAGGTATTGGAAGCCCCGCCTTGTCCTGTTTTATAAGATCGGTTCCAGTTGGTGTCACCAACTGATTCAGAGGATGTCCTGGGGGCTGTTAGGGACACCTGTTGTGAATTGGACCCTTGCCCATTCTGGCTGATTAAGGCCAGCTGGGAGACTGGGTCTGTTGTTGGCTGGGGGTGGTCAATGTCTCCCTTAGGAAGGGCAGAGTGCTAGGCTGCCTCAAGGAGGCAGTGGTGTGGCCTCTGTTCAAGAAACCATTGGACATTAACTCCCTGGCCAGCTATTGGCCAGTCTCTAACCTTCCCTTTTCAGGGAAGGTTAATGCACGGGTGGTGGCTTGGCAGCTTCAGGGGCATCTGGACTGTATCAGTTTTCTGGATCTCCATCACAGTCTGGCTTTCATCTGGGTTTTGGCACTGAGACTGCACTGGCTGTTTTGGTCAATGACATCCGCCGTGAGTTGGACCAGGGTGCATTTGATACCATTGAGCATGAGAAGATGGAGTGGGTGCAACTGTTTTTGAATGGTTCAATTCCTTCCTGGCCGGAAGAATGCAGTATGTGGTGCTGGGTGACTGTTCCTCTTCTCCCTGGGACATCAAGTATGGAGTCCCGTAGGGGTCTATTTTGTCCCCTCTCCTGTTCAATGTATACATACAGCCTTTGGGTGAGGTCATTAGAGGGTTTGGTGTGCAGTGTCATCAGTCTTGGTGCTTACCTGGTGTCTAGTGGCTGTAGGGGACTGGATGAGGGTGAACCATCTGAAGCTGAATCCCGAAAAGACTAAGATGATGCTGATGGGCAGGGTTGTGAGAGTGGTGACACCTGTCATTGATGGGGTTTGCCCCCCGTTAATTTCCCAGGTCTGGAGTCTGGGGGTTCTCCTTGACTCATGACTCCACTTGGCTGTCCAGGTGGTAACTGTGGCAAAGGGGGCATTTCACCAATTACACCTGGTCCATCAGCTTTGACCATATGTCTCAGATGCAGATCTGGCCATGATCATCCATGCTTTCATCACCTCAAGACTGGACTATTGCAACACGCTCTAAATAGGGCTACCTGGATGGGCAAACGCGGTTCAGAAGTTCAGACTTCGGACCGAACTCGACCAGTTCGGTCGACCAAACTGAACGTCCGAACCGAACTCGATTTTCAAACCAAACCAAACCGAATTTCCAAACTTGGCTCTGTTCACCCATCCCTAAAAGATAATATTCCATTTAGTTCAATGGGGTTTGAATTTCCAAACTTTGTTTGGAAGTTCGGAGTTTAGACCAAACTCAAATAGTTCGGTCGACCGAACCAAACTTCTGAACCGAACCGAATTTCTGAACTGAACCGAACTGAACCAAATTTCTGAACTCAGTTCTGTTCACCCATCCCTACCAGAAACTGCAGGTAGTGCAGAATCTGGGAGCCCATCTCCTTTTGGGGACAGGTCGCTGTGAGCACATTATACCAGTGCTTCATTGCACTGGCTGTCTATAGTTTTCCAGGTTCAATTCAAGGTGCTGGTTTTGACTTACAAAGATCTAGATGACCTGGGCCCTGCTTATCTGCAGAATCGCCTCACACACCCCTGGCTGTGAATCGACCCCTGCGGTCGATACCTCAGAGTCCCCCGGGTATGGTGGGTGGTGACAATGAGGGGGGCATTGTCAGTGGCCACACCGTGGCTGTGGAACTCCCTCCCAACAGAGGTTTTCCAATGCCTGGCCCCAGATCTCTCCTCTTTCCAAAGGCAGTGTAAGATCTGGTTGTTCCACCAGACTTTCGGCGAGGGAGATGGGTATGGGTGGGCAGTTGGGAGGGAGTGGGGGGGGGGATTTGTTGCTCCGTCTGGGGTTATATATTGATTGTTGTTTTTATAGTGTTTTTATCTTTGTTGTGAATTTGCATTTTTAAAAGTTTTTTAATATGTTGTGAGCCATCCCGAGCTGTGGTAGCAGGATGGGGCAGCCAAGACATCTAAAGAAAGAAAGAAAATAAATAAATTAGTGCATGGGCCTAACCAAATATTGAGTTCCATGGAGCTTTTTCCCCACATGCACACAAAGAGCCATGGCTAACCCCCAAACCTGCCCACTCACTCCCCGATCTCTCACATGAGGGAGTCTCACCACCCTAGTCTTCTCATCTAGACCATACACCTCTCTCCCAGCTCTTATAGACTTAAAAGATAAACCCCTGCTTCCTTCTCCTGGGGCAGGGTAAATGGCAGTCCTGCTTCACAGCCACCTTAAAAAACATTAAAAATAAATTACTTTTTTTTTAAAAAAGGTAAATCTAGTCATCCCACAAATCCACCCACCCCCAGCCACCAAATGAACAGTGGCCTTTCCGCGTTAGCCTTCGCCAGGTGCTGCAGGCAGCCATCTGCAAGAGCAGTATGCTAGGTCACAGACGACCATAACACACGGTGATCCAGGGCTGTTTTCTCTATTTCTGGGGGTCCCCAGTGACCCTAGTTTTCATCAGGGAAGGATGCAGACCTCTCACTTCCTCCCAGCAACTCCCCAAGCATAACCACCTGTAGGGCCCCATGGGGGGTGCCCCAAGGGGGTGGGGAATGGGGAGGGGGCCACTAGGGATACTGCATTTTATCTTCTCCCTGGGCCTAGCAAGTTTTAAGGCAGCCCTGCTATAGACAGAAACCAGAGGGTGTGGTGGGGCCAGCCTCAGATGTTTCCTAATCTAGTCCCCACACCAGCTCCAGCTCCTTGGCATAAATGTGGGGTTTTGTTTTCACGCCTTTCCAGGAATAAGCAAGCTCCTTTTTCTCTAACGCTGAAAACAAGAGCTGGAACAAAGTAGAAGCAAATCATGTCATGCTGCAGTGCTAGAGTGAATTCTGGTGCAGAGGCCAGGGAAATGTTCAGCAGTCAGGCTGTTGAGAGTGCTATCAGATGGCTCCCAGAGCATCATGAAAGCAGGCCTGGCTTTTCACGTTGTTAGGGTATTTTTACACGTGACAACTCAGTGAGCCACCACACTTAAACCCACCCCAGGCTGAGCCCCCTCACTCCGGACAGGGGTCTGCTCAGCTGCCAAACAAACATTCTGGCAGTTGGGGCTGGGGAGGGGGCAGGGAGAGTGGGGGGGACATGCAGACGTGGGTCTGTACATCTGGTGGGGCAGAAGCAGACATGACACCCCCACCCATGGCCACGCTGGGGTAAGCGTGACCATGGACGGGGGTGTCATGTCTGAAAATACCCTTAGATACTGAGGGACAAATATTTCATTTCATTTCATACTTTATTTATATCCCGCCTCTTTCCAAAGTCTCGAGGTGGCGAACAACAATCAATAAACACATTTTCTGGGGATCCTCTCCCACGCAGGGGACCCAGCATACATAATATCACAACTTCATACACAATAAACACAACCCCTCATACTAATTTCCTCTCTGACCATCCCTACAATCAGGCAATGGTCCCAACTTCTAAATACCCTGCTGCCACCAGGGTATGTGGCTGGCTCCACCCCTCTCTCACTGGGAGGAGTCAGCCAACTCCAACTTCTTCCTCATTACAATACCCTTCCCCACATTCCACACAAAGACCCACTCGGTCCACACAATGGGCCAAATAAACCAATACATTATAGAAATAACTCAACATAACATGTTCTGGGTATTCCACACAGGGGCCCAAAACAAACACTGCTATCATATTAAACAATTTAGACATACCCAACATTTCTAATAATCATATTTCTATGCCTTAATCTACATACCACTCCACAGTCTCCCCCACAGAGACCAGATAGATCTCATCCTCTACCAACTCATTACCTACTACCCCTGACAGAAACCTTACCACCTCCACCCCTCTCACAGCAGGGGGAGGCGGCTCCAATATCCCCACATCACTAATTATCCCTAACTCGTCTAACTCTTCCCACTCACCCAACTCCTTCCCTAACCCTGTCCATGCCATCCCACCAGCACATAATACCCCCTTTCCCTCTTCTATACCCTCCACAATTTCCCCCCTCCCCCCTCTGTGCCCCGAAGAGCCCCAAAGGGCCACACCCTTTGGCCGCGGCCCTTCGACTCGCAGCCGGTGGCACAGACGCCAGGTCTCCTTTTACATGCCTCCTGGCACTTCCGGTGTTAGGCGCGGGGGGAGAGGGTGGGGGGATGTCCAAACAATCCTCACTTACACCCCTTCTTCCCACAGGTGCTCGGCAGGGCCCCTCAGCCATGAAGCCAGCGACGGGAGTGGAAGCAACAGTAGTGGCACAGGAACAAGCCCCCGATGGTAAGTATGTGCTACAGTGTAGCGCAGCCACCGGGTCTCCTTTTACATGCCTCCTGGCACTTCCGGTGTTAGGCGCGGGGGGAGAGGGCGGGGGATGTCCAAACAGTCCTCACTTACACCCCTTCTTCCCACAGGTGCTTGGCAGGACCCCTCAGCCATGAAGCCAGCGACGGGAGTGGCAGCAACAGCAGCGGCACAGGAACAAGCCCCCGATGGTAAGTATGTGCACAAATATTGGACCTTCAGGAATCACTTCTTTTTGTGGTCCCTCTGCTAAGTGTGTAAATGGTGATTAATTGCTTCTCCCTGTGAACTCTCAGTCCTGTCGGGATTTGTGAAATAACCAAACTCCTCTACAGTCTTGTTGCCTGAGTGGGAGAATGGGTAAGTCCAACAGGGCACAAGAAAGCCAAAACATTTGCACTGGGTATACTGAAAGCTATGACACAGCCAGCTTTGGTGTTTTTAATTCCCATTTTCCTCATTCGCTGTCTTCCCTTGTGCCTGCCCTTCTGAATCCTTTTCTTTCTTGTTATGGTCTATCTGGTGGGAAAGGTTGTGTTCCAGGAAAGCAGTAAACAAAATAAGAAAAGGCTACTTGTTGTGGGTTTGTCTTTCTAAAGGTGTCAGCTTAAGAAGCTGTTAGCCTTCGCTCACTGTGAACACTGCTTGTGTATAATCACCATTGAGCTAGAGTCTCAGGAAAGACTGCAATAGAAATTTTATAGCCTACTATTAAATGGTGTCCTAAGGAGAAAGAGAGAAAAGTTGAGCCCCTATGAGGGAAGCCAAGCATTTCAATAAGAATGCTGCTGTGATTCTTCTAGAGTACTATCATGCTCTGTGTTTGCCTTGGAACAAGTCCCCTCCTCCCCCTTTTTAATAGCAGCTGCTATTTATTTAAGAACCAATTTCCTCCCCCCTGCCCTCCTGCACTGTAGATTTTTAAACAGGCTCTCACCTGATCAGCAAAGGGGCAAGTGCTGTATCCAGCTGAGTACAACTTTCACTATCTAATTTTAGGAAAGAAACTTAATAAAGTGATAGTATGTATTCAATTATTTTGGTGTAAAGTGACTAATTATTAATGTTAAGTCTTCCAAAATCTTGATGAGCGGAATCAGCAATCGCCCTGTGCACGAGTATCTCCGTCCTTTAAAGCTCTCCCATCTAAGGCTACTTTGCTTTGTTAATCCAACAAGACCACAGTTCAACAAACCCTCTGAGCAATATTCCATAGTCCTCTAATTGCTTGGCTTCTGTAGATACCATATCGGCCGATCAGCGTTAATACAGCAGAAAGCAAGTGCCTTGTGTCTTTACAAAGCCAATTTAAAATATTTCCAGAATGCCCTTTCTTCCCCTTCATGTTATTTTAGATAACATTTGGATTTAAATAAAAATTGCCTGAGGTGCTTTCTAGTTTGATCGCAAAGTGTTCCGCGAGTCTGTGGGCTAATTCCTTGCCACTGCAATAAATCATTTTCTTCCTGCTTCATTTGCATTTTTAAATATCTTAATTTAGTTGCCAGCCCTAGAGTGTCCTACTGGGGGAGTCGTTGGGGGAGAGGGAGCGGGGGGGAGAAGCTGGAAGGAATAGTTTTCATTTACAACGTGTGTTCCAAGAAAAAACAAAAAAATCATCTGAAACAGATTGAAGACTTTTTGAAAATGAGGCAAAAGATTTCAATTTTCTTCTGGTCTATAGGAATCGACAGAAATGTAAAATGACAATTTGAATCCAGGCAGGAAGGAACATTTTATAAAGCGCAGTGTGTTAGGTGCATGTTTATTAGTAAGAAATTGACCTGTTATATTCAGATGAAAGCTGCCGCTCCACTGTGTGAGTAACTTCAGGTAAATGCTCATCTTTTGCCCATGCCCTTGAAAGAACTCCCAGCTAAGCTTTTTATGCAGGGCTTTGCTCTGCTCTTCATGTAAGCTTTAGCTTTGAAATGGGGCACAAAAAAATTCCCCAGCTCTTGTAATTACAGAAAGCAGCCGACTGCTTTTCTTCTCTAAAACATCACATTTGCCGTACAATGATGTTCCTTAAATAGATACATTTATTGAAGAAGCTAAAATATTAAGCATGCTGAAGACTCTTTTCTCTTTCTAATAGATATGTGCAGCTTTACAGTCCTGTAATTACAGCTTCTGATTCCCCCCCCTCCTCCCTTTGGCATACAAAAGGAAGAAATTTGGCAAGCTTTTGTTGGAGTAAACTTTTGTGTGTGCTGCAGCGTTTAATCAAGGGCAGTGTTTTTCTCCGTGTATGCAGCGAGTTGTGCTGAGGCTCGGTTTTTGTCAGAAAGTTTGACAAACTGTCTGGTAGTGGTGGTGAAAATGCAATAAGCATAGCCAAGAGGGAAAGATTTGGGATGGGGAGGTCTATGAATTTCCATGGTTCATTTTTTTTCAGATTGGTTTGATTGTTATTGTTGTTTTAAAAAAAGTAATTAGTTTTCTTGGTGGTGAAATCAACAGCTATTTTCCTGGTCTAGGCTTTGTCTTTCAAAAACTTACAAATGGATCTGCATGTATTTAACTTTACAGAGGTTGGGCCATTCTTCTCTCAGAATTCAAGACAGCTGTCAAAAATAATACTCCGGAATCCAAATGGCAATTGAAAGCACAACAACTCTTTTAACAAGGGAAGTAGGGAAAGACCTGACTAATGCTCATTCTTTTTAGCAATTCCTCTTCTCGAATCCCTGGTGGCATGAGCATTGACAGGTGGCATGGTCTACGGATGAATCAGAAGAGTCACATGTACTACTGCTGTGGCACTTTTCGGGGTTGCCGTGGAAAAATAAAGGGCTAGGTGGGTTCCAACTTCGTTAGGTAAATCTTGTCTTTAAGACCACAATGCACCTCTGGGAAGAGAAGCATGAACCTCTTTGGTTTTTATTTAATATTTATAGCCTGTCCTATCCCAGAGATGGCTCTGGGTGGTTTACAATAATTTTAAAAGAACAACAATCTTAATTAAAATGCTTAAAAAGAGAATGCTCCACCCGCCTCCTCATGTCCAACCATCCCATCCTGCCCACTCCCATGCCTCCATCTCTCACCCAGACAGGGGTCTTCCCCTCTCCCATGCAGTGGCGGCTCCCCCTGGGAAATTTGGGGCAGTGCCCCCCAAAGCACTGCGGGGGCCACCGCCGCGGAATTAAACTGTTTACCCCAAAAAAACAACGCGCTGCTTATGACAGCTACAGCAGCCTCTGAGCTGCTGCAGAGGCTGCTGTATCTGTCACTTAACTTGTTCTCCCTTCGGGGACCCACCCACTCCGCTGGGGGAGGGAGTGGGTCCCCGAAGGGACAAAAAGGCTAGGCTGCTCAGCCGCCCAAACAGCGTTTTCCTATGGAAAATGCGATTTGGGCGGCTGAACTCCTCCATCCACAGCACGCATGGGACGTGCTGTGGAGGGAGGGGCTAGCCTTTCCATTGCGCTCAATGGGAGCAATGGAAGATCTCGCCAGGGCAGTCGCGCTGACAGCCCTGGCGAGATAGCTTGACTTGGGGGACTGAGGAAGGGAGGAAGTGTGCATACGTGCTTCCTCCCTGCCTCAGTCCCCCGAGAGTCTCAGTCTGCGCCCGTGTGCTAGTTCCCGCTCCCGCTGCCATTGCCACTCCCAAAGGACCAGTCAGAAACTGAGAAGAGTAACCTGCAGGTAAGCACTGACTGATCCCTCCCCGCCTGCATCCAGCC